>CM072814.1:13783133-14987376 GCA_036937905.1 Salvia rosmarinus
ATTGAGCTCGATATCTTGAATCGCTCTATATATCTTGAACTTGTTACTACTGACGAACAATTTCTACTTGTAGAGTGAGGAATGCTGTATTGGAAAAATTACTTATTGTCTAATTATTAGTTAGGCGAGTCTTCACAACCCTTTTATTTTGTTAATGGGTCCTATAGAGCTCGGCCGGGCCCAGCGGAGGTTAGGTCGAGATGATGAAGCCTACGTCCATTCGGAAAAAAGTTATAAAGATTACTTCCGAAAATCGGAACAACCAGGGGTTAACAGTAGGGCACCCGAAACCCTAGCCGCCACTCGGCCTTCGCCTATAAATAAAGACTATTGAATTGACGATCATCAATCATTCACACTCGCCTCCATAGATTGAAGCGATCTTGACACTCTCTGACTCGTTCTCCATCTCCACCCTCCGTACTCGATCTGAGGGATCATCGTCGCTTTGACTAGACATTGTGGTCCGACCGGCCACGATCTCTTATTTTATCTCTTTACATTAATTGCTTACTCATATTTTAAATCAATTATTTTTGACTTGGCGTTGGAGGCCGCTGATCGACACCACCACGGTGCTCTAGGAGGTTCTAGCGTGTTCTTTGGTCTCGGGTTGCTAGTGCCGTCGTCTTGGGACTAACCGGCGTCCCATTCGTAATTGTTGGATCTATCCCCAACACTCACTCTCACTTAATATATATATCTGTATGTAATCGCGTTAGGGCGAGGTTAGATTTTTTATTTTCTCCAGCGCATGTTGTTCTTTTCTTGAGAATTTCATCACAGGGAGCCTTAAAGCGACAACACGGACCCTAGGCAGAATTTTCTCCTTGCTTTTCTTTTCATTTTCGTTCGTTCGAATATTAGTTTAGATTTAGATTTAATTGTTGTTCATCTGGAATTAAACAATTGTTCTTGGATTACTTCTCATGGATTATTACTTCTATTTTATCGGTAAAATTTCTCATTTCCGTTTCTCGTTCCTTCAACATATGAATTTGGGATTTATGAACTTAGGGTTAAATTATTTAGATTGTTCTTGATTTTATTTCATAAATGATTTCCTGCTTTCGATTAATTCTTGTTCTTGTTGGTTGATTGATAATTATGGTTCATTTGCAATTAGATTTAGATTAGGGCTTGACGAACCCTAAGAATAGGATTGCGATTGCTTTTGTTTATTGCTTTCGTTTTACTTCTTTCATAGTTCAACTAGGGATTGACAACCCCTGGTTTAGATTTAATGCTTTATTAGTTTAGCTCGGGATTGACAACATCTAGCTTAAGATTGCTGTTTATTTTTAGTAGTTTAATTCCTATTTATTCAAAAGCGCCATTGTTATTAGAATGTTTAGTATTTAATTGCTTTACGTATGACACGAACAATAGCCACATTAAGTTTTCCTTGAGAGCGACTTGGGTTAACTTATCATGCTGTAATTACCCGATGCGATTGCGAGTAAATTTGAGTGTGTTTTAGCTCGATCAATTTTAGTATTCTTAGGGAAAACTTTGAGCATATTGTTTGTGTTGATTATTTTTGTGTTCTTTTTAGTTTTATTTTGTTATTCTCCGGATTCGTGTAATCTTTTATTGTTTGAGTGTTGTGTATGCTGAGGTTGCTCTGATCTAAATAGACACGCTTGCTACCCGTTGGACCACGCTCGAAGGTCTAAAGATCGCTTCTTAGGGCCGAAGGTTTGGGGCCACTTTTGTGAGTGGTGAACATTACGTGTTGGTAACTAGTGATCTTTAAATCTGTTGAGAATACCCCGTTGAGAGATGGGTTAAAATGCACGTGCATTGCGTGATTTCTCTGAGGCGGTGATTAGGCGACTACTTTTGATAGTTCTTGGATCGGCCCGTGACTTTGGTGAAGCCGAACCATTTCGCTCATACCTACTTTTCATGGGCTTGCTAGTGAGGATGCCTTGGGGTTCATAGAGAATTTTGCTTATTACGGTCCTTCCGTTGGGAGGACTAAATGAAAATCGGTGAAGATCTTCATTTGTTTTCCGTACACCCTAAAGGATAGAGGCGACTACGTGGTTCTGGCACTTCCGCCAACTCTGCGAGTTGAAATGCGTGGTAGATAAATTCATGACGATACTACCCCGATAAAAGAGTCGAGGAGTTGAGGTCACAAATCATAACCTTTAATCGGGGCGTCGGATGAGCCATTCCATGAAGCTTGGGAGCAGTTCGGGGACTTATTAGCAGTGCCCTCACCGTACCTTGCGGATGAAATTCTCTATCAATTCTTTTATGACGGATTGACTCGAGTTTTAGTACATGGTGGACAATCTGCGGTGGAGATATTGGTTCTCGAGCGGCGAGATATCGTGGACATTTTGAAGCTATGGCTGCTACTTCCATGACATAAGTCCGATCGAGGTGGAAGAGCGAGGCATCTTGTGAATCCTTCCTTCGACATGAATAAGCAAGTGGTTGAGCTTATGAGGAGTGCGAGAACTTAAGTTGAAGAAGCCCGATCCACAAGCCTTTGCACAAGGAATTCATGGAACCTTGTGGAATCTGCAATGAACTTGGGCACAATGTTGATCGTGCCCGGGATGGGAGAGCATAACTCGAAGGCGGCCGAAGCATATGCTATGCAAGGTTTCAACCTGAGCGGCGATTCGAACTGTCGGCAACAAGTTAACGTGGGATGGAGAATCAAAATCGAGGCGAGTTCACGAGAATCGCCATACCAAAGACCTCACGGCGGCGGTTTAATGACGAGGCAGCTATCCCGCGTGATAGCAACCTCGCTGCGGCTCTCCCAAGCTGGCGGTTCCGTAGCGGCGGTATCGTGACACCTCCACCACCGCCTCGAGAGACCGGCTTGGGAGGATATGTTCACCCAAAAATGGATGCTTCAGCCCAAGATTGGATGCTCAAGACTCACAAACAAGCGTTTAGAGGCATAAATGGGACAGATTGCTAGCAGCGAGCGAGCTATTGCGGCAAGGGAAGCGGGGAAACTTCAAGCCCAGCTTGGTAGGCTCATCGATCCTTTGTTCTAAGAGTGACGAATTCTTGTGAATGAAGTGGGAGAGTCATCGAGACAAGCGGCTGCGGTCACATGAGATGGAAAAGAAGAAAGAGACGATGCCGGGTGCATAAGGCAACAAATCCCTACATTCCACCGATACCCTTCCCGCGTCGATTGAAGAGCGAGAAGCGGGGCGAGGCGATTGATGAGTTCTACAAACTCTGTCGAGGTTAATGTTAATTTGCCCTGTTGGGCGTGATTAGAAATGTGCGACCTACGTCGAGTTTTCAGGAGCTAGTCTCGAAGAGAAGGTGCAGGGGAGCACGAAAGTCATGGTCTCGGGGCGACTAATTCCATCCCTCTGACCGATTGCCTCTGAGCTCAGGGATCCGGTAGTTTTATTATTAAGATTTCTTTGGGTAGCAGGAAGAAGTTTACGGCATGCTTGATTTGGGGCGGGATTAATCTTATGCCTTATTCTATGTTCAAACAATTAGGATTAGGTGAACTAAAACCCACTAGGATGTGTCTACAATTAGGTGATAGGTGGTGAGATACCACAAGGGTATTGTCGAGGATGTATTAGTAAAGATGGGTGGAGTTGATTGTTCCGTTGATTTCGTTGTTTTGGATATGAGAGATGTTAGGGAAGAGGGGAGGAACACACACTGTTGTTGGGGAGGCCATTCATAGCCACAACCAACACACTAATTGATGTTAAGAATGGCACATTGAAAATGACTGTACTTGGTGAATCTGTGTCTTTCTCTGCACATGATAGTGTGATATTTCCCTCTATTAAATTCATTGATAATCGTGCTTTCATCAATGTTGTTGATCTCTTGGTCGAGAATGTTTTGTTGCAGGGTGAGAATGCAAATTTTACAAGGAAAAGTAAAGCAGAGATCGAGGATCGGCGGAGGTTAACAAGGATTTAAAGCGGGAATGAAGATTTTACTACTTGATCTCGTTTGAAGCCTTTCAGAAGCTCAACTCAGGATGGAGTGGTCCTTTATGATTGAAAAGGTATTTCCTTACGGGCGGTCTTGCTTGCGATCCCAACACCAGCGGATCATTTACTATGAGCGGACGTGAGTGAGACCTTACTTTGATCGAGGGATGGTCGAGAAAGGGTAGAGAACTCCATGCTTATAGATCCTATCATCTCTGTTGGATTATGTCGTGCTCACGACGTTAAAATTGAGTACTACGTGGAAGTTTATCCACGAATTTATCTTATCTTGTCTTGTCTTGTCTTTTCTTTTCTTTTCTTTTCTTTTCTTTTCTTTTCTTTTCTTTTCTTTTCTTTTCTTTTCTTTTTGTTTGTTTCTTTTTATCTCTTGATGTATCTCTTTTTCTATATTTTTGGTTCAAATGTCGAAATGAAGCTTTCAAGCGTTGAGATTGGCGTTAAAAAAAAAAGGGATATAGAGCCATTCAAAAATGGCGCTTGAAGATAATCCGGCGCTCAAGAGTATCTGAAGCCATTCTGGCTGCGCTCAAGGTAAGCGGTGCTCAAGGGGTGGGCGAAGCTATCCACAACCGATGCTCAAGGTGAGCGGCGTTCGAGGTGGACGAAGCTATCCCACTAGCGCTCAACTGAACCGGCTTTCGAGAGTTGGGCAGAATGTTCCTCCAATCCGGTAGCATAAAGCAAACCGGCGCTCAACCCGCCTAAGCCGGCGCTCAATCCTAGCCGGCGTTGGCATATATTTATTAAAAAAAAAAGACCGGCTACTTCCGCGAGCAGGCGCTAAATCACTGAACAGACCACTATATTAGGGCACCATGCCCAATTCATTCAAAAGTTTCACGCGTCGCACTCCTCGGCTAGCCCACTGGCGCTTGCCCGCGCGCAGCGTTACGTAATATCAGAAGAATTAAAGGCAATTACGATAATTAAAATTAAGTAAATTAGGGTTTCAACTAATATATTGAAATAGTAATTTATCGAATAATGATTTCGATTAATTATGTGATAATAAATTCCTATATCATATTCACTAATGATTGTGAATTAAGGAATATAATTATATAAAGTATTTCGGCATTAATATTTTAACGCCGATTGAATATCGATAGTTAAAATTTCATAGAATTTTCTCGATGTGAAGCCTAGAATTAAATTCCCTTATTAATGTAATAATTTAATAAAGTGATTACGACTTTATTCGACCATTTTGAGATGGGTCGATTTTGAGCGTTTGAGGCGTTTTGAGCGTCAGCGTTTAGAGACGATTAGAAAATCAAGTTTAATGATCAAGGAATTATAATATTTAAATTCCTATGATTATTTTATGTAATTAAGTATTATTTAGCATTAAAATAATGCTAGAAATTAAGGAATAATTATTGAACAAAATGTAATTTTGAAAACCTAATTTGAAAATTAGGGTTTTCACCTATGAATCTTTCTAATTATTTTTCCTATGATATAATTTATCATCTAAGATATATATTATGATATATATCTATACATATGAAAATCAAATGTTGGGCATTAAACCACAAAAGTGCCGTGAACTACTATGCATGTATTAACATGAATGAATTTATTTGTGAGTTTCCAATTTGTGAGGTACCAAGTGGGATATTATTAACACACTTACCAAGTAAATTAAATGAGTGAGTCAGTGGAGGATTTGTGATAGCCGTGTATCATGGCTAAATGAGGTTAGAAGAAAAATCAACTTCATTTTGATGATGTATTGCATGAATAAGGTGTAGATATTATACATGTAGTATGAGACAAATTAAAAAGCCTTCCTTTGTAAAATGGCGAGAAAAGCGGCACCATGTATCAAAGTTAAGGAAATTGGTTTGTTTTGTTCAAAATGTGTAGAGTATTTACTTTGGTGATGTATTGATGGTGAGTCATAAGCGAAAATTAAAGAACATGTCTTGCCTTGAGTATGAGAGGCAGAGAGAGAGAGAGATATTGGAGTGCATTAGTGATTCATTTACTTAAGTAAAGATATTACACAAAAACAAACATCTTCATTTCTCTTTCCAAAATAGCCGTGAGCTTTGTGAGAGAAAAGCTTGAGTGTTCTTTATTTTCTTAAGCGAATCCTTGCTACTAAAACCGCTTGTGCATAATCGACACAGTTAAAGAGGTTAAGAATTGAACAAGCTTAGATTATCGTTAAAATTTCCAATTTTGAATGGTTCGATTTTAATGTATAAGCATGTGTTCTTATGAAAAAAATTTGCTAGCATGTTTTATTGTTCATTAATAATGTTAAGTATGATTTATAAGTTTCATATTGATGTTTTATTTGGAAGTTAAGCATGCTATGAATTATAAGATCATGATCGAAAATTCTAGAGTTGGTTTTAATGTTGGATTAGTGTTATATATTATCAAGGGAACTCATAGTGATTATCTGGGAATTTTTAAAAATCATATGCTATTAGTTTGATCATTACCGAAAATGAAAGAAAATGGTACGTTGATGTACAATTTTTAATTAAGTGATATTATAGCATAATGTTGATCTAGAGCATTGATTTAGTGATATGTGAATGATAAATGCGCATTTTACTCGTTTATTGATGATATATCAAGATGAAATAGATCTATTAAATGCGTTTATATAGTCGATCTTTATGCTTTTAGCTATTTTTGGAAGATACTGCTCTTGGAGTTTCTCTTTGGTGTTTTGTAGGCTTTTCAGGTGATAATCGATGCACAAGGCAAAGATGTAACCAAAGATGATGAAATGGATATGAAAAATATGGATGTGAAAAGTTTACAATGATAAAGATCATCTCGATAGAGATACATAGGCGCAAGCGGATCACAATTCGGAGTTCGAGACGGCGAAGCAGGCCAGCTTGATGAAGTCAGCGAGGCAGCGACCGAGCTCATGACCAGCGCAAATCGCCGAGAATACCCTTTGCTCGAGGCGAGCCTCGCGCCCGAGCTCGCGATCATGAACCCCGGCCATGAGCTCGGCGGCGAACAGCAAAATTGGGGTTTCACCTAATTCTATATAGAGGCTCGCCTCCTCGCCTCAAAGGACCAGAACGCCCGAGCAGTTTATTTCGAGTTTTCCTCGGTTTTGCTTCTCTTTAGCTTCCGTTTAGTTCTAGATTTAATTCTTGCATTTGTTCTAGTTTAGTTCATCGCTTTGTTATCGTTCGGAACGTTTTGTCCGATTGTTTCCGTTTATCGCTTGGGATTGGATTTAAGACCAACAATTGTTCATCAGCGCTATTATCCGGGTTTATGCATTTAATTTCGGTTTTATGTTTTATCGTATTTTTATTCCGTTAATTATGTCTAGGTAATTTTCGTTCTAATCTAGGGTTTGTATGATTCGATCATATATTTGTGATTCTGTTATCGCTATTTACCTTCGAGCATTGATTCATGATTCTTGGTGCTTATTTATATGTATTAATTTACGATCAATCTTGATGCATAGCTAGTTGCCGATTAATAGCGTAAGCTGTATTAATTGTCGTCGATCTTGAATGCATGATCTGAATAAGCACTTGAGTCGTGGCGAGATAGGATATTCGTGGGAAGTATATTCTTTGTGATCTGTTTGGGTTGCTTGTTTTCACCTAGAGGCGTATGATAATAGGAAAACTAGTAATCTCTGACCCAATTAATAAATAACGAAGTTATCGGTTATATATGTGATCTTCCATCTTATGCGGATTAAAATTGGCTAATAAGAGCAGGATAAACATACGTTGTGGATATGATTAATGCATCCACAGGGTTAGTCGTCCTTATCTGTTTTACCATCCAGTGTTTATTGCTTTATTTTATTTTACGCATGGTTACATCGCTTTGGATTAAATTAAAGCCCTTAAACCTCTACCCAATTTACGTGCGAATAATGATGAATTATCGTTGAGCTAGCTTCATGTTTTAGTGATCAATCCAGTGGATACGATACTAACTTACCTTCTATATACACCTTTACGTGTGAAAAGGAGCGATCAAATTTTGGCGCCGTTGCCGGGGATTGTTAAGATTGCATAGGAATAATTTGACGATTTGGATTTATTAATTCAAGTTATATTATTATTATTTATTTATTTTTGCAAGAGCTGAATTCTCTCTTTTCTCAGGTAGTATATGTTTACAGATCTCGGGGACCTCATGAAATATTTTTAGATCCCAGATCAAGCTCTCAAGGAGAATAGGCGAGAGAAGAATTCGACCAAGTTATGGCGGCGTTTCAAACTACGTGGGAGTGCCCCGAGCAAGGCTTGCGACTCGGCCAAGTATCACGAGATGAAGCGCCAAATAGCGAACATGGGACTCCTTGTCCACATTGAGGCGAACGTTAAATCACATGTATCCACCTCCGCGAGCGGTTCAAGGAGGATGGAATCAGTACAACCCAGACAGAGAGATCATCAAAATGCGTATGCCGACCCATTACTTTCGGCAACATCCGGGAGGTTTCACCGTTCGAGAATGTAATGATTCGGCGAAGAAACCGAGTGTGGAAGGCGATACAACAAATAGCGATCTGACGAATTCATTTATAAGCGATCTTGGCGAGAAAATTACGGTTGGAGTCTCTGTGGCGGTATGAGTGAACACATGAAAGTAATGGAGAATCAGTTGGTCGACTAGCTGCCGGATCGAGAATCATCGGCGAGGCGAGGGCAAAAGTGGCTGCAAAGGAACTTGCGGCGGAGCTCTCGGCGGTGACTCGACCCGAGCAATCAGCGGCAATTTTGCGAGACTTGGCGGCAGTCGCGCCGCTATGCAACCGCGATGGCGAAGGCCACGTGGTGACACGCTGGCGACGACCCGGTGATCGCGGTCGACCGCGAAGAACCTCAATAGCCGTTATTCGGCGTGTACATTCTGCGGTGGGCGCTATTTGATCATGACTCTGGCGCTACACGCGTCGCATACTTGAGAGGCGATCGACATATCGATAAGAGCGAGAAGAAGAAGTGGACTCGACATGGAACTCAGGTGAATCGTCCAGTTTGGGGGCCCTTCCACGCTCGATGGTGGTCGGCGGTGAATCACGAAATCTGAGGGAATTCGCAATTTTGGAAGGAAGTCGTTGCTACGAGCGCGGATTAAACAAGGTATGTGATGGTCTAGCTAAAGGCGTTAAATAAGCACTTGTTGGGAGGTAACCCAGCGTTTTCTTATTTTGTTTTGTGTTTTGTTTTGTTTTCGTTTGTGTTGCTTTTTGTCGTGTTTTGTCTTTCTTTTCGTGTTGTGTACGTCGATCAACGAGTTAAGTGAAGTGTTTTAATCCATGTGGCCAATGAAGATAGAAATTTTTGTGAAATTTAATGATAGTGCACATGATATGTTAGAAAATAGCGCATGAGCGACTTGAGATTGCTTAAACTTGTTGTTTTCACCATTTGCTTAACTTAGTGAGACTTGAGCTTCCTTGTATAAACATCTTGATATAGTTAATTGTGTGATATCATGCATGTGATTCTCTTCTAGAACTTACCGTTTTTTTGTCGAGGCGCAATATGTGTTTTAATTTGGAAAGGATAAAGGCCGTCTTTGTTAACCACATATTCACCCAAACACTAACTTGATGATATATACCATTTATCGCCTTCTTTGAGCCTTTATTAGACTTATTCTTTCGATTAACGGATGATAGGAGGTGAGGATGGATATGGGAATCAAAGGGGTTGAAATTTTGATGTAGCTATGGCGAGAAAAATTACTTTTAGAGAAATACATATGTGGTGAAGAATAGTACCTTTGTTGTGAATGATAAACCTATAAGCTCTAGAAAAGAAAAGAAAAAGCAATTATAAGTTCACTATGTGTTTTGAGCATAAAGGGTCGTTAATCAAAGTATAGGTACCTTATGAGGGATAAAGCGTCGATTTAGCATGTTGGAAAGAAGAGAAAATGGACAAAGTCCATATGTGTCGAAAAGTATAAATGAGGATGCTTGGAATATTTTTGAGTCACTTAGCCATATATTACCCTACCTTAACCAATGTGCCTACATTATAACCTATGAAAAGACCTTTTGATCTAATTTGAACACATTTGGCGGTGGAGATATTAGAAAATGGCGAGCCTATGGTAAGATGTTGCATTGCATTAATACGTGAGTGTATACGTCCTTAATTTCTTTATGAGTTTGAGTGTATCATCATATTTTACACATGCCGTTATGAGGTTGAATTAAATGAGTTTTGCCTTCAATTGTTGTTTGTGTTGAGTTGACTAATGTCATCGTATGCGCTAAATCTTTTTAAGCGTTGAGATGTTCAAGAGGCTTATAATGGTTATCCTCTTTTGCTTTCACGCTTCGTTGATCTTTTCGTTGTGTCTTTACATTACATTTTTGTTTGAGGACAAACAATGCTTGAATTTGGGGTGTGATAAATCGCATTTTACTCGTTTATTGATGATATATCAAGATGAAATAGATCTATTAAATGTGTTTATATAGTCGATCTTTATGCTTTTAGCTATTTTGGAAATCTTGCTTTTGGGGTTTCTCTTTGGTGTTTTGTAGGCTTTTCGGTGATAATCGATGCACAAGGCAAAGATGTAACCAAAGATGATGAAATGGATATGAAAAATATGGATGTGAAAACTTTACAATGTTAAGAGCATCTCGATAAAGTCATAGGCGCAAGCGGATCGCAATTCGGAGTTCGGACGCGAGAGCGGAGGCGAAAGCAGTGAAGTCGCGAGGAGCAGCGACCGAGCTCGCGGCCGCGAGGCGCGGACGCAATCGCCGAATGCCCTTTGCGAGAGGCGAGCCTCGCTGACCGAGCTCGCGATCGCGAGCCCGGCCATGAGCTCGGCGGCGAACAACAAAATGGGGTTTCACCTAATTCTATATATAAGACTCGCCCTCGCCTCAAAGGACCCGAACACGCCCGAGCAGTTTATTTCAGTTTTTCCTCAGTTTTTGCTTTTCTTTAGCTTCCGTTTAGTTCTAGATTTAATTCTTGCATTTGTTCTAGTTTAGTTCATCGCTTTGTTATCGTTCGGAACGTTTTGTCCGATTGTTTTCCATTTATCGCTTGGGATTGGATTCAAGACCAACAATTGTTCATCAATGCTATTATATGGGTTTTATGCATTTAATTTCGGTTTTTATGTTTTATCGTATTTTTATTCCGTTAATTATGTCTAGGTAATTTTCCGTTCTAATCCTAGGGTTTGTATGATTCGATCCTATATGTTGTGATTCCTGTTATCGCTATTTACCTTCTAGGCATTGATTCATGATTCTTGGTGCTTATTTATATGTATTAATTTACGATCAATCTTGATGCATATCTAGTTGCCGATTAATGGCGTAGCTTGTATTAATTGTCGATCGATCTTGAATGCATGATCGAATAAGCGCTTGAGTCGTAGGCGAGATAGGATATTAGTAGGAAGTATATTCTTTGTGATCTGTTTGGGTTGCTTGTTTTCACCTAGAGGCGTATGATGTAGGGAAAACTAGTAATCTCTGACCCATAAATAATAAATAACGAAGTTATCGGTTATATATGTGATCTTCCATCTTATACGGATTAAAATTGGCTAATAGGAGCAGGATAAACATACGTTGTGGATATGATTAATGCATCCCTAGGGTTAGTCGTCCTTATCATTTTTACCATCAGTGTTTATTGCTTTATTTTATTTTACGCATGGTTACATACTGCTTTGGATTAAATTAAAGCCTTAAACCTCTACGCTGATTTACGTGCTTGAATAATGATGAATTATCGTTGAGCTAGCTTCTATATTTTAGTGATACAATCCATTGTGGATACGATACTACGCTTACCTTCTATATACACCTTTTACGTGTGAAAAAGGGGCGATCAAATTTGAATTTATTAGAATTTTTAGAAATTATATGTCCATTTATTCAAGAAAATTCGAAGGCTTTATATAATGGATACATTATGTGTGAGTTGAAAATATTGAATATTATGCTAGATTATTCTTATATGATATTGTTTAAGCATTGTGTGAATTTGTAGAAATTTTACAAAAATGTTTGGTTGAATGTTGATAGGAACCGTGAGCCTTAAGGGTTGATACATTGATGTAGAAATTATAAATGTTGGACATTATGTTATAATTATGATATAGAATGATGTTTAAGTGTTGTAGAATTTTAATTAGAAATTTAGGAATTTGTTTGGCTAATTTTTGAAAATAATCGAGACCTATAAGTATGATGTCGGTGATGCCCAAATTTTCTATAGCTAATGTTTATACATATTAATGATCCTATGATAATATAGTATACTATATGAATTTAGAAGAATTTTTGGAAGATGTTTGAAAATTTTAGGAAGAAGGCCGAAAACTATAGGTGAAATATTAAGGGTTTTAAATTATTTTTATCAAGAAAAATAATACATTATATGTCTAGAAATTATTTTAGACACATTAAGAAATTATGGGATTTTATAAACATAGTATACTATGTTTTACTGAAAACGTTATATTAAATAACGTTAGAAATGAAAAATAATGTATAATGAATAAGTTAATTCATATTAAAGAAAAATATTAATCAAGTTTATTGATTAGCGTGAAAAATCGAAATTAGGGTTTCATGAAAAGAAATCACTTGAAATATAGAAAATAGTTATAAAACATGTTGAGAAAAGTAAAAAACGTTGACTTAAGATTAAACGTATTAAATACGTTGAGTAAATACGCTAATACGTGTAAAACGTATTAATTTTATAAGAATATCTCAATTGTGAGAAAAGATTTCATAATTGAAATCATTTTATCAAAAAGCGTTAGTATCGTTGAGCGTTTAATCTAAATGGTTAATAAGAGATCGTAGATCATATTACGTCTCTATCGATGCGAGAAATATTTAGTTAAGATACGGCGTTGAAGCGGCGTATAAAAATTAGTTAATGGATTCGAGTTATTACTTTATAAGTTATCAAAGTTTATTTAAACTTTGATGTTCTCGAAAAACATGACCAACGTACTAAAGTAGTTTTTACGTAAAGGTTGGACGTGGACGTGACGAGTTGACAAAGCGAAATCGGTTAAGGCAATCTATAGTCGGTGGGCTTTACTCTACTCAAAAAGATTAAATGTTTTATTCACGATGCTTTATTCATGAAATGATGGCGAAATGATTTATTTAATTACACCCAAAATGTTTATGTTTTATGTATGTATCCTATCCATACTTTCGAATTGTGAATGTTGTTGGGTAGCTCCCAACATATGAAATGTTGAATTCGTATCCTTGTAAGTACCCACAAGGATGATTGAAATTAGTATCACATCTTGGGAGTGGCGAGATTTTGTGCACTATTTTATGTGTGTCTTTGAAAGGGTGCTCGGCGGTCGCCCGTGGCTTGATTCGCCCGATCGCCTCCACTAGCTCGGTGCCCGCCTCGGCAGCGGCACTTCGCCCGTGCCCCGCATTGACCGGCCCTTCTCCTCGGTAGGTGTGGTGCCTCGGCGTCCGCTCGTCGTCCTTTCGCCTGCTTCGCCCGGCCGGTGCTCGCGCTGCTGGCGCTCGCGCCAGCGTTCGGCCCACGCTCCTTCCTTACCCCAGTGCGCGCCCGCCTCTACAACCGGTGCTCGTCCCGTGCACTTGCCCAACCAGCGTTCTTGCCCGCATGCCCGTTCGTGTGTCCTCGCCCAGATCCTCGCCTGCTTTCTTCCGGCGTTGCCTTCAGTATGTGATAAGCCTCATTTTACACGATTTATAAAGGCTATATTCGTTTTGTTTATAATTGATAAGTGATCTTTTAAAAATGTCTTTTGATATATTTATGTTTATCTTGGAAGATATTATGCCATGTGTGTTTCATGTCATTTTAGCACAGGTTTTGATGTCAAAAAGGTGGATCACGATAAAGAGGAATTAGCTAGCCCGGTCGTGAGTTCACGCAAAGAATATCTGTTTAGATACGATGATAAATATGTTGAAATGGATTTGACAAGGATGGATGTGAAAAGTTTATAATGTTAAAGAGCATCTCGATAGGAGTCCATAGGCGCAAACGGATCGTAATTTGGAGTCCGGACGAGAGAGAGCAGGCGCAAGCAATGGTCGCGCAATCGCAACGAGAAAACACGTCTCGCGAGTTGTGCTCGCGACCAAAGGTCACGAGGAAGAGCAGAATTTCAGCATTTTTTTATGCTTGAGACTCCTTAGCGACTAAAGGTCGCTAGCATGCTTTTCGAGGCCCTAGGGTTGCGTATATACATATTGGACGGGATTATACATGACACACATTACACACGCATTAGATCTTGACTTTTAATTTCTGAAGAGCTTTTTATTCGAGGCGAGCACATATTTTTCAATTATTTCTTTTGCGTTTATCTTATTCGAATAGTTATTAGCTTTGTTCTTGATTCTTTTGATTCTAGTATTCTGTTATTTTGATTCCAATTCGTTTTCGACAATGTTCCTCGAGTGTTGATTTATTCACAGTTCAAGTGCTACATTGTTCATCGTGGAATCTTACAGGTTTATTTATCCATCTTAATTTATGCTTTATTTATTTATTTATCGCTTTATTATTTTAATTATGCGTAGCTAAATTCCGTATTGATCCTAGGGTTTGTATGTTTGACTAGATTTATATGATTGATCTGTTGATACTGTTTTGCCATCCCATTCATGATTTATAATTCTTGATTTTGATTCTCATGTGTTGGTATCTGATCAATATTAATGCATGCTAGTTATGTGATTGATGTCTTAGCGGAATTAATTGCATAATCGATTTCTTGAATTTATAATACAGTTTTCACCTTGAGTCCTGGCGGAAATAGGTGAACTGTAGGAGGTTAAATATTTGTGTGCTTTTGGTAATTAGCTTACTTCTCTTGAGACCCGATGGAGATAGAGTTTAGGCTAACCTACTACTCTAGGCTGTCCTGACGGAAACTATATTACATTAGTGATCCTTCATATGAATGCGGATTAAATTGGTAAACAGATTAATATGTTAATTGTGTGAATCTGGTTAGGTTAAGTATATCCCTAGGATCAGTCTTTCATATCTGATTTTATTCCTTTCTTTATTTTTGAGTCTAGTTTTATTATTATTTCTCTCTTGTGAAATTGTTGCCTGAATAATAATCAAGATTCTGTGTTGATTAATTGATGTGTTCTCGGTCGTAGTCCACAGTGGATACGATATAATATACTTTTGTTTTACTATCATTTATTTTGTAGGAATATTAGCGATCATCTTGTACTCCGCTCTCGCTCTCCTTTGGGCGCTCGTGACTGCTCGCATATAGCAGAGACCTTTCAAGCTAATCCTCCGGTATCACTTTATCATGGTTCGAACAAAAATCATCTCATCTCTTTGGCGAAAAGAGCAAGAAACAGACGTAGATGCTTGGGATCGATGAACAGCCCGAAGATTTCTGAGAGAATTACAACTCCATTCTCTGTTTATTAGCCCCAAGAAGGTATTTTCTTCTACATTATCCGTTCTAAGAAGATCGGTCCTTACGTTCTTATGATTGGAATATTTTGGCTACATTGGGTGTTGATGCAAGCTGTGAAGCGATATTTGAAATTGTGGGAATGCTTGATTTGTGATAAGGGAGCTGGAATATGGTATTAAGAATGTTCTTAGGGAATTTTGTGTGGCCTCGAGATCGGTCAATTTTAAATCGACTTTACGTCGGTTGGGAGGGTAGATGTGCTATTACACTAAAGGTTATGCATGATGTATTTGGTTTTCATGTTGGTGGGTTTACGATGTACGAAAGTTTTCCTCTTCTTTGAAACATGGAGAATTTTCTTGGTTTGATAATTGGTCATCGGCGGGCACTTCTAGTGCCTTTATTGAGACCAGCTCGGTTATCGCCCATAAATTCCTTGCATACAACCTCACGGGAAAAAGCGGACAAATAAAGTGAGTGCTCGGGAAGTTTTCTTCTTGTGGTGTCTTGTGAATAACAAGAAGATTTGTGCGACACCGTTCTTGTGGCGGCGATTTGATTATATGAAGCGATCTGTAAGACACATCTCTCCTTGAGCAGTACCCTTTGATTCTAGCAAAGTTCTTTGGGGATTAAGCGGAGAAGACTTTCCAGTTCGGGCTCGGTGTCGTTGAAATCTTCCATCACGTTGATGATTTTCGGTGATTGCATCGATTGACAACATTGCTTCTTTATGAAGCACGGGGTTGTGTCAGTATATTATGATTAAGCGAGCCGTTTGTCCGGGTCTCGTGCGGATCTGACTACCCGATGGATGAAGATATCCCAGGATCGGGCCACGAAGAAGGAGGCGGGGCATGACATGCCCTGCAGGCACCCTCTCTCATCAGCCCGGTGGCGCCTTGGTGATCTTAGGGCTCATTTGATTCGGTTTTGGCAAGTTTCAGCAGGCCACTTCACAGCAGTTTGGGGACTTTAGCTCTCCCTGGAATCGAACTTTGAGGAGTATAGGCGGCGGATGGGTCGGCAATTCATAGATTTCAATCAATCAGCGACCCGAGGTTTGGAGATTTACGTGATGAGGTGTATCGTCTTGACACCCAATCTCGCGATTCAGCGACTTGATCGATCTTCGCGGCGTTTGGGGATTCCGTCGAGATGTTTATCGGCGATTAGACACCCAGGCGACAATGGTGATCTTGAGCAAGTGGGTTGGTCCCATCCATCGCCGCCTATCCAGCCACCTGCTGGACCAGCGGTGATGTTTCCTTTGTTGGAGTATATATATATTTCTTTATTTTATTTTCTCTCGTCTTTCTTTCGGTGGTTGTTCCTTTCCTATTGTGGTGTGTTTTCCTTTGCTTTTATGGAAGTTGTTGATTATATGTCATGCTACATTTATGTGCATGATTGGCGATATGGATCTATGTTTATTTGACCTCTAGAACTCGAGTTTTTGTCTATCACGAATAAGTTAGGATTGTGATTTGTGCACGAACTCGTGATATTGGTCGAACCTTGATGTATTCTCGTTTATCTTGATGTTATGTTATTGAGTACAATGTGAATTGACGAGATTGTGTGAATTAATCTTAAATCGGGGGTTATTGATGTGATTTGTCCGACTAATGATAGGGGTAGTATTAACAGTGTGGTTACCTATATACTTGTTTTATTTATAAAAAAAAAGAAAAAAAGTATGAAAATGAGGAGAATGAAAACTCCAGATTATTGTTGAGATTGTTGAAATGGAGGATGAGATTCTGCCCCTCTTTCTCGTAAATTGAGATATGGGCATGGGAAACCACGATAGGAGACTCGAGTTCATCGAGAATTCACCTTTCGAACATTGTTCCAAAATCTGTTAATACTTTCTATGTTATCAAAGAAATTTGTTGCTAAAGGTAACCATTTTAGCTAATTCACCCCTAGAGGAGAGTTGGGTCTGAGCAAAAATAATCTACTTGTTTATTTGATATTTTCATAATCTTAGATTTGTTTCACATTAACTTTGATTATGTATTCATCATGTTTGGGGGAATTGCAAAAAGAGGTTTGATTGATTGGACTAAGAATGAATGTGCATGAGTTATTTTTCTATTCGTATTAGTATAGACTTTGCTTGAGGACAAGCAAATGGATAAGTGTGGGGGAGTTGTTTGGTTTCAATTTGTGCTTTTTCTTGGTATTGTTTTACATGTTGTTTTTAGTAATTTGTCCTATTTATGCCGTTGGTTTGATTAGTAATTATTGATTCAGACTTACTTGGTTTGTTTCGATGTTTTGTAGGAAAACGACATTAAATATCATGAAATGGATCTGCCAAGAATTAAGTACATTGAAGAGCATCTCGATAGGAGTCCGTAGGTGCAAACGGATCACAATTCGGACTTCAGACGAGAGAGAGCGGGGTGAATAGTCAAAGTCGCGCCGCGGCGCCCGTCGCCGTCGAGCCGGCCTTCGATCAGCGCGCCCGGCCGGTCCGGCGGACACCCGGTGGCGCATGTCACCCACACTCTCGCGCGTTGCGCTCTAGCGTCCAACACAACCGGCTCGGATACCCAAGCATGCGTCCCTCGCCCGGTGGCCCATGCATCCGGCGTTGGTCTTTGCGCCCCTCCAGTGCTCGCTTACAAGCGCACGCGTGTCGCCAACATCCGCTTCGTCCGGCGGCGGCCATCCGGCTCGGCTGTACCGGTGCTTTCCCGTGCACCAACTTCGCCAGCGTGCTTCGCCTGCCTAGCGCGTGTTCAACTAGCCCGGCTCGCTAGCTCGTCGATGCTCAGCGCGGCACTGCGCCCTCGGCCATCGGTGCTCAACGCGGCGCGCTTCGCGCTTTCCCTCCTGCGCTCTGCGGCGCCCTGCTCCGCCATCAGCGGGATCTGGCAGCGTTCGACCTTTTCTCGTGTGTTCACCCATGAATGCCCTTTCAACTCCAGCCCTCGCTTTGCCCCCATTCCTTGCCGGCCAGCTCATATCTAATACAAAAGCATTTGTGACGAACATATTTGTCTAAGCGGACTCACTTTGAGCCTGAAAGCCCGGCTCGTGCTCGCTCACATTACATCCGGCACTCACTCTCACTTAATATATATACGCATTAGGTCATAATTTTGAGGGAAGTTCTGATACATTCGCCGCGGCTGCTGTTCTTCTGACTTTGGAGCTTTTCAAGCGACGACGAGAGAGAGATTGATCATCAGATTAAGAGTATTGATTTCTATTTTCATCCTTTCGATTGTTGCACTTAGTTTTACTTTGGATTTACGAATTCTAGTGTTGATTTCTGTTGGATTGAATTTATAGTATTATTTGATTTACAATTCCTGTTAATTTTCAATCGATCAATTTACGTGTTTGCTTCTAGATTATTATTGGATTGAATTGCATAGTTGACATTGGATTATTGGTTGCTTGATTTAATCTATCTTATTCTATGCATTTGATATTGGATGTTAGTTATATATTGAATAGTTCTTCGTTGAATTTTATTGTTTAGTGTTTGTGATCTAGATTTGTTTGTTCTACGCTTTTCTTCACCTTTACGTATTTTCTTAGGTTTTCCACTAGGGATTGACAACCCTAGTTAGATTGCTTCTTTAATTTATATTTCTGTTAGCTTTTGATTCCGAATGTTCAAAACCTTTCTTTGGTATTATAGTGTTTAGGATTTACGCTTTATGTGTGTGACATGCACAATAAGCCTGTTAAGTTTTCGTTGAGAGAGGACTTGTGTTATCTTACCTATTACAATACCTTGTTTGATTGTGAGTCGATTAAGAGATCACTTTTAGTTGAAACAAATTTTGGCCAAAATTGATTGAGCTAAAAACACTCAAATTTACTACATGATCGTGCGAGGTAATTGTGGCGTGATAAGTTAACTCGAGTGGTCTCTCAAGAAAAAACAACAGGGCTATTAAATGTGTAAAAAAACAATTAAATCTAAACATTCTAATAACAATGGCGGTTTTGGAATAAATAAAAATTAAAATACGGAAAATAGCGGCAATCTAGCTAGGGTTGTCGATCGAGCTAAACTAATAAAGCATTAAATCTAAACGGGGTTGTCGATCCCTAGTTGAACTATGAAAGCGGTAAAAGCGAAAGCAATAAACAAAAGCAATAGCTATCCTATTCTTAGGGTTCGTCGAGCCCTAATCTAAATCTAATTGCAAATGAACCATAATTATCAATCGACTTGACAAACGAGGAATTAATCGAAGCGAAATCATTTATCAAATAAAATCGAGAAAATCTAAATAATTTAACCTAAGTTCATAAATCCCAAATTGAATGTTGAAGGAAGAAAGCGAAATGAGAAATTGTGCAGATAAAATAGAAGTAATAATCCATGAGCGTTAATCGAGAACAATTGTTTAATTCGGATGAACAACAATTAAATCTAAATCTAAACTAATATTGACGAGCGAAAACAAAAAGAAAAGCAAGAGAAAAATTCTATCTAGGGTGCATGTATGCCGGAGGCTCGGATGAAATTCTTGAAGAACGAAAAACGTGGCGGAGAAAAGAAAATAAATCGGAACCCGCCTTACTAGCGATTGCGCGTATATATATATTAAGTGAGTGGCGCCCGGTTGCAATGTGAGCCTTGAGTTGAGCGGAGAGTTGAGAATACAAGGTGGCGCGGTTTGGAGGGTGTCGGCTGGAAGAGTTACGATACATTCACCATGACTGCATTCTTACCTTGGAGCTTTTCGGCGACAGCGAGGCGAGATTGATCATCGATTAAGTGTATTGATTTACATTTTCATCTTTCGATTGTTGCACTTAGTTTTACTTTGGATTCTGAATTCTAGGGTTGATTTCTGTCGGATTGAATTTATAGTATTATTTGATTTACGATTCCTATTAATTTTCGATCGATCGATTTCGTGTTTGCATCTAGATTATTGTTGGATTGAATTACATAGTTGACATTGGATTATTGGTTGCTTGATTTAATCTATCTTATTTTATGCATTTGATATTGGATGTTAGTCGTATATTGAATTGTTCTTCGTCGAATTTTATTGTTTCGTGTTTGACAATCTAGATTTGTTTGTTCTACGCTTTTGCTTCCTGCTTTCATATTTTCTTAGGTTTTCCACTAGGGATTGACAACCCCTAGTTAGATTGCTTGCTTTAATTTATATTTCATGTTAGCTTTTCGATTCCAGAATGTTCAAAAACGCTTCTTTGGTATTAGAGTGTTTAGGATTTATCGCTTTATGCATGTGACATGAACAATAAGCCCTGTTAAGTTTTCCTTGAGAGACGACTTGGGTTATCTTACCCTATTACAACACCTCATTCGATTATGAGTCAATTAAGAGATCACTTTTAGTTGAAACAAATTTTGGCGTCGTTGCCGGGGATGAGTTTGTTGTGTGATAATTGTTGGTGTTGTTATATCCATTTGCGTTATTGTGGGCTTTTATGATGATAAAATTTTTGTGATGATGATTTGCAATCAAGTTTTATTATGTGCTTTCGTAAGGTTGGGATTTTGATTGTTGCATCGAACTACGTGGTATTGGTCGAACTATTTTAAATTTACGAGACTTTTGAGGATATATGATTTGGGTGTAATGTGAATTGGCGAGATTTTGATTGATAGAAAATGAATAGGGAGAAATTGATGTGATTTGTCCGGCTAATGTTAGGGGTAGTGTTAACATTGTGGTCATCTATATACTTGTTTCCTTTAATAAATAAAAATAATAAAAGAAAAACAAATTTGAAATAATTTGTTGGATTATTGAAATAGAGGATGGAATTACGCCCTCTTTTTAGTAAATCGAGAAATGGACATGGAAAACCACGAAAGGAGACTCGAGTTCATCGAGTTTTACCTTTGAATATTGTTCCAAAATGTTAAAACATTCTTTGTGCTTTAAAAGGAACTTGTTGTTAAAGGTGACCACGTTAGTTGGTTCACCTAACGGAGAGTTGGGTTTGAAGGAGGTTACCCTTTTATTCATTGAAATCAATTGCCGTCTAGATTTATTTCACATTATCTTTGAATCGTAAACACCAAGTGTGGGGAAAAAAGGTTTGAATGATTAGACTAAGGTGAAGTTTCATGAATTATCTTCCATATCCTTATTGGTATAGAGTTTCTTGAGGACAAGCAAATGGATAAGTGTGGGGAGTTGTTTAGTCAGAATCAGGTGTATATTTTGTATGCTTTTGGATTTAAATTGTCGATCTTTAGTTTTACTTTTAGCATAATTTATTATGTTATTATGTTATAAAGATTGAATTCTAATTCTTGGATTGATGTGAAATAGCTCATTATTTGGGCATTATTGGAGAAGACTCTCTGACGTGGAACTTGATGCGGTGACACTTTCAATGATTCTCATGAATAGTGGAGAAGGAATCAAGGTTTTGTCCTTCATAAAGTAAAGTAAGTTGCGATAGGAGTCCTAGGCAAAAACCGTGCGTAAATCGGAGTTCGGAGCGAATGAGAGCGGGCGAAAACAAAACACTGCAGCGGTGTCGCCCGCACCCGCGTGCGTTTTCGCGCAACGCGCCCGATATGGTGAACGCGGTTGATGGGCGACGCGGCTCACCTGCTGCAGCTCATACCCAGCGCCATCTTTAGTCAGCGTGCGTTCTTTTCTCGGCCAGTGGCGCCATCTCCGCCTCCACGCGCGTTGTCGTCCATTTACCTCTCGCGCGCGTTCGCTTCTCGGCGCCCACTCGCCGCGCCTCAAATCGCCGCGCCGGCTCGACTACGTGCGCTCGCCCATCCCTCATGCACTCTCATATTGTCGCGCTTCTTTCGTCTCAGCGCCCGCTCGACCCATCTTGCGCTCGCTCGCTCGCGCCGGTAAGCGTTCACTCATGTCTGAGAATGTTTTACGAACGGCGCTCGTCCTCGAACTCTTCCAGTCGGCGCTCCTCAAATCGGCGCTCACCTTGTATTCGAACTCTTCGCTCAACCTGCGCTCACATTACAACCGTCGCTCACTCTCGCTAATATATATATCGGCATGCAATCACGTTAGAGGCGGGGTTCGATTTGTTTCTTTTCTCATGCTTTTTTCTTTATTCTTGAAGAATTTCATCAGGGAGCCTTCGGCGACCTGACCAGACCTAGACAAAATTTTCTCCTTGCTTTTCTTTTTCGTTTCATTCGATTCAATTTTAGTTTAGATTTAGATTTAATTGTTGTTCATACGGAATTAAACAATTGTTCTTGGATTCTTGCTCATGGATTATTACTTCTATTTTATCGATGCAATTTCTCATTTATGTTTCTCGTTCCTTCAACATATGAATTTGGGATTTATGAACTTAGGGTTAAATTATTTAGATTATTCTTGATTTTATTTGACAAATGATTTCACCTTTGATTAATTCTATTCTTGTTGGTTGATTGATAATTATGGTTCATTTGCAATTAGATTTAGATTAGGGTTTGTGAACCCTAAGAATATGATTATTATTGCTTTTGTTTATTGATTTCGTTTCTTGCTTTCATGGTTCAACTAGGGTTTTCAACCTGGTTTAGATTTAATGCTTTATTAGTTTAGCTCGGGATTGTGACCCACAGCTTAGGATTGTTGTTTATTTTCGTATTTTAATTCATATTTATTCCAAAACCGCCATTGTTATTAGAATGTTTAGGATTTTATTGCTTTACGTATGCGACACGAACAATAACCTGTTAAGTTTTCATTGAGAGCGACTTGGGTTAACTTATCACGCTACTGATTACCTCGTGCGATTGCGAGTAAATTTGAGTGTGTTTTAGCTCAATCAGATGCACTCGACACGGTGCATTCACGATCAGCGAGGTCCATCGATTCGGTTGGAAAATCGAATACTCGAGGAGGAATGGACTTGAAAAGAGGTAAATCTATCTTACCTACAGATCTTGGGTTGTGTTGCTTATGCTCATGTTGATTCTGCTGAAAGAAGTAAGTTGGATGCCAAATCTGTTAAGTGTATGTTCATTGGTTATGGAGGTGATGAGTTCGGTTATAGGCTTTGGGATGAGCATAATTGAAAAAATTATCGTAGTAAGGATGTGGTTTTCAATGAGCAGGTTATGTACTGAGGGCCAGTTGGAGGTGTCGGATTACGCTGTTTGAAACCAAAGAGATCGATTTAGGCATCTCAAACTCAGTGGAAGCAAATGCGGTCAAAATAAAGAAGAGGTTCTCGACAAAGAACCGAGGACTCCCACCAGACGTCTGTTGCAAAGACCGGCTAGAAGCGATGTGCACTGATAGGTATTAGTCCTCTAACTATTATTTGTTACTTAACGATGGCGGGGAACACAGGTGCTATCGAGAGCGAGCGAGGGGTGGTGATAGAGGAAAATTGAGAGTTGCTATGAATGATGAGTTGGCATCTCTTATGCTAAATGGTACTTGGGAACTCGTTGAGCTCCCAAAGGACAAGAAGGCCACCTTTGTAAAGTGGGTCTATCGGATCGAGATTGAAGCGATGGTAGCGAGGCGCTACAAGGCCGGTTGGTTGCGAAGGATTTGGCGGCGACAATATATTGATTATCTTGATGTTTTTACTCATGTTGTGGCCGACCACTATTCGAATGTTGTTGAGTATGGTTCTTGAAAACTTGTTGCTACATCGGATGGATCGCAGCGGCATTCCTTCATTGTGACTTGAAGGAGGAATTATACATGACACAACTGGGGGTTCGTAGCAAAAGGAATGAAGGACTTGTGTGCGAGTTGAAGAAAGTTTATATGGCTTGAAACACGCTCGAGCGGTGGTACATGAAGTTCGATAGTTTTATGATGGAATTGGTTATCAAAGATGCCACGCGACCATTGTTGCTATTATAAGAGGTTCGACAAGAGCTATATTATCATACATTATATGTTGATGATATCTTGATCATAGGAGTTGACATAAATTAGGTGGATAAGTTGAAGATGCGATTATGCGAGCGATTCTCTATGAAGGATCTTGGAGACAAAAGAAGATTTGGGTATGAGAATCGCAGCGACAAGATGGTTGGAAATGTATATCTTTCACGAGCGAGCTATATTCGAGAGGTCTGGAAAGATTTGACATGATGAATCAAGCTTTGTGAGTGTCCGTTGGGCGATCACTCCAAGCTTCGAGAAAGTCGTAGAAGAGCAAAGATGAATGTGCCCAAATGATGAAAGTCTCTATGCTTGACAATTGGTAGCATCATGTATACCATCATACAAGACGGATATTTCTCAGCGGTGGGAGTAGTGAGTCGGTTCATGGGTGATCGAGGCAAACAACATTGGGAAGCGATGAAGTGGATTCTGATGCTTGAGAGGTACCACGGAGAAAGCTCTATGTATCGACATCGAGAGTGTCGTCTTTGGCGGGTTATGTTGATCGGTTGTCATCAAATGATGCGGATGGGAGGAGAAGTACAAGCAGTATGTCTTTACTTATGGTGATCTTGTTATTTCTTGGGCTTCTAAGTTGCGAAAGTGGTTGCTTTGTCTGTGACGGAGTTTGGTATGTGGTTATAGGAGATGAGTAATTGCGAGTTTCTTGGGTGAGTTTGGGAAGGAGCATAAAGTAGCTCTCTACAGCGATAGTCAGTGCTATATTCTTAGCAAAGAATCGGCGTTTCATTCTAGGATGAAAGCATGTCGAGTTGAGTATCACTACATCCGTCACTGTTGGAGAACAAATTTTTGCGACTAACGAAGATCCTGGAAGTGAAAATCCGGCGAGACATGTTTACTAAGGTGGTAACCTTAGAAATTGAAGCTATGTAGCTTAAATTTGCCTTGGAGAATGAAGATAAAGTGGCGATGCTAAGTGGATGCGGGAGAGAAAGCGAAGAGTGCAGTTACTTGGGAATTCACCTCAGTAGGAGATTGTTGGAGTATGGAGTATGAATGGACATTACACTCAAGATTTTTTGGGCTGGCGGAACCACTAATGGGCTTAGGATTAGGGTTATGTTATCCTCTGTTTAATAGCCGACTTCTCGATGTAATCTATATCAGAAATTCATATTGAAGTCTACGGCTTTGCATCGCCCGAGATGTAGTCACAAGGCAGTGGGTAAACAATTCTTGTGTTCTTATTTTACATCGTGATTGTGGTGTGTGTTTCGCAACACACAATTGTAAATATAATTTAAACATCACTGGCGAATTCCCAGATTCTGAGTTCTAGGATTTTAATCCCTTGTTCTTAAACATTTAAATCTCACAATCAAACCATTATTTGTGCATAATAATAGTTTCTAAGCATAGATTAAGCAGTTAAACTAATTACACTTGAATAATCATCATATAAAATATAAAAAAAAATTGAACATCACATAACCTAGAATTACTTGATATTAACTCATGAATATTTAAGCATATAAACATGAAATAAGTGACAATTTACCTTTTAAATAAGCTTTGTAATGAATTTGGAGTAGATTAAGCCTTGAATTTGAGGTTAAAAAAAGAAAATGGAGTGTGTGTGAGGGAGGTGGGTTTCGAATTTTGGGGGGAAAAGAGATTGATGAAGATGAATAGTAAAAAAAATGGTTGTGGTGTATATTTATTTTGTTTTATTTTAATTCCAACAAATACATATATGTATAGACACAAAGTGTACAAGTGTACACTTTCTAAAATTCTACAAATCTCTACACTCTCATGCATATATATATATATATATATATATATATATATATATCCATTTATTATTTTCTAATCAAATTATTATTCTAATGTATAATAAATAAATTATCTAATTAGTTCTTATATTTAAATCACTAATTTCATTAATTAATATTCAATGCATAAAAAACTAAACTTTCATTCTAAAATCATAATTATAATTTACTAAATTTTAAAACTTATAATATTAAACTTTACATTTTGCAAAAGCGCGTCCTCTATTTCGCTCTAGCGAACAACTGTAAAAACATTGAAACTCAATTTTTTTATTAGTTCATAATTTCGAAAATAATTCACATTTAATATATATATATATATATATATATATATATATATTATATTTCTTTAAAATTTTTGGGGTATTACATTCACCCGCTTAAAATAATTATGTCCTCAAAATTAACTTTGGTAAGTCTCTAAGGTTGGGTTAGTGAACGAGAGTTAAATCTTCTTTCCCATATGGCTTATACAGTCCATACTACTCCACTTTTTTTTTTTAACAAAGGTGCTTCTCGATTCCTTAAAGTATGAACCTTTTTATACAGAATAGCAATCAGTGCGTCTTCATATGTTAAGTTCGGTGAAACACATAAATTCTAATTAGATATAACATGACCTAGATCGAGATATATTTTACGAGCATTGATCGTCGAACACATCATGAATGCCCATTAAGTGCGGAGGTAAAGCTAGGCGATATGCCATATTTCCTATCCTTTCAGTATCTCAAAGGTCCCACATAACGAGGTTGTAACTTTCATTTCTTACCAAATCTGATCACGCCTTTTATTGGTGCTATCTTTAAAAATACCTTGTCACCAACCTCGAAGTGTATGTCCTTTCGCCTTTGATCGACTTATGATTTACGGCGATCTAGAGCTACCTTGATCCTTTCTACGATCTTTGTGATAACTCAGTGTTTCTTCAATTAATTGGGCCCTAAAATCTATCTCTCTCAACCTCGTCCTAATGAATTGGTGACCTATACTTTCTTCCATACGATTGCTTCAAATGGAGCCATCGATAGTAGCTTGATAGATATTATTGTGGCGAATTCAACTAATGGTGAATCTTATCCGACTTACATCCATATCTAACACACAAACACGGAGCATATCGTCCGAATTTGGATAGTTCGCTCTAGCTTGTTCATCGATTGAAGATGATATGTTGTCTTGAAGTTTAACACAGTGTCAAAGTTGGTGGAGACTTTTCCAAAGTTGGAAGTAAATCTTATGTCTTGATCGGAACCACAATTGACCTGGCAACCCATGTAGTCTTACAATCTCGTTAATATAGAGTTGAGCTAACTGATCCATGCTAAAAGTCATCTTCATGGGAAGAAAGTGGGCGATTTTGTTAATTTGTCGATAATAACCCGGATAAGCGATTCTGCTCTAGCATGCGAGTCGTCCGACCACAAGTCCATAGAAATGTGTTCCATTTCCACTCGAAATTTCAAGTGGATTTAGCGATCCGGACTATCGTTGATGTTAATTTCACTTGCGACATGTAATGCATTTTCTACAAATTCTCGATGGATCTCTTCATATTACGCCACGGTGGACTGATTTCAAATCCTTGTACATTTGGTTCCTCCGGGATACGAATATGGAGTGTTATGAGCTTCTTCAAGTAGTTCTTGTTTTAAATCCTCATTACTCGGCACACACAATCTCCCGTTGAAAATAAGAGTACCATCGATCATAATAGCAAATCCTTGAATTGCTCTTTTCTACTCGTTTCTTTATTTTGCACAAAAATGGATCATTCTGCCGTGCTTCTCTAATTCAGTCTTGGATTATCGGACGAACCACAAGTGCAGAAATGATTCTTGTCGTGGTGTTTGGTGGCGTCACCACTTCCAAATTCAATTTCTGAAATTCTCTAATTAGTTCTTCTTGTTTGGTAGGTAACATTGTCATGTAACTCTTTCGGCTTAATGCATCAGCAACTAAGTTCGTCTTTCTAGGATGATAGTGGATGAATGCGGTCATGATCTTTAACCAACTCTAACCATCTTCTTTGCGAGCTTTAACTCTTTTGCGTGAAGAAATACTTCAAACTTTTATGGTCGGTGTAAATGTCACACTTGCTCCTATAAAGATAATGTCGCCATATCTTCAGCGCATATACCACTGGCTATGCTCAAGATCATGTGTTGGATAATTCGGCTCGTGTTGTTTCAATTCTCTTGAAGCACAGGCCACTACATTTCCATGCTGCATTAGCACGCATCCAAGTCCTTGCTTTGAAGCATCACTAACAAAACCGTCGGTACCGCTGCAGCTCTTGAAAACTTTGTCAGGAGCTGATATGAAGCGTTGCTTTAGCTCTTGAAAACTTTGCTCGCTCTGTTCACTCCACTGAAACTTTTTATTTTTGCGTGTCAACTTTGTCAGTGGACCAGAAATCTTTGAGAAACCTTCTATGAATATTCGATAATACCCTATCATTCCCGAAAACTTGACCTCATTCACATTGGTTGGTGTTTTCCAATTGTTTATCCTTGACTTTTAGCGGATCACTTATTTCTCGAAGTAATCACATGTCGAAAAGCAACATTTCGACCAAAATTCACATTTTTATATTTTGCATACAACTTTTCTTTTCTTAATATTCCTTATACGGTCTGAGATGTTCGACATGTTGCTCTTTATCCCTTGAATACACTAGATTATTGTAAGTGAACTGATAACAAACCGATCGAGATATGAGTAGAAAACTTCGATTCATTAAGTCCATAAAGATGCACGGTGTATTGAGAGTCCAAAAATTCTGACGGTGAATTGAAAATGACCATATCTTGTTACGAAGGTTGTTTTTAGAATGTCTCTCTCTTTGATTTTGAGTTGGATAACCCGATCTCAAGTCGATCTTCGAGAACACACTAGCAACTTTAAGGTGATCAAATAAATCTTGATCTAAGCAATGGATACTTATTATGTCGTCGATCTATTCGGTTCTTGGTAGTCGACTCACATTCTTAGGGTCCCGTCTTTCTTTTCACAAATAATACCGAATCACCCCAAGGATATACACTTAGTCGAATAAATTCTTTGCTAAGCAGGTCTTGCAACTGAACTTTGAGTTCTTGGAATTCTCTCGGTGCTATTCGGTATGGTGCTTTTGAGATCGGTGCCGCTCCAGGTATCAGATCTATTGCAAATTCAACTTGACGGTCTGGTGGAATCCCTGGTAACTCCTCATAAAACACATATACATATTCCCTTACTACCGGCACTTCCGTCATCTTACTTTTGTTAGATTATGTATCGGTCATGGTAACTAAGTACCCTTGGCAATTACTTTTTTCTTAGCATTTTCAATGCTTTCATTGCACTTATAATCTTTGATGGAGCCTTTGTTCTTGCACCATGAAAGAAAATTATTGGCTCTCCAGGACATTGAATCTCTACTTCCATTCGCGACATTTGAGTGTTACATGATTCTTACCCGTCGATCGATTCCTAGGATTATATCAAAGTCTGCATGTACATAACAAGAAAGTCGGCTTCTAGTTCCTTCCCCTCTAAATCTATTACTATACCTTTTATCATCCTAGAAGTTATAATGGTTTTTCCTGAAGGAATACTAACTTCTAGTGCATCACAATCAACATAGCAAGGCATTTGAGATTGTTACAAAATTTTGTAGAGATAAATGAATGTGTAGCTCACAATCAAATAAAACCAAAGTTGGAGTATTGGATACTTGAAGAATACCTGACATCGTGTCTGCTTCATCCTTGGAGTTATCTTTCCCTTGTGTTATGGCAAAGACTCGGGGCTTCACTTTTTTTTCGGGTTCTTGCATTTTCTTTTCAGGCTCATTCATTTTACTTGGGTAATTATATGACACATGCCCTGGTTTTCATAAAGTAGCACATATTTTTCCTTGCTAACATTCACCTTTATGATATTTCTTGCATTTTGGGCCTTGAGACTTGTCGGTGCTTATTCAGATGTTTGCGAGCCTGTCGAAGAACATGATGTTTGTTGCCGTCTCTTGCTTGCTGCTCACTTCTACCTTTTCCTAAATTTTCCCATTTCTTTTCCATAAGAATCACGTCTACGATCTTTGATTTCTAGTTGCGAGACCACTAGAAATTGCTTGTGCTCGTTCAATTAATTCCGTATAAGTTGCCAATTTTTGCCGGCTAATATTCCTCGAATTTACAGTGTAACCCTTGTTCGATCTGGCGTGCTTTCTTCTCATACATCTCGACGGATACGGTGCGATTGAGATAATCTGTTAAAATTCCTCTCACAATCAACTACTGTCACGTTGCCTTGCTCTAAATTAAGAAATTCAATTTCTTTCTGCAGTCGGTATGATTGAGGGAAATAGCAATCCCTAATCAAATCTTTAAAATCATTCCACGTCAAAGCTTGACATTTTTCAGTGGTCATTGTTCAGGTATGTGACTCCCACTAATAACTTGCTTCCTCAACTAGCTGGTATATAGCACATGAGACTTTTTGTTCTTCAGAAAAACCCATCAACTCAAAAATCCGCTCGAGAACTCGGATCCACTCCTCAACATTTTATGGTCTTTCATATCCTTTAAACTTTGGTGGATCCGTCTTTCTAAATTGATCAGATAGCACTCCATTATGCCTGATTGTATCACAAATGTCCAGGAACGCCTCCAAGTGTGCATTAGGGTCTACGTAACCCTTCCCCAAGCGCTGCTGCAAGTATCATGCTTGATGAGGCATGTTTGACTCAAAGTTGTTAGTATTTAGGTTGGCCCCGTCCTCCACCTTGAAATTGATCGATCGATGGCGATACATATGATTGATCGATGCAGGTTGTGGTCGTCCCAACAGCCCGTTTGATTACGTGCAGCATGGTTGGCATTGTAACTTCATTAGCATTGCCTCCATTTCATCCATACGATCATTCCCTTGTGGTTGTCTATCTTCCATTGCTTGTTGTCTTCTTTCTGCGCTCTCTCTTGTCGATCTCTCAATCTCAATATTGATGGAACAATTTCTTTGTTACGAGACCTTGTAATCATACCTTGCACAAATAGACTAAAACGATTCGGATCAGTAAAAACAATAAAAATAAAAATTTATAAAAGCACGATTAATAACTAAAATCGGAAAATTATCACTATGAAATCTAAGCAGATCCCAGACAAGCTGCGTTAAATTTGACCAGCTTTATTTTCCTAACAAATAAATGATAGCAAAATAGCAGTATATTATCGTATCCACGAGGGGCGATACTCGAAAACTCGATGAATAATTCACGAAATTTTGATTATTATTGAGGCAACAATATCGAAGGGTGATGATTAAACTAGACTCGATTAAGCAAGGAATAAACTCATGAATAAAAAGTGACCACAGAAATTTGTACTTAACTAACGATTCACACAATTAATCTATTAACATGTTTACCAATTTAATCCACATTCGGATGGCGGATCACTAATGTAACTCTGATCTTAGCGAGCGACCTATAGTAGTGGGTCGGCTAAACTCTATTTCCGCTAGGACTCGAGAAGTAAGTTAATTACGAGCGAAAGAATAACCTCCTCTGGTTTACCTATCTCGAGTCGGTCTCACGGTAAAGTGCGTATTATAGATTGAAATCGACTATGCGATTAATTGATCGAACATCAACCACATAACTAGCATGCATCAATCTTGATCGGATACTAACACGCGAAATTAAAGCGAGAATAATAAATCATGAATGGGAAGGCAAAGCGGTGTCAGCAGATAAATCATGAAAATCTAATTAGACATACAAACCCTAAAATCGATAAAAGATTTAGCTACTCATAATTGAAATAATGAAACAAGAATTAAATGAAGAAAATATGAATTGAATCGATCGAATAAAACCGTTTAAATCCACAACGAACAAAGTAGTATCTTCAATCAACAATAATCCCAAACTCTCAAAGTAATTAAAATCAAAAGTTGGAATGAAAATAATTCTCTCAAAAGCTAAAGAAAATCGTCTTTGTTCCAAAATTTCTCGTCAAAAGTTTAACTCCCCTCTTCTCTCACTTCTACACCTCTTTGTAACCATAATCCCACATTAGCTCGCGAGGTTCACCTAGTGAGAAAACATCACGAGCCATAGTCAAATCGTGCGCCCGTCCGCATGCAACCTCTTGCTCGCGACCGCCCGTCGCGATGAGCAGTGCGGCGTCAGCTCGTCGATCTCCATCTTTCTTCACGACCTTGGCTCACGAGACTACATTGCGATGAAGGGTCATGAGGCATAATGTCTTGTGTTCTTCGTTTCTTCTCGCGAGATGCTTTGCGAGACTATCTCGATGAAGGTTTGCAAGCTCGTGCGGGGAAAACCCGCTTTTCGTGATCCCCTTTTGACATCAAACACGTGCAAAAATGATATGAAATACACCGACATAATATCTTTCAAGGTAAACATAAACATATCAAGCGAGCGCTCGTATGACCCTTAACTATTATAAAATGAGCAACGACCTCAAAAACCGGTAGAAATGAGGTTTATCAATGGGGAGGTGAATACATAGGTCTAACTTCTTTCTTACAGACAGAGGGTATTCATCATAGGGTCTTCTGCCCTTATACTCCACAACAAAACGGTCTTGCTGAGCGCAAGCATCGTCATGTTGTTGAAATGGGTTAGCTCTTCTTGCTCAAGAAAATTTGCCAACTAAGTTCTGGGATGATGCTTTTGTTACTGCTACATTTATCATCAATCATATTCCCAGCAAAGTCATTGATTTCAATACTCCTTTTGAACGTCTCTTTCATCAAAAGCCTGACTACACCATTTTGAGAGTTTTAAGCGTCTACGCTATCTCATTTCTTAGTCCTTATAACAAAAGCAAGCTCAATCTGGTTCCATGGTGGCATATTTTTGGGATCGATGCTCAACACAAAGGATATAAGGTTCTTATTCCAGCGGGTAAAGTTATTTTATCCGAGATTTTATTTTTGATGAAACTTTCTACTATATCTTCTAACTTCCATTCCACTCTACAAACCTTCATAACTTCACAACCATGTCTATCGCTTCTATCCATGTTATCATGGTCCCTCATAGTCTACTCATGTTCTCATAGTCCCGCTCATCATACTCCGTCTCGGAGATTTTCAATCTCGATTAAATCTCCGCGTCCTCTCGTCCATATAATTCTCCTCATGATGTGTCTTCTTTTTCTCCGACTCGTTTACGTCATCTCTGCACAATCTCCAACATATTCATTTTCCCCAACATTCTTCGTTCTATCATCCCTTAGTTATACTTCACCTCTACAATCACCTCGCTCGTTTCCTATCCTCGTGTTTCGTAATCCGTCCATGGTCAGCTCGAGGCAATGGAATCTTCAAACCGAACTCTTCAACACTACCACTACCACTACCATTGATCTTACCTAATCGAACCGGAAATCACTCTACAACTTTAAATTCTCTGTTTGGCGTTGTGCCATGACAAAAGAAATTCATGCCTTGAAACATAAGCACTTGGCGTCTCGCTACTCTTCATCTGGTAAAAACTTGATTGGTTGTAAGTGGTGTTCAAACTTAAAAGTCATGTTAATGGCTCCATCTCGAGATCAAAGCAGATTAGTAGCTCGAGGTTACTCTCGGAACCACGTTTTGACTTCTTTGAGACCTTGATCCTGTAGTCAATGAGCTACCATCCGCACTATTTTATCCTTGGTTGTTTCTAATTCTTGATGCGTGACTCACTTGGATGTTGACAATGCTTTTCTTAATGCTGATTTAGAAGAAGATATATATATGATGCAACCACCAGGCTTTGAGGAGAATAATCATCAAGTTTGCAAGCTTTCAAAGCTATATATGGTTTGAAACAAGCTTCTCGGTCTTGGTACCTCACCATTAAGTCAGTCTTGCTTCATCTTGGATTCACTCAATCTCGGGCTGACCCCTCTCTATTTTTCAAGAACTCCAAATCCTCTATGGTTTATCTCTTTATCTATGTGGATAATATCCTCGTAACTGGTACCAACCCTTTAGAGATTAAAAAAGTGATCCATAAACTCAGTCACCAATTTTCTTTAAAGGATTTAGGGGAAATGCACCACTTTCTTGGTATTGAGGTGACCAAAACTACTCAAGGTGTTCATTTGAGTCAAGTTGCCTATATCAAAGATCTATTGCAGAAGACACAAATGGATGATGCTAAGAAAAATCATACTTCGATGATTTCCAACTGCAGATTATCTAAAGTTGAAGGAAATCCTACAGTTGATGGAAAACAATATAGAAGTGTAGTTGGAGCACTTCGATACGCCACTATTACAAGACCTGAAATTTGTTTTAGTGTCAATAAGGTGAGTCAATTTATGTCTTGCCCTCTAGACACTTATTGGAAAGCAGTAAAAAGGATTCTCAAGTATATTGCAAGCTCGGTTGATTATGGTCTTCATATTCAGAAATCATCTCTTGATATAGAAGCCTTCTCTGACTCGGATTAGGCAACAGACTTGGATGATAAGAGATCTATTTCTGGTTATGCAGTATATCTTGATAAGAACTTAATATCATGGTGCTCGAAGAATTAGTCAGTTATATCACAATTGATCGAGTACGGAGGCTGAATATAGGAGTATTGTACATGTATTATCTGAAGTCACTTGGGTTAGATCTCTACTCACTGAACTTGGAATCAAAATTGCTCATCCACAAACCATTTGGGTAGATAATCTTAGTACAATTGCCTTGGCTTCAAATCCAGTTCTCCATGCAAGGACAAAGCATATAGAACTTGATATATACTTTGTTAGAGATAAGGTTGCAACTAAGAAGATTGATCTTCGTCATGTGCCTTCATTAGAGCAAGTAGCAGACATCTTCACCAAGCCGCTCAGTTACCAATTCTTTTTGAGACTTCGGAACAAGTTGGGGATATGTTCCTCTTCCTCGCTTGAATTGAGGAAAAGTGTTAACTTACATGTTTCTGTTAGCAAAATAGAGGATGAAGAGAAAGCCTCACCTTGTGATCAAAAGAGAGATGATTGTGTCATGTAGAGTCGATGATAAAAGGCATTGCAGTTGATTGCCTTATTGGACCTCCAGCCAATCCTCTAAAATGCCCAAGCTGGAATACTCTGCAGTCCTGGCATGCTATGCAGTCTTCTTGTGACATCAAGAATAAAGCGACCTGTTGTTTTCCGTTGGGCTATTTTGTTTGTTTGTCTTTTACTCTAAGGGTTCAAAGTGAACTTACTTCTGGTTATTTTGCTTTTAGGTTTATAGTGTAGCTTAGCTTCCAAGGCTAGGGCTACACTCTCAGATTCTATATATAGGTGTCTACTTTGTATTTGAGTTCATGCAGTAATAAAAACATTATTGTGTTTCACAAATATGGCATTGTTTCCTCTTTCATGTTTTCTTTCCGACCCGAAGCCACGGCAGTACTTGTTGCCCTTGCTTTTGGTACCACCACCTCTGGGCGAATAACCATAGTGCCATTACCAACCACCAACTCCAAATCCTCGACGAACAGAAGCTATCCGAAGATCGCTCCGACTCGATTCTGGCTCGGTAATGTAAGTGAGACGCATCAACATTCTTATATCTACTTAATTTCTAAGTTTTAGTTGTTTTCAGATTCTGTAGTTTTCTAAGTCTCAAAGTTCGTTAAAAGAGAATTCATGTATATTGGTTAGATTATAAAATGGAGCGATCTATGTTGAAGCTATAATATTTGTTGGTTTATTGTATTGCAATAGGAAGTATAGTTTTCTATGTACAGGAATCCCAAATGTGCTTGGGTTATCAGACTCTGAGAATACATGAAATTTCTAATGTGTCAGTTGGTACGAAGAAATGGAATGGAATGGTGATTCTTGCCTTTATTCCCAATCTATTCTTTGGTAAGATTTTTCGATTGAAATCACCATTTTGAAAGAATGCTTATTCTCGTGAACATGGGATTAGCCGTCGCCGTTTCAGAAGGAATGCTTATTCTCATGAACATGAGATTAGCCATTCCTTCTGTACCCCATAGTATCAGTTATTCCCATGAACACGAGATTAGTCAAATTTATTTATTTTTCTAATAAACTTATTTCTATTTATTTTTATGTTATAAAATTAATAATAATTAATAAAATAGTAATATTTATGATAATACATAAATAGTAATTATTAACAATAAATAATTATAATATATTTATAATATAATAATAGTGATAAAAATTATAGTTATTAATACTATTAATATAATAAATAATAATATTATTATTAATATAATAAATAATAATAATAACAACAACAATAAAATAGTAAAGATAGCGATGATGATGATGATGATGATGATGATGGTGATGATGATAATAGTAATAAATATTATTAATTAATTAATAAGTGATAAAATTATAAATATTGATAAAAATTATAATTATTAATAATATTAACATATACAAATAATATAATAAATAGTTATATTAAAATGATAATATTATAATAAATAATAACAACAACAACAAAATATTAAAAATGATACTAATAATAACAATAATAAATATAATTAATTAATTAATAATAATATTAAAATATTAATTAATTAATTAATTAATTATTATTATTATTATTATTATAATAACATAAATTATAAAAATAATGATTATTTTATTTATTTTATTTCATTCCTATTGATTCATTCATTGTACATTCAGTCATATTATTCACATATTTCATTTCATTCCATTCCATTCGTATCGTCATTTCGTTTCAAAGTCGATTTTATTCATATCTAATTTTATTCATGCGTACCAACTACCACCTAATTGTTTTGTGTTGATTTACGGCTTGATAACAATTCTTGCAATAAAACATGCCTCATTACTTCTATATTTGAACAAAATATAAGAATGGAGTGATAGAGGAAAACATGAAACCTTGATAGAAATTGCTTGTTGTTGTTCTGTGTTGGGTTGGCGATGGAATGAACAACATCAGATACAATTTATTTTAAGAAGGTTATTGAATTAATCAAATTTTAATGAGAGATAAGGATAGAAGAGCATGAGGGGAAAATGATGTTTAAGTTTATGTTGTAGTGCTGAAAATCTGCATAGGGAGCAGTAGAGTGTAGCTTCATCTTTTTCAATGAAAGGGTATGGTTTGTGTAGAAAAATTGTGTGAATGTAAGGATATTAAGGAATATTGAAGAAATAAGGAGTATGATATAATTTGAGAATTATAACTGTATCAATAGTTTGGCTCGATTCTGATTCTGTATTAGTTCTTTGGCTTTCGCTTATATTATTTTGTTTAATCCAAATCTATTTTTAAATTTTAATTTCTTAAGTTTAATTTTAAATTCTCGATTTAAGAATAACAACAATTTTTGGTATATGGTTCACACACTATGATTTAAAATTAATTTTCTCATCAGATAAAATCGAATTGTTGTCGCTCTTTGTTTAGTTAATCATCCTAAAGAATGCAAATCTCGATTTAACTCATATGATCGATTAATTAAAATTTCAAAATTTTATGGGGTATTACATCAAACACTCAAGGTTTAAATAACTCTGTGTTTCTAGTTGAGTTGATTTCGTATCTTTTTAGTATATTGACTTCGGGTTTCATTAGTTGGGTCAGCTCTGTATTTTATCACCAGGTTGGACTCTGTCTTCTACCAGTTTGGTGACCCCAAGTCAGTTTAACGCTTCAGTTTGACGTATTTCTCAACAACTTCAACTTCTCATCTGCTGGTTTGATACTTAGTCATATTATTGACTTCTTTGTTTCGGCGTTGAATCTTGATCTCGATCCTCGACCTCCTTTTCGGTAGCATTGTTCGTGATATCATTGTACTTGATCTTTGCTTGACTTGATGCGCTTGACATCGATGTCACGATCCTTAGTGCTTCTTTTCGGTTGCTGATGCTGGCTTCTTCAATCGACTAACTTTATCTTGCTTGAACTCGCCGATTATGGCGTGTCAAATGGTAGTTCTTATCTTGAAACCGTAAACAAAGTAGGCTCTAACAAGTTAGAACCACTATGTTACATCGGCAAGGCGATAATCGTAAGGTTACGGGACATAATCAAAACACAATTAAGATAAATTTTCACGAAAAATATGCATACATGGTTATAACGACCGGCTTCTAGATTGACGGTGACTCCTGAGACGACAGTCTTTTCGGTGTGCTTTGTCCTCGCTCGCTGCTCGCAGAAAACTTCCGGGCCCGTCCCACAATTGCTCCAGCGAGCACGCTTAACTTTAGAGTTTTATGAGATGGACTTCGAAACTCTAAAGTTGGCGTGTTAACTAGGCTAATGTGGATAGGCTGTTTCTATAATAATGACTTTCGGTTGGCGGTGACCTGAACCAACACGAGTCTTTTCGGTGTGTTTGTCCTCCTCACGCACTCACGAGAAACTTCGAGGTCCTTGTTTAGTATGAATTGTGCTTATTCTTGATCTTGCTTTACATGTCATTGTCGGTAGTTTATCCTATTTATGCCGTTGGTTCGATTATTATTTATTGATTGAGACTTACTTGGTTCGTTTCAATGTTTTTGCAGAAAATCGGCATTAAATAGGATGAAATGAATCTGCCAGGATCAATTATAATGAAAACATCTCGACAGGAGTTCGTAGGGAAAACCGTGCGTAAATCGGAGTTGAGACGAGGAGAGCAGGTCGAATTGTTAAAATCGCGCCGGCGCCCGTCGCACGGCCTTGCCGCGCCGCGCCAGCGCGCGCTCGTCGCGGCGCCCGCCTCGGCCACCCGCACCCGCGCGCTCAGCAAGCGTGCTGCTCTGAAATTCCTCTCGCGCTCGATGGCGGTCGGCGCTCGGCCGCGTTCCGGCGCTGCGCCTCCGCGTCGGCCGGCGCCCCGGCCGCCCAACCGGTATTTGTCCACTCGATGCTTCGCACGCAACACCGCGCCACGCTCGGCCGCGGCGCTGGCCCCAGCGCCAGCGCGCTCCCGCGTCGGCGCGACACTCGTGCCCAGGCGCCCGGCTGCTTCGCTCGTGCCCCAGCGCCCGTTGTGCTCCATCCGGCGGGCCCGGCTGCGCCCGATGACATTGCCAATCGCCCCTTCCGGTAGCGTGCCTCGCTCTCTCGTGCAGCCCCGGGAACCCGGCGCCCACTCGCTTCGCCCGCTTGGCGTCTGCTGCGCCCAGCCGGCGCTTCGCTCGCGACACCCGCATCCCTAGCGCCCAGCGTCTCCTCATCCGGCTCTCGCCCAGAACGCCCGCTCATCTCCCTCGCGCTCTCACATAACCCAGCGCTCGTTCACCTTCGGCCGGCGCTCGTCCTCATTCTGAGCGCATCTTGAGCAGGCACTTTCGCAGCAGCACTCACCTTTATTTAATATATATATTCGCGCTTAGGTTAAAGTTTGGGGGTTCGCAGTTTTTCAGTTCTTATTTCACGAGCCGCGGCTGTTCTTCTTCATGGTTCGTGAGGAGCTCTTCCACGACACAGACACGGATAAATCATAGCTTTAATTCATGTTCTCATTTTCATTATTGAATATTTTGTTTATCAATTCATGCTTTGGATTTATCAGTTTTATTGGATTCAATTCCATAGTGACAGTGGATTGGATTTTCATGTTCCGTTGATTTGCATTGCTTAATGATTTCCTGCTTTCGATTAATTCCTGTTCTTGTTGGATGATTGAAAATTATGGTTTATTGCAATTGGATTTAGATTAGGGCTTGACAAACCCTATGAATTGGATTGCTATTGCTTTCGTTTTATTGCTTCCATAGTTCAACTAGGGATTGACAACCCCTGGTTTAGATTTAATGTTTAACTAGTTTAGCTCGGGATTGACAACCCCTAGCTTAGAATTGTTGTTTCTTTCTCGTATTTCAATTCCTGTATGTTTCAAACCCTCATTGGTGTTAGAATGTTTAGGATTTAATCGCTTTATGTGCGCAACACGAACAATAGACCTGTTAAGTTTTCCTTGAGAGACGACTTGGGTTAACTTATCACGCTACAATTACCTCATACGATTGCAAGTGAATTTGAGTGTGTTTTTAGCACGATCAATTTTGGCGCCGTTGCCGGGGAAAACTTTAGGCGTATTGTTTGTGTTGTTTGTTTTCTGTTTTTCTTTTCGTTATGTTTGGCTTTTTTCTCCCCCACAGTGCGTGTGATCTTGTTTTGTTGTTGGTGTCATGTAATGCGGGGTTATCGGCGATGCGAATATGGTCGATCGGTGGGGGAGGAGAAAATCGTCAAATGGGCAAATTCTTCTTTGAAGAAGGGCCCGGTTTGATTTTCTAAGGGATATTAGTCGGGGCCATGAGCGGCAAGCTATGATCCCACCATGAGGATCAAGCACTACAATCCATCTTGGAGCATCCCTTGCCGCGCGTATCCATACCTAACAAACCTCTTCACCTCGGTATTCATACCCGAGCAACCACCCCACCTCGGTATTCATACCCGCGGCAGCAACGGCCGCCTCCTCGGCCCGATTGAATGGTGGGAACCTGACCTACCGGAATATTGGAACCTGACGATTATGAATGGTGTGATCGCGGCGACCCCGGCCTCCCGACGCGGTGGTACAACCCGGCGGTATTATTCACCACCACCGCCACCACCGAGGTCATCTTTTGAGGATTCGTTCGCTTGCGAATGGATCGGTTAGTTCACGAGAATGGATCTTGCAAGCGCGTCGTCTGCGTTTAGAGGCCTTGAGTGGGACATGTTAGCGGCACCTTGATGGGTATTACGACAATGGAGGAACTTCAAGCCAATCCGAATAGGTCCGGTGGTCACTATTCTGAAAGTGACCCAATTATTGAGGTGGGTAGAAGAGACATCAAATGACCAGCTGCGATCCACGGGGTGAAAGCGAAAGTGGTGAAGTCATGCTTTCCCACCAACTGATCAAACTCCGGCGGTCATTACTATTGAAAGTGACCCATTTGTTGAGAATGGGGTGGGAAAGACACTGACAGTCGTTGCAGCGGAGAAGGTGGAAAATGAGAAAGAATAGGCGCGTGAGGATGAAGCGGGATCGAGCCACGAGGAAGTTGTTCTGAGAGGCGGTAGCGAGGAAGAGTGGGCACATGAAGTTGATAGCATGTCAAAGCCCATTTGGAAGTGAAAAAGCTGCCTCCACAATTGAAATACGTGTTCGAGGGAGGACAAATTGAGGACAAAAGTCGAGGTAGCTTCTATAGTATGTGACATCCTTATTCACAAAGTATTGTGCTTTGGGTATTGAAGTTATCTATTTTTCTTGGGAGAATATGATGTTTGACTTGAGCTTAAATGATTCATTATTTGCTTTTTCTTGTCGCTTTGTGCATATATAGTTACTACGATGTTACAGGTGAGATGGTATTCTTGCGGGTAAAGGATTATGGATAGTCAGAAGTTGGTGGATTACGTCGTGCTCACGGCGTTAAGCGAGTACTACGTGGGAGTTCACCCGGATTTTCTTTTCTTTTAGTTCTTTCTCTTTTCTTGGTTTGTTGTTCTCTTTGATCTTTCTGTTGACTACGTGTTAGTTTTGCTCGAAATTGGGCGTCATCGGCCGTGAGGTGTGCCGTGATACTCAGATTACTGCGTCTGCCTTCGCGTTCAACCCTACCCTTTGCCGTATTTTATCGGAAGTCTCTCCTCTATTGGCTATTTTGTGTTATTAATGTTTTGAGCCTTTGGAGGCGGTGCTCGAATTTAATAATGGGGAGAGAGTATTTGGTTTTGTGTGCGTGACTTATATATTTTGTATGGAGTATTTGGTTTTGTGTGCGTGACTTATATATTTTGTATGCTTGGTGATGTGCCTTTGTGCTTATTTTGATTGTTTGGATTGAAGTTTTATTACGTGCGAGTAAGTTAGGATTTTGATTTGTCTTGTTGAACTACGTGGTATTGTTGAACCTTGATGTATTCTCGTTTATCTTGATGTTATGTTATTGAAGTGCAATGTGAATTGACGAGATCATGTGAATTAATTTTAAATCGAAGGTTATTGATGTGATTTGTCCGGCTAATGCTAGGGGTAGTGTTAACAGAGTAGTTACCTATATACTCGTTTCTAAAAAAAAATGTGAAAAAGAAGAGAAAATGAGAATGAAAACTCCAATAAGTTGTTGAGATTGTATAAATGGAGGATGGGATTCTACCCCTCTTTCTCGTAAATCGAAAAATGGGCATGGGAAACCACGATAGGAGACTCGAGTTCATCGAGATTTTACCTTCGAACATTGTTCCAAAATCATTAACACTTTCTATGGTATCGAAAACTTGTTGCTAAAGGTAACCATTTAGTTAATTCATCCTAGCGGAGAGTTGAGTGCGAGCAAAAATAACGTACTTGTTTATTTGATATTCTCACAATCTTAGATTTGTTTCACATTAACTTTGACTATGTATTCATCATGTTTGGGGGAAGTGCAAAACAAGGTTTGATTGATTGGATTAAGAGTTAAGTTGCATAAGTTATTCTTCTACTCTTGTTTGTATAGACTTTGCTTGAGGACAAGCAAATGGATAAGTGTGGGGGAGTTGTTTGGTATGAATTTTGCTTATTCTTGATGCTTGCTTTACATGTCATTGTCGGTAGTTTATCCTATTTGTGCTGTTGGTTCGATTATTATTTATTGATTCGGACTTACTTGGTTCGTTTCAATGTTTTGCAGAAAATCGGCATTAAATAGGATGAAATGAATCTGCCGAGGATCAAGTATAATGAAGAGCATCTCGACAGGAGTTCGTGGCAAAAACCGTGCGTAAATCGGAGTTGAGCGAGGAGAGCAGTGGTGTTAAAGTCGCGCCGGCGCGATCGCCTGACCCGCGCCCGTGCGCGCTGCGCCCAGCGCACCCGTGCCGCGCCGCGCGCGCGCTCGTGCTACCCACCTCGGCCACCCGTGCGCTCTCGCTCGGCGCCGCTGCTCAAATCCCTCGCGCTCAATGGCGGCCAACACTCGGCCGCAGCGTTCGGCGCCGCCTCCCACGCGTCGGCGCGGCGCCCCAGCCCGCCAACCCGGCGGCGTCCACTCGGCGCTCGCCGCGTTCACGCTTTCGCTTTGTCGGCGCTGGCCTCCCAGCGCCGGCGCTCCGCGTCGTAGCGACACCGCGCCAGCGCCCTGCCTCGCTTCGTGCCCCGGCCGCGTTGTGCTCCATCCGTGGGCGGGCCAGCTTGGTGCCCTTCCGCCCTTCCGGCCGCGCGCCTCGCCTCTCGTCCGTATTTGGGAACCCGGCGCCTACTCAGCCTTCGCCCCACCGGCGTGCAGCTGCGTCCCAATCGGTGCTCGCCCCGACAGCCGCGCCCCAATTTGCGCCCGTCTGCCCTCGTCAGCCCCTCCCGAGCGCCGCTCATCTCCCTCGGCTCTCACATCCCGGTAGCTCGTGCACCTCCACCCGGCGCTCGTCCTCATTCTGAGAATGCATCTTAAACCAGCGCTTGCCTACAACCGGTGCTCACCTTTATTTAATATATATATGCGCGCTTAGGTCAAAGTTTGGGGGCTCTCAGTTTTTCAGTTCTTATTTCACGAGCCGCAGCTGTTCTTCTTCATGGTTCTTGAGGAGTTCTTCAACGACACAGACACAGATAAATCATAGCTTTAATTCATGTTCTCATTTTCATTATCGAATATTTTGTTTATCAATTCATACTTTGGATTTATCAGTTTTATTGGATTCAATTCCATAGTGATAGTGGATTGGATTTTCATGTTCCGTTGATTTGCATTGCTTAATGATTTCCTGCTTTCGATTAATTCCTGTTCTTGTTGGATGATTGAAAATTATGGTTTATTTGCAATTGGATTTAGATTAGGGCTTGACAAACCCTATGAATTGGATTGCTATTGCTTTCGTTTTATTGCTTCCATAGTTCAACTAGGGATTGACAACCCCTGGTTTAGATTTAATGCTTTATTAGTTTAGCTCGGGATTGACAACCCCTAGCTTAGGATTGCTGTTTAATTTCTCGTATTTCAATTCCTGCATGTTTCAAACCCTCGTTGGTGTTAGAATGTTTAGGATTTAATCGCTTTATGTGCACAACACGAACAATAGCCCTGTTAAGTTTTCCTTGAGAGACGACTTGGGTTAACTTATCACGCTACAATTACCCAAATGCGATTGCGGTAAATTTGAGTGTGTTTTAGCTCGATCGGTCACCCATCACAATTGCTCCAAGCGAGCACGCTCAACTTTAGAGTTTTATGGGATGGACTCCCGAGAAAAGAAGATGTATCGGTTTTGAATCGTCTCATAAAAACTCTAAAGATAGCGATGTTAACAAACTGATAATGATGATAAATAATCAGGAAGTTTTCTCGGGGGTGTGTGATGACAAAGCACCTTGAAAAGACTCGTGTTGATGCAGTGGGGTCAGCGTTAATCGAAGCTTGGTCGTTACGGATGCTCCACACACGCAGCGAGACACTCGCGTACTGCCTTGCAGCTGCTTTGTCACTCCGGTCGGACACCGATGCCATACCGTCACGCTTGACCACCCGTGCCTCGACTTGACCACCACCGACGGCCGGAGCCTGGTGGCTCGGTACAAACTAACAGTGGCTAAGGAGATTATCTAACATTGGTGTACATTATCCTTTTCTATGCTTCTGATTCTTAAATTCTATGTGTAAAGATTGCCGGTGTATATATGTATATGTCTTTTTTTCATTGAAATTAAACATATTAAATTGTGATTGAGCGAAATGAAGTGAAAATGGAACTGTATGGCGTAGGTGGTATGAGTTTGCTTTGTTGCTATTTTGATCGGAGGGATAGCAATTTCTTGAAACACCAAAGTGATAAAAGTTATTGACTTGGATCTTGTAAGAAGATGAAAAATACAGAGGAAATGAGTTCTTACATTTTTGTTGGTTCTCTTCTGTTTTTGTCGATAAGTTTGGAAAATGGAGAAGTGTGGGTTGATTAATTACACATGAGATGAGATATGGGTGTTGCTGTAAAGTTTCCAAAGGATTCTTAGAGGTGTGATGATGAAGTTTGAAAAAATATGTATGTAGGGAAAAGTTGAAGATTTTAGGGGACTTGAAATGATGTGTTGTGATGTGATAATTTATCCAGTATAAAATATCTAACTCGATTCATAACTGTATTTGTTTAAATTTTTTCGTTCGAAATAAAATCGAAACGTCGACGATTATAAATTTTAATAATCGTTCTGATATCAAATCTCGATTTAGCTAAATAAATTAATAAATCAAAGTTTTAATTTCTCGGGGTATTACATTCTACCCCTTAAGAAAATTTAGTCCTCGAAATTTGTACCTTATGATATTCGTATTATCCTTTTCTTCATTGTGCCCTCGAGGTTTTGATATCGTTTCTTGAGCCCATGATATCGTTGTAGGACCTTAACTTTCGGTGTCGACTAATCCTTTGTCCTAAACGCTTCGATCTAAGACCAATATGTTCATGATTTTACAAAATCATATGAGTCAGGTTATCAACTAACCTATCTGGAGAATCTATCGATTCTAATAATTGTGAATCTCATGTCCAAAACTAAGTTCAACAAACACACATTACCATCGTAATTCTTTCTAGGGGTGAGAAAAATTCATATTACCTCGCAACTTCTTCTACGTGAAATTCTAAGAATCCACGTATGCATTTCTAACAAGGTAGCGTTGAGTCCCCTTATCGAATATTATCACAGATGTATTGAGAAGTGTGCTCATACATTGATTATCGATCCTTAGTAGGTTGCTCACGGTTGAGAGCAAAAGCCCTTGGTTGTTGCGATTCTTCTTTGCGGTAGTGCTACGATGCCCTTAGTGGTGAACTTGTCACGGTTGATTTGGCTTACCTTTGCCCGTGCCCGTTTCTGGACAATCCGCACCAAATTGCCATGCGGCCACTTGAAACAAATGCCATATCCAGCTAGGCAAGCACCAATATGTTGTTTGTGGCATCGTGGGCAAAAGTGATGTAGTTGTAGTCGGGTGTTTCCACTTTGTTGCAGGGCCACTTGATGCCGCTTTTCCCTATCTCATCTTTGATTTCCTCTCCATGACCTCTTTATAGCCTGCTCTTGATTAGGATTCTCATCCCATTTCTCTTGCCTTGTCGATCACGGGCGATTGTTGATTCTCCTCGGTAATGCTTCGCCGATATCCGAGCTCTGAGAGCACCGATATAAATCATTGTTTCGTGTTGGCGAGATACCTAATCTCGTGCCTCGATCCAAATCGAAATTTTTCGCCATCTTCTCATTGGTGTCCGTAATGTGGAGCAAATCTTGACATATCAGAATAACCCGATCATATACATCATAGATATATTTTTACATTTAAGGCGAAGAATTTGATCTCTTGTCTTTTCTATAGCTTTTTGGAATGTACTTATCATACAATCTGTTTGAAATCCTCCCAAGTAAAATTTTCCACTTGTTCGAGAGTCATGATCTTCTTTACGGTCTCACTAGAAATCTGCCGATCTATCATTTGAAGCGTCACACATGAGAGTCACGATCCGTGCGATGCTGAAAGTTAAAAATTCTTTCCATCGCCTAACGAAGCTCGTCTTGGTGGGCCTTCGGTTCCATTGAAAGATGGTGGATTTTGTTTGAGAAATAGTTCCTCGATTCTACGATGTGGTGTTGGTGGTGGTAGTGGTGTGATGTTCGGTCGTGGAATTCTTCCTCCTCTGCGTCTCGGTCTTTCTTTTAGAAGCATTTTCTTATCTTACATAAAAAAATTGTCATCGATTCGTTCTCAAACATATTTTAAACCAATTCTTAGCGCATAACTTCATTAGAACATGGAACAACAAACATCTCACTCATCGAATCTTGATTCCACAAAAATCTTACAAGACCATCACGTTTTCCTTCAAAATGTCTCGCATGAGACTTCCATATGTTTATCACATATACTCGTCTATGTAACCGACTAAGTACATGGTGTGACGTCTTATCTACACTATAACTATGGTCATCACTAGGCATATTAAATAACGAGACATTACAAAAACTTCATCTAATTCGTACACACTAACCATGCTATCTACCACGATCCTTTGTCTACACGGGTCCCTTTGATCTTAGGACTTAAAGTGGTTGAGTGCCCATCATTAGTATTATACTCGTACTCAAAAACCGATACATCTTGGTATGGATATGCGCAATTTCATGTTGTGCATCGTTCTTGGGAGAATGATAAGGCTCTCTAGGTGTTGATCTATACGCGTTGAATACATATTTCGATAAATTTATTTAAAATCTGAACCACTACCTATCGGTGGGTCTCTTTCTGAGCTCTCTCTATCTCATAGCCATGCTAGTTAGATAGCAATGGGCAAGTAAGTCGATGATCGTCATTTAGATCCTTACCCTACGAATACAGTATCTACCCAGGCGTGAACTCGGCCTAAACTTCCATAAATCCGTATACAGTATAAGATAGAAGGTTGATACTCCTCTATGAACTCTAGAGTGCGTGGCGTATGGTCGAACTTCATTTCGTAGAATGTGTTACCTTGGCTTTAGGGTAACAAATAGTTCTAGATGAATCATACTTAAACTTAACAACAAAACTTAAGCGGTAAGATTTCTTAAAGAACTAGCTATCTCGAAGAATCGACTTATAAACACTTATCTTAGTCATTTCTTAAAATTCTACATCTTAATCGTATATCGATCCACGGCGTCTTCGTGTGGCGATAGTTGATTCGAGTGCGTCACGGTGAATTTACGTGACGACCGCCTTTCAAAAGTCGGATTAGGCGGGGCTGTTACCAACTAAGCGGGGATTAAGAACATAATGACCAACCACCTTTCGAGACTTCAAACTTTTATAGATAAACACCTGGCGTTTTCATACAAACTAGACCAACGGATCATCAACAAAAGTTGACCGATGCATGGTAACATAAGTAATATCGAAATATAATAAAGTGTTTTGAGCGGAAAGCATGTGAATGCATATATGACGATATCATCCAGGTGAACTATTAGCAACAAAAACTCATTGCTCGACACTCGTCCATCCCGTCATTTCGACTGCGCATTTAAAACAAACATGCGGTAAGTACAAGGTGCACTTAGTGGACTCATGCGAAATAATTTCATTTAATTACATTGCCCATAAGTATAACACGAGGATTTTAGTTGAAATAACTCGTGAATACCAAAATCTTTATCATATCTCGAAAGATTACTTTGGCGGGCATTTTACGTACGTATGATCCGTATCATTCATAATTATTCATAAGCGATCTCATAAAGCGATCTCACGTCGTAAAGTAGGCCTCTTTCTCAAGCGCGTGATCGACGAAGATGTTGCTAACGGCTCCCAATCACATAGTCGGGGATTACTGCGTCGGTGGGATCCATGACCGGCGATGATATTGCTAACGGCTCACGATCCATGGCGGTGTACCGTTAATCTTAGCCGAGTGCGCATCGACTAAGATCCGATGTCGATTTTAAAAATTGGGGCGACCAGATGGCGATTCACATACATCGTTGGCTCGCCCGACAACATGATAGGATCCATACGTTAAAACATAAATATTTTGGGCATGTAACGGTTCATAATCATTTCTCATTGAAAGCTTGTAAATAAATACTTTTCGAAGAAAGCATCGTAAATAAAAGGGTTTTCGGTAAAGCCGCACAAATGCGTGGAGTCTTTATACTAGGGTCTCTAACTTACTGCGTCGATGTCGATCACGTATCACTCACGCTACGTGGGAATTATTTTTTGATACGTCGGTCGCGTTTGATGAGGCGAATCATAGTCTATAACGTTACGTGTCGAATAAAGGCTAACGTTGGACTTAATTGGCGTTTCTTAATCGATTGATGTCGATTATGAAATTTCTCGACATAAAAAGGGTATTACTTTTTAGAATATAATGTGCGTTTTAATGTACTTACGTAGCGTAAGTAGCATTGTTCTAAAGCGTCTACGTCACGATGATCGCGTTATCGAATTGTGTGCCCGTTGACCTGAGTCGACAATTTTGATCAACTATTTTGACCAAGTCGACCAAAAGTCGATAATTTTGACTTTGGTCGACAAAAAGTCAACATTTGACTTTTTAACTATTATGAAATTCTTATCATTTATGTGCAATTCTTGTTCCAAAATTCCTATAAAATCATATTATGTCTAAAACATTATTTTAGATCATATTATGTTATTATTCTTGATAAAATAAATTTATAACATTATTACACATATTATAATGTTTTCGGTCACCATAAATTAAATGGCTCAGACTTGTGCAAAAATTCTTATAAATTCACATGTCACACTATTTTATCATGTGATTAATAATATGTAATTACCTTAGTCGAATAAAATTTATACACCTTAGTATTATACACGATGTTTTGGTTTTTAATGAATAACCCGTGAATGATTTTAAAAATTCGATAAAATCATATAACAATTATTCACCCTCAACTATGCTTACTATAACATAATTGTTATTTATTGTGACTTATTGAATAAAATTTTCCTAAGTCACTTTCTAAATTTTGACTTAGGTCGAATAATTCTTTATAAATTTCGATAAATTCTCACAACCATATATTATGAATCTACACACTTGATATGCTATTATAACACTTAAACATGAATTATATCTCAACACTTTATCATATATATATATATTTTGGATTATTAATCAAATTATAGGCTATAGTTTTCCAAAATTCTAAATAAATTCATATAAGCATAATTAATACCTAGATCATGATTTCATACTTAAATCAACAATTAAAAATCATAATCAACAACATATAGAACCCACAAGTTTTAGGTCCATATGAATAATTTAACACTATGCTTAATTTCATGATATAATTAATATACATGCTTAATAACATCATATAAACATCATATCTAAACATATTAACACATGATTCAAAATTTTGAAAATCATATATATAAACTAAGATCATAACGTAAATTCTAGCAGACGAAATTAGAAAATTTAAGCATGTATCTGAAAGCTAGGGCAATTCTAACCTTTTAATCGGTTTCGATTTTGATCGACAACGTTTAATTGAGCTAAGTTTGGGATTGGAATTTGATGAACACTCTAAATTTTCTCACTATATTTTCGGTATTGAGGAAGAAAAATGGATGAGTGAAGTGCTAATGTTATATTTATAAGCTTAGGCAACTTGGTGTAATAATTTCATAAAAATATCAACTATACACTTGCAAATTTTCAACGAAATCGGCACCTCCTCTTGGTGTGAGACAAAATTTGATCTCTATCATATCAACTCATCACCAAGTCATCTTATCACTAATTAAATACATTGTATCTTAATTTAATTAATTTTTCACATAGTAGGCTACAAAGGTGTGTGTGTAAGCCATTTTAATCAATTAGTATTGATTTTTATTTTTCATATATTATATACTTTATTATGTTATATTATAATTTAATTATTAATTTATCTCATAATTATCAAAATTAAAAGAATTAACACATATATACCTTTTTATGAAATTTAGCCACCTTCGTTACATTAGGCTAGGATTTTATTTATTTTCCATCATATATTATATTATTATCATATTATTATTATAGTATAAAGTTGCTTTAGAAAAGTCGAAAATTTGACTATCTGAATGGCACTATTATATAGTATGAAATTAAAATTTTCAACCATTTTTCAAGTTTTCGGCTCCTTCATTTAATGAGCCTTGGATGATTTGTTTTATTAGCTAATTAATGCTACTTTACAACTAATACTGAGATAGGATACAACTCATTACTCTCATTAATTGTTGTAGGATATTTGTCGTAAAATCATACTAAAATCTAAGAATTTTATACTTTCATGCAAGTGTGCTCTCACACTTGTGCAAATTGTATTACACCTCATTTAGTCCTTAATGACATCATAATAATATAATAATTATCATATATCATTAATTAGATAAGAATAAAATATTAAATCATACTTAAGATCTCATATTTTCGAAAATTACTAAGGTAATTCAAATATTTTATTTTCTTGTATAAAATAGCTACTACACATTTATGTGACATATTATATACTTAGATAATAATTTTAATCATAGAAAAGTATTTAAGAATAATTTAGATCATAAAACCTAATTTAAATATTTAGGGTTTTGAAACCCATTAAATAAGGTACATTGCATTCTTTAAATTTTCTAGCATTATTTAATGATAAATAATTCTCTTATATAATAATATAATCATAGGAATTTGAATTTTATAATTAGAGATCATATACTAAAGTTATCGCATTATCTCTAGCGTGAGCGTTTGAAGCGTCTCCAAATTCTCATAGTTTAATTATCTCCAAAATGTTCAAAATAAAGTTTGTTACAACTTTATTTATTCCTATTATAATAGAATTTCGAAATTAAACAAGCGCTTAATATCTTGTAAGGCGTAAGCGTCGAATTCATTCAGCGTTGAAAATTACGTTCGAAGGAATATTGAAAATTATATTCCTTAATTCACTAAGGCTCAGTGAATCTCATGCGAAATTATCCAATTATGCTTGGTGAAAGTCGAGAGTTGACTAGTTAAGGTTTTAATTATTGGATTAATAATACTAATTACAGAATTTATTATCGTAATCTAGTATTAAAACTAGGATATTACATTCTACCCCCTTAAAAAATTTAGTCCTCGAAATTTGCATACCTCAAAGAGTTGAGGTATCGCTCTTTCATGGCGTCCTCGAGTTCCCGTAGCTTCTTCGCGTCCGTGGTGCGCCATAGGACTTTCTTTATCGAATTGATTTATTTCTCAGCTGTTGAACCTTATGGTCTAAAATAGCCATAGGTTATCTTAAATAACTCATATCGGGATTTAAGACCACGTCATCATGATGTATTCGTGTTTTGGATCATACTGCGTATTTATCGGTTGAGACACGTGAAACACATTATGAACATTACCCAGCTTGGTGGTAACGCTAATCTATAGGCTACAGGGCCTATTTTCTCAAGGATCTCGTGAGGTCCTATAAATCGTGGTTTCAACTTTCCCTTTACCCCAAATCTTACAATGCCTTTGGACGGAGGTTTTAAGGAAAACCTTGTCTCACATTCAAATTCTAGCTCGGATCTACAGTATCGGCATATGATTTACGCTATCACGAGCTTCCTTTATTCTTTGTCTTATCGGCGCACAATTTCAATCATTTCCTCGGTTTGTATCGGGCCTAGATTTTCTTTCACCAACTTCGTCCCGATAAAGTGGCGATCGACATTTTCTTCCATATAATGCTTCATATGGGGCCATGTTGATTGTCGCGATAACTATTATTGTGGCGAACTCGATAAGTGGTAAAACTTGTTCCCAAGTTGCGCCTCGATCGATACTACCGTTCTCAACATATCCTCTAGCGTTTGGATCGTTCGATTCGATTGGCCATCATACGTGGATGAAAAGTTGTCTTGAAATTTAGCTTCGTTCCCAATTCCTTTTGTAAGCTTACCCAAAATCTGAAGTAAACTTGAATCTCTATCGAAGTGATAGATTTGGTATTCCATGCGGGCGTACTATTTCCTTCACATATAGTGAGCTAACTTGTCGGGACCCGTATGTGATTCGTATTGGTAGGAAATGAGCACACTTTGTAAGGCGATCACTACTACCCATATAGCGGTGTTTCCTTTTGTGACTTGGGTAAACACATTACAAAATCCATGCTATGTCGTCCCATTTCCATTCGGGTATCTCAAAGGTTGCAGCTTTCCATATGGCCTTTGATGTAACGCCTTTACTTGTTGACAAGTAAAACAGCGTTCAACGAATGAGGCTATATCTCTTCATTCCTTCCCCACGAATTTTCCTCGTAGGTCTTGGTACATTTTAGTGCTTTTTGGATGGGCGGTATAAGGAGTATCATGAGCTTCACTCATGATTTCATTTCTAAGCTCGTCATTGTTTGGAATGCATAGCCTTTCCTCAAACAATATAAGCGTTATCATTACTTCCTGAAACCTTTACATTATCCCTTTCACTTGGCCCTTATCTTTTCTAGTTCCTCGTCCTTTCTTTGTTCTTCTATGATTTTATTCTTAAATCGGACATCATAGTAAGTGTAGCAACATTATCCATGATTGTCCTTGGGGTTCGACTATCTCTATTGACATCTTCTCAAACTCTTGATGAGTTTTCCTTCCTTTGTCGAGAGACATCGAGCTTTGATTGACCTACGACTCGAGGCATACGCTACTACATTAGCTTTCCACGGATGATAGTTTATGCCACGATCGTAGTCTTTTACTAGTTCGAGCCATCTCCTTTGCCTCGTGTTCGATCCTTTTGCTCGAAAAGTATTTTAAACTTTTGTGGTCGATAAGATTTCACATCTTACCCGTAAAGATGATGTCTCCAAATCTTTAGTGCATGAACCCACTACCGCCAATTCAAATCATGAGTCGGATAATTTAACTCGTGTGGTCTAAGTTGCCTTGATGCGTAAGCTATTACCTTTCCTTCTTGCATCAGTACACAACCAAGTCCATTTTTGGAAGCATCGGTATAGATAACATACTCCTTGTTCGAATCTGGGACAGCTAACACCGGTGCACTAGTCAGTTTCTCTTTTAACGTTTGGAAACTTGCCTCGCACTCATCAGTCCACGTGAATTTGATCCCCTTTCGGAGTAGCTGTGTCATTGGCCTTGCTATCGGAGAATCCTTGATGAATCTCCTATAGTAGCCACTAATCTAGGAAACTTAATTTCGTTTTGAGTGGTCGGCGTTTCCATCTGCGGCCTCGACCTTTGCGGATCAACTTTTATTCCTTCCGTGACACAATGTGTCCAAGGAATATTACTTCTTTAAGCCAAAATTCACACTTCTGAATTTAGCATAAAGTTGTTCGCTCGTAGGTCTGTAACTGCGTTCTCAAGTGTTCTTTATGTTCTCCATAGTTCTTTGAATAGATGAGAATATCATCTATAAAGACTAAGACAAACTTATCCAGTATGGGTGGAATACTACATTCATAAGATCCATAAATACGGCGGTGCGTTGGTTAGTCCGAGCGGCACTACTACAAACTCGTAGTGGCCATACCTTGTTCGGAATGCCGTCTTGATATATCTTCGACCGTACCTTAAGTTGATGGTAGCGACTTAAGATCGATTTTTGAGAATACGCTTGCCTCTCGATTGGTCGAACAAATCGTCTCATCCTTGGTAGCGGATATTTGTTCTTAAGCGTTAATTTGTTTAATTCTCGTGTCGATGCACATCATAACGAACCATCCTTTTCTTAACAAATAGGATGGCGCTCCCATGGTGAAACACTTGGCCTTATAAAACCCAAGTCGATAACTCTTGAATTTGGATTTTCAACTCTTGAGTTCCTTGGGTGCCATTACGTAAGGCGCTTTTGATCTGGAGGCGATCGGCTCCGGATCAATTGTAATTCTAGCCTATCTGGGGTAGTCACGGTAATGTCTCGGAAAGGCGTGCGAAATTCCCGAACAATTTCCACGTCTTCGACCTTTACTTCGATCTTTTCCTCTCCATTTAAATATCTGAGGAATGCTTGACATTCCTTCTTGTTCATCATTCTCGGGCTTGAGTGCGGATATTATGGGATTTTCTTCCCATACTAATCCCATAGAAATTAGTAACTTCTTTTCCGGTGGTTGCATCAAAATTCTTCTCTCCTTGCATAAGATCGTGGAATGGTTTCGCCAACCAATCCATCCCTAGGATTATATCTACATCCCCATAGGTATTACGTTCAAGTTATTTGCTAGAACCTTAATGAGCTAAGTTCGATTCTAAGTTCGAGCAAGCACAATATAACGATCATAATACCTCCTATAGGTGATGATTCTCATTTCTGATTTGTTTCCTCGGGATTAAGTTCTAACATATCAATGCATGCTTTTGAAATGAAAGAATCAGAAGCACCCGTGTCGAGCAGTATAATAGGTATATTGCAAAGTAATCCCATACCCGCTAGGTTACCTTGGATTACGCTCGTTACGGCGCCTATGTAGCGTAGGCTGCGGCTTATTTGGTTCTTGACGGTGAGTGCTTGCCTCTGTTGATTCTGTTGTTGTTGCGGTTCTTTGCTCTCTGCCATTTCTTTGTCTCTTGTTACTCTTGTTGTGGTGGGGTTGGTCTTGAATGCCTAACGGTTGGGGCGGGGCACAGCTTGTTGGCCTCCCCATGGTTGTCAGCGAATCGGGGCATTCATTTGCATAGTGGCCCCTAGCATACACTTATAGCAAATAGGATTTCTAGCCATGCACACCCCCGTGTGCCTTTTGTTGCATTTCGGGCATGGCGGAATCCTTACTATCTCTTGGGTAGGTGGAGTAAATACGGGTCTCCTCCAACCTTGCCCTTGTGGAGCCATGTTATTCTGCCATGGCCTCTTGTTGTTGTTGTTGAATCCTCCTTGGTTGACGTTGTTGTTATTGGGACTTCCTTCCCATTTGCGCTTTCCTTTGTCACCGACATTTTGTGACTGGGTCGGTGCAGATTTCTCTTCGGGCATTGCCGCCTCTATGTCTAATGCCCTACTAAGAGCCTCCGCATAGGTTAAGTCGCGATGACTGCCGTGACATCCTTATGTCATATCTTAATCTGCTTGAATTTTTCGACATTTTCATATCGGTGTTCACTATATCAGGCGTATCTAGACATATCGTGAGAACGATCGATCGTATTCGATGACCGACATCTTGCCACCTTTAGGGTGAAAAATTCAATCTCCTTTTGTTAGGTAGCTTTTGGGAATGTACTTATCATACATTTCCGTTTTGAAATCGTCGGTAAAGTATTCCATTTGTTAGAATTCGGTGTCTTTCCTTGCTTCCCACCGAAGTCGGTAGGTCGGTGAGTTGGAAAGTTACGCAAGATAACCTCTCTTGCGTATGCAGTGAAAAGTCGAAAATTAGATTCGATAGCCACGACCCATTGTTCGGCATCCTCGGGGCTTTCTTTACCATTGAAGGAGGCGGGTTACGCCTTAGAAGAGTTCTTCCACTCTTGATCCGGTGGAGGTGGGGTGTGCGGATCTCTTCACTTTCGCCGTGGTATCCTGCCTCTACCCCTGCCTCTTCCTTCCCTGCCTCTCACTTCGGCGAGGTGAGCGTGGGCGGCATTACATTAATAAAGCGTAGTTAGTATTTGAATAATGTTCATTGCGGTTGAATATCGTAACATCTTTATAAAATCGTATCATAAAGCAACTTAAGCGACCATCATTCTTATTGCACAACGATGTTCATAAAAGCCCATTCTTGGGTTATCATCATATATATATGGAAAACTTTGCCTCGAAGGACTATGCAGTACAAGTCGTTAAAGCAAGAGAGCTAAGCACACTCGTACTATGTATACTACATCGACTACATATTGATTATAAGGCGTCTTAAAATACTATGCTTCTATAACTTTGTTAACATCACTACTACATACTACCTATTACATACTACTCGTATACTAATATCGTTTTCGTCCATGTTTACATTCACGTCTCCATGGTTTGCCGTGCAGTTTCGTCCTCGCTTGGATCCTCTTGAGTTCTCTCTTCTTACGGGTCCTCTTGGACTCCTCCTCCGAGCTTTCCTCTCGAGCACGCCTACGTGGCGGTCCAGCCCTCTCATCCCCTATGGCATACACATCAGCGCGCATAGGAACATAACCTTCTTGATGGCGTATGCTTCCATGTATGTCCCTCGTGGTAAGGTGCCGTCATCGGTGGTGGGCTGGTGGTGCGGATGTCCAAGCGTCATAGGTGGGGCGGCACTCCCAACGACTGGTCGCGATGCCCTCGTCACATGCTCGGGTCGATCTCCGCTTCGAGAACCTCGACGCTGCGGGGTTGACCACTCGAGGAACTTCGTGTATAACCATTCGGTGTGTCGTCGCGCGAGTGTACTCCGCGGTGGCAGATAGGGCCCTCTTGGTGCAGACCCCATATCTGTTGTGAACATATATGAGATGGGTGACAAACCTCGGCAAATCTCCAATCAGGTCATAGTCAATGCACACGATAGATATAGTCGCCGATATCTCTTTTGCATAGTCTTCCCAATCAATTGCAATCGGTGAACAACCGCTTGATGCCGTCATATCCCGTCACACCGTACTCATGGGCGATCCATCCATAATCGTAGATAACTCATCGAAACTCTCCTGGCGTCGCCCTGACCCATCGCACCGTAAATGCGATGAAGCTTGAAGTACTTCTCACGGTGTAACCTCGGCATCATCGCCGCCTCGGTGAGTAATAACGACGGCCATCTATCACGAGATAATACTAGCGTAAGTCGATCTATATCGATAACAAGATAAAGAATAGAATATATACATTAGCGGATAAAGCAAACACATCGATAAGCAGATAAATGTTTACATCAAAGATCCTATGTTCATTCTATATCATAATTTCACTTATGGAATCTCTACTTTTAACTTTTTAAGTTCTCTATTCTTAGAAAATTTTCAGTCTAATTTCAACTGTTCCTCACGAATTATGAAGAAGGATTCAGGATTTCTGTCCTTCATATGAAATGAAGTTCGTTGAGATAAGAGTATGTGGCGAAAACCTTTTGCAAAACGGGTTCAAACGAATGAGAACGAGCCAAAACAAAACACTGCGCAGTGCAGTTTTCTGCCTGCGCGATTGTGCGCCGGAATCACTTCCTTCCGGACGATTGCGTGCTCGTGCCCGCTTCGTCGAGATTTTCATCAAAATTTGTTTAGTTTTCTCTGGTCATATCGAACCCATGCGTCTTGCACCTTTGATCCTTTTCTTGCTTTCGTCAACTTTTCGTTGAAAACTTCGAGTTCGTTTCAATCGACTTTTCGTTCGTTAAGTAATCAATATCTCTATTGTTCTCGCAAGAGGATCAAGCTCCTAGAATTCATACTTCTATGTTCAAGAGGTGAGCATGCTTCTTAGAGCATCTATGTTCTTTTGGGAATATCATACCATTTTCGAGAATAAATTATAAACTTTGAATAAACATTTCAAAATCGTAACATAACCACGTACTCATGCTTTCGATGCTTTCAAACATCACTTTTGACATTATCATGTCAACTATTACTCATTCTTCGTAAACTTGGTCTCATCTCACTGATAACTTACTTATCATAAAACTTTTGACATAACACTGTCAACTTTTCACATAACTCGGAAAAATTCTTTTGAATCGTTTCAAACTTTCATGACCTTCACTGTTTTCAAAATGTGAATTGATCTCATTTTCCAAAATTTCAAGTTCCTTGTTTCAACTTTCAACTTTCAATATCAAAGCGAAAACAATTTACCTCTTTTCGGTTGAGCTTGATGTGATGGAGTGTTGAGCACGATCGGTGATTCTAGAAGTCAGTGACTCGATCTGACTTAACTTTTGAAAGAAGGTTTTAGGGTTGAAGGGCGACACGCTCACGATACCAAGCTGACGACCGCCTTTCCAAAGTCCGGATTAGGCGGAATTTGTTACCAACTAAGGATTAAGAACATAATGACCAACCACCTTCGAGACTTCAAACTTTTATAGATAAACACAGCGTTTTCATACAAACTAGACCAGCAGATCATCAACAAAAGTTCAACGATGCATGGGTAACATAAGTAATATCGAAATATAATAAAGTGTTTTGAGCAGTGGAAAGCATGTGAATGCATATATGACGATATACATCGAGGTGAACTATTAGCAACAAAAACTCCATTGCTCAACACTCGTCCATCCGTCACAGCTCGACTGCGTTTAAAAACAAACATGCGGCTAAGTACAAGATTGCACTTAGTGGACTCATGCGAAATAATTTCATTTAATTACATTGCCATAAGTATAACACGAGGATTTTAGTTGAAATAACTCGTGAATACCAAAATCTTTATCATTTCTCGAAAGATTCGCACGGCGGGCATTTTACGTACGTATGATCCGTATCATTCACATAATTATTCATAGCGATCTCATAAAGCGATCTCACGTGCGTAGAAGTAGGTCTCGCTTCTACCGATGCCGTGATCGGCGAAGATGTTGCTAACGGCTCCCAATCACATAGTCGGGGATTACTGCGTCGACTGGGATCCGTAATCCGGCGATGATGTTGCTAACGGCTCACGATCATGGCGGTGTACACGTTAATCTTAGGCGAGTGCGCATCGACTAAGATCCGATATCGATTTTAAAATTGGGGCGACCGATAAGCGATTCACATACATCGTTGGCTCGCCCAACAACATGATAGGATCCATCGTTAAAACATAAATATTTTGGGCATATAACGATTCATAATCATTTCTCGGTGAAAGCTTGTAAATAAATACTTTTCGAAGAAAGCATCGTAAATAAAAGGGTTTTGAGTAAAGCCCACTTTCATGCTGCGTGAGGTGCTTTATACTAGGGTCTCTTACTGCGTCGATGTCCGTCCGTATCACTACCTTTACGTGAGAATTATTTTGATGCGTCGGTCACGTTTGATGAGGCGAATCATAGTCTATAACGTTCTACGTGTCAAATAAAATTAACGTTGGACTTAATTTGGCGTTTCTTAATCGATTGATGTCGATTATGAAATTTCTCGACATAAAAGGGTATTACCTTTTTAGAATATAATGTGCGTTTAATGTACTTACGTAGCGTAAGTAGCATTGTTACTAAGCGTCTATGTCACATTGATCGCGCATTATCGGTGCGTGCCCGTTGACCTTGGTCGACGATTTTGATCAACTATTTTGACCAAGTCGACCAAAAGTCGATAATTTTGACTTTGGTCGACAAAAAGTCAACATTTTGACTTTTTCAACTATTTTGAAATTCTTATCATTTTATGTGCAATTCTTGTTCCAAAAATTCCTATAAAATCATATTATGTCTAAAACATTATTTTAGATCATATTATGTTATTATTCTTGATAAAATAAATTTATAACATTATTACACATATTATAATGTTTTCGGTCACCATAAATTAAATGGCTCAGACTTGTGCAAAAATTCTTATAAATTCACATGTCACACTATTTTATCATGTGATTAATAATATGTAATTACCTTAGTCAAATAAAATTTATACACCTTAGTATTATACACCAATGTTTTCGGTTTTCATGAATAACCCGTGAATGATTTTAAAATTCGATAAAATCATATAATAATTATTCACCCTCAACTATGCTTACTATAACATAATTGTTATTTATTGTGACTTATTGAATAAAATTTTCCTAAGTCACTTTCTAAATTTTGACTTAGGTCAAATAATTCTTTATAAATTCGATAAATTCTCACAACCATATATTATGAATCTACACTTGATATGCTATTATAACACTTAAACATGAATTATATCTCAACACTTTATCATATATATATATTTTCGGTATTAATCAAATTATAGGCTATAGTTTTCCAAAATTCTAAATAAATTCATATAAGCATAATTAATACCTAGATCATGATTTCATACTTAAATCAACAATTAAAAATCATAATCAACAACATATAGAACCCCTAAGTTTTCGGTCCATATGAATAATTTAACACTATGCTTAATTTCATGATATAATTAATATACATGCTTAATAACATCATATAAACATCATATCTAAACATATTAACACATGATTGAAAATTTTGAAAATCATATATATAAACTAAGATCATAACGTAAATTCTAACGGACGAAATTCAAAAATTTAAGCATGTATCTGGTGGGGCGAATTCTAACCTTTTAATCGGTTTCGATTTTGATCGACAACGTTTAATTGAGCTAAGTTTGGGATTGGAATTTGATGAACACTCCTAAATTTTCTCACTATATTTTCGGTATTGAGGGAACCAAAATGGATGAGTGAAGTGCTAATGTTATATTTATAAGCTTAGGCAACTTGTAGTGTAATAATTTCATAAAAATATCAACTATACACTTGCACAAATTTTCAACAAAATCGGCACCTCCTCTTGGTGTGAGACAAAAATTTGATCTCTATCATATACAACTCATCACCAAGTCATCTTATCCCTAATTAAATACATTGTATCTTAATTTAATTAATTTATCACATAGTAGGCTACAAGGTGTGTGTGTCGCCATTTTTAATCAATTAGTATTGATTTTATTTTTCATATATATATACTTTATTATGTTATATTATAATTTAATTATTAATTTATCTCATAATTATCAAAATTAAAAGAATTAACACATTTATACCTTCTTTATGAAATTTATGCCACCTTCATTACATTAGGCTAGGATTTTATTTATTTTCCCATCATATATTATATTATTATCATATTATTATTATAGTATAAAGTTGCTTTAGAAAAGTCAAAATTTCAACTATCAAATGGCACTATTATATAGTATGAAATTAAGAATTTTTCAACCATTTTTTCCAAGTTTTCGGCTCCTTCATTTAATGAGCCTTGGATGATTTGTTTTATTAGCTAATTAATGCTACTTTACAACTAATACAAGATAGGATACAACTCATTACTCATTAATTGTTGTAGGATATTTATCGTAAAATCATACTAAAATCTAAGAATTTTCGCCACTTTCATGCAAGTGTGCTCTCACACTTGTGCAAATTGTATTACACCTCATTTAGTCCTTAATGACATCATAATAATATAATAATTATCATATATCATTAATTAGATAAGAATAAAATATTAAATCATACTTAAGATCTCATATTTTCGAAAATTACTAAGGTAATTCAAATATTTTATTTTCTTGTATAAAATAGCTACTACACATTTATGTGACATATTATATGCCTTAGATAATAATTTTAATCATAGAAAAGTATTTAAGAATAATTTAGATCATAAAACCCTAATTTAAATATTTAGGGTTTTCGAAACCCATTAAATAAGGTACATTGCATTCTTTAAATTTTCTAGCATTATTTAATGATAAATAATGCTCTTATATAATAATATAATCATAGGAATTTGAATTTTATAATTCCGAGATCATATGCTAAAGTTATCGCATTATCTCTAAACGTAGACGTTTGAAACGTCTCCAAATTCTCATAATTTAATTATCTCCAAAATGTTCAAAATAAAGTTTGTTACAACTTTATTTATTCCTATTATAATAGGAATTTCGAAATTAAGCTTAACTGCTTAATAATACTGTAAGACGTAAACGTCGAATTCATTCAACGTTGAAAATTACGTTCGAAGGAATATTGAAAATTATATTCCTTAATTCACTAAGGCTCAGTGAATCTCATACAGAAATTATCCAATTATGCTTGGTCAAAATCAAGAGTTGACTACTTAAGGTTTTAATTATTGGATTAATAATACTAATTACGGAATTTATTATCGTAATCTAGTATTAAAACTACGGGATATTACAATTTCAATTGAAAAACTATGCCCATGTCACTAGCTACGTGAGTGACATTCGTTTGTCGAAGCCTCTATTTCTCCACGTAACATTCCAGATCACATTCATCGAATGAGCTCAAAAAGCATTATAAGTTCTCAAGTTCTCTTGGTCCATCAAACATTATTTCAAGAATATAGAAGATATCTTGTGATCCTACTCGATCTAAGTTCTTGGTATAAGTGATCATGCAACTTAGAGCACGTCTATGATTTCTTGGGAAAACATACCATATATATTTTTCTCCTCCATGAATATAAACAAAACTATATGCATGTTTATTGATATATAAATCCATGTCGTCCATACTCACATACAATTCCATATATGTTGTTTGATGCATTCAAGTTCCACAAATAATCACATATTTGTTACATTAATCAACGAATTATATAAATTCAAAGCTATTTAACTTTTCATTAGTAGCATGCCCCAATTTTTTTTTTACCACTCGAGTTCCTCGAACTTTAAAACCAACATAGAACTTTAAAAACATTAAATCAAACATTTACTTCAAAACTTTAGAAACCACTTTACCTTACGGTTGGCGTGACGAACCGGGTGTTGGCGATGTCGTGATTGATAAAGGAAAAAGAATTTGGTAAATAAGACCTTCCTAAACAGAGGCGATAGCGAGCGAGTCGGTCTACGTAGAAAATATTTCCCAAGTCGATCGAGAATGCGAGCGTGTCCCAGTTTAATATAGTACATTCGGGTTTGCATACGGAAAGTAACAGTTATTATGTATGTGGACAAGTGGGCCCTATGCAAGTCGATGTTCGAACCATCGAGAACAACTAGTGACGGAGGAAGCGAATCATCCGAGACCGGCGTAACCAATGAAAGCCGTAAGTGGATATCCAAAGTCACCGTTTCGTCAGATCGAGATACCACTACATCAACCGCAACTATAACCGTTACCGTCGCCACGGCCACAACCACCGACGCCTCGACCGCACCAACCTCTATATCAAAGCGCATATGCTCTCTCTTAAAAGCAACACGAGAAGAGCAAGCAACTTGGAAGATGTTCTTAAGCTCAGCAATGACGTGCCGCACAAGATTTAAGCGTACTCACTTGGTTGGATGGGTTGACGCGCATTATGCAATGATATGATGCGAGCAAGAGAAATAGCGTTTCAGCCATCATAAAGAGAACCTACTGTTTTATGGTATTAAGAAGAAGAAGCCATGTCCTACGATCTCGGCCTTACAAGCGAAAAGGCGATGAAGAGCGAGGAAGATTATGCTTACCTTGTATATCCGAATGTCGATGTCAAGTCAGAAGAAAGTAGGAGATGTACCCGTGGTTAGAGAGTTTCGGGATGTTTTCACGAAACATTACCGTGGCTACCCGGACGAACAATTAGAGTTTCTCCATTAAGTTTGAACCGGGATCAGCACTTTTCAAAAGCACCTTATAGAATGGCCCCAAAAAATTGCGAGTTAAAGATCCGATTGCAAGAGCTTTTGGACCTAGGTTTTCTCGACCTAGTGTATCTCCTCAGGAAGTGCGGTTCTATTAGTAAAAGAAGGATGAAACTCTAAGGATATGTATTGATTACAAAGAGTTGAACAAGTTAACCTTGAAGAATATGTATCCTTTAACCAGGATTGATGACTTGTTCGATCAGCTGAAAGGTGCCAGTGTTTCATCAAAGTTTCGTCAGAAGGACATAGCCAAGACTGCTTTTCGAACGCGGTATGACCACTACAAGTTCATAGTAATGCCATTTGGCTTGACGAATGCACCAGTTGTGTTTATGGATTTGATGAATTGTGTTCTCCACAATTGTCTCGATGAATTTGTTTTGGTATTTATCGATGATATTCTCGTGTACTCGAAGAATGAGTAAGAACACGAAGAACAGTTGAGAACCATTCTAGAGACGTTGAGAATAGAGCGATTGTTGCTAAGAATAGAAAATATGAGTTTTGGCTAAGGAAATGAATTTCCTTGGATATGTCGATCACAACAGACGGAATCAAAGTTGACCCGCTAGATTTCAAGCGGTACGCGATTGAAAATCGCCAACGACAGATAGAGATTCGAAGTTTCTTGGGTTTAGCAGGATATTATAGAAGGTTCATAGAAGGCTTCTCCGAGATTTGCGAGAAACTATGACTCAATACCTTCAAAAGGAATTATAACCCAATGAACCAAGAATATGAAGAAAGTAGTCAAGAGCTAAAGAACAGTTGACTACGGCGCGTTTTGCAATCTGGAATCGAGACAAAGGGTATACTACGTATACCGATGCATCGAAAAGTGGACTAGGAATGGTCGATGCGAAGGAGGAGTGATAGCTTATGCTTCACGATAGGCGAGACCTCGAGCTCGTATATCCTATATGATCTAGAATTGGCAGCTATTGTTCATGCTCTAAAGAATTGGAGACATCTTTTGCATGGATCCAGTGTGAGATCTTCTTGATCACAAGGCACAAGTATTTCTTGAGCATAAAGATTTGAACATGCGCCAAAGACTATGGCTTAAGATAGTAAAATCCGGTTAGGATTCGTCCTTACTTAGAGAGAGTTGATCAAAGAGTTTGAAGAGATGAGTTTGCAAGTGGTGCTACCACCTGAATTTGCGAAAAAGTTTATAATCGCTCTTGTCGTCACCGTTATGAGAGCAAGAATCACGAAAGATCAAAGATAAGATCAACAGATAGAAAAGCTACGAGTTAAGATTTAAAACAGAAAAGCCAGAAAAATATCATGAAGCTGGGGATAACGCAATCATATTCAGAAACAGGATGTGCGTGCCGATGAGGATGATTTAAAAACGAGATTATGAGTTAAGCTCATACGCCTTACACGCACACCGGGAAGCACAAAGATGTATCAAGATCTAAAGCAAAGGTTTGTGTGGGTAGGAATAAAGCGAGAGATAGCCTCGTTTGTTGAGCGATGTTTAGCATGTTAATAAGTTAAAGCTTTGCTTGGCGGTGTGTGTAAGTTGCAACCACGGAGATTCTTTGGTGGAAATGAGATCATATAGCCATGGATTTCGTGACTAGTTTACCCAAGTTGAGCGTGGTAATACAACTATTTGGGTGATAATCGATCGACTCACGAAGTGTGCTCGTTTATCTCGATCTCTATTATTATAGAGCTAACAAGTTAGCTCGGACATACGTTCGAAAAATAGTATGTTACATTGGTACCCGTCTCAATCACTTGAGATAGAGACTCAAGTTTACATCTCGTTTTGGGTAAATTCTCGATAAGAGATGAGTCAAGAGTGAATGCGATGCATGGTTCGTCCGAAAGCAGATGGTCGATCTGAAAGGACCACATAGGCGCTAGAAGATATAATCGAAACTTGATATTAAATCGAGGAGATCAGCGGTAGCGAGTTCTACCATTGGTGATTTCGCATACAACAACGGTATCAAACAACGACTTATATGGCGTTCTATGAAGCCTTTTATGGCGAAAAGAGTAGATCATCGCTCATTTGAGACAAAGTTGGAGAAAGAAAATGCTTAGACCGAGCGATTGAAGAGATGGTCGTAAACGTACGACAAATAAAGAAAAGAATCCAAGAAGCTCAAGATCATCAAAAGTCCTACGCAGATAAAAGACGTACGGAGCTAAGCTTCAAAATTGAAAACTTTGTACTTTTGAAAAATATCTCATTCCAAAGGAATACATCGCTTTGGAATCAAAGGAAAGCTCGTACCAAGATTCTTTAAACCGTACGAGATTCTAGAGAAGATTTGGGTTGATCGCCTACAAATTAGCATTTGCCTTCAAGTATCGGCAATATTCACAATGCATTCCATGTGTCGCAGTTACGAAGATATGTGTTTGATCTAAAACACATCATATATCAAGAGAATATTATTCCTGAACAATATCTGAGCCATAAAGAGAAGTACCCCGAGCTATTTACGGAGGTACTAAATTTCGAGGACGAAATTTCTTTAAGGGGGAAAGAATGTAATACCCAGCATTCTCAAAACTACGATTAAGTGCTAAGTCGTAATTAATTAAAATTAATTACGTGGTGACTAGGAACAATGCATCCTCGGATAAGATTTGAGAAAGTTTTAACTCAAAGATTTGTATTAGAATTTTAAAATTCGATTGAATAATCGATAAATCTTTCGACTATTATTTTCTTTTATTTTATATCGACGTTTAGATTTAAAGAGTGGTTATGAAAGTTTCGATTTGCTAGAAATTTCTATATTTCTATTTGCTTAATATTGAGTTAATAATTTCAAGTTACATCATATTATTATTATTTTTAAGCTTGTAGTATAGTAAAGAAAGTGTTGCGTCCATTAAAACTTCAAGGAAGCTAAAATTATCTAGAAACCTAAAGCTTATTCTAGAAGCCATTTTAAAGGCTTGTAGTGGAAGATTGAAATAGTGAGACAAGACCTTGATATAAATATGTGCTTAGCCTCCAAGGATTTACTTTTTCACAAAATTTCTCTCATTTTGCTCTCGTTTTAGAGCCACACACACATCACACACACTCAAATTTTCTTCTTCCAAATCCAAGATTTCAAGCTTCCAATCTTCATCAAAGTGGTAGATCGGCGTCTTCAAGAGGTAGATCTCTAACCCATTCAAGTTTTGAAGTTAAAATCAAGAGAAAATCCACCCCAAAACCTCAAAACTTTCGGCCATTTGGCGCTTTTTCTTCTGGGTTTCGATCTTGGATTTTTAGTTGATATATGCATAGATCTACCTATTATGAGTAATATTGTGTTGAGAAATCAAGAAAATCCTTCCTCAACCCCTATAGGTTTCGGCCATGATGGCCTTGTTCCAGCAATTTTCGTTTTCGATTTTTAGTTCATATATGTGTAGATCTACCTCTTTGATATGATTTATGTTAGATCTATGGTTTGATTTGTTGGTTTCATGAAAACCTAAATTTCATTCAAGAACCCTAATTATTATCTTAAGGATTTGTTGATGATTTCTTGAATTTAAGCTTAGATCTATGGAATTAAAGGCGTTGGAGCATGATTAGACTCGATTGTGGAAATAAAAATCGAGCCCTTTGAAATCCTTGTGTTGACCGAAAATAAGGCCATGATTTTTAAGATGATTTGGCTTTGATTTGTTTAAAATAAACTTGTAGTTATGTAATTATATAGCTATGATTGTGTTTTATGAAAGAAATTGGGATTAAATCCAACGTATATGAAAAATCTAAATTAAAGTGCTTATGTAATGTCGAGAACTCATTATGTTGATTTTATTTGGGTTGTTTGATTTCAAAAGTATGATCTAGTATATGAAATTAGTCTATTTTGAATTATTGAGATTTTCTAAGCTTATACGAAAAATTAAGATTTCGTTAGTCTGCGTTGTTTCAAAGGATTTTGTTATATTGACTTGATAATTGAAATTTGATTTCAAAATATAGATTCTTGTGATTATATCGCTTGATTAAGGCTTACTTGATCAAAGTTCTCAAAGAAAATCGATTAGAATGATTAAATATTTTATTATAGCGATATGATATTCTTCGTATGTATATAAGGAATTAAAAGATTAACGTTCTTATAAATACTTTCTTAATGAGTTGAATAGTTTAGTTTTGGATGCATTGACCTAGCGAGCTTAGCTTAACCATAGAGTATCGAGAGAGTTTAGTAGAGGCTCGAGAGTTTAAACTCTTAGTTCCTCTTTCAAAGATTTATTCCTCTTATTTTCCTTATTAAGGAACAAGTGAGAGGAATAGAGATCAAGAAAGGGAAGCGAAAGTTTCGAGTAATCAAGTTCTGGTGGGCTTTCTAAACTTAAAATATGTTTGTGCACAAGTTTATGATGATGAGCATGAGCCTCTTTTATAAAAGTTAATTGACTTGATTTGTTTTAAGCATATTGCATGTTGCCTATCTACGAGATTTACGATATCGGCCTATGCTAGGCAGTGCTAGTAAGGGTATGTGTACAGGTGGCCTTTGGCTAAGGTGTTTGAGAAGGAGGCCTCTTACCGACACGTTTGGCGTAGATATGGTGTTTGTTATTGAATGTCTGCAGACATGTTATATTAGAACTGTGAGCACGTGCATTGATCATGAAGTAAGTGATTTCATAAAGTTCAATTCATAGGTTGTTTTTCTTAAAATCCATGTGAATCTATAAAGTGGCAAGTCGATTATATAGCTCAGAGCATGTTTAGTATTTTGGCGAATGCCCAGAGTGCATCAAGTACTCACGCCCGCATGTATTTCTAAATGTGCGGAGTAATGCGGGAGATGACAATGTGGTGAATCTTGACGAAGACCTAATTTGACATGTCTATGTTTTGCCACAGTTTATGTCTTCACACATAAACTCATTTTGCTCTTCGCCAACTCGCTATAGTTGTGAAAACTTGCTTAGCTTGAACCTTGATGGGTTTGAATATTTGTTAGACAAGTATGAATTATGTTAAGATATTGGTACCAGTTTGTTAAGCAGGGTTTGTTTCGTATTTAACTTTGATCATTTGGATAATCACAGTCTATTGACTCGTTCTCTCTTAAAAAGGATAACCGTTTATATCTATGAGTCGTATGATTGTGATGTGTTATGATGCGAGTTCGATGGGTTAGACATTTGTTAAATGATTACAAACTTGAGTCGAGGAGTATTGAATTCGATTGCTAAATAGCGATTTAATAAGTGTTTGACTTTGCTTATTAATTAATCATAAGCTCGAGACTCGTCCTTCTTGGATATTAATTTCTTCCTACTGCGAGTCTTTTGTAATAGTTAGTCTTTTCCTTTCCTTCCGCCCGTCGTATCCCGGATAGTCAGTTAATCCGAGATTAGACAAGCCGGGGTGTGACATAAAGTCTGGTGATTCTACTAGACTTGACTTGAAAGAACATTTCTAGTTTGAGCAAGCGAATCGATCGATACCACTCGTTTTCTCGAACACACACGCACGACACTCACATACACGCACACACCTGCCGTCGCCGGTCAGACGCGTCGATGCCATGCCTTCACCGCTCTAGCCATCTCGCTGCCTCGACTCGATCACCCGCAAACGGTCGAGCCCAGTGGCTCGGTACAAACTTAACCAAGTGGCTAAGGAGATTATCTAACTTTGGTGTTATCCTTTTCCTATGCTTCTGATTCTTAAATTCTATGTGTAAAAGATTGCCGGTGTATATATGTATATGTCTGTTTTTCGGTGAAAAATTAAACATATTAGAATTATGATTGAATGAAATGGAGTGATATGGAACTGTATGAAGTAGGTGGTATGAGTTTGCTTTGTTCTTTGTTTTGATCGGAGGATAGTAATTTCTTGAAACAACAAAGTGATAAAAGTTATTGCCTTGGATCTTGTAAGAAGATGAAAAATATAGAGGAAATGAGTTCTTACATTTTTGTTGGTTCTCTTCTATTGTTGTCGATAAGTTTGGAAAATGGAGAAGTGTGGGTTGATTAATTACACATGAGATGAGATATGGGTGATGCTGTAAAGTTTCCATTGGATTCTTAGAGGTGTGATGATGAAGTTTGAAAAAATAGGTATGTAGGGAAAAGTTCAAGATTTTAGGGGACTTGAAATGATGTGTTGTGATGTGACAATTTATCCAGTATAAAATATCTGACTCGATTCATAACTGTATACGTTTAAATTTTCCCATTCGAAATAAAATCGAAACGTCGAAGATTATAAATTTTAATAATCGTTCTGATATCAAATCTCGATTTAGCTAAATAAATTAATAAATCAAAGTTTTAATTTCTCGGGATATTACATTCTACCCCCCTTAAGAAAATTTCATCCTCGAAATTTGTACACTTCGTAGTATTTCGTATTATCCTTTTCTTCATTGTGCCTTCGAGTTTTGATATCGTTTCTTCGAGCCCATGATATCGTCGTAGGACCTTAACTTTCGGTATCGACTAATCCTTTGTCCTAAACCTTCTAGTCTAAGACCAATATGTTCGTTATTTTGCAAAATCATATGAGTCTAGGTTATCAACTAACCCTATACGCAGAATCTATCGATTCCTAAGAATTGTGAGTCTCATGTCCAAAACTAAGTTCAACAAACACACATTACCATCGTAATTCTTTCTAGGGGTGAAAAAAATTCATATTGCCTCGCAACTTCTTCTACGTGAAATTCTAAGAATCCAAGTATGCATTTCTAAAAAGATAGGGTTGAGTTCCCTTATCGAATATTATCACAAATGTATTGTGAAGTGTGCTCATACCTGTCCAATTATCCTGATCCTTAGTAGGTTGCTTCTGGTTGAGAGCAAAAGCCCTTGGTTGTTGTAGTTCTGGCTGCGGTAGTGCCTGTAGTGCCCTTAGTGGCTGAACTTGTCCTGGTTGATTCAGCTTACCCGCTGCCCCATGCCCATTTCCTGGACAATCCCTTGCAAAATGGCCATGCTGGCCACACTTGAAACAAATGCCATATCCAGCTAGGCAAGCACCAGTATGTTGCTTGTGGCATCGTGGGCAAAAAGTGATCTGTAGTTGTAGTCGGGTGTTTCCACTTTGTTCTGGGGCCACTTGATGCCCTTTTCCCCATCTCTGTCTTTGATTTCCTCTCCATGACCTCTTTATAGCCTGCTCTTGATTAGGATTCTCATCCCATTTTCTCTTGCCCTTGTCAGTCTGGGCAATTGTTGATTTCTCCTCCGGTAATGCTTCCTCAATATCCAGAGCTCTACCGAGAGCCTCGATATAAATCATTGTTTCGTGACTGGCAAGAGATACCCTAATCTCGTGCCTCAATCCAGATCGAAATTTTTCTGCCATCTTCTCATTAGTGTCCACGTAATGTGGAGCAAATCTTGACATATCACAGAATAACCCGATCATATTCTGTCACCGATATATTTTCCTGTTTAAGACTTAAGAATTTGATCTCTTGTCTTTTCCTATAGCTTTTTGGAATGTACTTATCATACAATCTGTTTTGAAATCCTCCCAGTAAAATTTTCCACTTGTTCAAGAGTCATGATCTTCTTTACGGTCTCCCACCGAAATCGCCGATCTATCATTTCAAACGTCACACATGAGTCGCTCACGATCCGTGCGATGAAAGTTAAAATTCTTTCCATCGCCCTAACCCAGCTCGGCTTGGTGGGACTTGGTTCCATTGAAAGATGGTGGATTTTGTTTGAGAAATAGTTCCTCGATTCTACGATGTGGTGTTGGTGGTGGTAGTGGTGTGATGTTCGGTCGTGGAATTCTTCCTCCTCTGCGTCTCGGTGCTTTCTTTTAGGAGGCATTTTTCTTATCTTACATAAAAAAATTGTCATCGATTCATTCTCAAACATATTTTAAACCAATTCTTAGCGATAACTTCATTAGAACATGGAACAACAAACATCTCACTCATCGAATCTGATTCCACAAAAATCCTTACAAGACCATCACATTTTCCTTCAAAATGTCTCACATGAACTTCCATATGTTTATCACATATACTCATCTATGTAACCGACTAAGTACATGGTGTGACGTCTTATCTACACTATAACTATGGTCATCACTAGGCATATTAAATAACGAGACATTACAAAACTACATCTAATTTGTACACACTAACCATGCTATCTACCACACGATCCACTGTCTACACACGAGTCCCACACAATCTTAGGACTTAAAGTCGTTGACTGCCCATCATTAGTATTATACTCTGTACTCGAAAACCCGTCTGTCTTCAGTATGGATATGCCGTAATTTCATTTTATGCATCATTCTTAGGAGAATGATAAGGCTCTCTAGGTGTCGATCCATACACGTTGTATACATATTTCGATAAATTTTTTAAAAATCTGAACCACTATCTATACGGTAGGTCTACTTTCCTGAGCTCTCTCTATCTCATAGCCATGCTAGTTAGATAGCAATGGGCAAGTAATTCGATGATCGTCATTTAGATCCTTACCCTACGAATACGAGCATCTACCCAAAGACGCGTGAACTCAATCTAAACTACCATAAATCCATGTCTAGTATAAGATAGAAGAGTTGATACTCTTATATGAACTCTAGGTACGTAGCCTATATGGTCAAACTTCAGCTCATAGAATGTGTTACCTCGCCTTTAGGGTAACAAATAGTTCTAGATGAATCATACTTAAACTTAACAACAAAACTTAAGCAGTAAGGATTTCTTAAATAACTAGATATCTCAAAGCATCAACTTATAAACACTTTTCTTAGTCATTTCTTAAAATTCTACATCTTAATATGTATGTCGATCCTGACGTCTTCGTGTAAGCGATAGTTGATTCGAAATTCCGTCACGAGTGAATTTCAATTGAAGAACTATGCCCATGTCACTAGCTACGTGAGTGACATTCGTTTGTCGAAGCCTCTATTTCTCCACGTAACATTCCAGATCACATTCATCGAATGAGCTCAAAAAGCATTATAAGTTCTCAAGTTCTCTTGGTCCATCAAACATTATTTCAAGAATATAGAAGATATCTTGTGATCTACTCGATCTAAGTTCTTGGTAAAAGTGATCATGCAACTTAGAACACGTCTATGCTTTCTTGGGAAAACATACCATATATATTTTTCTCCTCCATGAATATAAACAAAACTATATGCATGTTTATTGATATATAAATCCATATACGTCCATACTCACATACAATTCCATATATGTTGTTTGATCTGTTCAAGTTCACCACAAATAATCACATATTTGTTACATTAATCAACGAATTATATAAATTCAAAGCTATTTAACTTTTCATTAGTAGCATGCCCCAATTTTTTTTACCACTCGAGTTCCTCGAACTTTAAAACCAACATAGAACTTTCAAAACATTAAAATCAAACATTTACTTCAAAAACTTTAGAAACCACTTTACCTTACCAGTTGAGCGTGATGAACTGGAGTGTTGAGCGATGTCGACTGATTGATAAAGTCTAGTGATTCTAGCTAGACTTGACTTGAAAGAACATTTCTAGTTCAGAGCAAACGAACTGCTCTGATACCACTCTCGTTCTCTCGAACACACACGCCCGCAGACACTCACATACACGCACACACTGCCGTTGCTCCGGTCTGGCACGCCGACGCCATGCCGTCACCGCTCCAGCCACCTCGCTGCCTCGACTCGACCTCCACCGACAGCCGAACCCTAGTGGCTCGGTACAAACTTAACCAAGTGGCTAAGGAGATTATCTAACTTTGGTGTTATCATTTTTCCTATGCTTTACAGATTCTTAAATTCTAGGTGTAAAAGATTGCCCAGTGTATATATGTATATGTGCTGTTTTTCAGTGAAAAAATTAAACATATTAGAATTGTGATTGAATGAAATGGAGTGATATGGAACCTGTATGAAGTAGGTGGTATGAGTTTGCTTTGTTGCTGTTTTGATCGGAGGGATAGTAATTTCTTAAAACAACAAAGTGATAGAAGTTATTAGCTTGGATCTTGTAAGAAGATGAAAAATACAGAGAAAATGAGTTCTTACATTTTTGTTGGTTCTCTTCTGTTGTTGTCGATAAGTTTGGAAAATGTAGAAGTGTGGGTTGATTAATTACACATGAGATGAGATATGGGTGTTCTTTGTAAAGTTTCCATAGGATTCTTAGAGGTGTGATGATGAAGTTTGAAAAAAAATAGGTATGTAGGGAAAAGTTGAAGATTTTTGGGGATTTAAAATGATGTGTTGTGATGTGATAATTTATCCAGTATAAAATATCTGACTCGATTCATAACTGTATTTGTTTAAAATTTCTCGTTCGAAATAAAATCAAAACGTCGACGATTATAAATCTTAATAATCGTTCTAATATCAAATCCCGATTTAGCTAAATAAATTAATAAATCAAAGTTTTAATTTCTCGAGGTATTACAATGACATACATTTTATAACAATAAATCATTATTTGTGAGCAATTGTTAGATATTACTTGAATGTACAATGTGACTCGTGGACTTCCATTTTAAATTGTCAAACGACTTGTTGAACTTATTGGGCCACAGTGAAAAGTAGGCTTTATGTTCAAACATTACTTCAAGCATTTTTTTTAAAATGTCGAGCATGAATGTTTTAACTATGCAATAGTTGTGTGCCAATGAATCGATTTTACCGATGTCACTTGATGAGACTTGGTGCCTTTGGCGCCTCCCAGAGTTAGCCATTGTGCCTTGGACTACCACGAGTCGAGGTAATGTACACAGAAGATCAGAGTTGGGAATTCGGTCGGATTGCCACTCTGGCATTGATCATTAGCGAGCTAGGCTCCCCCGGGATCGGATAAGGCAACAACGAGTTGATAACTCAGTTCCCGTGATTATGTTGCGAAAATATATGTTATACCTGGAATAAATCTTTTTCTTTTAAAATGCCTTTGGTGTTTAACGAAACATGCTCGACTTATTTGTTGTTTTGGCATGACCACTAATTAAATAAATCCCAGCCCGATCTGTTTTAAATATTTTAGGTTGTGGTCTGGGTGAGAAAAGACTATGGATTTGGATGCTGACTGTGTTGGTGTATGCTTTTCTGCCTTCTGTCTACTTACATAAAATGCATAGGCCCTCCTCTGTCTAGGCCATGCCACGATGTCACCTAGTTGAGCTGCCAGCTCTTGACTTCTTTATGTATTTTAAGTTAGTGTATTTATGTGAATATATATGTCTAAGTAAATCTGTTATATCTTAGTTGCTTTTGATGCCTAAATTATATAATATTTTGTGAGTATTTCGTCTAGTTCTTTCTTTTCGTTCTTCCTCTTTTTCCCCTTTTTAATCTGTGACATCCTTTGTTCCAATCTGGTTGGTTGGTGGGATGTTATACAATTCAATAATTGTGAATATAATATATATATTTAATTAAATATTTACAGTTATCGAATCGAATATCATAGTTTTGTGTTTGTATATGAATACTAATTGAATCAAAAATATATTTCTATTTGATTTCAAATTATATATTTTAAATAAAAACATCAAATTTTGAATAAATCGAGCAAAACTATTTGATTAACCCTATGCATGTCTCATCATCTACTAGTTTCACTCCAAAATACTTTTATGCCAATTTTGTTATATATAATTTAATTTTAATCATGTTTTATTCCAAATTTCTTTCTAGTTTTGTTAGTAGAAATGTTAGAATTATTTAATATATTATAAATATTATTATCAAGAAAAACTTACACATTTGAATACCTCGAAAATACTTTTCTTAAATAAGTATATACATTGTTTATCTCAAATATTATTATGATCGCTACCTACTAGATTAAGTTGTAATCTAAATTACTATCCAAAATTTTATCATTAGTATACAAATTCTTTAAAGAGCCAAAATGTATAATTTTATCAAAATTCCTCAACTATTACAGTATTTTACATTAATAAAAATATACAGTTTATGAGACCATTTGACATGTAATATATAATTATACATGTTTGGCTTATCCTTAAAAGTAATAATAGATAAATAGCATGCTAAATTTGATTATTAATAGTAGATAAATTGCAATTAAATCCTCCAAATTGAAACTAGTCTTCATATTTTTAAATTTAATAGTTTAGACGATTTAAACTAAAATTTCGAGAGAGAATTTTCAATCGTAAATTAAAACAAAATTTATTCTATGTAAAATAAATAATATTAAAATTTCTAAAATTTTACAAAATATTAAATCTATTTTATTTTTCTATAATAATAATAATAATAATAATAATAATAATAATAATAATAGTTAATGCTTTTGAACTTTTTACAAAACAAAATAGAGTATGGAAATGAGTACAAGTTCAATTAAATGGATGAAAAGTAACAGCTAGTTCTAATTTTACTGCTTCAAAATCAAAATAAATAGAATAAAAGTTTATATCAATTAAAAACATAATTAAAAGAAATATAAAATATCCAAAAATCAAAGAATAAAACTTCGTATCAAATATATTTTAATTAATATAAATCAACAATATATTAAAATGTATATTAGAAAAGAACAAATGATCATGGAAACAAAAGACAAATCAGAACAGAAATAGCAATATTTAGGAAGTAATCCACATTTCAGAAATAATGTCGGCCGAAGGATATTTCAAATTCTTTTTATCAACTAATACAAAATTTTGAAGACCACATTATAATGAACTCGAATCCAAGATATTTTATGCCAGACATTAATCACTCTACCATTAAACTAACACACGCATACGATATTTTGAATTCTTTTATTCTTTAAAGTAAACAGTAGATTAGACTATTATATGTTTGTCTATCCAGTCTCATAATTCAAAATTTCCATTGGATCAAATCACCCTGTATTTCCAGAGTCAGCAAAAATGCAGTAGCTAACTCATCGATAGACATGATAAGATCTCATTCTTATGTAATTTAGTTGCACAAGCACATTACTATTTACTAATGTGTTAAAAATGCCTAACTTCACAAAATAATCAAGAATAATACCAGAAGCTTTATAAAATACCCTGTGTCATAATCAACATATTGTATCTTTTATAGTTTTTCCCATGTGTTATGAGGTTAGGTTATATTCTTCAAGTGTATATATACTACTCCTCCCTCTCAAAATCTATTCCTAAAATTTTCGCACATGTTTAAATAAAAGTTCTTGAATATATTATGAATAGAGTAAGGGTCTCATAGTAGTGTAATATTAAATTGTTAATGATGGACCATATGTGATAAAAGATGTAAATAAATAGGTTGTTGAATGTAAAAAGAGAAATAGCGATGGACCATGCCATGAATGGTAAAGGTATAAATAAATGATATTATTGAATGTAATAAATTGAGAAGATAATTATCATAAATAAATAGAAAGGAAATTAGGAATGTTTAAAAGAAAAATTATGAAATAAATTGGAGGACGAGTGCAGGAGGGAGAGGGTGAACGTTGCTTTAAATTTGTCCCACCTAAAGTGTCTCATTTCTTTTGGGTATGAGTATTTAGGAGAAATGTATAAAGTAGTTAAAGTGTTAAAAAGTTGAGTACGACCACACTTTTTGAATGTATAATTATTTCTAAAATAGAATATGACATTTGTAATAAACAATCCAAAAGAAAAGTGAGACATTTGTAATGCGACGAGAGGGAGTAACATAATTGAAAGTGCAATAATTAAAGAAGTTCCACTCAGACACACATAAATTATCTTAAAAACTTTTATGAATTATACTTTCCTAAAATAGTCAAAGCCTAAATTGTACGCACGATATTGACGATGTATTTTAAGTTTGTATGTGTTACCAGGCTTAGCAAATAAATATTCTAGAGCTTTGTTTAAAATATTTTATGACCAATCTTTATGGAGTTGTCAATTTAGTCATGCTTATTTGGTTAATTCGCCAGATGAATATTGAAATTAATTGACATGTTTACTATTTTATTATTTTTATTTGGGGATTGTATATAAGTGTCGATTCCGATCAAATTAACTTAAAGTGAACTATACATATACTTACGAGGGGATACGTATAAAGAAAATGAAATTGGGCATGAAAGCAATGAACTTGACTAAAAGAAACGGATATAAGATAGTACTAACAATGATGATTTTGCTTGATAAGTTCATATAATGAAGAACATGATGAAATATCACTTACAATTTTGTCATATGAATTGAACTTTTATGATCAAATTTTGTTCTAACCAAATTAATAAAGTGCAGTGACTAAGATTATTAAAGTTTCGGTGCATTTTAAACTATAATTTTATCTTTTACTATCTAATATTTTTCATAAAAACTTTATAAAATCCAAACATTATAGATCGGCGGTAGTCCTTCCATGTGCAAAATAAATGATTAAGATATGAATTTCAATTCTCATTATCCCAACTCGAAATAAATAAATTAATTAAAGCTTACAAAAATAGGTATCGATAATCACAATGATCTCATAACATTTAATCACATTATTTTTGTTATGTCACATATAAAACAAAGTTGTTTTGGATGAGGTGAAGTAAAATTTCCATTTCATTTTTCTTTTCTATTATATAATGAATTTACATGCGTGATAATCCCTTAATGTTCATACTGATATATGTGTGTGATACATTAGTTAAGACAAATTAATTTTTTCGTTTGACAAGATTGGACCTTCTACTTTATTAGTAGTAGTCGATTAACTAAACTCAGCTTAGTACTGTTGATCAGTTCAAATACGGGGAGTCTTATTCAAAGTGATTTCAGTTAGCAAACATATTGACTGTTGATGCAATTGGTCAGTTAGACTGATAGTTGATGTGCTTGCGGAATGTGGTGGTTACGTTTTGCTTTTTACCGAAAACTCAAAGCGCTAAAAATACTTAGTCAAATATTTGGTTTAGTTTGTTTCGGTGGTCTCTTGATTATCAAACCGATACTGATAGAGTGTTTCAAAATAGTGTTGCGCTACGTGTGCCGATGATATTGAGTTCAATACTATGCAAAGTATACGATACCGAAAGTAAATAACACTTAGTTTTTTATATGGTTCGGAAAGATCAGCTCCTACATCCACCGGACTCATAACACAGTCAATCCACTACTTGAAATTTTATCTTACTTACGGGTACAATAGTAAACTTAGATACATGCTTTAACTTTTTATGTATCTCGCATAACTTGGCATTCCTCCTACATTTGCTGGTGCTATGAAACCTCTGACTGCTTACGAGTGCAATCAACCTAACTTCTTGCTTACAAGTGCAAGACAATCAAACTTTCAGCAACTAACACTTTGTTGCTTACGAGTGCAGTAAACCTAACTTCTTGCTTACAGGTGCAAGACAACCAAACTTTCAGCAACTAACACTTTGTTGTTTACTTACCCAACTTCTACTTAAACTTTAGGGGTTTTGAGTAAAGGGTTTTCCAAACTCAAAGTTGAGCTGTCATAGACGACAAAGTCAATATGTCTAGGTTTAAGATATTCAAGATAAGGACCTAGAAAAAAAAAGAGTATATGATGAAATTCTGAGCTGATAAATATATGTTAGCTCAAAGAATTTACTAATGACACTTTGAACTCTATTCTTCAAAATCGATGGATGTTTGGTCTTAAGACATGAGCTCTGGGTGCTCTAGAATAAATAACTATGCAGCATTTCGGTAACTTGAAAGGTTGAATTCTGCGCGTATTTATAGAACGAACGATGAATAGTGTTGTTGGAGGGAACACAATCACATCCATTTCATTTTTCGTTTGAATTCTCGTACGTCACTGTCGGGGTCTGCATCATTGTACACTATAGCTCTGTAACTCTGAACAGTGGTTTTGGCATGTTAGTATCTTCTGCAGATATGTTACGAGACGTGGCAAGTCAAACACTCAAGGCTTAAATAACTATGTGTTTTTTCAGTTGAGTTGACTCCGGTTTTTCAGTATGTTGACTTTAGGTCGTATCAGTCAAGTCTGCTACGAGTTTTATCAGCAGACTGGACTTTGTCTTTTATCAGCTCGATGACCATGAGTTAGTATGATGCTTCAGCTTTGACATAATTATCAGCAGCTTCAACTAAGCAGTTATTGGTATGACACTTAGTCATATTTTGACTTTTTTGTTTTCAGCAGCGCTTAGTCTTCAGTCTTTGATCTTCAATCTTTAGTCTTCCGACTTCGTTCTTCAGTTCTTCGACTTCACTCTTTAGTTATGATGGTACTGAAACTTCTTTCGATCGATCGACTTTAGTATTACTTGAACTCCATCAGTCTTTGACCTTTCTAAACTGGTGGTTCTGATGAAACTTGTAACCAAAAAGGGCTAATTCCCTAACATGTGAGCAGCATTATGTTACATCAGTTGGACAATCATCAGCAGATTTTGGGATCTAATAGAAACACACAGTTAAGATAATTTTTCGAACAGTTTCTCACTTTTTGATGATGCCAAAATCTATCTATTAAACGGAAAAGCAGACCAGTTAAGATATACAATTAGTTTCAGCAAAAGGGTTTAATTCCCCCTTTGCTAAGATCATCATTCTCTGCAAAATAAGGGTCAGCTCAACATAATAAGGTTTAAAGCAAGTACAGAGCCTGGACAAAGAGTTATTACCGTTATGATGAACTGGATCAGTTTATATATGTCGTTCTTTGAGATCAAATTACATCGATTACGAGTTCAATCAATGACAAACTTTTACATATCTATTGCATTGTGATCACGATAATCTCATCTCATTCTCTTTATCTTCTCCTCTTCTGATTCTTGTCCATACATAGCAAAAAGTCGTGCAACCAACTGCTTGAATTCCTCAGGCTGCTGCACTGAATCTATCTTCATAAGTTCGACAACAACAAAGGTTTCTCTGTTTATCTAGGCTCAGTCCATGAATGATCCTTTGAGCTCGAGACACCCACTTGTCAATCGAGACGACTTCTACAATTGTTGTGGCCTCGAAGACACAGCTTCAACACCTTGAACTCCATCAATTTTGGGCTTGTCCAAACTGCTAGTTCTCATGTTGAAATCTGTAATTAAAAAGGGCTAACTCTATAACATCTGAGCAATACTATGTTACATCAGCAAGATAATTATTAGCGGATTTTGGGATCTAATCAAAATACATAATTAAGATAATTCTCCCAACAACACGAGGCTTCGACTATCCAACTCAAGTTATAGTTTGGTCCCATGTTATAGATGAGATACAGTTTCCTACAATTTTTTATGTTCCAAAATATTCCACTATTATATTTATTATATTAATAAATATTTTTTTTAAATATAAAATTTATTATAATATTATGAATCATATACCAAACTTATTGTCACACCCCGGCTTATCTAATCTCGGATTAACTGACTAATTGGAGTGCGACAGGCGAAAGAAAAGTGAATGACTAACTATTTTAAAAGACTCGCAGATATAAATAATTTAAGATCCAAAGAAAGACGAGTCATTAAACCTGTGGTTAACCAAATGATCGAAGTTTAATATTAATCAATCAATGTTTCACAAACTGACTGACTTTAAAGACTCGCAGGAATAAACATTCACCATTCCAAAGAAAGATGAGTCTTTGAACATGTGATTAAATAACGGTCAAAAGTCGAAGATTTATAAATCACTATTTAGCAAGTTGATTCAATAATTTTCGACTCAAGATTAAACTTATTTATCAAATGTCTAACCCATCAAGACTCGAATCATGCCATAATTTACAAACTGAAAGTGAGTTGGCAGCAAAAGAGTAGCTGAGTTTATGTATGAAGACATAAACCCGGGGCAAAACATATGACATGACAGAATAGGTCTTCGCTCGACATTCGGTCTCATGTCATCTCTTACATAACCTGCATATTTAGAAATACATGCGGGCATGAGTACTGATGCACTCGATGGACAATTGCCAAAACAAGCGAAACATGCTCTTAGAGCTATATAATCGACTTGCCACTTTCTTAGATTCACAGGGTTTTAAGAAATAACCTATGAATCATACTTTCAAATCACTTACTTCATGATCAATGCACGTGCTAACAATTCTAATCATAACATGTATACCGCAGACAATCATAAATAAACACCATATTTACACTCTTGTGTTGAGAAGTAGGCCTCCTTCTCAAACACCTTGGCAAAGGCCACCTGTACCAAACCCTTACTAGCGACTCGTCTAGCATAGGGCCGATATCGTCATTCTCTCGTAGATAGGCAATATGCAAAATGCTCAAAACAGGCAAGTCAATTAACTTTATAAAATAGACACATGCTCATCATCATAAACTTGTGCACAAACATATTTTAGTTTAGAAAGCCCACCTGGAATCTGGCTTACTCGAGACTTTCTGTCTTTCCTTTCTTGATCTCTATCTCACTTCCACTTGTTCCTTAAAAAGAGATAAGAGGAATAAATACGAGAAAGAGGAACTAAGAGTTTCTAACTCTTGAGCCTCTACTAAAATTCTCTCGATACTCTATGATTAAGCTAAGTTGCTAGGTCAATGCATCCCAAAACTAAACTACTCAACTTATTGAGAAGGTACTTTATAAGCACATTAATCTTTTCAATTCCTTATAAATATAAGGGATATCATATTACTATAATAAAGTCTTTAATCTTTCTAATCGTTTCCTTTGAAAACTTTGATCAAGTAAGGCTTGATCAAGCTATATAATTACAAGAATCTATGTTTTGAAGTCAAATTCAAATATCAAGTCAAAATCACCAAATCCTTTGAAAAACGCAAACTAACGAAATCTAACTTTTTCGTATAAGTTTAGAAAAATCTCAATAATTCAAAATAGGCTAATTCATATATTAGATCATACTTTTGCAATCAAACAACCCAAATAAAATCAACATAATATGTTCTTGACATTACCTAAACATTCTAAATTAGGGTTTTCCATATATGATGGATTAAATCCCAATTTCTTCCACCAAACACTAGCATACATATATAATCACATATATACTAACGTATTTTAAACAAATCAAAGCTAAATCATCTTAAAATCAAGCCCATAATTTTGGTCCTCACTAGAAAATTAGGGTATCGATTTTATTTTACAATCGACTCTAATCATGCTCAAACACCTTTAATTACATAAATACAAGCTCAATTTTAAGAAATCAACAACTATTCTTCAAAGTAAGAATTAGGGTTCTTGACTAAAATTTGGGTTTTTCTTGAAAATAACAAATCAAAGCATAGATCGAACATATATCACTTCTAAAAGGATAGATCTAAGCATATATGAACTAAAGATCGAAGAACGAAAATTCTTCGAAACAAGGCCATCATGGCCGAAACATATGGGCTTTGAAGAGGGGATTTTCTTTTGTTTTCTCAACATATAATCACTCAATATAGGTAGATCTATGCATACATGTACTAAAAATCGAAGAACAAAACCCGTAAGAAAAGGGCCCTATATGGCCGAAAGTTTGGGAGTTCATGGGGGTGGGTTTTTTTAATTTTCTCTTCAAAACTTGAAATAGGTTAGTAGTTTACCTTCTTAAGACGTCGATCTACCGATTTGAAAAGGTTTGGAAGTCCGGATCTTAAGCTTGAAGAAGAAATTTTCGGTAGTGTGTGTGTGTGTGTGATTTCCGAAAATGAGAGCAAAATGGGAGAAAATGGTGAAAAGAAAATGTCTTGGTGGCTAAGTTTCATTTATATATATATATGAGTCTTCTTTGATAAGCTAAAAAAATATGGCTTCTTGAAGAAGCTACAAAGTTCTAGAGTTTTCTTAGCTTATTTCATAAGCTATGTTCTCTTTAGCTTATTCTATAAGCTTTGGTGGACACTTGGGCTTATTACTATATTTTAATGCTAGGCCCAATTCGTTAAGGACGTTAAGTCTCTAACCGAACATATACATATATTCGAAAAGAATTTATAAGGATATAATCCATCCTTATTAATTTACTAAATCAAAATAACTCAATTTGGAATATCGAAATTTCTAGTGAGTTGAAATCTTTATAAATCACTCTTTCAAAACTAAACTTTGAACTAAACAATAAATAAAAATTTATTGTTAAATCGATCAACTTTAGAATTCTAAAATAAATCTTTAAGTTAAAACTTTATAAAATCTTATCGATGATGCATTGTTCCTAGTCACTCACGTAATTAATTTCTAATTAATTATGTACTTAGCGCTTAATCGAGCTATGAAAATATGGGGTATTACACTTATATACCTAACTTTGGATTTATCAATCCTAATAATGAATTATTAATTAATGAAAGTGAAATTAAATGATAACATAATTATATATCCTAATGGAGTGGAATAAACCCTAGTCAATGGTTACAAAATAAAACTAACACATACAAAATTAAATTGAGGAAAAAAATCAAACAAAATTAAAATTGGAACACCAAATTTAATACACTGAATCTTAATGGCCCATGTCAAAGTTTCAAAATTCTTATAAGGTCAGGATAATTTAGTAATTAATTGAAAATTTGTGATTTTCAAAGAACATCGTAACTAATGCTAGAAGAAAACTAAAGATATTTAATTTTTCTTTTCCTTTTTATGTTAATCGGCCTACCCAGTTTCACCTAAACTTCACATAATATAAAGAACAAAATCAACATATTAAAATGTGACTTGAACCAAACTCATGTCGGCAAAACTCTAGGAATTTTTCGCTAATCAACCATCTAATTAAAATACTAATATTATTATTAGCAGTGTGTGGAATGTGATTTCCACTTCCATGCAATCAGCATTTTCTTCTCACTAAAAGCTATTGATAATGAAGGATAAATGACTTCCCAAAACCTTTTCCACGGAATCTTTTACTGCTAATCAACACTGAAGAAGTGGACGCAGAATTCAGATAGTTGGCAAAAGTTCAACGAAAGTGACTGGAATATAACTTTTGGTCCCTTCAACGAGGTATTAATTAATCAAAATCATGCTAAACAATAAAATAAAAATACACCATTCTTTTTTAGCAGCTCAAATTATTCATTTACATATGCTTTCAAGCAGCTTATACGATTCATAGATGGTTGAAACCAGTGATGAGAATGGAATTTTTGTTTGGGGGCCCAACTAATTATAACTTTAAAGGTAATAAAATATAATTTTTGAAATATTTTTTAAATAATAGTAATTTAAATAAAAGTGTAATTTATTTTATAAAATTTATTTATAATTAACTAAGCAATCAATCGATTATAGCTATAAAAATTAAAATAAAAAAATTATAAGTGTTAATATTGTAAATGATATTATCTTAAAAACTCAAATTTTGATTTTTTTGTACCAATTAGAAATCAACAATTAAATATAAAATTAATTCAAATATAAAGCTTAATATAATAAGTTTAAATAAATATTACCATGATTGTTATAATAAATTTATCATAATCTTTTTAAAAATTTTGATCGATAATATTAGTTTATATATTAAATTTTATTTTATATATTATTTTATCAATGTAAAATAAATTATAGAAAAAAAGGAAAGAAAGAACACAAAGTAGAGAAATAAAAAGAAAAGAAAGAGACAATGGCACAAAGTAGAGAAATAAAGAAAATAAAATAAAATAAGAGTACCAAAGGAGGGATTCGAACCCGGCACTTTGGAGGAGTGGGAGAAAGCCAACTATGACCACCCCACCACATGCGACGCTTTGACATACTTTAAATAGAAATATACTAGTAATCTTTTTGAAAAAAGTTGGGGGCCCATGAGCCCCCCAGGGCCTCATGTAGCTCCGCCAATGGTTGAAACAGAGGGATTTCATTTTCTATAATGTGCATATAATATGAGTAGAGTGCTCCAATGCACGTGCATCCACTCTAATTATATTTTAATGTGATTATATACTCTAATGGATTAATAAATTTTAATTCGAGATTAATAGACTTTCACTAGATAATTAACAATTCTAATTAACCCTAGTTAACTAACTGATAATAATAATAATATTGTATACTAATTGCCACCCGCATAGCTTTTACCTTATAACATATATCCACAAGGTGGAAATACACTATATATACCATCCAAGTTAAGAATGTCAAATTATAATCACGAACATAAAATGTAAATTATAAGCGAGTCGTTGGCTATTGGACTATTATCACCAATAAGACAAATATGACCAACAATTATGGTATATAACGCCCACGCCTATATCAAGTATATGATTTATGATGTCATTAAATACATTTGGCGTGTGACTAGAAAACACAGGATACAGTTAATCTGAAATAGAGGATTCCTGTTAGAGTTGGAGCTTAATGTACCAACTTTTCTTAGATAGCATACTGACAAGATGTAAACTGATGGAGATTGCACTCATGCAAGATCTTCTTTTACTGAAGCAGAGCCCCACATCATACAAAATGAACAATCACACGAATGATACTATTAATTTATCTTTAAATAATAGCAAAATTGGGATTTGACATGTTATTCTACGCCTCTGTGGTATGCTGTGTGTGTGAAAGAGAGATGAGATGCCGACTATTATTTCGAAGAAGAATTAGATGCCCAAACTGTGATAACCATTTATCTGTCGCCTCCTCCACTCGTAGATGCTTGCTAGTATAGTGGCGGTGGCTAATATCTAGGCCAAAATCCAGCACAAGAAATAAAATCTGGGGCCATGTGAGATATAAAAAATTCTAAAGATATATCAGTGGTTCATACTTCATAGCCTCTTTTCTTGATTATCATATTATTAAATCTGGCTTGGAAATCTAGCAAGAAATGAAAAGACTATCTTGTATCAAGTGAAACTAATATTTTGAACGCAACAAGCTTGGTTCGTCGAGAATTGCAAAAAGAGCAAGAAGGGTTCTCCTGAAAGAGACTATGACGCTCAAATTAGATTTCAATAGAAGGAATTAGTGTTGAGAGCAAAAAACTCATACCTTCTTATGAATGAAGGAGTGGGGGGTTTTTATAGTGTCCCCTTTTTGGAGGCATATTAGACTTATTACCTTGAATAGAGAATTAAATATGTTTTTTTGTAGGACTTATTCCCAAGTGCACGGGTTAGGGCGTCGAAAAGTGCACAATGTTTCTTGCGAATTTGTTAGAATATTCGTAATTGAAATGATGTCGAGAGGCATCTGGATGGTCCCCAGTTGTACCTGCATGTATCAGATGGTTACGGCCTTACGGACGTGACAAGGCAATGAATTTTGTCCTATAGACACTTCTAGTATATGACATGCGGAATTGCTTGGAAGACTCAAAGGCATCCCCAAACTCTGGCTCAAAGGATTGAGGTATGAATAAATCTGTCTTGGCTATTCTGAAATACAGGTCAAACCTTATAGAATTGTGTTGTCTCCTTTGTCGTATGAGTTCTATAAGACAGACTTCATTCTAGGTTTATTATGGGCCTTAGCCTACTTACCAATGGCAACCCATTTTAACCATGAGGTTCCAAACAAAAGTGTATATTTATTCCACATAACTTATACAACATTGGTGATTACTGTTTTCTTAACTATGCACATTGATATATTCTTGGAAAGTAAGAATATGCATTAAACAAATGCGAAAATTTTAATCCTTCCCAAAACCAACTCTTATTTAATAGTAGGTTTGTTGTATGGTGCAACCCAATCCCACATCGGAAGAAGAAGAAAGAAATGTCTTTATATATTATAAACCCACCCAATTAGTATGAGGCCTTTTGGGAGTTGTTGAGCCCAAAACAAATCGTGCGGGCTTTTTGGCCCAAAGCGGACAATATCATACTAATTGGGACAGTGGTGGCGGCAGATTCCCAACAAGTGGTATCGAGCCGGCGGTTCGGTGGGCCCAATACGTGGGCGGACGAGGCTGCATTCGATGTGGAGAGTACCCCCAGTGAACTCACGATTGAATCCGGTGGTTCCTTGTGTCGAAAGTCTTCCTGCAAGAGTGGTCAGGCGGCGAGTCTCGTTCGGTGGTAACGGCGGTGCAAGATGTTCGGATTATCGTTCGAGGGGAGGACAATGATGTGGTCCTTGGTTTGAGGGGAGGATTGTTGTATGTGGTGCAACCCAATCCCACATCGGAAGAAGAAGAAAGAAATGTCTTCTATATATTATAAACCCACTCCAATTAGTATGAGGCCTTTTGGGAGTTGTTGAGCCCAAAAACAAATCCGTGCGGGCTTTTGGCCCAAAGCGGACAATATCATACTAATTGGACGGAGTGGTGGCGGCAGCAGTTCCCAACAAGGTTCTTGTTTTTGTGGAAGTCCAACGCGACGATCAAGATGAAGAGGCTTGCAGAATGGTACCCGGTTATCGCGATGATAGCCATTGACATGGCCTTTGCTGTCAGCAACATTCTTCTCAAGAAGGTCGTGAATGATGGGATTGACCATTTGGTGTTCATCACTTATCGCCAGTCGGTTTCTGCAATCTTTTTATTCCCATTGGCATACTTCTTGGAAAGGTTAGAGTTTGTACCTATCTATCTATCTATTCTATCAGTCATAACTCAAAAATTGTGGTGATTGAAGAGTTCACTTGCAGGGAAGTAGGCCTAAGCTCACGTTAAGCATATTATGCAACCTATTCATCAGTGCAGTGATCGGGTAATTAATTAGTTGAAACAACATATAATTTTATTTTCTGATTCAAATTTTATGGTTCGTGAGAATTCATTACAAGCATGATCGTGTACGAGGGCATCCGTGACACAGTATCTGTTCCTCCTCGGCATAGAATATACGTCTGCAACGTTCTCGTGTGCCTTCCTCAACTTGGTTCCTGTCTTGACATTTATAATGGCCTTACCTTTCGGGTGCATACAACAAATTCTTGTGACTAGTTTTTATATTTTCCGAAGCAAAATGGGTATTATTCACCCTGGCACTAAAAACTGAGAGTTTTTGCAGTTTGGAGAGGGTGAGCATAAAATGCAGCAGCGGAAGAGGTAAGGTGGCGGGCGCGTTGGTGTGCATGGGAGGCGCCGTTCTGCTTACTGTTTACAAAGGGATGCCGTTGTTTTACTTCCCTCGGTCCATGGAACGACATGTGTTGATGCATGGGGGCGTTGGGAGGGAGAGATGGGTGATCGGCTCAGTTGCCTTGTTTGCAGGAACAATCTGCTGGTCGTCGTGGTTCCTTCTCCAAACGCATATCGGGAGGAGCTACCCTTGCCAGTACTCCACCACTGCGATCATGGCCTTCTTCAGTGCCATACAGGCCGCCATCTTGACTTCCTCCATCGACAGGGACCTCTCTGTCTGGATCCTCAGGAACAAATCCGACATCCTCATTGTCCTGTATTCGGTGACTACGTTTCCCTTGATCAAAATATGAATAGTGGAATTGTTTTGTTAAGGGTGTGTCGAAAATGTTGTTATATATATATATATTGCTTTAACAGCTTTTTTGACACAGCATAGAGATGAGAAGTGTGTGTGGTGCAGGGGATGATAGGGTCGGGTTTGTGCTTCGTGGGCATGTCGTGGTGTGTGAAGAAAGCGGGGCCGTGTTTACGCTGCCTTCAGCCCGCTCGTGCAGATAATGGCCGCAACGCACGATGTTCCAGTCATGCACGAGCAGCTCCATCTCGGAAGGTGGCCTTTCTGTACAACTCACTTGTTCCTTCTGTCTACTTATGTTGTAACCATTGTTGTTTCTTTCAAACAAACAGTGTGATCGGATCGGTTATCGTTATTGTTGGGTTGTACATTATGCTGTGGGGGAAGGACAAAGAAATGTCTCACAATCAAGAAAAGTTGGAGGAGGGAAATGAAGAGTTGAAGATCTCTGTTCCATGAAAGTGTTTATCACAACCACTTTTTGTTAATCTTTGTAACAATTTATAAGAGAGGAGCGAGAAGCTGGTTAAGTGTGAATCAGAAAAGGCCATCTTTGATGGTTTCTATGCTGCATTTGTAGAGGCTGTCGCTTTCCCAAGTGAATGCGAATATAAAAACAATATTTGATTACTTTTCCTAACAAATTTGATGAAAACTCCTTTTGCTTCTGTAGCCACAGCATACTAGAAAGGTGATTTATTTTGTGAAGGATATCCCATTATTCCTGTGTAAATTTAAATTTGTACGTAGTTTCAACTTCTTGGTGCTCTTTTGTGCCTCCGACGTTTCGCGGTGAGGAGACTTTTGTCCAAGTTTACCGACAAGTCGGCGATCCTATAGGAATAATTTAAGAGGACCTAATTTAATAAAGAGATTAGTTTGATGAGATATTGAGATTTTGGTTTGGTGTTCATTAAATAGGAGTTGGCTTAAAAATTGACACAATAGTACCTAGAGTCGGCAAGATTGACCCGGCCCGGGGTACCTAGAATTGGAGTTGGGTTGGGTTCGTAAAAATAATGGACCAAAAAAGGTCTAAAAAGCCCGTCCACGTAGCCCGGCAGGCCTACAGGGCTTTGGGGCTAAAAAGCCCGCACGGGACTGTTCATATAATACCTAATAAGACGTTTATATAAGCGTCTTATTAAGTATATAACGATGCTTATAAGTATCTTGTTACGTAATCTATATGATTTTAGAATCATTTAACTATGATTTACCCTATGATTTCACTATGGGGATTGGTCTTCTTAGCTTCATAATCGTTTCACTATGATTTACCCTCTCACATTCTTATGTGGTTGGGTGTGGGACTCATTGGGGAGAGATTTTCCTTTTGGAGCAACGAATGCAAAAATTTCTTTTGGGAACATTTGATTTAGTGAATGAGATATATATGATTGATTAGATAGAGTATGATATGATTATTTGGATTATTTAATCTTATGTTTGATTTGATTGATTGTAATATATGATCATTTAAAATATTATGAATAAAATATAGTATAATATCAAAATTGTCCTTTTAATATATTTTTCTTCAATTTACAACCACATGAGAGCATATTTATTATTATTAATAATATCAAAATTGTCCTTTTAATATATTTTTCTTCAATTTACAACCACATGAGAGCATATTTATTATTATTATTATTGTTATTAAAATAATTTAACTTTTAATATACTTTCTTCAATTTACAACCACATGAGAGCATATTTATTATTATTATTATTGTTATTAAAATAATTTAATTAAACCTAAATTAATCAAACCTGCAATTTGAAGCTAAAATTAAAACCCATTTTCAAAAAAATCAAAACAAATAATGGGCCCAAAACAAAACAAATAAAATAAAAAATTGCCCATATTCTGTCATCTCTCTATAGGTATCTCTCTCTCGATTCTCTCTATCAAACCCTAATCCACAAGCTCTCCCCCACCTCTCCTCTTTTGTCAGCCTCGCCGACCGCCATCGCCGACGATAGCAGCGGCAAAGGCTCACTCTCTGGTTACAACAACCGCTGTAATCTTACTGTAGACAATTAAAATTGTTAGCAAATGAAAATGCGCCACATGTAAATCATGAATTAAATAATTAATTATATTTTTATTTTATTAATGGAATTTATTCCAAAATAAATAGATATATGGTTAATATTTAATTTTATCGGCAAATAGGAGCATGACATGTGGCAACGACACATCGGAGAGGAATAATCGCTCAAATTGTGTTAAATGAGCCATAAAAGGCCCATCAGCTCAAGTCCACAAGCTCAAGCCCATAAGCTCAAGCCCACAAGCTCAAGCCCATAAGCTCAAGCCCATAAGCTCAAGCCCAAGCTCAAGTCCAAGCTCAAGCCCATGGTTTGGTGGTCAAAGGCCCATAAGTCCAAAAGCCCACTAAGCCACTAGTCTACATCTATAAATAGAGGTGTTGGGGCTTCATAAATGGGAGGAGGAGAATTGAAGTGAAGCAAAGTGAAGATTCGAAGAGCTCAAGACACTCGAAGAATCCTCGGCGAAGTCTTCTCCAACATTCGAAGTCTTCTTCAAGCATTCAAGGCGTTCTTCGTGCAAATCACCACGTTCTTCGCCAAGATCATCCTCCAAATCAAACCAAGTTGAAGTTCAATTCGAAACAAGGTGAAAGCCCTCCGCATTCAGCGCCAAACTCGAAGATCTTCAAACGTTCTTCAACAAATCAAACCAAACCGATAGTTGATCCGAAAACAAGATCAAGTCCTTCAGATAAACATCTTCAAATTCAAACTTCAAGTTCAAGGAGATCAAAGAATCACATCCCTGCCAACAACTTGAAGAATATCCAAAGATCATTCAAGGAAATCGAATCGAAGAGAAGAATCAGAGGATAACTAGAAGATCGAATCCACTCAAACATATCAAATCCAAATTCATATTAATTTTTGTGTAGAATTTTGTATTTATAAAAATTTAAATACAAAAATTTGTGTTACAAATTTTGGCATGCCCGGTGGGACATCTCTACCTCTCATCTCTACTCTTCACCCAAAATCTTGAACGATGTTCACCCAAAAACATGCAACCAAGGTTGCTTCAAAAGCTTCTTCAGAGAGCATTGGCGTCATCACGCGAAGCAAAGCCAAACAACTTCAAGGAGCTTCGAAGTCAGCCATCGTCAGGGGAAGAGAGCAACACATTGCTACTCTAAATGAAGAAGGTGTTGGCTCTGAAGGAAGCTTCACATCCCCTATCGCAAAATCTATCACAAGTTACCCACTTGAGGCGCCTGTGATGATGACAAACACCTCCACCATGGAGGAACAATTTGCAAATCTCACGAGGATAGTGGAATCTTTAAACAAACACATCCAAGAGCAAGATGCCCAGATCGCAAAGCTCAGAGGGGAAAAGGCAGAATCAAGCCACATCCATGATGAAGAAAGTGAACACAATGATGATGATGAAGCAGACGACAGACAAGAAACTCATGATGAGAGAAGATCGTCAGGCAAACACATCCAAATCTCTTCTGATGGTTTCATCAAAGTAGACCAACTCAAAGAGTTCATTGAAGTTACCATGAAGAACAAGTATGATGGAAATTCTAAGTCATCTTTGATTTATTCCAAGCCTTATACTCAAAGAATTGACAATTTGAGAATGCCACATGGTTATCAGCCACCAAAATTCCAACAATTTGATGGTAAAGGTAATCCAAGGCAACATGTAGCTCATTTTGTCGAGAGCGTGCAACAATTTGGAACATTCGGCGATCGTCTGGTCAAGCAATTCGTTCGTTCACTCAAAGGAAATGCCTTCGACTGGTATACGGACTTGGAAGCAAACTCGCTTGATAGTTGGGAGCAGCTGGAGCATGAGTTCCTCAGTCGATTCTACAAACACTGGAAGAAGCAATCGGCATGGTGGAGCTCACGAGCTCGTCGGTTCAAAGAAGAGCCAGTGATCGACTACATCAACAGGTGGAGAAACCTATGCCTCAACTGTAAGGACAGGTTATCCGAATCCTCTGCCATCAAAATGTGCATCCAAGGAATGCATTGGGGCTTGCAATATATCCTGCGAGGAATCCAGCCCAAGACGTTCGAAGAGTTGGCCACCAGAGCTCATGACATGGAGCTAAGTATGGCAGCAAGCGGATTCAAAGGGCCTCCAATCCAAGAACCTCAGAAGCTCAAAGATAGGCAAGAATTTAGAAAGGAAACCAAGTCCTTTAACAATGCTCCAAAAGAAGAGTCAATGGCGACAAAAGCAGCTCCTGTCAAGTTTCTAAGAAAAGATGACAACAAAAACGACAAGCAGACTTTTCCTCGAGACATGGGGCAAAGAAGGTTGACATTTAAAGAAATGCAGCAAAAACAATATCCTTTCTTAGACTCTGACGTCTCTGGCATCTTCGATGACCTGCTCAAAGAAGGACTCGTCGAGCTGCCTGAAATGAAACGATCAAATGAGGCTGGACGAACTAATGATCCAAGATATTGCAAATACCATCGATTGATCGGGCATCCCATACACGATTGCTTCATATTCAAAGAAAAGATCATGCGGCTAGCTCAAGAAGGAAAGATATTGTTGGATTTGTCTACTGAAAGCAGTTTTGGTTGAGCTTGTATACAATGTTTTCCTGTTACCACTATTACAATCTCCTATCTGAATTGATTACTTGATTGCATATATCTGGATTTGATAACTCTTGTAAAAGAGTTATTATAGGGCCTTTTTAATGATAAAAGCCTCGGTTGTTGTATGTTCTGCTCGCCTGTTTGTCCTTGTCTTGCATGTGTTTGTCTTGTTTTCGTGTGGGTGCGTGTAGGATTGAGTCAGTTGGGGATAAGAGGTATTTTGTGCGTTTTATGCTTTATTTTATCAATTTGCAGTATGTAGCAGGAAGAGGGAAATAACAGGCGAGGCAAGGTTAAGTTCCTTGGAGTGCGCGAGCTCGTAAGCAAAGTACGCGAGCTCGTAAGCAAAGTACGCGAGCTCGTAAGCAAAGTACGCGAGCTCGTGGCCAAGCACTGTGAGCGGGAAGCTAAGTGTTGAACTCCTCGGCATGGTTGAAAGTGGGCGAGCTCGAACGAAGTCGAGCTCATGACGGAAGTTCAACTCGCAAGTATGGATGAGCTCGCATTCATAAAGCAAGATCGGACTCGTTAGAAATATCAAGCCCGTAGCGCAGCCGAGCTCGGGGTGGCGAAATCACGGCCGTGCTTACGGAAGCTAGCAAGTAGCATGGAAAGTGCAGGTTAACGAAGAAGAAGAAATCAGCGGGACCACGGCCATGTGGCAGGCGGCTACAGCAGCTGAAAAGAGACACGCGTTCTGCCTCTATCAGAGCTAACTGAAAAAGAGAAAGAATCAAGGAACGAAGGCGCTGGCAGGTGCACAGTCTGCACTTCTGAAAAAGCGTCTGAGGTTGTTATTAAAAGGGAGTTGGCAGCAATCAGAGAGGGGATCGACATCGACAATTGGAGTTGGAGAGGATAGAGAGAAAGAAAGAAACATCTGGAGAAAAGGAAGAATGTGCGAATTCTTGGAAAGGAAGTCATCGGAAGAGACGACGATCCAAGAGCTAGCACACGATTCCGACAACTAAATTCTTTATCAGTTCTTAAAACCTTGTTAATTTGTTATGGCCGTTACTTGTTTCAATATTGTTGAACAGCTCGCTATGAGCTAAATCTTTATGACTTGATTTCTTGAGGAAACCCATGCTCGTGTGACGAGCTCAGTTCTCGCTTGTCTTGCTAAATCACTATTGCTTTGTTGGGATTGTTTTATCTTACTTGTGATTGATCACCATTAGTCGGATCTTAGTTTTATAATTCTTTGGAAAGTTATTATAGAATGGAAAACAATAGGCGGCGTAAGAACATGATTTTAATGTTATGTGTGTGAATAGCATAGGAATATGCATTTACCTTGCGTGGCAAATATGAATGAATTAGTAATGATATTCTAAGAGCGATTCGATATAGGAATATATGGATGGATCTATAGAATATAATCTTTGATTTGGAAAATACTAAGAATCAAAGGAGTTCATGTCATAGTGATGATGCAAAGATAATGTTGTAGCACTATTAGAAGAGAGCATGGGTGGAATCGGAGATCAAGTCATTTTCACCTTGATAATGATAATCTCCTCGTTGTTTGTGTCATTGTTCACTTGACATGTCGAAGTCGCTTTAATTTCAGTTCGCTGGTGTTTTTATTCTAATTGCACCGATTCGCACCTCTCCCCTTGTTTTGCAAAATTACAATCTACGTGATTTAAAAGTGCATTCCCTGTGGATTCGATCTCGGAATACTTCCGTGTATTACTTGTTGACGACGTGCACTTGCGTATACATTATATCATTGAACCGATTTAGCAACGACAAGTTTTGGGCGCCGCTTGGGGAATGCCAATTATAAATTACGTGGATATTGCAATTTTGTGTTTCTTTGTGATACGTGACTCACTCGGTTATTACCTTTTGTGTGAGCAGGGTTACGGGATTGTGGTTTATCGCAAAGCAAAAGCGCAAGTGATCCATGATTAGATCGAGGTTGAACGCACCTTCGTAGGAAGGCGCCAAAGAACGAGTTCGCAGAGCGCAAGCCAAGATGGCAGCACCAGGAGGAGAGGCACATCATGGCGGAAATGCCATTGTTATTGCTGACGACCGAGAGAGGGGCATCCATGATTATGCCAACCCCAGATTTAATGAGTTAAACCCGGGAATTACAAGACCCGAGGTGCAGCGAACCGATTCGGCTGAAGCGGTCATGTTTTAGATCTCCAAGCAGTTGGGGCAATTTAGTGGTCAAGCCACGGAGGATCCACATCTCCACCTTCGGTCGTTCCTGGAGGTCAGCGACTCATTTAAGTTACCAGGTGTTCCAGCCGAAGCGTTACTGAGACTTCGGTTATTCCCTTTTTCGCTACGAGATCGTGCAAAAGCATGGCTGAACGGCCTTCCATCAAATTCTATCACCTCATGGAACGAGCTCGGCGAAATTTTTTGATGAAGTACTTCCCGCCCACCAAGAACGCAAGATTCCGGAATGACATCATGTCATTTCGCGAATGACGAAGAGTCGGTGTCTGCAAGCTTGGGAGCGATATAAGGAAATGCTATGGAAATGCCTCATCATGGCATTCCGCGCGCATTCAACCGGAGACCTTCTACAATGGTCTAAATCGTCAACACGTTTGGTGCTTGATGCCTACGCAAATGGAGCTATTCTCTCAAGTCATACAACGAAGCATACGAGATCTTGGAAAGAATTGCAGATAACAATTTCAATGGTCAAATTCTAGGTGCACCAATAGGAAAGAAATCGGTCATTGGTGTGTTGGAAGTTGATGCCCCACGGCATTAATGACCGTGTAGCATCCATGAGTAACATGCTAAAAGGATTGCAAGTACCTAATCCAGCTATGCAGTACCGACGAGTGCTCCAATGGTCGCACCCACGATGCAAGTAAACGAGGTGTCATGTATATCTGTGGGAAGGACACACATTTGAGAGTTGCCCATCAAACCCGGCTTCAAGATGTTACATAGGAAACCGTAAGCGCCAAAGGAATAATCCTTACTCACAATCATATAATCCGGGTGGAGACAACACCCTAATTTCTCTTGGGGAGGACAAGGATCTGGAACAAGTGGTGGTGGAAATTTTGAGAAAACCACATATCCACAAAATTTCCGACCAAAGCAGCAACAAGCCGCCCCACAGCCCAAGACTATTGAAACCTTGATGAAGGAGTACATGGCGAAGACAGATGCGATAATCAAGGGCAATCCACTTCATTGCGAATTTGGAAGTCAGATCGGACAATTAGCCGATGAGATTAAAACCGACCTCTTGGAAATCGCCAGTGACACGAAGAATCCACGAAAAGATAAAGAACAGGTCAAGGCTGTCACTTTACGAAGTGGAAAGCAGATGCAGACCGGAGCTGTTGGACCGAGAAGAGAAAGCTGAGTCCTCAACAAGTAACAACCAGGTCTCTACCACGGAAACTCCGAAGCAGCCTCGCAATGCCGAGGTGCCTGTAGCAGCAAATCCTTTACCGAACCTTACGGACGAAGTGGTGTATCGTCCACCACCTCCTTTTCCAGAAAGGTTGAAGAAGAAGCAGCAGGATACCCGGTTTGAAGATTCCTCGATGTTACGAAGCAATTACATATCAACATTCCTTTGGTAGGCGTTGGAACAAATGCCGAACTCGTGAAGTTCTTGAAGACATCCCGACCAAGAAGAGACGGTTGGGCGAGTTGAAAGCGTGGCAGCGATGAAAGTAGTAGTGCGATGCTAAAGAGCAAGCTCCTCCAAGTTGAAAGATCCAGAGCTTTACAATTCCATGCTCGATTGGAGGGCGCGCGTCGATGCGTCGTTATGTGATCTCGGAGCAAGCATAAATTTGATGCCGCTCTCAATATTTAAAAGCTCGGGATAGGAAGCGAGGCCCACAGCGGTGACCTTGCAATTGGCGGACCGATCTATGGCTCGTCAGAGGAAAAATCGAGGATGTATTAGTAAAAGTGGACACATTCATCTTTCCTGCGGACTTCATTATCTTGGATTATGAAGCGGATCGAGTGCCAATCATTTGGGGCGTCCTTTACGCAACCGGAAGAACTCTAATTGATGTTCGGGGCGAGCTCACCATGAGGGTGAATGATCGAAGGTTACCTTCAATGTTTTCAATGCTATGAAGTACCGGATGAAGTGGAGGAATGCTCGTAATCCGAGTCCTGGAGCAGTCGTCGCGGACCTGTACAGATCGCACCTTGCAGTTCGGAGTTAATGATGAAGCTATGCCGAACTCGTAGAGTTGGAGAAAAGCGAGGAGTGTCGGCATCTCTCCAAAGAAAAATGTCGATTTCACCGGGCGGCCGAACTCCGAGTCATTGGGGCTCGTGATCGGGTAATCGTGCACCCAAACCATCAATCGACGAACCTCCAAGTGTTAATCCTAAAGACTTTGCGAACCGTCTCAAATATGCATATCGGGCGAGGAGGAAACCTCCCGAGAATTATCTCGCTATTCTCAAGCCCGACCGGAAGAAGCTTTGCTACGGTATTGCGAAAATACAAGCGAGCTATTGGATGGTCAATTCTTGATATCTGAGGATCGCCCGTCCCATGCATGCATAAAATATTCTTTGGAAGATTGCCACAAGACTTCCATAGAGCATCGGCGACGTCTCAATCCGGCGATAAAAGAGGTACTGAAGAAAGAAGTTATCAAATGGCTGGATGCCGGAATCATATATCCAATTTCGGATAGCTCTTGGGTGAGCCCGGTTCAATGTGTCCCTAAAAAGGGCGGAGTCACGGTGTTTTCAAACAATCGACAGGAATTGATCCCAACGCGGGTGATAACGGGATGGCGTGTCTGTGTTGACTACAGAAAGCTAAACACAACAACCAGGAAGGATCATTTCCCTCTACCATTCATGGATCAGATGCTGGATAAACTAGCCGGTAAGGAGTTCTTCTGCTTCCTCGATGGTTATTCTGGTTATCACCAAATTGCCATTGCACCCAATGATCAACACAAAACCACCTTCACTTGTCCTTATGGCACTTTCGCATTTAGAAGAATGCCATTTGGGCTCTGTAATGCCCCTGCAACATTCCAGCGTTGCATGATGGCCATATTCTCGGATATGGTGGAGACGTCAGTAGAAATCTTCATGGATGACTTCTCCGTCTTCGGAGACACCTATGGGATATGCCTAAGTAATTTGGGGAAAGTCCTGGAGCGTTGCGAAGCAACCCACTTGGTATTAAACTGGGAAAAGTGCCACTTCATGGTGCAAGAGGGCATCGTTTTAGGTCACCACATATCGAAGAAGGATTGAAGTGGACAAAGCAAAGATCAAGTGATAGACAAACTTCCACCTCCCACTACGGTAAAGGTGTGCGAAGCTTCTTGGGACATCTGGAGAGCTTCTGAGAAGGTTTATAAAGGATTTCTCAAAGATCGCTAAGCCCTTATGTGCCTTCTTTGGAGAAAAATCGTGATTCGACTTCACTCACAGTGTTCTAAGGCATTGAAGTCTTGAAGCGAGCTCTTATAACAGCCCAGATGAATTGTTGGGCGAATTGGACATCGCCTTCGGTGATGTGTGATGCAAGTGATTTTCTTTGTAGGGGCCGTCTTTGGGCGGTAGGAGAAGATATTCCACTCGATCTACTATGCAAGTAAGACCACGGTGGAAGCCTAGATAAATTATACCACGACGAAAGGAGCGCTGCTTCGTGGTATTTGCTGTGAAAGTTCGAGCCTACCTCGTAGGAGCAAAGTGATAATCTACGGATCATGCGGCCATCGGTATCTTGTCGCGAAGAAGATCTGAGCCACGAGTATTCGGTGGATCTTGCTCACGCAAGAATTTGATCCGGAAATAAGAGGCGGAAAGGAGGAGAAAATCAAGTAGCGGATCATTTGTCTCGATTACCAGCATCTGAAGGAGATACAACTCAAGCCCAGATTCAGGACATGTTTCCGGATGAGCAACTAATGAGCATGCATCATAGTAGTACGCCATGGTATGCAGATTTTGTCAATTTTCTGGTATGTGGAATGCTACACCCTAAGTTCTCATCCCATCAAAAGAAAAGATTCTTTGCCGAAGTCAAACATTACTTCTGGGACGAGCCCTTCTTATATAAGCGTTGTCTTGATGGATTAATGGTACGTGTTCGCATGAAGAAGTGGAATCAGTGCGGAAGGTGCCATGCCACTCCATATGGTGGTCATTTTGCGGGCAAAGAGCGGCTAAGGTGCTTGATCGAGGTTATTTTGGCCGACCATGTTTAAGGATGCACATGCTTTTGTGCAAAGATGTGATCGATGTCGTGAGTTGAAACATATCCTCTCGAAATGAGATGCCAATGAATTTCATTTTGGAAATTGAGCTCTTCGATGTGTGGGGCCTCGACTTCATGGGTCCTTTTCCACCCTCATTCGGAAACCTCTACATATTGGTGGCGGTTGATTACGTGTCCAAATGGGTGGAAGCCGTAGCAAGTACCACGAATGATGCAAAAGTGGTGATCAAGTTCTTGCAAAAGAACATTTTCACACGGTTTGGTACTCCTCGTGCGATCATTAGTGGCGAGGGCACACACTTTGTCAACAAGCGATAAGTTACGTACTAGCGAATACAATGTTAGCCATAAGATGCCATCGCATACCATCCACAGACGAATGGTCAGTGGAGCTCTCCAGCGAGAGATAAAGGGTATATTAGAAAGGTGGTGAATCCGGGCGTGAGGATTGGTCCACTTGTTGGATGATGCGGTATGGGCTTCTGAACGACTTACAAAACACCATTAGGGATGTCACCCTATCGCTTGGTATATGGAAAAACTGTCATCTCCCTTTGGAGTGGAGCACCAAGCCTATTGGGCGATTAAGAAACTAAACTTTGATCGTCCAACTCTTGAAGAAGCTCATTGTTGCAGACTAAGTGAGATGGATGAGTTCGTTGGTTCGCCTATGAGAATGCTAAGTTGTACAAAGAGAGAACTAAAGATGGCATGATAACAACATCTTGCTTGGGGAGTTCTTGTCGGGTCAAGAAAGTGTTCTTGTTCAACTCGAGTTGAGGTTATTCACAGGAAACTAAAATCAAGATGGTCGGGGCCTTTTACAATTCTTCATGTAGCACCCCATGGTGCTATAACACTTCAAGAAGGAAAGTCGGGTCGTGAGTTCGGTCGATGGGGCAGCATCAAGCATTACTGTGGGGGCGAGGTCGTTCGCGAGAAGACCTCGACCACTTTGAAAGACGCGACCTCGGGTACCATGGGTCGCCATGGCGATCGAGCGCTGGCGACTGATTGTATATATTGTTTATTCCACATTATCTTGTTTGTTTTGGGTTTAAATAGATTGCTATAACTTGATTAAAAGGAACTAGGTTGTTTTGGTAAATTGATATCTTTGGAGTTTGGATTGCGGGCGTAGTGCGGAGAAATTACGACACCGTGCTAATATGTGCTCCAAAAGAGGATTTGGCGGGTAGATAAAGGGAAATTTTAGCGGGAATAGTGGTCAGAAAGGAGCGGAATTAATTTTTTACTATTTGGGTTAAAAAGCGTTCCATATTCTTCACTCATATCCCACAACTACCCAACTTCCTTTGCTCTTCCTTTTTTTTGCGTTTCTCTTACTACCCGTCATCTTCCAAAATCCTCATAACGATCTCACCTCTATCAATTCTCTCTCAGAAAATTTTCTTGCAACCATGATCAATCTCGAGGCGAGTCGGGAAATCCATGAAGGTTCGAATAATGATCCAAGCACACCTTTTATCATATCGGACGAAGAATCATCACCAATGACCTCCCACAGAATCGTCGTCGGTTATTTCGCCGTCCCTAAATCTTAGCGGACACTGCACCCGCCTCGTCAAAAGGAAGGTTAGCGGAGGAGAAGGAAAAACTAAGGTTGCGAAAGAGGCGAACTCGAGGTGCTCTGCCCGAGAAAGCAAGGTAGATAAACCCTCAAAATCTAAGGCTAGTCAATCTATTCAGAACATTCCTAAGTTCCGTGCGCCAGGTGGTTTTGAATGATTTCAGCGTCTGAAATCAAGGGCATTGTGGATGGAGAAGGGTTTGAGGCAGAATAAGGAATCTCCTATGTTCGTCGTGGAGCTGACTTCTCTAAATGGATGGGCCGAGTCCACGGTGATTCCGCCGCCACCGATTACGCCCCTGGTGAAAGAATTTTATGCTAATATCACTCCTCTGGCGGACAAGGAGGGATTATCAGCCGTGGTCAGGAGTAAGCGGTAATCTATCTCAGAAACAATCGATGAGGTGTATAATCACGGATAACGCCGTGGATGATGAGTATTCGGCAATGTTAAGAGAGCCCTCGGGTGATGATCTCGATGACGCATTAAGGCTACTGACGGTAGAAGGAACACAATGGGCTGTATCTCCGCAAGGACGTCGATCCATGAAGGCGTCGGCGTTAAAATTCGAAGCCCATGTGTGGCTCCATTTCATTAAGAGCCGCATCCTGACCACTACCCATGACTCTTGATGTCGAGGCGGATCTTGCTCTGCTGTGCATCTTCACGGGGAGATCGGTTAATGTAGGCGCGCTAATTTGGCGTGAGGTGGAAGCGTGCCAGAAGAAGAAGAATGGAAGGTTATTTTCCCTTCCCTGATATCCCAGCTATGCATAAGGGCGGGTCCCTATGATGATAATGAAGACCGCCCAGCGGAGAAAGCTTTCATAGACATGAAGGCCACGACCCATCGTCATGGTCGGGGCCACGACGACTCTCACCGCCCACCGCATAGCGCCGCTCTTTGGACCATCTGCTCGGTCTGAGAACTCGCTTATCCAACAATGACGGACATCTTTGAAATGTCTATTGGTGCAATTCAAAATCCTTATCTTTGTGTTCATTTGCGAAAGACGACATCAAGCGATTACGGGTGTCTTGCCGCAGCGGGGACCGTGCGATAAGGGATTTCTTGGGATCGTCATATTACGGATAGATGCCCGCTTTCCGGACTTCCCAAAATGGTTGTTCACTCCATGGCCAAATCCTGCGAGACCTTGATGAGGATTTCAAAGCGCGTGCAAGAGAAGCAGGCGAGTTCGGCGCAAACCCAAGCCGCAAAGAAGCGGCCTAGTGGAGCTCGGTCAAATGAGCCCGCGTCTGCTGCCGCCGTTGATGAGGAAGTCCTCCTGCGACAACTCCACTGCTCTCGCCTCTCCTCTTGCCTCGGGTCGTCCGTCGCGTAGGCTAAGGCGTATCTCTCGACTCGATCCTTGGTTTTGTTTTTGTTTTCGTTGGTTTTGTCTTTTGTTTGTTTGTTGTTTGTGTTGTGAGTCCTTGTTATGCATGTTGTGATGTTTATGATGACACTAAGAGTGATGCACAGTTGGCAAAGGAATTGTAATGATGATTATTTCTTATTTTGTTTTAAAAAGAAATCGTTCTTCTGACTCGTTGTTTATCTAAGTTTGATCCTTATTTTTGTAAGGGAGTACCTCGATGGTTTGGGTATTTGCATATTAGCTTTTATAAGAGTTAACCATTGCATAGGTAATCCTCAGTTGACCTACATTCTTGTATGAGTGCCTATCTTCCATTTTTGGTTGGAAGTTCCCCTTGAACAATTTACATGAGTATGTTAATATGGATAGGACGTAGGCCATTTTTGAATCGTTTGTGCCTTTCTTAGCCTACCTGTATATCATGATTTCCCTAGAGTCCCCTTTTGAGCTTCTGTCTTTCTTTTGAACGACTATTTAAAATTCCTTGTACCACTCTCATATATGTATCCATGATTCCCTTGACCTCGGATGAATTACTTAGAGTTCAAATTTTATCACCGTATCTTACAAAGTAGTCCATCTCCCAATTTTTGTCATAATGTTCCAACATTGGGGACAATGTTGAGTTTTAAGTTTGGGGGTGGAGAGGTAACCTCTTAAGGATAAGGGACAATAATAGTGTTTCTTGCTAAAAAAAAAAGTGGGGAAAGAGTCTTTGAGGTTATTGTATATGAGCGAAAAGGAATTAACCAAGAAAAAGGAGCAGTCTCCTATAGGAAAGAAGAAGGGTAGTTATAAAGCATGTTGAAAAGAGAATGAGTAAGGATGCCGGGTGTTTGCGAGCTACATTATCCCAAATAATCCCACGTCACCCAAGCCCAACGCTATAAGCTTTATAAGACCTCTTGATTCATTATTGATATTACTCATGTTATTAGCGAGAGAGGGATGACTAAATTGAATTTGTGGAGACACATGTGCACTTGATAATCAAAATATGGTCATAGTCGGAGAAGCAGAAGCATGGGAAGATTCATGTAAAGGCTAATGTGCTTTGTACTGTTAATAATTGTAGCGTGATATCCTTGCAATATGAGGTGATTAATTAGATTTACAAGGAGAAGGAATGAAAGATTCTTGTGCTTTGAAAATTTTTGGGTGAAAGCGGTATTCTTAGTTGATTAAGCCATCGCTCATTTGTTGTTATGAGCATATGTACGTATTACATTTGTTTTGTGTGTCTTGTAGCGGAGCATCACTCGAGACGAGTAATGAACTAAATTTGGGGTGTGATAACTCTTGTAAAGAGTTATTATAGAACTTTTAATGATAAAAGCCTCGGTTGTTGTATATTACGCTTTCTTTGTTTGTCCTCGTCTTGCATGTGTTTGTCTTGTTTTCGTGTGGAGTGCGTGTAGGATTGAGTCGGTTGGGGATAAGAGGTATTTTGTGCGTTTATGCTTTATTTTATCAATTTGCGGTATGTAGCGAGGAAGAGGAAATAACAGTGGCGAGGTTAAGTTCTTGGAGTCCACGAGCTCGAAGAAAAGTCTGTGAGCTCGTAAGCAAAATCTGTGAGCTCGTAAGCACGAGATCGCTGTGACTAAGCTCGAAAGCTAAGTGTTCGAACTCCTCGGCAAGGTTGAAAGTGGGCGAGCTCGTAAACAAAGTCGAGCTCATGGCGGAGTTCGGCTCGCAAGTATGGATGAGCTCGCATTCATAAAGCAAGATCGGACTCGTTAGAAATGTCGAGCCCGTGGCGAGCCGAGCTCGGGGTAAAGCGAAATCACGTGCCGTGCTTACGGGAAGCTAGCGAAGTAGCATGGAAAGTGCAGGTTAACAAAGAAGAAGAAATCAGCGGGACCACGGCCATGTGGCGGCTCTGACGGTGAAAAGAGACAGCGTTACGCCTCTGTCGAGCTAGCGAAAAGAGAAAGGATCGAGGGGCGAATGGCGGTGCCTGATGCGCACCTCGAAAAAGCGCTGAGGTTGTTATTAAAGGGAGTTGGCAACAATCGAGATCGGGGATCGACATCGACAATTGGAGTTGGAGAGGATAGAGAAAAGAAAGAAACATCACGGAGAAAAGGAAGAGGTGCGAATTCTTGGAAAGGAAGTCATCGGAAGAGGCGGCGATCAAGAGCTAACACACGATTCCGACAACTAAAGTCTTTATCATTTCTTTAAACCTTGATAATTTGTTATGGCTTTTACTTGTTTCAATATTGTTGAACAACTCGCTATGAGCTAAATCTTTATGACTTAATTTCTTGAGGAAACCCATGCTCGTGTGACGAGCTCGGTTCTCGCTTGTCTTGCTAAATCACTATTGCTTTGTTGGGATTGTTTTATCTTACTTGTGATTGATCACCATTAGTCGGATCTTAGTTTTATAATTCTTTGGAAAGTTATTATAGAATGGAAAACAATAGGCGGCGTAAGAACATGATTTTAATGTTATGTGTGTGAATAGCATAGGAATATGCATTTACCTTGCGTGGCAAATATGGTGAATTAGTAATGATATTCTAAGAGCGATTCGATATAGGAATATATGGATTTGGATCTATAGAATATAATCTTTGATTTGGAAAATACTAAGAATCAAAGGAGTTCATGTCATAGTGATGATGCAAAGATAATGTTGTAGCATTATTAGAAGAGAGCATGGGTGGAATCGGGAGATCAAGTCATTTCTCTACCTTGATATGATAATCTCCTCGTTATGCGTGTCATTGTTCACTTCGTTGTGTAAAGTCGCTTTAATTCGGTTATTTGGTGTTTTATTCTAATTCGTACCGGTTCGCACCTCTCCCTTATTTTGCAAAATTACAATCTCGTGATTTAAAAGTGCATTCCACGTGGATTTGATCTCGGAATACTTCCGTGTATTACTTGTATACAATGTGCACTGTTGCACTATTACATTATATCATTGATACCGATTTAGCAACATCGGTGTCCCTTATCTCATATATAAGTTAGATCATACGATTGTGTAGAAGATCACGAAGTGCGTATGATTGGTCGAAGCTTAATGAGATATAAAAGTTTCTGCCTAAGACAACTTGAGGGCGAGTTGTCGGTATAAGTGCGTTATGGATAAGAAGTGACTTGACTTGGTTGCTTGTCTATCTTTGATGCGTCTACGGCGTATTGAAGGATCACGGTGAGATGAGTTCTTCTATCGACCGTCGTGAAGAACGAGATCTCGGTGACTTACGATGATCTAAACCTCGATAAGGTATTAGGTGAGTATGAGTTCTTGACCATCACTTTGACTTGTTATGGGTAAGGGTTATATGTTCTAATTGATATTCTCCGTATCTTGGGTGGTGGCGGTCTTATATGTCATGTTAGTTATCATGTCAGTCATAGTATCCGTTTAGGATGATGGCGTCCCTTAAGGAGCTCAAAATGTTTATTGTACTAAACCTGCGGGTTGAGTTAGCTCAAGTACAATAATAAGGTTGAGTGGTACTGCAAGGAATTAAAGATATTAATTATTTTAAGCGATCAGAATGCTATAAATAATTAATGGACGTGCGATATCTTAAATCGGGGATTCGTAATGTCTAAGTGCAAGCCGAGCTCAAGCCGGTAATAAAGGGGTAAGTCGACATTTATTCTCTTGTGGCATGAATGAATGTTTATAAATTAATTTATGTTAAAGGTGAACATAAGAGAATTAATTTATTTGAGGCCCATCTTTATTCCTTGCATTTGATCCACAGGTGGCCCGTCCAGGGCCCGTAAGCTTAGGAAGAAAATCGGCGCACCTATGTCCCTCTATGGTAATGATTTGATCCTCTTTATCCATAAGGATATTATTATATTTATGGGATATGCATGGATCCTTTCCTTATGGGATTATGGTAATGCATTATAAATATAAGGTAAGAGATAAGATCAAGGTTAATCATCAATTAACATCCTCATATTTTCGAGAATCTATAGGTCTTGGGAGTGAGTTTTCGAAAATTCATAGAGCAGGTTAGGGTGATTTTTGTAGCATTCTCCATAGATTATCCTCACTCGATATTGGAGATTGGGCAGCAGGGATACGATCCGGAAGATCAAGCACACGAGTCTCGATCCGTTCATCTCGACCTCTACGGATTCAAAGGTAAACACGAGTAAACCCTACGTGTTGCAATTAATTATATAGGTGCATCTTGGAATATAATCGATGTATGGTGAATTAAACATCCAAGATAGATCCTGGGAGAGAGGTAAATCTAGTTTTCCTACAATTGGTATCGAGCACAGGATCGGGATCTTGGCTATGTTGGATTAATTCACGTTTGATTATTACGTGCGCAATTAATTAATTGTTGGATCATGTCGTTCATCGTGGCTCGGTTTTATTTTTGTCGGATTTTGTTTTCACCACGAGAAAATCCGTGATTAGATTAGATTTTTTTACGTAAATCTTATACGTAAAGAAGAAAACGAAAGCGAAAGCACGAAGAAGCGAGGCGAAAGCGGAAGACACATCGGCGCCGTCTTGGCGTGTTCTCAGCGATGTCGGCGGCGGGCGCGGGGCGCGCGCAGCGACGGCGGCGAGGCATGCTCGGCGAAACCTCGGCGTGCACGGCCGTGCTTGGCGGGTTTCGGCGAATCGGCGGAAACCTCGAGGCGTCTCGGCGGTCGCGGGCGGTGCGCGCGAATCTTGCGCGGAGCCTCGGCGCTCAGCGGCGGCCTCGGCCAGCGCGCGTCATGGAAACCTCATCGCGATTGCGAGCATGGCGGCGCCAGCGGCGGCGAGGCACGTGCGTTTGTCGTGCGGATTCCTGGCGGCGCAGACGGCGATGGCGGCGTGTTTGTCGCGTGAGATCCCGGCGTGCGCGGCGGGCTCAAACCTCGCGAGGTCGCAGGCGAGCGGGCGCGTTTTCGCGGATGCCCGGCGGCGCGCGGCGCAGCGAACTCGGCGGCGTTGTCGCGCGGGCGTGCTCGGCGGTCGCGGATCATTTCGCGACCGCGAGGCGACAGCGGCGAGCACGCGGTGCGCGGCGGCGGCGGTCTTTGGGCGCGCGCATGGGCGTGCCCTAGCGTGCGGCCCGGCCCATTCGACCAAACCCGGCCGGCCGACCGATTTTTCGGCGAACCCGAACCCGATTTTTTGGCCCGAATCAAGTTTTGACGAATCCGATCCGTGCCCGTGCACGCGAGGCCCGTTCGAAGATTTGAAGATTTGTACTTTGCAATTCTATGTAATAGATTAGGCAAGAAAGTGCAGGTTCCACGAGTGGGCCACGATGAACGTTTTATTTTATTTTAATCGTTCATTGCATGTCGTGGATGTTTAAACTATGCATAAGCATGCTATGTATGTTTAAATTACGTAGACAAACATATTATATGTTTTCGTGATTGGATGCGCATAGTAAGCATGCTAGGTTTATCGCGTTTTCAAGCATATTTTAGAACTCTGCGAGCATGTTTTACATGTTGAGTTCTATAGAAAAGCATGCTAGGATTACGTGATCTGCATGGACAAACCTTTTGAACAAAAGACTAAGCAAGCAACCCGACAAATTAATTTTTAAAATTAAAATGTCAAGACCTCCACTTTTGATCTCTAAACAAAGTGAGGCCTTGCTTGTGAGTGGCGTCCACACGCGTGGCTTGCTTGCCTTTGTTTATCATAAGTTTGTTAGATGAGATTTCTAAATAAAACTTTTAAATCTATTGAGAAGTGGGAGTTTCATGTGTAGCGTCCACACGCGTGGCTTGCATGTGCGATTTTCATAAGTTCTCTAGAGATAGTTTTAAAATGAGATAACAAAGAATTTGGATTGGGCGGTATGGTCTAGTGGTATGCTAATTCTAAGAATTCATTTCTATTTGTTAAAAATGTGGTCATTTCTTAGACATCACCTCGAGTACAACTTCCCATGAAGTCCCTTCTTGCGATAGTGATGTGGTCTAGTAAGGTCAATCATTAATTTCATTTGTCGTAAGGATAAGTTGACATGGATTGAAATTAAGCGACTAAAAGGTATATTTTAGTGCAGTCGAGGTGTTCGTATATGGCGTCCACACGCGTGGCTTGCATGTGGAATTCCTTGGGCGATTGGAGGTTTCAATTAATATTGTTTTATCAAAGGTTACAATATTATTATTACAATTATGTGCGATCGTATGCTTATGTGTTTACATTATCTTTTGAGATATGTCTCTTACGATTATCAATATGCTCGCACAAAATCCCTTATCGGTCCGAATTTTATCGGTGGAAGCGAAACATTGAGAATGTTCTTATCATTAGGAAGAAAATCTGTTTGTACTCACTACACCCCATCCTAAGCCTCTAGGCGATTCATCTCTTGATGAGGAGCGAGGAGCGACTTTGGACAAATCGAATAGAATGGCAAAGTGCCTTCTTTTGTCACCATGTCGAGTCCTTGCAACTCCGACATCGAGATGGAAGATGCGACCATGATATGGCTAAGTCTTATGAAATCGTATGAGGGTCGGATCGGACGATCGACTTGTCATAATTTGACAAAATCAATAATGTCAAGTTGTATGAAGGAAGCGTTTGGTGTTGACCATGTGAACAAATGATCAATATCTTGGAGAGCTCGAGTTGGTTGGAGGATATATTAATGGCGTGAGTCGAATCGATATGATCCTCAACACTTTGCCCAAGTCTTTTGATGACTTTCGCGTGATAAGCGATCTTTATGATAAGAGTTATACTCTAGATTCATTGCAAGAGGATCTAGTAGCGGAAGAAGGAGTTATGGGCAAGGAGTACATGCTCTTGCTACGCACCTCTAAAACCCCGCTTTATCGAAGCAAAAAGGAAAAGTGGAATTCCAGAGATGCTAAGGCTAAAGAAAAGTGGGAGTAATACACAAGGGCTCTGCCAGGAGGTTTGAAAAAGCGAAGGAGAAGGCAAGTGCTTGAAATGCGGTGAGGCCCGGGCATTGGAAGGTTAAGTGCCCCAAGCTCGAGGCTCAGTGCGCCATTTGCTTTAATGTGAAACATGTTTAGCGACTTGTTCTACCCATTCATGGGTAGTAGACACTGAGTGTGTTGATCATGTTTGTTACACCTTGCGAGGGTTCCTGCGGACAATGGAGCTGCATGATGGCGAGATAACGATCTCCATGGGCAACCCGCGAAAGTCGAGGCCGTTGCGGTTGGAGATGTTACTTTATGTTTGATAGAGCAGTTTTAGTATTGAAAGATGTTTTATATGTGCTAGATTTTCGGCGGAACCTTGTTTGTTTGAAATTGTTTATTCATGGATATTCTGTTATTTTTGATAGTGGTGTTTCTATCATAAGAAATGACGAAGTTATACGTGTTGGCACATTATATAATTCGCTTTATACTATTTACGCTAAACATAATACCTATAACTATGTTGCATCATCTCAAACCTTAAAAGAGAAAGTTTTCTTCGCAAGATGACACCACATTTCTCTGGCATCTTAGATTAGGTCACATCAATCTAAATAGGATACAAAGGCGGCTAAGAATGGGCGTTGGGTAATCTAACGATTACTCCGGTTTCGATCTGCGAATCTGTATAGAAGGTAAGATGTTGACTAGACCCTTCAAAGCGAAGGTTATAGAGCGAAGAAGTGTTGGAGCTAGTCCGTTCGACACTGTGGACCGATGTCCACACAAGCTCGTGGAGAATGCAGTATTTTGTCACTTTCATTGGCGATTACTCAGTGCGGATACATATACTAACTTCACCGCAAGTCGAATGCTTTGAGAAATTCAAAGTGTTTAAGGCGGAAGTGGAGACGAAGCTTGGTAAAAGTATCAAGTCACTGCGGTCTAATCGCGGTGGTGAATACCTCAGTAACGAGTTTATGGACTATCTAGTGAAGTGTGGGATTACCTCGGACTACAACCGGGCACACCACTGACAAAATGGTGTGTCGAGCGAAGAAATAGGACTCTTTTGGATATGGTTAGATCAATGATGAGTTATGCAACATTGCCTATTTAGATTACGGGGTATGCCTTAGAAAGCAGTGACATACTTTCTAAATCTAGTACCATCCAAGTCGATCGAAAAGACCCTTTCGAGTTATGGTTTGGCGCAGCTTTAGTTTAAACCACATAAGGATATGGGCGATCCGGCTATGTCTTTGAACAAGAAAGGCGACAAGTTGGAGGCTAGATCCGACGCAAGGTCGTTTATTGGCTATCCTAGAGGGACGAAGATGGTTTATTCTATAGTCCTAAGGATCGGAAGGTCATTATTAGCACTAATGCCCGATTCTTAGAAGATGATTATATGAAAAACCATAAATCCAAAGTTGAAATCATTCTTGAGAATTAGAAGATGATCGTATTCCACCACCGATTAAGCCAAAGTGCGAGATGTCGTGTCTAATGGGAGGATCGACACGGATACTTCAAGAAATTGAAGTGGGTGGGAGTTCCTTTGGAGATATCGACCGACAAGTGGCTCCTATCCGACAAATTGTGCAAGATAGAGAACCACAAGTTTTGCACCCACCGTTGCCATTGTGCTGTGGAACCTCATCGTAGTGGGAGGTTGTTCATCAACCCGGCGATTTATGTTCGTGGGACAATCTACGGATTTAGTCGAGAAGCGAGCGAGCAATAATCGACCCATGGACATACTGAGGCGATCTGAGACATTGATGCAAGATCATGGCACACCGTATGGACTTAGAAATTGAGTCCATAACGACTATGGATGTATCTGAAAGACACCTCTACCGGATGGCAAAGAAGCCATAGGTAGTAAGTGGGTATACAAGAGGAAGAGATTCCGATTGAGAGGTTTCGGCTTTTAAAGCCGGGCTTGTGGCGAAAGGTACACTCAGATTGAGGGCATCGATTTTGATGAGACCTTTTACGCTGTAGTAATGCTCAAGTCCATCGAATTCTTACGGCCATAGCGACCCAGAACCTTGAGGTTTGGCAAATGGATGTGAAAACCGCTTTTCTAAGCGGTTACCTTGAGGAAGGTAGAGACATCTATATGCAACAACCGAAGGTTATGTGGTGAAGGGTGAAGAGCATCTAGTATGGAATCTTAAGAAGTCCATTTATGGGCTTAAGTGAGCCTCGATCACGGAACTTACGCTTTGGAGGTGGTAAAGTCCTATGGATTTATCCGGTTGCTAGCGAGAGTTGTGTGTATCGGTTAGATGTTAGCGGTGATGTGGTATTTCTTGCAATTTATGTAGATGACATTCTTCTAGTTGGCAACAATGTGAAGTTGTTATCGGGCGTAAAGAGTTGGTTATCCGATCAGTTTCAAATGAAAGACTTAGGAGATGCAGCGTACATTCTTGGGATCAAGGTTTACCGAGATCGTAAGAGGAAAATGTTGAGCTTATCTCAGGCGTCTTACATTGATACTGTGATTACTCGTTTTAGTATGCAGACCGCAAGAAAGGATTGCTACCTTTCAGACATGGCGTTCCTTTATCTAAGGAAGCGATCACCTATGAGCGCAAAGGAGATAGAGGAAATGAGACAAGTTCCTTACGCTTCCGCGTAGGAAGTCTCATGTACGTAATGCTATGTACGAGGCCCGATATCTGCTATGCGGTAGGCATAGTAGCTAGATATTAGTCTAACCCTGGACAAGCTCATTGGACTGCGAAGAAGCATATACTCAGTACACGAAAGGACTCGAGATTATAGGCTAGTTTACCATGCGAGATAGTCTAATGCCTTTGGGTTATCTGACTCGGATTTCCAAGTGATCGTGATGAAAAAAGTCTACCTTAGGCTATGTGTTTACCTTGGGAGGTGGAGCCGTATCTGGCGGAGTGCAAGCGGCGATGCATTGCGGACTCTACCATGGAAGCCGAATATGTAGCCGCGGAGGGCGCTAAGGAGGCTGTATAATTCAAGAACCACCTCATGGATCTAGGTGTGGTACTGGTTTGCCCAAGAGTATCATAGTTTCTTGTGATAACTTTCGGTGCGATGGCAAACTCGAAGTAACCACGGACCCACAAGGCGACCAAACACATAGAGAGAAAGTACCATGTCATATGAGAAATCATGAGGCGAGGGGCGTCTTGATTGAAAAGATTGATACGAGGGATAATCTAGCGGATCCATTCACGAAAAGCTTGCCGCAAAAGTCTCGATGGGCACGTTCGAGGACTTGGATTGCGCTTGATGGCACCCACTTAGAAAGGAAACTTTTGTATAAGTGGGAGAAGCAAAGTGATGGTTTGTTTGTAATAGCTAGTAAAGAGACACATTGTATACTAAAGTTTGCTTTAGTATAAGTGGGAGATTGTTGGATTTGTATCTTGAAATCAGTTTGGTTGAGCTTGTATACAATATTTTCTGTTACCACTATTACAATCTCTATCTGAATTGATTACTTGATTGCATATATTTGTGTCCCTTATCTCATATATAAGTTAGATCATACGATTGTGTAGAAGATCACAAAAGTGCATATGATTGGTCGAAACAATGAGATATAAAAGTTTCACAGTTGAGACAACTTGAGGGCGAGTTGTCGGTATAGGTTGCGGTATGGATAAGAAGTGACTTGACTTGGTTGCTTGTCTATCTTTGTGCGTCTCGACGTATTGAAGGATCACGATGAGATGAGTTCTTCTATCGACCGTCGTGAAGAACCCAGATCTCGGTGACTTACGATGATCTAAACCTCGATAAGGTATTAGGTGAGTATGAGTTCTTGACCATCACTTTGACTTGTTATGGGTGAGGTTATATGTTCTAATTGATATTCTCCGCATCTTGGGTGGTGGCGGTGCTTGTATGTCATGCTAGTTATCGATGTCAGTCACCGTATCCGTTTAGGACGATGGCGTCCCTTAAGGAGCTCAAATGTTTATTGTACTAAACCTGCGCAGTTGAGTTAGCTCAAGTACAATAATAAGGTTGAGTGGTACTACTTAAGGAATTAAAGATATTAATTATTTTAATCGATCAGAATGCTCTAAATAATTAATGGACGTTCGATATCTTAAAATCTGAGGATTAATGTCTAAGTGCAAGCCGACTCACCTTGGTAATAAAGGGTAAGTCGGCATTTATTCTCTAGTGGCATGAATGAATGTTTATAAATTAATTTATGTTACGGGTGAACATAAGATAATTAATTTATTTGAGGCCCATCTTTATTCCTTGCTTTGATCCTGGTTGGCCCATCAGGGCCCGTAAGCTTAGGAAGAAAATCGGTGCCCTATGTCCCTCTATGGTAATGATTTGATCCTCTTTATCCATAAATCATAATATTATATTTATGGGATATGCATGGATCCTTTCCTTATGGGATTATGGTAATGCATTATAAATATAAGGTAAGAGATAAGATCTAGGTTAATCATCATTAACATCCTCATATTTCGAGAATCTCATGGGTCTTGGGGTGAGTTTTCAAAAATTCATAGAGAGGTTGGGTGATTTTCGAAGCATTCTCCATAGATTATCCTCACTCGATATTGGAAATTGGGCGGCGGGATCTGAGTCAGGAAGATCAAAGCACGAGTCTCGATCCGTTCATCCCCTGATGATTCAAAGGTAAACACGAGTAAACCCTACGTGTTGCAATTAATTATATAGGTGCATGCTAGGAATATAATCAATGTATGGTGAATTAAACATCGAGATAGATCCTCGGGAGAGGGTCAAAATCGATTTTCCCTAGAGATATCACTTGAAGAGGAAAATCTTGCGACAAATGTTGTCACCTTACGAATCGGCGACATCTTGGAAGGCTTTGGGGCATTGTGATGATCTGACAGACAAGTCGAGTCAACCGTGATCAATGACGAAGATGTTTTGGCAATTACATTCTCAAGCAGTATTTGCAGCTTGGGTGCGAGCCTCATAATGGGCATTGTTCGTGAGTTGCTTCACCCACGGCGGAAAGTCAATAGGATTCTCATCGATGGAGGATCAGCGGTCAACATCTTGCCATTAAGGCGTTGAAGCAACCGGAAATTCCAGATGACTTGTCCAATGATCGGTTGATGGTTCGAGGATTCAATTACGGCGACAAAGGCTCTTGGCACCATAAGGTTGAACTTGCTAATGGAAGACATGAGTTCAATGCATTGTTTCATGTCATTGATGCCAGGCGTCCTACAATATACTTCTTGGTCGGCCGTGGCTGCATGAAAATGGTGTCATCCCTTCTACGTTACATCACTGCCTTAAGTATCATCAAGATGGGGTCGTGAAGGCGATGGCGGCGATCAAAAGCCTTTTACTGTGAGTCATACTTCCGACGCCAAATTCTACATGACGAAGACAACAAAAGAAATAAAAATTGAGCATGATAAAGAACTTGAAGTCATTCTGATTGTCAAGAATAAAATATTTCTCTCCAAGATGGACTCATTTGAGGGACTGATGATGCCTCTGACCAAGATCGATGCTAAAAGACCAACTCCTCCACCTCTTGAGGGTTTGTTCGACCAAAACAAAGCAATGTTATCGAACATGGAGAATCTTGGACAACGAACTCACTAAGCATTTTGGTCAGAAGGCATATAAACTCCTCGTCAATCTTTGGATCGATCCTCGAGGAAGCTCTATGTTGATACCTCACTTGAAGAAGAAGGATGATGTGGTCCGAATAGCAAAGTGGGTTTGGTTTGTGCCAAAGCGCTGCTTGAATCACCATCAAAGGCGGCTTCATCTCACTACATCTCAAGCAGTGTAAACAAGTCAACCTTGGACGACGATTTAGAAGTTGGGCAACAACTCAAAAGTTGTTGAAGTGTCGATATCCCTAAAGTGTAGCAGTGAAAGCTTGTACATATGTACATAGATCAAAACAAAAGCACAAAAAAAAATCAAGAAAATCAAAAAGTCAAAAAAATTGAGAAAGACAAAATCAACAAAAAAAATCAAGACATGCTCCATGACGCAAGAGCCTAAACCGCTTGTTAACTCCAAAAAAAAATCAAGACGACTCCATGAAGCACGAGCCTAAAGCGCATGTCACGCCAAAGACAAAATCAACAAAAATCAAGACATGCTCCATGACCTTACGAGCTTAAAGCGCATGTTACTCTGCCCGCATGAGTATAAAGCGTAACGGCACTACCCTAAAACACAAGTTGATCTTTTGAACTACGTTTTGACTTGATCCCTTTCAAAAGGGTATGTAGGCAACTTAGATATCTTCTAAGTTCAGTCATATATGTGTTTTTATCCTTCAAGTTGGTTGATCAAAATTCAAGCTCAGACCATTAAAGAAAATGATACGAGCTCTTGGAAGAGACAATATGGTGAAAATTACAAAGAAGGAAAACAATCATGGGGCAACAACTAAAGATGATGAATTATTCACTACTTCGTTGTCAACACATTTTAAGGATGACCTCAACTTTTGAGTCTGGGTCTACGCTTTGAAGATAACTCATGCTTGTTAACTCCAGCTCGATGCTGTCGATCTGCTTTGAAGATGGTTCTACCTTGTCGAGTCCAACTTCACGTCACCAGTCTTGCTTTGAGGATGGCTTCATCTTGATAATCCCAACACCATGTCGCTGACTTCAATTCGGAGATGACGTCAGCTTGATGAATCCAGCCTGCTTTCAGTTGAGAACACTGCTTCTAGCTCGATGAGGTCGTGATGCCGATCTCCACTGACGCTTAGGCTTCAATTGTCTTCGCGAATGGTACATAGCTTCTAGCTCTCCCTTTGTGAATGGTGCACAACTTCAAGTTCCTCATCCCCAGCCGCTTCTAGCTCGTTGAGGTCGTGATGCCGATCTCCACTGACGTTTAGGCTTCAACTGTCTTCGCGAATGGTACACAGCTTCTAGCTCACCCTTTTCGAAAGACGCTCAACTTCTAGCTCATTTCCACATCTGCTTTTAGGTCATTGAGATCGTGATGTCGAATATCGTGCAAGGCCGTTGTTGTGTCTCCAATCAGAATGTGATACCATCTTCACTGTCGCATCGTCGTGTCTGCTAAAAAGAATGTCATTGCTCCTGCAAAAAAAAAAATGAGAACGACGTCTGCAAAAAAAATGCGAAGCCAATATAAAAAAGTTAAAGTCTTTGAATGGATCAATTTTGAAGTCTTTAGACAATTGACATTTGAAAGAAAAGTGAAGTAGAGCCTCAGTGTACCTGAACTCCCACAACTTGGAAGACAGTCACTTAGCACAAAATGATGACAATGTTACAACAACAACAAAAAAACAGAAAAAAAAAAAGAAAAAAAAAAGGAAGACAAACATTGTTTCATAAAAAGGAAGCCCATGCGAAAAGGGAAGAGGAAGCCCAACGAAAAAGAAAGAAGCCCATGCATATATATATTTTCTCTCTTTCAGCCCAAAAAAAAAAAAGCCAACACAAAAAAAGAAGGGCCCAATTGCTGATTTTTTCTTCAAACCATCGGCCAATCACAAAAAATCCATTGTCTCTCAAATTTGTGGCAAAGTATGGCCTGCCATTTTTTATTTTTATTTTTCTCAGCCCATACAAGCCTAAAAAAAAAGCGGCCCAAAATCGCAGCCCATATTATGTGTTATTGCTTTGGTAGGCCCAAAAGTGTTTCTCTTTCATTGCCACAAATTGAAAACCCTAAACATCTCCCTTTCGCCACTCTCACAATCACGGTACACACACAGAACACCCTATCTCTCCAAACATACAAACGCACACACTCAAATCCGCCGCCTCTCTCTCCCTCTATTCTTTCCGCTGTACACACAACACCGAACACCCCCTTTCTCTGTTCACGAATCACTGCCGTCGCTTGCATCGCCGATATGCGCTTCCACTCCAGTCGCCTGTTCAACCACTGCCGCTGCTCCTGTTCGACCACCGCCTCTGCATGCCCGACGCCGTTTCCACTCCAGCCACACATCCGCGTCGCCTCTGCTCCGGTCAAGGCTCGCCGCATCTGCTCTAGTCAAGGCTCGCCGCCTCCGCTCCGCGCATGCATCGCCTCAAATCGAGCCGCACATCCACGACGTCGCCTGCATCTCGCCATGTCGCCTCAGCCTGGGCCGCCCGCTCCGCTCTGCGCAGGCTCGCCAACGCCTCCTCCACCATGCCACCACGTGGTGCCTCCATCTCCATCTCGTGTCGCCCTCCGGCTATGGCTCGAAGAGCCATACCGCCTCGCGACCGGTCGACACCGCCGTCGCAGCCCATCGTCCCAAATCTTAGCCTCGAACAATGAGCGACTTATAGCTGTGCCAGTGCTTCCCCATTCGGATCTCACGTAGGATAGTGTCACGGGCGATACTATCGCTTCCCCACGCCTCGGCGTGAGGTTTTCCCACACTTGGGACATTCGGGCAATAATGGTTTCGCCGCGGGGCTCATCGAGGAACGGCATCAAGACCAACCGCTTGTCCGACGCCGGACAATCGTCTGCTCAATGCCTTCCCGCTTCTCAAGATTGGCGGAACCATGTTGGTGCCCATCACCGTAGTATGCACATGTATGCGCCCCGTGAGTCCACACTCGCCATTCACCATTGATCCTCGCCACGACTAGCCCCATCTAGGCAACGGGCCGTGCGAGTCGGAAGTGTCAAACAGGCGACGTGTGACATTCTCCCCCACTTGAAACGTGGACGTCCCCGGACACGACGTGCTTCCCAGGAAAGACTTCTTCCTTCCTTGTTGATGGGATTCCACCCGATTGGAGAACTCATTCTCCGTCTCGCCGGCTTCTCACGCACTGCCCGCCCTCGCCCGCGAGCAACAACGAAGGCACTCTCGCCCCGACACTTGAGTCCCGCACTAGGGCTTCCCGTGGGGACCCGAGAGAACCAATCGCGCCAGCGATCGCCCGACGGGTAGCTTCTCATTCGCCCATACGAACGGCCTCCCGCCGTCCGCTCGATACCAACTTTCACGGCGATACTATCGCTTCCCACGCCGGCGTGAGGTTTTCCACACTTGGGACATTCGGGCAACAATCGGTTTCGCCCGCCAGGCTCATCGTGGAACGCATCAAGACTCAACCGGCTTGTCCGACGCCCGGACAATCGTCTCGCTTCAATGCCTTCCCGCCTCAAGATCGGGCGGAACCATGTTGGTGCCCATCATCAAAGTATGCACATGTATGCGCCTCGTGAGTCCACACTTGCCATTCACCATTGATCCTCGCCAAGACTTGCCCCATCTAGTCAACGGGCCGTGCGAGGCGGAAGTGTCAAACAGGCGACATGTGACAGATAGGGACCCCAACAGCACTGCAGCGCCTCTTCTCTTCACGAAAAACAGTAGCACCGTCTTCGACAACGTAGCCACCGCGCATCGTTGCTCTATCTCCAGACGTCGTCCCCTCCGTTTTGCGCGGTCGCACTGTGGTCGCGTCTCCACCGTGTCTCCAGACGTCGTCCACTCCACCGTGAGCCATCGCACATCCGTCGCATCTCTAGAAGTCGCCCGCTCCGCCGTGCGTTGTCGCTCCAGCAGCCCCTCCTCCAGCCGTTTGCGTTTCCATCTTTGCAGAGCGAATAGCTCAACTCCAGGCTGCATGGCTCGCCGATGTCTGGGCTTCGTCCCCTCTCCACGGATGATGACGATGCATTCTGGAAAGTGCCTCACACCGCCGTCAAGAAAATCAGACCACCGCATGCCGCCGGCCGCCACACCAATGACGCAAGACGGCGCCACCGCGCCCCTTCGTTGTCGCACTCAACCGCCGCCATCGATACATCCATCTCGCAGCCTCTGACCACCGCCGTCGTGAAGCATTCTCGACCACGAAACCGAAATGCCTAACGTATCTCAACGCCACCTCGGTTTCTTTGTATTATCACGTGAAAAGAAGAAAAAATAAGGCGTGAGAAGCAAAGAGCAAATGGTTGTCTCTAATACTAAGGAAAATTATAAAGAACCTTTGATCGGAGCACAACGCCTACATGCGGTTGCTGAAACCGTGAAGAAGAAAACACAGTTGCTCGCTCCCTGCCGTCAAAACTTGCTACTGCAACCACTCCGGCAACGAATGGCTAAGGGGAATGGGATATAGAGGATGAGAAATGGACATACAGCTAGCTCTGTGTATCCCTATTTATAGGAGCAAGTTGCCAAAACCCTAAAAAAAAGAAAAAGAAAAAAGGAATCAGTAAGAAAATAAAGCCAAATGTGTAGGGCGCCTCTATTTTTGCAGACGGAAATCGGCTGATATGCAGCACTTAACAAATGGCATTAAATGAAGTTAATGACACCTTTGTTAGAGCATCTCCAATGGGAGGAGGTAGTGGGCATGCATTTTCAAAAAGAGCCATTGGAGGTGAGAGGAGGGGGAGGTAGGGGAGGTGGTTTGGAGAGAGAAAAGGCATAAGTCCTCTCTGGGTTGTACCAAAATTGTGGGAGCCATTTTATTTTTATTGTTTTTAATTTTATTTATCTTTTTTTTCATCTATTTAGAAAGTGTCATTGGGGCCATTTTATGTTATTGTATGATTTTTTCCATAGTTTATGATTTAAAAATTGTCGGTGGCATTTTTAAAGTATTTATGTCATTTATTAATTATATTATAATTATGATTTATAAATAATTTATTTATTTTATATTATTTAAAACTATCAAATTAATTATTACAAAATTAAAATAGTAAATTTAAAATGTAAATGGGAATGTATAAAATAATGAATGTGTTGAAAGTGATTGGAAAGTAGGCCCATAATGATGTCAACAAAAATCTGAGTTTTGGGAGGTATTATTGGGGGTGAAAATAAAAGTAGGAAATATAGTGATGTGTCTGTGATGATGTCAGCAAAAACCTAAATTTGAGGAGGTATGATTGGAGATGCAAGAGATCAGGGAGCTCTTTCTTGATGTTTCAACAAACCTTGAATTCTCAAACAAATATCCTTATGTGTAAAAAAAAAAAAATTGCTGACTCATTTGGCCTCTTGCGCCTGCAGCCTAACAAATTCAAAAAAATGCTCTGCAGCTTAACAAATATCTCTGCCACTTAACAAATTCAGAAAAAGCAATTCTATCATTTAATAAGTTGCAGTTGTGTTCCCTACATAGCTACAAAATCATTTAATGCAACATGTACTTATGTTGTGCTTAGTGGCACAATCTCAGCTGAGATTAAAATGTGAGCTTTGGGTTGCCGAAATACAGTGGGCTGCAAATTAAAATTTGTGAGAGGCCCAAGCCGTAAGAATGATTATGGGATCCAGAAATTTCTTTTTAAAGAAGTACCGTGTTCCAAGAATAGAACAAAAGGATAAAATGAGGGCTGAATTTGAAATTTAAGAGAAACCCAAGCTTTGAGTTCCGTTTATGTTGCGCCGCATCAGAAGTGCAAATACAAAGTCAATTAAAATCAAGTCCAATAACTCCTAAATACGAGTATAAACTATTTACAATTGAAAAATATTCAAGAACTCCTAAATACGAAAGATAAACTGCTTTAAATTCAAATCAAGTTCAAGAACTCTAAATACGAAGATAAACTGCTTACAAATACATATTTAAATTGAAGAACCCTAAATACGAGTATAAACTATTTACAAATTCAAATCCAAGTCCAAGATCTCCTAAATACGAGTATAAACTATTTACAAATTCAAATCAAGTTCAATGACTCCTAAATACGAGTATAAACTATTTACAAATTCAAATCAAGTTCAAGGACTCATAAATACGAGTATAAATTGTTTACAAATTCAAATCAAGTTCAAGAACTCCCAAATACGAGTATAAACTGTTTACAAATTCAAATCAAGTTCAAGAACTCCTAAATACGAGTATAAACTGTTTACAAGTTCATATTAAATTCAGGAACTCCTCGACAAGAGTTTAAACTATCTAAGTGGATTTCGAGACCCGTCCATTCCCAAGACAACTCGTCCATGAACAAGTCTCGATGGGGCAATTTGTAGACAATTAAAATTGTTAGCAAATGAAAATGCTCCACGTGTAAATCATGAATTAAATAATTAATTATATTTCTATTTTATTAATGGAATTTATTCCAAAATAAATAGATATATGATTAATATTTAATTTTATCGGCAAATAGGAGCATGACATGTGGCAACGACACGTCGGAGAGGAATAATCGCTCAATTGTGTTAAATGAGCCATAAAAGGCCCATCATTTCAAGTCCACAAGCTCAAGCCCACAAGCTCAGCCCATGCTCAAGCCCAAGCTCAGTCCAAACTCAAGCCCATGGTTTGGTGGTCAAAGCCCATAAGTCCAAAAGCCCACTAAGCCACTAGCCTACATCTATAAATAGAGGTGTTGGGGCTTCATAAATGGGAGGAGGAGAATGGAAGAAGGAGAATTGAAGTGAAGCAAAGTGAAGATTCAAGATTTCAAGACACTGAAGAATCCCCTACAAGTCTTCTCCAACATTCAAGTCTTCTTCAAGATTCAGGCGTTCTTCGCAAATCACCACGCTTCGCCAAGATCATCCTCCAAATCAAACCAAGTTGAAGTTCAATTCGGAACAAGGTGAAAGCCTCCGCATTGACGCTCAAACTCAAGATCTTCAAACGTTCTTTAACAAATCAAACCAACCGATAGTTGATATGAAAACAAGAGTCGCCCTTCAGATCAACATCTTCAAATCCAAACTTCAAGTTCAAGGAGATCAAGGAATCACATCCCTGCCAACAACTTGAAGAATATCCAAAGATCGTTCAAGGAAATCAAATCGAAGATAAGAATCAGAGGATAACTAGAAGATCGAATTCACTCAAACATATCAAATCCAAATTCATATTAATTTTTGTGTACAATTTTGTAGTTATAAAAATTTAAATACAAAAATATGGGTTACACTTACCCCCTAAAACTCACTGCCTTTCAACCCCATCTCCAAACTAAGCGAGGTTGCCGTTGTCAGCAGCCACCGTCGAGCACCACCAAGTTCTCCATTTCTTCCTCTGGTTTGTCTCTCCCTCAACACACAGAACCCTCTTACTCTCCCTTCTCCCTCTCTCTAAATTTTCCGGTGAGGAAGCTTGCCTAACCACCACTATCGCCGCCAGGGCATCGCCAGCGGTGACATCCGCCCTGCCGCCGCGACCATCTACAGTCCAGATGAATCGTCGCCGCCTCCTCCATAGGTTTCTTCTCCTCCATCTCCACCCTCTCTCTCTGATCCCTCGCTATCCCATTTCCAAATACTCTCACCCCTTTTCGGCGACGGCCAATGACGAAGAGCTACCTCCGCCCTTTGTCCTTCCTTGAGCAACTGCTCTGTCTCCAAGTTCACAACAATACAGGAATAAAAATGGGTATTTGGGGTATTTTGACTTTGGATTGAAGATGATTAAATAATCTCACATTTGGAGTGATTAATTATCATCCATATCCAAATAGATGATAAGAGTACGAGCCAATTATTCAATCAAAGGCCGAATCATATAAGCTAAACATTTGACTAAAATTAATTATTTTATCGATCATCTGTAATCATTCAAACCAAATATTTACTTTGTGTACAAGTAAAGGATTACTTGCTTTGTGTGAGAAACAAAAAAGGGCCTTCAACCGTAATCTAGCAATTTGAATTCTAATCACTGTACGCAACTAACGTAATTGAAGACGACAAATTAATCTGATTTCACCACACAAAACATATACACATCACACTGGCTTGGACGGCATGGAATATTTTGATATCCTTTTTATTATTATTTCAAATTGAATACTATTACACCAAATTTCGTAGTAGAATAATTAAGTATATTTGGTAAAAGTCCCCACCCCACCCCACCCACCCTATAAAATCTAAGTTCTTTGCTCACAGGGAATTGGTTTTGACCACTCAATTAGATATGTTAGAACGATCTATACCATAATGAAATCAAACTTAATTATATAATTTGTTAACCAAAATCAAAACCATTAGCAAAAAGGATTATCTCGCAACTAATAACGTCAGTCATATAATTTTAAAACTTTACTTGAAATGATCAAGACATATGGCTCAGTAATCGTGGTTGTGCTGTCAACACTTGAAGAGAAATATAATGATATTTAACGCGTCGAATATCAAAATTATTCTCAACACTATTATATTTTGTATTTTTCCCATTAATTGGATACATCAATCACCATAATATATTGGTACATTAGAAAACCAATCGGAACTTCATAACAATGAACCTTGTGGAAGTGATGCATTTTCAAAATGATGGAAAACCCCATTTTTGAAGAAATAGAAAATAAAATTATTTACCTAAAACAAAGTCATTAAATACTTACAAAATGATGCTACATGATGCTTTTTAGCACATCTAATTCACGGATTAATAGCTTTCGTTCACTTTTAGTGGATTTCCTTTTTCCAAAAAATATTAGCGACACTAATTTGTGGATCGATTTATTTGTATTTGAGCACATGACTTTTTAAAAATTTGGCAACACAATACTCAACCTTTTAATTAGTTGAAATTATGATCACTTCCAAATTGACGGATACATCAAATTTTCAATTTCAAATCTTTTGAGCTCTTGATTTAAGATATATTAAAGGTTGGACTTTTACGGGTTCGACGACATGAATATTTAATTTTGAAATATGGTTTGACATCCAATACTAAATAACCGCGACGAATTTCATTAGAGCATCAATATATTTGACAATAATAACTAATACTTACAGATTTTATGAAATACGATGTGGCTAGAAAATATTGAATGTCAAGTTTTATGTCCAAATGTTCAGCCTCATTGAACCCCAAAGCCCGACTTTTACTTTCTTGAATCAAAGGCTCTCATGATAAGAACTTGTTTAAAATGAAAAGTTTGACGAATTGATCATATTTGTAATTGACCCTAATTGCCATGAATCTAAAACTGGATATCATATTGCCTAAATTTGAAAGTGGTATTATAATCACAATTTAACTTAAATTGTTCATGCCTTTAAATGCAATTAATAAAAACAAACAAATTAACTACACCAATTAATAATAAAATAAAAAATAAAAAAAAATCACATATGTATGTATAATGTATCTACACGACCTTCTTCTCAAACATGAACGACAACGACGGAATCGCTTGTCTCATCGTCGCCAAAATATCATAAGCAGACGGCCTAACTCCGGGCGTCTCAGAAATGCACTTCGCCGCGAGCGCTGCCATCGCTCTAACTTCTCCCATATCAACCTCCCGAGGCGGAGCCGCGGATCCACCATCTCCGCGGCGTCTCTCATCAGCGGCGCCGCCCTCGCCGCCAGCCTCTCCCCGGTGGCGGGGCAGAAAGCCTCAATTCCAGTAATCAATTCCAGAAGAACAACTCCGAAGCTGTACACATCGTTCTTCTTCGAAACTAATCCTGTTCTGAGATACAGAGGATCGGTGTAGCCCGGCGATCCCGTGATCATCGTCCTCTGTTTCCTCGAAGGCGCGTCCGGCGCCACCGCGGAGGAGAATCCGACCTCGCCGATCCGAAGTCGCAGAGCTTGCAGTTGAGATCGTCATCGAGCAGGATGTTTGAAGATTTGATGTCGGCGTGGACGATGTGAGGGGAGCAGGTGTCGTGGAGGTAGGCGATGGCGGCGGCGAGCTGCAATGCGACCGCGGCGCGTTGGTTCCACGTCAGCAGAGCGTGAGACGCGTGGAGTTTATCGTGTAAGGTGCCGTTGGGGACGTACTCCATTATTAGGGCTCCTTGATCCTCTGTGTAGCCGATGAGCTTCACGATGTTAGGGTGGCGGAGGTGGAGCAGGATTTCGAGCTCCTGCTTGAACGCGTCGTACACGCGCTTGCTGCTGCTGCAGTAGACTTTAACCGCGGTGGCGGAGTGTCGGAATTGGGCATGGTAGACCGTGCTGAAGCCGCCGTAGCCGATGACGGTGGCGAAATTTGTTGTCAGCCTCTGTATCTCTTCCCAGGAGAAGCGGAGGGAACTAAAGTGTTTTTTAGGGTTATCGACGGCGGAGGGTGATTGGCACCTGAGTTTGCGTTTGAGGAATTTGACGAGCCCCATTGATATATGGATCACGAGTTCATCTAAGGGAGTTGTGGCGATGGAGGTTTCTAAAAGGGAGGGTAGGAGTGACGAGGAAGGAAAAGTGAAACAGTGTGTGAGGAATTGAAATGGAGAGAGAGAGAGAGAGAGGCACGCATGGATGTGTCCCTACAGACAATCGGGCCTCGTGTGGATTTGGTAGTCTTCATTTTATTTTTTTAAAATATTTCTGTGTATTGATTGGATTATGTACGTACACTAATTCGATCTTTGATTTTATTTGATTTTTGTTTCTATGCGTGTTATGGCACCTACTCAATCCAATCGTGCCGCGTTTCCAAATTATATTGATTTACGTCTTTTCTTTATATTTGGCAAATCTAATCAGAATCAATTTGTGTAAACAATAATCAATTGATTTTAAGTATATGAATTATAAACCATATAGATTTATCTATATACTGTATACGTATTTAGATCGGTTAATATGATTGCTCATAGTTTATATTTTTTTGCTAAATTGTACATTTGAACAATTATGATTGACTGGTACTCCACCTTAGGCGTGGAATCTGGCACTTTTGAGCCGCACTCCGACATTCGCACCGTGCGACTAGCTCTTTTTCTATTTTTTAATACATGTTTAGTAAAATTTATTACTAAACTCTAATTGTGGTACTAAATTTTAATAATGAATTACTAAGTTCTATTTAATTTAAGTATTATGAATGACTAAATCCAATCAATTCTCTAATTATTTCTTACTAAATTAATTAATTATTTTATCAATACTTTTTCTTATTTTTGCAGGGATTGAAGATCTATCACTCTTTAGAAATTATTATCAAAATCATAGAAGAATTTGATATTGATCTAATGTGCCGAATGAATTAAATTGTTCCGTTCTACGAATGTGATCAAGTAGAAATAGGGGCGATCTCAAGCAAATTCGAGAACCAAAGATGAAGAAAAAATAAAATAAAAATTGATATTCCATGTAACTAAATTTATCAGAGTTATGTATTTTGAAATTATAAATATATATCATGTATGTATTAATAACGTAATTATTGTAAGAGTGAGATGTGATAAAACACGGTACCAACCACTAAAGACAATAAAGAAAACGTGAGGCCTGCTTCATGGAATCTCATTCTCATTTCTGATTTTCAATTTTAACAACCACTGATGTTTAACTATTAAAAGCTTTCTGCTCGTTTGATTTTTCTCCTTTTCTGCTTTGTTTGCTTTGCGTAGTCCAATTCAAACCGACACGAGTATTTATAATATAGTTTTAAAAATATTTTCTTTATCATATGGTGCTCTAATTAAAAGTCTTATTTCAAGAAATAATAATCTTATCTGATCCCGTCAAGAATTTAAAAGGAAAAAAAGAAAGGGGGTTGAGAAGCGAAAACCAATTAAATTAATGTTAATAATTACTAGTTGATGAGATTACGTATATTATATAACATGCAAATTGACATCATATATCTAGAGAAAGAGGCAGTGTGTGTTGGCGCAGTGGTAGAGTGGTTAATCGCCGAGGCTAAAATGCTCTTGTTCGAGTCCCGTGTGTGATCTTTAAAATTCTGTATTAATCGAAAAAAAAGAGACATATTAAAAATCTTTTCCCGTTGGAACTTATAAATCATGTTTTGTTTTACATACAATAATATTTCTTTTATGCTAATGTTTTCTACATATATATTGATGGCTTTTTATTATTTTATTTAATTATTTATTTATTTATTTATTTTTGAATCAATTAATACAAAATAATTAAAAACCGTATCATAATAAATTCGAACATGAAACCTTTAAGCTCAGAAATAAAATATTCTACTAGTATTAAGTACTGAGCCAATACATATACACTCTTTTTTATTTTTCTTAATCCTATCGCTGGTGCAAGCTTTGGGCACTTTTTAACGTTACATAGCGCATTGAAATTAGGGGCGGCTGGAATACAGGAATATTATTATTATTATTTAAGAATATTTATATAATAATAATTATTATTATTATTATAATTATAATTATTATTTAGGAATATGGGGGATGAGAGGAATAGTTAATCTCATGTTCATGAGAATAAGTATTCATTCTAGAATACTGATTCATGTCGTAAAAATCATACAAACCATAGGATTGCGAATGAAGCAGAAATCGTCATTCAATTCCTACATATCAATCGTCACCTAAATATATAAATTTTTGCTCCAAATTCGGTGCAACAATTTTATGTTCAATGCTACATTTTATATGTTGAATTTGGAGCAACAAATTTATACATTTAGTGCAATAATTTTATACATTCAGTGTAATTTTTCTATTTCTTACCAATATTTGTATTCCTACATGATCCATCCTCTAGAATAAGGTTCAAATAAAAATAATTTTAACGTTAGAACTAAGAACCATAAAATTTTGTTATGAATAAAATGAATTTGCTGTGAAAGTTGATGCATCTACTGAAAAAATTACTGAATCCAAAAATTTGATATTTTTCACCTGGTTCGAATTCCATGGGAGACAAAATTTTTATTTTTTGGATATTTTGGACTTATTAACTTTCACAGTGAATTCATCATTTTTTGATTCACACAATAAAAATGGTTCTCACGTTAACCATCATATATATATATATATATATATATATATATATATATATTAATTATCATGTGAACACTTCTTATAATGTAAATATGAGGACAAATATCAACCCTTAATATATCAATCTGACGCTTGATTCAATGAACAAATTATGATCTTGATGCACGGATGCAAAATGCACAATTATATACAGAACTATGTATATAACTAATTCAAATGCACACTTAAAAATAACCATTAGATTTTCGGATCTAATAAATATGATTTATTCTCATTTATATATGTTAATAATTATATATGCATGAACCAATTCTCTCTCTCTCTCTCTCTATATATATATATATATATATATATATAGGGGATGGATCGCGTGAGAATCGAATATTTGTGAGAAATAAGAATCTGACATTTAACGATAAAGTTATTGCACTAAATGTATAAATTTGTTGCATCAAATTTAACATATAAAGTGTAGCACTTAATATAAAGTTGTTGCACATAATTTGATGCAACAAATTTATACATTTAGTGCAACAACTTTATCGTTAAATGTTTGCATTCTTATTTCTCACCAATATTTGCATTCTTCGTGAACCATCCCCATATATATATATATATATAAGAGGGATCATCAAATAGTATCCGAGTCTGAGGTAGTATGTAGTACTCAATCTCTCATCCACTCATCTCATAGATCATATGGTGGAGATTTTTTCGAAATTTTTTAGGTTTACTTTATTGATTTAGCTACTGATGAGGATAGATTAGTAATTTGATTTGTTATTTGATTGCGAAAACAAATCATGCATTTAGTTGAACTGAACAATGCATTTAAATGAATACAAAAATACATGCAGTTGAACACAATAATACATATTGATTGAAAGCGTGCACCCATCGTCCGGCTCGTGCCCGGTAGACGCCGGTACAAGACTCGTGCTCACAAGATTACCTCGGACGCCCTTCGCGCCCATTAAGCCCATTGACCAACAATGTATTTTTTACTTTTTGTAAGATGTATGAACATGTTTTATTAAATGCATGAACGTGTTTTGTTAACTACATGTTTGTGTTTCATGCCAACATGTAGTTTTATGTTTTGTAAAATGCGGGTTTTATATTTTCGACGACAAATCTCTCATTCATCATTCTCAAATCAATTTACCGTCTCTTTCCGGATTAATAGACAAATTTCATGTGAACCATGGCATAGCCACCATCGCTCTCGATTTTTCAATCCTCTATCAAATTCATCTTCTATTTTTTCTCAAAATCCATCAATTTTGTTCTCAAAATATTTTCCATCTTTTTTTCTTCAAATTCGTTATTTTTGCTTTGTTCAGATGTATTATTTCTCTTGTTTGCCGTCATTGCCTTTGTCTGCTCGCCTCAAGCCGTCATCTTCGCCGTCGCTACCTCTGTCATCAATCGCCATTGCCGTCATTGTAAAATAAATGGAAGAAGAAGAAGAAGAAGATAGATAGGAAGAAGAAGGCGATTTGCTTTCTTCCAATTTTGTCCTTGCAAAAAAAAAGAAAAAGAAAATGAGTTACCACGTGTCGACTTGTGGTGCGGTCACATGTTCAAATGTGTAGTCAGATTGAGACTACATACTATCGAGGATCGGGTACTACGGAAACCAACCTTATATATATAGTAGTTGGTTATAGAGAGCTAACTCTTAGATAAGAACTACGAACCGATAACCACCATCGATTAAATAAGATTGGACGTCATAATTATTTAATGATAAAAATAGCCAAATCCCTAAATATTCGTTATTTCGATCTTTCATATTCTATTCTTTGTTGTTCGTGTAATTCATGTCATTATTCATGTAATCGTAGTTCTTATGCATGCCATCACATTTTAATTAATTGTTATGTTCATATAATTCATGTAATTGTGTATTTAATCGTAGTGATTATGCATATAAGAATAGTCACCATAAATGAATATATATAGAATCCCTCAATTATAGGGTTAAACGATTACCATTAAAATTTAAGAATAATAAATGATTTATAATTAATTTTGATCGTTAGATTATAAAAAAAAAATGGATGAACCATATTAGTTCTTAGTTCTCAAAAAAAGTTGGAGTTCTCATTCGATGATGCACAGAACTGTATAAAGTTACGCACAATGAAAAATTTCTAAAACTATTTTGTTGTTCAACAATTTTAGAATGTTTTCATTGTGTACAACTTTATAGAGTTTGTTCATTAACTTTATATGTATGTGCATAATTCTCAAGTTATCAAAAAAGATAAGCTCTCACAATATATCCTACCCAATATAGATAAACAAAATTGTTCTTCTACTGTGTTTAATAAAGTGATTAATATCTGATCTCAAAGATTTTAGGTTTGAATGTATTGTGATATAGTGTTTAAAATTTTATATTAATTGGAAAGAAATGAAAAAAACTGCTCAACTACTTTTGTCTACTGCGGAATGCGGATATGGCGATGCCACGTGGTGGTGGTGGAGTAATCCTTTGGGTCATTATATTCGACTGCAGTTTAAATTATTTTAATACATCCTGATTTTATAAAAATATTAAATTTTAACTCCATAACAATTATAATATAATTTAAATTACATTACTTCTGAATACACACCCCCCACCGATTGCAAACTAGATTCACAAAATAATACCATCAAAGTTTACGTACGTTGACTTTCATAATATGTGTAGACTGTAAACACGAGCTAAACGAGAGAACTTAAACAGAGCAACTTTATACCATGCAAAAAAAAAACCAACAAATAAGAAAGAAATTTAGTAATGAAGAACCAATGTCAAAATGTACCTTCAAAGAATGTCATTGTATTCTTCTTTTTTTATCGAAAATATATCACCATCCCAAAAGGCTTGCAGCATCAAACTTACCGCAAGTTGCAAGTTGCAAGTTGCAAGTTGCAGGCTCCTCCATCATGGGTAAGCTTTCTGCGATTTGTACTGTAGCAACAAACACCACCACCTTTTGCTCTTAGTCGAGTTCAACAATCCCCACTCCAACTCATCTCAATCCTTTAACGCAGCGTCACACCTGATTGATTTGATTGGTATTTTAAGGTGGGCTTTTGTTTAAACTTAGTTCATCATTTGATTATTTGTTGGAGTGTGTTAGAATCATCAGCATCGTTCCTGATATTTTATAGGCCCTAAGCAAAATAAAGAATATAGGCGCCATTTTTAAAATTCATATAAAACCATTGGTCATTATCTTTTAAAAGTCTTAAGTAAAACTTATTTTTCTTTACAATAGCTTGCAAACAAAAGCAGACGACTAAACCACACTTGAAAAATCGGATTATCGATTTGAACCTATAGAGCTATAATGAGGTTTGAACTCGTGACCTTTGGCCACATGAATTCACTTAACCATTAGACCGTCAAAAGGATCATTTATATTATATTTATAAAATAAATCAAATTTGTAAATTCGTAAAATTAGTGATCTACAAATAGAAGCGAGATAATAAAAATTGTCAAAACATATACAACTTACTTGTCATCCTTATATTTCTATATCTCAACTCTTATCTATAATACGATATTATTAAAAATAATTTATTCGAGCGTTTGCAGATGCAAAACCATTAATAATCACATCAACATCAATATTTTCTAATATATTTTAGGACCAAATGAAAACATATATCTATAAGTAAAATATATAAAGATTTAATATTTTGGAATTTAAAATAAAATAAAATAAAATATTCAAGTGATATAATATTTTGGATCTAAATAAATATATATATATAAATAAAATTAAATTTTTTGAAATAATTTGGGTCCCCTGAGATGGTGGGCCCTGGGCGATCGCCCAGGGTGACCTATCCTCAGGGGCGGCTCTGAGAATCATTGATGACCATGCACCACGTGGAATGCTTCGTCAGCATGAAGATAAATATGTTGGAGCCTCACAGTCAGCTCAACGTGAAGAGCATGTGGACAAGAAGGATCTAGATCATAATATAAGTGTTGATTGTTCATTGTAGCCGTACTCTTGCTTTAGCATATTGGATATTCTCTAGTGTCTAGGGTTAATGCAGTTGTATTGCTATATATAGTATATTTACCTTATGAGCCGCAATGTAACTAAAACTATTCTGATATGAAATAATACATTTTCATTCAATGCATTTTGTTTCTTTGTTAGCTTTTCTTTCAGAGTGGAGATGTGAGAAAGCTTACTGCTGCTGGAAGAAATTCCAATATGTGATCGAAACTTGATTGTGCACACGCGGTAATGGGTGTAGTTGTGGATCCACCGCAAAGATAAAAATTAAAAATTTAGATTATGATGGGATATGGCCCAACCGGCTAGCCACTAAGAGGCCCAAACGAGTTGGGCTCGGCGTCGATCATGAGCCAGCGGTTGAGCCCAAGGCTAGCCCTAATCGGCTCCCAAAACCCTAGCCCCGCAACCAAAAGCGGCCGCCCCTCCACGTGGCTTGCACCCCTGGCTCGACCAATGGAGGACACGCCCCAGAACCAAAGTCGGGCACCACCTCGACCAATGGAAGACACGCCTAGAACTGTAGTCAGCGCCACCTCCACGTGGCGCACGTGAAGGCGGCGTCCTGCCCGCCAATGGAGAGCACGCCCGGAGGAAGAGTCACGACTAATGGAGGGTTGGGCACGCCTTGATTCGGAGTTGAGGATGGTATAAATAGAAGGAAAATCGATGATAGAAGGGTTGGCAATTCTTGAACACAAAAAGGCTTATAATCGATACTCTACGTACTAAAACTCTAGTGAAAGTATTGAGGAATCACTCCTCAGTGGACGTAGATCTCATTAACGATCGAACCACGTAAAAGCCTCGGTGTTCTTTCTCGCACAATAAATCCCACATAGCTAGATTTATCATTGGCGTCAAATGCGTGGGAAACGCCGAACAAAAGCTTCACCGTCCCTACAAATCAATGGCAAGAACACGCACAACCGCCGTCCACACGGCAACAACCTGCTGAGAACGACCAGCGGTCACTCGGCGTCGCGGGAAGGAGATCGCCGGCGCCAAGCGCCACACTCACGAGGGCAACATGGAAACGCCTCCGTACACCCTCGGGACCGCCTCCCTAACGTGGGGAGGATGCCGACTCAACGAGGATGAACAAACAGCTCATTCGTCCCATGAGGCCCTCGGCGGTGTGTCCGAAGTTCCTCAGCGCAAACCTCGGCGGTTCGAGGCTTCCTCCGCCAAAGGGCGAATGGGCGGGCACCTCTCGAGCGCCCGAGCTGCGAGGCAGTGGCGCCGAGGTCGTTCACCCCATCGATCCGCCAACGCTCGCCTCTGCACGACAGTAGAGAACGCGTGCGTCGCCAGCCGCGAGAGCAGTCTCCCCGCCAAAGTGGTCGCAACCTTCGCCGCGCATTAGCGCACCCGCCACGCCTCAAGTTCCACCCCGGAACGAGCGGGACGAAAGGCGGAGAGACAGCAGCCGAACTCTCCCGAGGAGGCGAAGGCGTCGTTATCGGTCCCTACCCCGGAGAGAGATGGTAACGATCTCCGGGGTTCGACCGACACGGAGAATCATCTCCCTTCTCGGAGAAATTCTAGACACGCCCGCCCGGCCGATACCGGGCGCCCAACATCGCGCCTCACGATGGTCTTGGAGATCCTCCGACTTCTCTTCGCCACACCACCAATATGGCGAACCGTGGAATGGAGGACTTCCACATGTGCAAGATCTTCCCGAGGTGCTAATCTCCAACGCCCGGCGTTGGTTACCTCGCTCCGTCAAAAGCAGTGATGCACCTTCTGTGATCTCATGGATCGGTTCAAATGGCGCTTACCGGAAGATGCCGGCTAGTAACCAGCGTCCGGCACCGCTACGCATCCGCAAGGCGGGACGAAACAACGTCGAACCGTCTCGAGGTTCGCCCGAGTCCCCGAAAATCGATGAAACAGCGATATCTACATCATCAGCGCGTTCAAGAGCGGGATCCGACCCGCGCGTTGAACAAAGAGATCACCGGGGAAGCCGAAGGCGGCCAGCCGCCTCTGGACCTCGGTCGACAACCGTCGAGGCGAATCGAGCCGGGAAGAAGAGGAGGTGCGGGACGAGAGGGCTGAAAGGAAAAGCCGACGGCCGAGGTCGGCGCTCCTCGCGGAGCGCCGAGAAAGAATCCGAAGGGCCGATGGAGTCGGGCTCGGACCTCGGCCAAATCACGGCAACCACGTACCTCGCTTTGCTCGAGTCGAGGCGAGATATTTGAGCTCCACGCGAGCTCTTCCTAAACCCCTCCCGAAGGGAGGGTCCAAAAGCAAGCAGAAAAGTATTGTGACTACCACCAGGGTGCGGTCACGTCTTGAGGAGTCTGAAACACGAGCTCGCGGATCGACGAGCTCGTCGAGGAAGGGCATCGAAAAGTACCTCGGCCGACTGGGCCGGGAATAAAAGCGCAAGAACGGAGGCGGAAACAAGCTGGGCCGACCTCAACAACGACCCGGCCCGAGGGCGGCGGGACGAAGGTCCCAATGTCATGGGCGGTATATGTAATAACCGGGCTGCAATCAGGCGGCAGGCGTCGTTGAAGAGCGGCTTGAGGGCCACCGAGGAGCCGAAGAACAAGCGACTCAAGGCGGTGAGAACATAACGTTCTCGAGGAGGACCCGTGCCCAAGATCATGCCGCGCGGGGCGCCATCACCATACGGGCCGTGGTGGGCAACAAGAACGTCCACCGGGTCTATATCGACGCCAGACCTCCGTTAGCATCATCTTCCGAGCTGTCTGGATAAGCTTGAGGTCGGAGGTATTCGTGTACTTCCCACGCCTCCCGTTGCGGAGCTTCACTCAAGAGGCGGTCCGGCCGAGGGGTCATTACCCTTCCGATTCTGGTGAGGGCGAGCCCAGTCGGTCGCTGAGCCATTCGGTTCTTCCTAGTCCGAGCTCCTCTCCGCACAACATCATCACAGGGAGAGATTGGGCATGACGCCACCAAGGCCGTCATTCGGTCTACCACTCACCGTCGAGATTCCCACCCGGTGGGAGTGCTTGCATCGGGGTGACAAACGGCGCAAAAGAATGCATGCGAGTCTCAACCAGGACACGGCCTCACCGCAAGCATAGAAATTACAGAATCCCGAGCGCGCCTCGGGGCGACGACCGAGAACATTCGACTCTGACGACGACCCATCCAAAGTTATCAAGGTCGGCAACTGTGGCCCGGCTAATGTTCGCAAAGCGTCGGCGACTTCCGAATCTGAGGGGCGTCTTCGCATGGTCCCCTTCGAGATGACCGAGGCCGCCCGAACTCATAACCCATCGCCTCAATATAGACCCGCAACCAAGCGGTCAAGCCGAAAAAAGGGTGTTCGCGGCGGAGCGCGGCCGGTCATAAGGGACGAGGTGACTCGGCCGTAGAAGGCGAGATCCTGTTCAAGTCAAATATCCGACACGGATGGCCAATCCGTCGTGGTCCGAGAAAGCCGGGGGTGGCGCGTGCGTCGATTACCGACCTCAACAAGCACTTTGCCTAAAAGATTGCTATCCCTCCCGACATTGACAAGAAGGTGGAGGCATTGGTGGGCCACGAGATGTTCAGCTTCACTGCACGTACAAAGGGTACCACCAAGTCTGATGAGCAGGAGGATGCCCTAAAGCGGCGTTCATAAGCGACTTTGGTGTCTTCGCATGCGAAGATGCCTTCGGCTGAAAACGCCGAGCAACCTACCAAAGGATGGTAGACGCGATATTCGTGGGATCACATAGGGAGATCGTCGAGGTCTCGTCAAGACATCGTGGTCGAGAGCCAAAAGGCGGAAGCTGCGTCGGCGACCTCGGAACCATCCTCCGGCTCCTCAGTCGGCCAACCTCAAACTTAACCCCAAAATGCACGTTCATTGTGAAAGCGGGAAGTTCTTAGGGTCTTTGGGTTTCCCAAGAAGGCTTAAAGGCGAACCCCACCAAGGTAAAGGCGGTGCTCGACATGCGAATGCCAAAAGCCGTCCGCGAGGTCCACAAACACACGGGTGCTGGCCGCCTCGATGGGTTCCTCCCGGCCGCCGAGAAGCAGCTCCCTTCTTTAAGATCTTAAGGAGGCTCGGGACTTCGCTGGCGGGAAGAGCACCACGTCGCCTTCACACGGTGAAAGAGTACCTTGCCGATCCGCCCACCTTGGCCGCCTAAAAGAAGGCGAACTCCTCTCCTCAGATTGGCCGCCTCGGACGAGGCAATCAGTGATCTTGGTGCGGACGAGGTCGGACGGCAGCCTATCTACTTCATCGGCCGAGCACTCAAGGACCAGGAGACAAGGTACACCGCCTTGAAAAGGTAGCGGCCACGGTGAATGCCATGCGGACGACTCCGACCCTACTTTCAGGCTCACTCCATCCAGGTACTGACCGACTTACCCCTGAGACAAGTCTTGTCAAAACCTGAGTCATCTGGACGTATAGCCAAGTGGGCACTGGAGCTCGGCGAGCACGATATCTCATACTCCCCCAGACCGGCCATAAAGGGGCAAGCTCATGATTTCTGGTAGAAGCCAAGTTTGCTGAGCCCGGTCCAACCGCTAAGATTGGCTCCTCCAATGCCTCCGCCTCGGTCATTCCGACCCCCTGCACGGAGGAACCCGACCCCAACCCACCTGATAATTGCTGGCAGATGTACGTGGATGGAGCTTCATGCAAAACGGGCAGCGGAGCGGGCATCCTCCTCCTCGGCCCAGATAAGCAAGAAGTCACCTACGCCCTCCGGTTTACCTTCCGACCACCAAAAGCGAGGTGGAGTACGAGGCCACGATCTCGGGACTACCGCCTCGCCAGGCAGGATTGGACAAGATCCAAATCTTGGGATTCCCGTGTCGTGGTGAACCGGTGTTAGGCAAATCTGAGGCCAGGAGGACCGAATGAAACAATACCTCGAGAAGGCAAAGGAGATGCTGACCTCCCTCAGGTACTTCAAGTATTCACCGGATCCCACGAGGGAAAACAATGAGCGGTGGCGTCCTCGGCAAGTTAGGCTGCGTCGTCAACAAGTCCACCGGTGGAGAGGTCCATTCGAGGCGTCGCGGAGTCGCGTCGGCATCATCGAGATAGAGCGGCGGATGTCTCCCATGAAGGCCTATCCGGAAGGCGGCGACTACCTCAAGATCGGCTCAAGCCGAAAAAAATGATGGCGAAATCGAGTATCTCATGCATGAGGCGCTTCTGCGAAGTCTTACCTTGACCCTCCGCGAGGTGCCTCGGGCGGAAGAAGCCGACTACGTGCTCAGCGAGATTCACGAGAGGATCTTGCGGAAGCCACATCGGATCACGGCTCTCTCAAAGAAAACGAGGAGGGGATACACCGCTACCTCATTCAAGATTCGGCCGAGCTCGTCAAAAGTGCCGAAGTGCAGATTCACTCCGCGGTCAAAAGGCGCCTCGCACCGATCCTAGCGACTGCAGAGTCCGTGGCCTTTCATGCAGTGGGGGATCGACATCGTTGGTCCGTTCGACCGGGCACCAGGTCAGCTTCGATACTTAATCGTAGCTATAGACTACTTCACAAAATGGGTCGAGGCCGAGCCACTTTCGAGCCTCCTGGCGTAAGGATTGAGACCCGTGTGGAAGAATATAGTCCGCCGCCGCATACCGCACATCTCGGTCTCGGACAACGGCGCCCGTTCATTGACAAAATTTCAAGGAATGGTGTGAAGAGCTCCAGATCGTATAACATGATTCACCTCGGTTCGCACTCCACGTCGAACGGTCGGATCAAGTAACGAACCGCACGATCGTCTAAGGGCTAAAAAGAGGCTAGACCGACTAAAGGCAAGCGGTCGAGAACCTCCTCAAGTCCTCTGGTCTCTGAACTACACCTCGGACTTCGACGGAAGCGCCGCCGCCGGGTCTCGGCACCGAGGCCATCATCCGACCGAGATCGGTGCAGAGCCAGCGACTCTTCACTTCAACCGGGAGGACAACGAGGAAGACATACGAGTCAACCTTGGCGCCGGAGGAGAACGCGGTGGCCTTCATAAGCGAAGCCAAGCACAAGAGCCGGTGTCGCGCTACTACAACAAGAGTGAGGGGCTCCACACTCCAAGTGGCGACCTCGTCTGCTGGAATAATGAAACCACCGAGCCGAGGCGTCTTAACAAGCTAGATCCGACATGGGAAGGACCATACCGCGTTCACGAGGACCTCGCAAAGGGGCCTATAAGCTTGCTCACCTCTCCGAGCACTTATTCCCAACCCGCACATAGCTCATCTAAGGAGGTATTTTACATAGCTTTGATTTGGATCGGCAACATGTTAGCCCTCCTATTGTTTTGACGAGGCATGCGATCTTTGTTCACTTATTTAATGAAACGTTTGTTTTCTAATGAGTATTTCACTTGTTTCATCTTACATCTATGTGAACATCCATTTGGATAAACCACAATTAACCTTCAAAAGGGGACGCCCTTACGAAGACGACAAACCCACTAAGTAGGGTAAGCATACAGATTACCCATTAAGTTGGACGTCTACATGCAAAGCATCTGATTACCCATTGAGTTGGACGCGTCTACATGCACGCGACATCCGGACCGATCTCGCCAACTTATACCCTTTATTTGGGAAGATATGCACTCCTAAGTACAAAGTCTAAATGCATTAACGACTAAAAACCGAGTACCAAGCCATATATAAGTCAACCAGGGCTTCCGAGCTCGTTTATACCCCTTTATTTGGGAAAATATACATACATATACGGTATAAATACATTTACGACCAAAGCGAAGTCCTAAGCTATGTTTGTAGCTCTCGGGGAAAATATACACTTCAAACAGTCTAAATACATTTATATCTACATACAAAGTCCTATACTATACACAACCTCATTCGGGCTTAGGGCTCATGCTCGCCAGGACCTCGCCAAGTCGCACCAATTTTGTACAAAATCTCCAGCCGGCGGTGTATGCAGGAGCGAACTTGGTGCCTTCAACCCGGTCGATAAGGCGGAATCACCATAGCCTACTCCCGAGCGCTCGGAGCAGGCTCGGGCAACCCGGACAAGTTTCGACTCGTGGTCACCTTCACCCACGGGACACTTGAGTGGCGCGATCGCCATCTGGGCATTAGGGAGTGGGGATGCACCGAGGTCACACCTCGACCCCTCACCGGACACGGGCCGAGATACGACCTCGCCCCCACCGCCGCTTCCCCGCCGACGAGGTCCTCGGTCGCCGTCCGCTCCCAGGAGGATCGCCTCTGAATGATCCCTCCCGTCGGACCCATCACCGGAGCACCGGCATGATCGGAGTAGTCGCCTCCTGCGCGGGTTCTTTTATGATCGGGTCGTGAGCCCAGCTGTAGCCTCATTGTCGAGCCGGGGCATCGTCGTTCTGGACGATATCATACATCTCCATATACTTAACAGCGAGTTGACCACGGGTTTTGAGCTTGCTTGCTTTGTTGGGGCCTCATCGTCCCTCGGCACCATACCTCGCCGGACAAGCTCGAACTCGGTCGTCGACTTGGATATGGTAGTCCCACCAGCTCGGCGGACTTCCTCTCGACTCGCATGCTCCTCCGACACCGAGCTAGCCTCTCGCGATCGGGCTCGAGTCGCCTCACATCGCATCAAACGCCATTGGATAGCGTCGGCGCAGATGAGTCCGCCCACGGACTCCGTCCCCGCGATCCTCAACTTCGTGGCCTCGTTTCGGCCAGAGGCGGGCCACTTCCGATCACCTCGCCCAACTTCTTGCCGGTTCGTGACGACGCCGGTGACATCCATAGTGACCAAAGTTGGGTCAGCTTCGGTGACCGGCTCTCGAAAGCACCTCTTACGTCCTTCTCGGCTAAGGCACCTCGGGCCTCTTTAATTTAGTCGTGAGATAATGATCAAGCCCGACGTATTGAGAATCGAGTGCAAAGTAAAAGACAAACACATTTCGTAACGTTATAAACGCTTTCATTCATAAGCGAAAATTTTTACAAGGCCCCGGTCCCTATCGACCTGGCAAATCGCCTATTACATACGGTCCGCGACCTCGGGCTCCTTGCGGATTCGCCGACCTCGGCCTCCTTGCCGGTTGCCGACCTTTGGTTTCTCTTCTTCTTTGCTCGGCCTCCTGCGGTATTGCGGTGACCGTCCGGAAGGAAGCTCCGAGCTCGGCTCCTCCTCCTCCTCCTCCTCCTCAACCAACATGGCTTCGGCCCGTACCTCGACAAGAAGCTCCTGAAGCTCAGGATCTTCATCCACCCTGGACTTGGACACGGCCTCGGCCGCGGGGAGCGAGTCGGAGGAAGCCAAAGCCTCCACCACGGGGAATGAGGCCGCCTCGGCTATCACGCGGGCGTCCTTGTACACCGCCTGGGTCCTACTCGGACCACCCGCCTTGACCTTATCAAAGTCGGGCATCGCGGCCGCCAACCGCCCGGTGGGTAGATATCACCGTGGCCTCGTCACGGCGGCGGATCGGAGATAAAGGCGGAAAAGGTCTCGACTCGACAATCTTGGTGGTGAAGGCCTTCAACATTGGCCCGCCCCGACAAGGCACTCGTCGATCGACAAGTTTCCTCTCCGCCTCGGCCGCCTCCCGAGCACCCTCCACCTCGGCGCGGGCGGCAGCAGAGCCTGCAGAGCCGGTCCTTCTTCTTTGTGGCAACCTCAAGGCGGCCCTCGCTCATTGCCTCACGGGCCACCTGGCCTCGTTCCTCATGGCGACCAGTGAGGACTCGGCGGCCGCTTCGTTCCACTCCTCATACCGGAGGCCACGGCGCCACCGGGCGACCTCCTCCGCCGCCAAGGGCACGTCACGAGAATCAAAGCGGTCGATGGCGAATAACAAGGGAGACACTACCCTAGGAAAGGAATAAAGATGTTTGGAGATCGGTACCTCGCGGTTCACCGTGCGAGCCTCTATCTCCATGCCCAGCTCGGATCGGTGAGGACCCGACAGCAGATCGCGCTCAGCGCTCCACTACCACAGTGCTTGGTAGGTCCACCTCGCCTCGCTTCTTTCTTGGTGGAGACTCGCCCGGATGGAGCGGAGCGAGGAGTGGCTAGCGCCTTCCTTCTCGTGATTAAGCTTCCTTTGCAAGGCGGAAGAAGACCACATTAACCTGAGACCGAATTCTAGGAATAAGAAGGAGAAGGGTGCCCTCACCCAGCTCGGACCCGGCAGGGACCTTCGACCCATGCGCTCGGTCAGGCCTTATTAAGGTCGTCTCGGTGAATCGCGAAACTTCACCGAGCCGATTGAGCTTCTTGCTCCACGGCCGAGGGCTTCAATTTCAAATCCTTCATCTTACCCAACCCCGTTCATAGGTCGGATGCCTTGACCCTCAAAGAAAAAAATTTACGCCACCGCGCAACTTGAGGGTTGCTTAACCTAAGCGGTGACGAGGAGAAATAGTACGTCCTCTCGTGAACTCGACGCTAAAAATCGCATCGGGAGCTCGAAAGTGAATTCCTCCGCTCTGGCCGTAACGGAAAGCCCATCTAGTCCATCGATCTAATGGAGTTAAAGGTGGCAGCATTGGAATTTGGAAATATTCTGAATCTTGCAAAAAATAGGGCTAAAGGAAACTAAGACACCGCCTCGCGCATCTACGCACACCGTTATGAAGCCTCGAGTGGCTACCGCCTATCACTGGTGGGAACACACCCAGGCGTCTGGGGATGCGGCATTCCTCCTACCTTTACTATATCGCTAAAGGTCGAGACGATTTTGCATCCCCGACCATAAACAAGTCCCACGCAGACGATATTGCGGGAATCTAGCGCTAAGCATTTTAGATTCACCCGACAAAGCACGGCACGTGTAATCCCTAACCTCGATTTCGCTATCCGGGACGAAGGCGATCGGTTCGTCCGAAAACTTCCGCTGATAGATGCCGGCACACGGATGAAGGGAATCGGAGCAGGAGAAAGAAGACATACTTACTTTTTTTCCGGCATCAATTCGGAAGATGGTCAAGAGCTTCCGAGTTCGAAAGTTTTCTCGACTATGGAGGAGATGAAAAGTTTTCGAGAAGAAGGTGAGCAGTGGCCCTAGCATTGGCGTATTTAAAATACGGATGGGCGCCCAAAACCGCTGTCGAGCTTTCCACGTGCCTCGGCGAGATTGGGCGTGGGCTACACGCCGCACGTGTTTCGAGTGAACAACAACCGCCGCCACGTGGCGTATCCTAGGACGGCGACAGGACACCCTGAAAGCGCAATCATCACTTTAACTCCGCTTTCCTCGGCATGGCTCACGCGGTATGGCCATCGAGATCGGGCCTCGATCGCCGAAGGATATTGCTACCGGATCGGTTCACGGCCTCCCCGCGAGCGACTTCGTTCGATGACGGCATCTCGGATCGCTCTTGAGCAGCGCGAGCCCAACCGACCTCTCGCCGCGTCCGAAAATCTAGATCGAGCCTCGGCGCTACCAGGCGAGTAACGCTCGGATCGCCCATCCGCCTCCCAACAGATATCACTATCGCAGGGCACTCGGCCATCCACGAGGATAGCTCGCCTGCACCAACCCATGTTATCGTGTCGGACCTCAAAGATCCTCGCGGGACATCTTTTCCCAACAATGGCGACTCGGTTTGGTCTTGACAAGCGATGCATGCCCGTAGCGATGAACCACCGGCTCGAGCCGGATCGGACCACGGACAAACCCTCGCGCCAAAAAGACACCACCTTCAACAAACAACGTCGGTGAGCCACACCTCACCTCGGCGAAGCGCTTCCTTCACTCCACCTCGGCATCGTTGTCCCTCGACTATTCGGGGGGGGGGGCTATGATGGGATATGGCCCAACCGGCTAGGCCCACTAAGAGGCCCAAACGAAAGTTAGGCGATGTCGATAGCGAGCCCGCGGTTGAGCCCTAGGCTAGCCCTAATCGGCCCCAAAACCCCAGCCCAGAACCAAAAGCCGACGCCACCTCCACGTGGCTTGCACCCCTGGCTCGGACAATGGAGGACACGCCCCAGAACCAAAGTCAGGCGCCACCCTCGACCAATGGAAGACACGCCCGTAACAGTAGGGCGCCACCTCCACGTGGCACACGTAAGGCGGCGTTGCCTGCTCCGCCAATGGAGAGCACGCGGAGGAAGAGTCACGACCAATGGAGGGTTGGGCACGCCGATTGCGAGTTGAGGATGGTATAAATAGAAGGAAAATTGACAATAGAAGGGTTGGCAATTTATTGAACACAAAAAGGCTTGTAACTGATACTCTCTGTACTAAAACTCTAGTGAAAGTATTGAGGAATCACTCCTCCGTGGACATAGATCTCATTAACGATCGAACCACGTAAAAGCCTCGGTGTTCTTTACTGCTTACAATAAATCCCACATAGCTAGATTTATCAGATTACTTCACAACAGTTTACATCCATCATAGAGAATGACATAATTGCACCATTTATTTGAGGATTTCTACATTTCTGCATCATAATTTATATTAGGGATCTCTTTGTGAAATTTATGAACATTAAGATCATTTTTACAACTCATCCCGAAAGAAATGACTCTTCCTTTGTGCGTGGAGAGAGAGAGAGAGAGTGTGTGATTTTAATAAGAATTTATTCTCTTTTCTTTTCTTTTATTTAAATTTTTTGAATAATTTGATTAATGATAATATATATATAAATTGGTTCATGTACATACAATCCTTAACATATATAAATGAGAATCCAAATCTAATAATTATTTTTAATTGTGTATCTGAACTTCAATATCTAGATTTACTCTTTTACCCGTAAACAAAACTTAATCTCGATTAGTGTATTGACTGTGTTATCGATATATGAACGTAAGAGATGATCTGAACCACGTTAAAATTTATGTTCTTTACTTTCAGTACCGTTTTACATTGTGTATTATTGAACTGAGCATCATCAACACTCGCAGCACAATATACTATTTTGAAACACTCTACCAGTATCAGTTTGATACTGAAGAGAAAACATGAAAACTAAATAATCAATATTTGAATAAGTATTTTTTATGAGTATCGACTTTTAGTAAAGGCAAAACGTAACCACCATATTCTGCAAGCACATTAGTTATCATTTTAACTGATCAGCTGCATCAACAATCAATAGGATTGCTAACTGATATCACTCAGTACAAGACTCTCCGTACTTGAAATGATCAGCAGTACTGATACCAGTAATGAACTGATTTTAGTTAACTGATATCTATTACTCAGTAGAAGGTCCACTCTTGTTAAACGACAAAGTTTAATTTACCTTAACTACTGTATTATCTTCTCTTTCTCCCCCCATATTCCAGTACGACCCTCAAGGGAAACTAACTACAACAGGTCGACGTCACCACCTTTGAGGTAGACAATTATGAGATCTGAAAGTTTAAACTCAAGAGCTACCTCACTGCACAATACTGCCGCATGTGGGAGATCATTACTAACGGGCCAATCATTATAAGAGAGAAGATTACAAAAGTTGGCATCGAAGCTGGTAAAGACCCAACCTACGAGTTCAAGCCAAAGGATCGAGCTGACTTCACCAGCTTTGACTATTGATCAACAACTTTGACTTCCAATTGCCAACTTTGACTTCTGGTAGTCAGCTTTGACTTCCTAGAATAAGCGGTCATTGCGGGTATAATGATTAGTCATATATCGACTCATTTGCTTCCAGCGATCTCGAGTCTTGATCTTGATTGTCGAATTCACTCCAGTAGCTCTATTCACCAGACATTGCTATAATCCAGTCTTCAGTATGTGATTCATTAGTTAAGCTTCTATTAGTTGCGTTGGTGCGATACTCCTGTCGGTATAGGCGACTTCAATCGCTTGAACTCGCCCGATCTTGGGGCATGTCCAAGTCGGTAGTTCTTCACTTTGAAACAACGCAGCGTCTAACTCGATAACAAGTGAGCGGCATTAGTTACATCGGTGGTGTAATCATCAAAAGTTTTGAGATCTAATCAAAACACATAGTTAAGATAGAATTATTCCCAACACTTCATTGTGGCTCACTCGTAATGATAAAGTTTGTGAAGAAGTTCATTTGGGATAGTTCAATGATAAAGTGAGTTCATGTGATCAATAAGGTCACATGTTTGAATCCCACTAACACATCTATGGGTCTGAACCTATGATCACACTTGATTTTTAAGTGTGATTCACATGTTCTATGTTGTTTGCAGGCTATTGCACAAAAGCTTAGAATTTATCAGTGCACATCGAAAATAACGATTGCGATTTCCCAATGAGGAAAAATAAAGCTTGTGAAGAAAGCCGATTGAGCTAGAGTCTCGAAGATAATTGTTTATCAAATCTTGTTCGTTCTTTTTTTAGGCCACTATGTGCTTCACTACTTTCCTTGGTGGTTTTATGGTCTATTGTTATTTTGATCAAGAGGCCAAGTTTGTTCAGCCTCAGTACTTACTCTAGTTTTTGCAAAATAAAAATAAAAATATCTTAATAACTCAAGGGATTTGGCTATTTACGATTTTTGGGTGAGGTTTTGTCCAAGTGGAGGATTCATTCACAAGGTTTTAATGAGGCCGTTGAGACTCTCCACTTTTAAGTTTTGTTGGGTATCCTCTCTCTGCTCTTTGAGCTTTTTTCCTTGGGGTATGCGATAATGGTATCTAGGGGTGTGCATCAATCGAATCGAATCGATAATTTTTGATCGATTATCGGTTCGGTTCGGTTCAAAATTTTGATTATAATCTGTTTTTGGTTTTATATTTTAGGTTCGGTCGGTAACCAAACCGCACCGAAATTATTACTTTTATATATTTATATATTTTATATAATAATTAATTAATATTTTAATTAAATAATTAGGATAAAAATATGTTTATTTAGAAAAAAATATAATATATGTTTGATCGCTTTTTAGGTCCGATCGAAACCGATGGTTTTCGATCGATTCGAAATTATAAGTCGGTTCGGTTCAAAAAATATGTTCATGCGTTTTAGGTTTGAAGAATTTCGATTCGATCGATTGGACACCCTAATGATATCTTGTACTTTGAACTTATTTTTATTTTTATTTTTATGTTACTTATTTAGCCACATAAAGAACTACGTAATTTCATCAAAATTAAATTTCATAATATGTTATTAATTATGTAGAAATATATTTATAAAACCATAGATGGTACTTGTAGTAAATATATTTTTATCAAGTATCAACCCTCCTTTTAAAAAGAGAGAGAATCAACCGAACTAATTATATTATCCCTCATGCAATCTAGATTGAACTTTTCCTGTACAAATAAAGAAGTCTCGATTTTGATTTTCACTGCTTCTCTTCCTCTCTCCCAATAGAAAAGAAAGAAAGAAGATAACTACTTAAATATAGCGAATCGAGGGCAAGATGTGTAGTGAGCTGTTTTATGTTGGACAATGACTTCTCTAGCTGAATTTTGCTTTAAAATGGATGGTTTAAAGTTCAAACTATACATTTTTAAGGTTACAGTTTTTAAAAATTGAAATATACAAAGAATAAATTTTTTTTAAAAAAAACAAAGAATATATTCAACTTTTATCCCTAAAAACTATTGAATGAATGTCTTATAAAGAATGTATTGAATGTGTAATTACATGTCATCCGATATTATTTTATGAGCACAAATGGACAATTAAAAACAATTTCACTATTCCTTTAAGATATTCAAATATTGCGACCTCTTTGTATAAAAAACAGGTTTATGAATTAATCTCCATCGCTCAATTTCCCTTAATAAAAAAAATGAGGGGCACTCACGGACGCGCTGCCTCATGGTACGCGTGGATCTTTCCGGCCCATAGACCCGCTCCAGACGGATCCGCTCCATAGACCCGAATGCATAAAAAAATGATTCTTCAGAAATCCTTCGCTCTATATGTTCTCTCTCTTGCTTTCTACTGGCCATTCTCTTGCTTTCTACTTGCCATTCTCCAGAAATCCTCCGCCACGATAAATTCATGTCTAATTCACACGACTTAGACCGACATCGAAGATACCAATGCACGGACTCGGATGAAAAAGTGGTGGAATGTGAGATTTTTATTTTCACGATTTTGGGTTCGATAATAAAGTTTTGATTCTACGCTGCATCGATTTACGATTATGAGTTGTTGATTTTGTGTTGGATGGTTGGAATTCAATAGAATTATTGATGTTAATTAGCGTTTTGTGTCTAGGTTTTACATAGAATTGGGGATTGAACTTTGGTTTCGATGTGATTTTGTACTTATTATAAATTAAGGTTGGTTCAGCTAGTTTTTTAATCAATTGATTCGAGGAAGATTCGTCGCCGACAAAGGAGGAGCGGCGTGGGAGGCGCGTGCGACTAGCGGCGTAACTGGAGGCGATCGTTGGTTGAGAGACCACCGTGGTCTCGCTCCGGGGTGTATATCGATGTGTTAGTCGAGTTCACGGCGTAGCTTACCCGTCGTCTCCGTGGCGCCCGTGAAATGACCTCCGTGCTACCGACGAAGCAGCGGGATGTAGCGGCGTACCGGCGTTCACGGGCGGTCGCACCAGTAGTAGAAGAGGCCGGTTTCTTGATTATTTCATATATTTCACACACAAACACCTATCACCACGTGTCTAATTAGACTGTTTCTTGATTCCCACTAAATAATCAAATGGCTGTATTAGAACTTAGAAGAACAACAGGCTCTGAGTTTAGCACAAACAAAGGTGCTCGACAAGCTTGGAGAGGCTGAAAACAAGGTCAGGTCGCTTAAGAAAGCAGTGATAAGTTGGGGAACGTCTGTGAAGAGGTTGCAAGTGTTGATGAGATATTCAAGCCGAGTAAGGGCATGTAAGTATGGTTTGTGTTTTGTGCTACAGCTAGTCTTATTGAAATAAGTAGATTGAAATGGACATGGACAGGGAAAGAGCCAAGATTGAAATGGACATGGACATGGACATGGCTCATCAATGTGGAATTCATACCAATGAGAGCACGGGGAGAGCATCACGCACAAATTCAATCTCGATTTCAACAACCTCTTCCACAATAAGATGTACCTTTCCCAACTCGGTTGCTTAGGAGTAAAATGCGTAATCGAAAATAAAGGGATCAGCGCCTCGTTCTCATAGCCACTATCCGTGCACATTGGGGCGGGAAAGGATGGCGTACCTATAAAGGAGGCGGCGAAGTCACGGTCTGCACTGCCTCTAGAAATGAGTTTGTTAGAGAACGTGAAGTCGCATCAATCCCATTTTCTTAAGCAAAAAAATCGAGCAGAGAATTATCAGAAGGTGAAAACTATGGATGAAAAACGGGGCTGGGTGGGGCTCTACCTTCCAGCTTATGAGTTATTATGGTTTTGTATCTTGATATTCTCAGCTTACGCAGCTACATTATTATTTATTAATGCTAAGACAATGACTTGAATAGTCCAAAATAGTATGTTAGATTGAACATATAGGAGAATATTAAATATTGCATGCTGAAAGCGTTATGTTGATCATTCATGACAAATAGTTTGGGGGGTCTTTCTACTACAATTTTCGCAAGATTATGTTGGGGTCGTTCCCACCTAGTTCTAGGAGCTCTTGCCCTTCCCTTTTTTGGCTAATGAATTATATATGTTTTGATGATGGCTGCATCTTTTTCTTACAGAAGTAGGTATATAGATCCCTAGAATCAGAATCAGAAGCGTTATATTGATTTGTATTTAAGTGATAATGAATCAAATCCCTAGCATCATTCCAGAATACAGAAGTTAGAAATAGTATTTTGCAGAAGATAAAATAATAGGAGGTGGACTGGACATAGTGAAATGAGGGAAAAAACAATGACATAGTTGAGGGTATAGTGAAATGAGTGAAACTCACTATTTCCATGGTTTTTGTAGTGAATCTAATTATGGTAGCTAATTACCCAGTCATACATCAGCTTATGGTGTGGCGTTGTGTGAATGGTCAGTAAGCATACCTACATTGTCATGTTGGTATTCTTGTATTTGAGAGCTGATTCGCTCCAAAGTGAACTCCGGTTGGGATTCACAAATTTTAATTTTGAACTAGAATCTACTATTTGTTCTCTTCTTACATTCAAATTTGAGGAAAGCCCTTTTTATGTGTCTTAGGTGATCGGACCTCTCGTCTATACCGGTTGAGATGGGGTTCTCAAAGATCAATTAGCATTGATCTTTAAGGATGAAATTTGGTCGATGGTTTGTATGAAGTAGTGCAACATATTACAGAACACAATCACACACTTTGTAGAAGAGGATCGAGTTACTTACTTCGTTCTCAAAGATCAATTAGCATTGAGAAGGCTAATGTTATTGAGAATATGATCTCTTCGGAATGAGAGCAACTGATTCATTTAGATACATGGCACACGAAGCAGGGGGGTGAACATATCATTGGTCATACAAAAAAAAATCACTTGAATTTTGTAAATAGGTTGAAAATTGATGCCATAGAAGGAGGGGATGCACAACACTTATTGGTAATTTAAGCCAGCAGGGTATTGAAGATCAAGAGTTCTTTTTTAGAGTGAATCTAAATGATGAAGGTAGATTGTGCAATATTTTTTGGAGAGACTCGATGATGAAAGAAGATTATATGATATATGGGGATGTTGTTGTCTTTGACACAACATATAGAACTAATAAGTATAATTTGATTTGTGCACCATTTGTTGGGATAAATAATCATTCGAAAACTGTTATGTTTGGTTGTGCATTCATCTCAAATGAGAAGACATGATCATTTGAATGGTTATTTGATGTTTTCAAGAAATCTATGGAGGGTCGAAGTCTCGTGACATTGTTTACTGATCAAGATAAAGCAATTTCGAATGCAATCGAAAAGGTTTTTCCTACGACCAAACATAGGTTATGCATATGTCATTTGTACCAAAATGCACAAAGTCATTTGGGAAGTTTGAAATCTGATAAGAACTTCAATGATGCATTTCAGAAATGTTTAACAGGATGTGCAAATGGAGAAGAGTTTGAAAATTGTTGGAAAATCATGATTTCAAGGTATCAACTAGAAGACAAAATTTGGTTTAAAAGGTTGTATGATTTAAGGGTACAACAAAGAATTCTTCTCTGCTGGGATTCTATCATCACAAAGAAGCGAAAGCACAAATAGTGCACTAAGCTTCAATGCAAAGAAGACAACCAGCTTGAATGATTTTTATAAAATCTTTAAGAAAACAGTTGAACGTTGGAGAAGCAATGAAGCAAATGATGAATTCCAATGCTCAAGAGGAAACCCCACCTCGTTGTTAAAATTGAATGGAATTCTCAGCCATGCTTCTGAGGTATACACACTGTCACTTTTTAAAGATTTTGAAAGAGAATTCATGGAGTCCATTTCCATCTCATTTACCTCTTTATACGAAGAGCATGACATCAAGTTATATAGTGTCAATCATGTTGATGGGATATCATGTTTTGTGGTCAGTTTTTATGCAAATGACACTTTAGTAACTTGCTCATGCAAGAGATTTGAGGAATGTGGGATGCTATGTTGTCATTGCTTGAGGATTTTGCATATTCATTCAATAGATAAAATATCATAATGTTACATTAAGAAAAGATGGACAAAATTTGTGAAACAAGGTTTGTGGGATAAATATGAAACTGAATCAGGGAAGAGTAAAACTTATTCTTCTCGGAGAAATCAAATGATGAGAAAATACTACAATCTTATTTTAAGAGCCTAAGAAAATGATGAGGATAGAACAATCATTGAAGATGGATTGAATAGTATGACATTTGTTCTTGAAGCATCAATGAGTACAAGGCAAAAAAAGAATGTAATGGAGAATAAAGAGGCTTCAATGTCATCAAGTAATGTTGTGTTGTTGTACGTTCAATCACCAAAGGACGGAAACGAAGAATTCAAGGACATCTTCAGAAAAGTGATAAGAAGAAGAAGACCATTGATGCATCAAATTCAAACCAAATGAAAGAGTTTGGTTCCAAGACTCCAAATCCAAAATTATTTTAGAAGATTTCACTGATTTGGGGGTGACTGGCAGAATATTTCATGGGTAATATTCTCAACTTGTTAATTATAATTCATATTAGGATTTTCTATTTAAGTTCTGCTATATAGTTTTGAAAGTATTGGTCCATGTGCTTGCATGTCATTAATAGAAAAAGGAGGCTTGTTGTTTTACCAAAAAAGTATTATTAGGATACATTGAACCTAGAATAAGTTATGTCAGTCTCAGTTAACACAATATCTTTGAGAGTAGTTACAGCTTACATCTTTCAATACCGTGCACCAAATGAATTTATATGACTCGATGTCACACACAAGTACCTAGCATGTAGCATTCGGTGGTGACGTGAAGTTGAACAAAACTGAAGAATCAACATTGAAGAAAAACTAGTTAAATTCAACATAACCAACTCCAAATGGGAGCAAAATACAAACAGCTACATTCATTAGTCGCCAAATTGAAACTACCAACTTACAAAGAAATCACACGCATATATATATATATATATATATACACACACACACATATGTTTATGCTAAAAGCTTTAGTTTACCACTAAGAGAGAGAGAGAGAGAGAGAGATGTTTTGAATCAATCACCTTTTAGGCGATTTGGGCGATCGTTCAACTTAGTCAAGCCTTATCATGAGCCATCTTCGCTTGCTCGCTCTCTCCATAATAACTCTCAAACGCCGCGGAAAAACCATGGAATCGAAAGCAAAACAAATTCACCGAGAAATGAATTAGGGATACCTGGTATAGAATCGTGAAAGGGAGATCATTTCCGGAGTCAAAATCATCAAATTAGGAAAATCTGCTTCCAAGGGGTGCGATCGGTGTTCAATCAAAAACAAAATTTGGCGTGATGGAGGCCGGAAAAACTGTAAGACATACCGAGAGAAGGAAGAAAAAAGAATAAATAGAAGAAAAATGAAAACGCAAAGAAAGAGAAGAAAAATGAAGAAAACACTATTTATATGGTGGATCCAGACGGGTTACGGGTCGGGTTGGGATCCGCACGCATGAGGCCGAGAGTTTTTGTCAAAAAAAATAAAGATCGATATTAGTCGAAACCATCCTTTTTAAAAAACTTTATGAAGAGCAAAATCATGTTGCCGGTTATTCTACCAAAAACATTTAATTAAAATGATATTTCTGAATATTTGTGGTTTGTTGAGTTGGTAAAAACCTAATGATTATTATGCCAGCCAATATTTAAAGAAAGTTAGATGAATGTTGGCCACAGAATGTTGAGCCAGTTCATAGGATTCTCAGTGGATTATAACTCAAATAACTTAATATTTCGTCGTTGAAAATATTGAATTGCAATATTTTTTAAAATATAATCAGTGTTGGGAATGTTCTAATGTATTAGCTAAAATTGATAATATTTTTAAAATCTCATCAAAATTAAAGACACAAACTGTATTTATCACAAAATATTTTAGTTTGTCCAAGGATAGTTTGTGGTATTTTGGATATTTTTTCAATAAATTTAGAAGCAATAATATTATATATTTTAAAATAATAATAATAATAATAATAATAATAATTATTATTATTATTATTATTATTATTATTATTATTATTGAGAGCCTTTATCCTACTTTCTTTGAGTCCAACTTTCATTTTTTTATTCTAACTTTTTAAGTTTAAATTTTTGTATTATAGTTTGATTTGTAACTAGTAATTATGATTGATCATATTCAATGATATACAATTGTTTTTAGTATTTAATTTCATTTTAAAATAAAAATTAATTTATTATTCATAACTAGAATATATTATTTTTTGAAACCTTAAGTCCAATAAATATCCAATTAAGAATTTTTGTATTATAATAATTTTGTTCTTATTAAATTTAGTAGTAATAATCGTAACATATGATTAGAGCCGGCAAAATTAGCCCGGCCCGATGGGTCGGCCCGGGGTATCCGAAATTGGGATCGGGCTGGGCTCGTGAAAATAGTGACTCGAAAAAAATCGGGCCTAAAAAGCCCGCCCACATAGCCCATTGGGCTGATCGGGCTTTGAGGCTAAAAAGCCCGGGGTTAACGGGCCTAAAAGCCCGCCCACACATTTAAAGTTTTAATATTTTACATTTGATGTTTGATGATATTTGAAACTTTAAGTTTATCTTATTTACGTTGAAATTGATGTCAGACTTGCTAGTAGACTTAATTTATTTTATTTACTTTGGAATTGATGCTATTAGACGTAATTTATCTTATTTACTTTGAAATTGATGTTAGTAGATTTAATTTATTTATTGTTATCATATTTTTAAAATTAAAATAATATTTTATTAAATTAAATATTAGACGAGGTTTGGCCGTGACCCAAATAAATTTGACTGGGTTCCATATTTTTAGCCGATCTTATTTCGGTCGTCTTAAGCTCGGCCGATAAAATAATAAGTTCTGATGGGCGAAATGAGCCAGTCCTATCCGCCTCTTTTGTCAGCTCTACATATAATGCACCGCTTATTCTTGGAAGCAATAATAAGTGATTGGTATCCAAATATATTGGCGGTAGTAGGGACCACATGCCTTGAGGTGTCACAAAAGTAACATTCCCTGACGCATCAAAGACGGTTTTATCCCTCTTTATCTAATATTTATTCTCCACTTCTTATTTTTTACTTATGATGCAAACTTCAAGGCAAGGCTTGTTGGCGTCACAAGAGCACACATATGCATATACATATTGTACTAATAAGATTTAAACTTCGATTTACATTCTTATTTTATGATTTATCACAATTATGTATCATTTTGTAACTTTTATAAAGTGAGCTATGGCGGTTCTTAACTTTTTGTAAATTGAGTGGCAATTTATATCACAATTCTTTTTAGAAATATTTCACTTTCAAATTTGGGATTTTCCTTCATTCCAAAATTTGGATAATATGGGACTATCATGGTTATGTTGTCATTTTCTATTCTAATTCATAAATCTGAGCTCAAACGATGATAAGTTCTTTATAATGATTATATAACCTAACGAGGCATAACTCAAATAGTGATGCGATGATAAAACTAACTTTGTTTCAAACTACTTAATATTCTTATTCATTTTGTTGAAACCGTTAATCAATTTTTTCGTGTAAATGATTTCAATTCATTATATTAACATGGTGGGCATAAGGGCATTGCCTACACGAATTAATTTTTTAATTCGTGCAATCTTTTATTTTGTGAGAAAATTTTGGCTAAGACTAGAAATGTGAAGTCAATCATTCTAAAAAAAAATGTGGGTTAGTAAGTTGATTTAATTCGGTGGCGTACAAAGTAGTCGAGTTTCATTACTCAACTTAGATGTGTTTACTTTTGGTGATTAAATAAAATTAATTCAACCTAATTTAATGTTTACGTTTAACAATTAATATTTGAGGATATTTCGTAATTTGGGATTATCTTTCAAATTATGGGATTATCTTTCAAATTATTCTTTATTATTTTTAATGCAATCAATATAGGTGAAATTTGAATAATTCTGCAAATAAAGAGAGAGTTATTTATCCCAATTTTAATTTTCAACTAATCCCTTATAATAAATAAATAATTGATAAATAAAAATGATCATATCATATATTTAAATCATAACATATTCAATCCTTCAAAATGTTAATCATAAAAAATAACATTATCTTATAACACAAATGTTAGAATGTTAGAATAGGAGCAATTGATGATTTGATGTTGGGATGGATTTTGACATTTTGTAATACAAATATTTCACAAGATTATGGCCAATTATCAGATTATATCCTAAACTATTTGACTTGTTATAGAAATATCATAAACTTTCAATAATATCAATAACAAATTCAAACTATTAACATTGTACAAAAAATATCTTCCTTAATATTTTTATTAACAGAATGCTGATTGAGATTTTCACGTGGCAAAAATGAGCTAATGCTTTCAATAGGTTAATGAGTGTTATTAAAAGTGAGCTTTATGTTGAGCATACCATAATGTTATTTTATAAGACTCGATAAATGACTATTGATAAAAAAAAAGATGTATAATTTAAGCAATAACTTTCATGAAGACTTTTAAGGATTGCGACAAAATTTTGTAGACACAACACAACACAATATAACTAGTGGAACTTACATTGTACAATACTTCATTTGTATTTTTTATTGTAAAAATAATATTTTGATTCTAATTCTAATTTCATCAAAGCTAATATTTTCTCTGATAAAATGAGCCATGTAGTACTTTATTTACCACTAGAAATGATGCTATCAAATAACTAACGAGTCCAAAATAATAATCTCATATTTAGTAAGTTTTTTAAAAGATATTATCAACTATATACTTATGAGACTCTATAATGACTATTCACAAAGCTTTGAATAAGTAGGCAAAAATCATCTAAATCCTACATTAATAAAATGGATGCAACTAAAAGACATAAATTTAATATTCAGTCAGACATCAACCTTAACTACTTAAATAAATATACAATCAGATGTTAATCAACAATTGCAAAAAAAAAAAAAAAACACCAGGATGTGTTCATGTTTACTGTCATCCCATCAATTTTGTCATGTGATGGTCATCAAGTAATAATCAAAACAAAATAAATACTAAATATATATGTGTTTACAAAAAAAGATGACTAAATAGAACCGTCATAAACTTTAAAAAATGATTTTGGTGGAAACAACATCGTTTTTGCCACTTGGTAATCTCAATCAATATTATATCAATAAAAAAGTTAGTACATACATTTTTGATACAATGCTAATAGTTTGAGTCTTTTATTGATATTTTTGAAAGTTCAAAATATTTTTGGGACAAATCAAATAATTTAGGATTTAATCCAATTATTACCCTAAACCGATACTATTTTTTCTAGTTTATTTGGATATGAATAAGGTAAATACATTTTAATGAACGTTTAAAGAATTTTCCCTTTATTTATGATATTACAATCCATATTCTACTAATTAATCACAAAATCTGAATAAATTAAGATGTTGTCAATTGTCAAAGTGTCGCTATGAAGATTTATACAAGTACGCAAGAAATCAAACCAAAATCCACCAAATGAAAGCAAAAAATTAAGAGCGAAATACAAGTAAAGAAAAGAGTAAACTCCTCTCTCTCTCTCTCTCTCCCCTTCCTCATGAGTGATGTAAATTCTACAACAAACTCTCATCTACTCTCTCATTCTCTTCTGCTTCCTTTACCTTTTCCTCTTCCCCTTTTCGCATTCCTCCCAAATCCGAACTACTAATAAGTTCAATTCTCTAATTCCGAGAGCAGTCAATTTGCGTTCAATTCGTTTCTGACGTTAAATAATAGTTTTGGTAAATGCGGAATGGTGGTACAGCAAATATGGTTGTTGAATTTCCCGACGCCGACATCGAGAAGCAGCAGAGCGGCGGGGCGGAGGAAGGCGGTGTCGTACCGGAAAATGCGGCCGTAGGTCAATCTCAGGACTTCACTGAGAAAGTAATTGACGTGGTGGTTGTGGACTGCGCCATCAAAGGTGAATCACTGCCCGAGAGAGATGCGAATACAAATGAAGAGTGCAGGTATATCTCCTTCCGCTCTAGTATTACGTTTTTTATTATTCCTTGTTAGCTGAAATTTCGGTTTGAATCACTGGAATGGGTATAGTAGTCGGTAGACTTGGTCAGTCTGATATGAGATTGCTAAATTCGACTAAATGCATAAATACGAAATAAGGAATGCGTGTATCTGTGCTTCAAACTACCTGCTTGATTAAACGACAAGTTTTATTTTGTCATTTTTAGGACATTTTAATAATTTTTAAGCATCCGCTTTATGATAAGTTGAACTGAATAATTCTGAATTCAATATATAATTCTCATTTCTGATCTTTCGGCTGTCTGTGTGCTCCAAGAATAATGGTCTCAAAACCTAGATCAAAGGGCAATCAAGGACTCATTGGAGCAAATGATGGTAACTAAATCCACCGAGTCGCTATGTGGCCTGACAAACTCATTGTAATTATTAATATAATCGCATACTGTCATGAACTTTTGAAGTCCAGCTCCAGTTTGAGCTTTTTTGAGCCATTCTAGAGAAACTTGGATCAATCAAAACATTGGTTACTATTATATTCTTTTCTAAATCCTTCATCAATTCAAATTGTTCCATCCATATACAGCCTAAGCCTAAGGCCATAAGAGTTTGAAGTTAGTATGGTGACATCAACATACAACATAACTCTCTAGCCCAACAGTCCCTGTTATTTTGATTGTTTCGACGTGTTCAACTACTCAAAGTTTGCAAGTGTATATAAATTGGTGGCAGGATCTATAAATAGCACTGTCTTCTAGAGTTGTTTGCAATAGGCAGCACATTTTCAAGCTTATTGTTGGAGTAATTGGACACTTTTGTTATTTGTGGGTATGAATGCTGCGACCATTGTTGTATATCTGAGAAATCAGTATAAAACGTGCATCATTAGCAGCAACCTTAAAAAGTAACTAGAAGTTATAATGAAATTCGATATCGACGGTTAATGATATATAGGAGAAATACTTGGATATATTTGTGATCAATTGTTCTTTACTCTCTGTTGGGGAGACTTCTCAAATTCAGTGGTCCTGTTCACCTGAAGCGGCTTCAAAAACTGAAACTATATAATCTCTATAGATGTCTTATTTTGCATGATTTCATTTCTTGATTTCTACTTTGTTGAATATATTGAGTAAAAGTAATAATTTGATACTACATAGTTGGAACTTAATTGGAAAATGACAATGACGATCTTTTCAGTTCCAACACCTGAAAAAAATATAGAGAATATTTCTGTTCCTAGCTATTGGGGCTTGACATAAAGTCTTGATTGGTCATGGTGTCTTTGCTCCTGTCCGAACCCCAGGATTCTCATAAAAAGAAAAAGTTATGTTGAAACAGGGAAGGTCTAGAATTGTTAGTTTGGATTCTTCTATATCTCTTCCTCTACAAAACTTTAAGGAAGATAATAGGTGCATCCATTCGTCAGATTATCGCACTTCATGCATATGCCAAAAAAAGAAAAATCTTGAAGACTTCAACATCATGTAGCAATGAAAAATTATTCTCATATTTGGCATTTGCCTTTTAATGGCTGATTGGGCTATATAGGTTTCAGTTTCCGTATCAATCATAAGATTCCAGCCAAGGCAAACGATTAAAAAAGAAGAGTCTACCTCTTTATCAATAAAGATGGTGATGAAGTAAAAATAGTACACTTGCACCATGGTCCACATGTACCTTTAGCTGATGTCTTTTTCCCTGTATACCTAGAAACTTGATGAGATAAAATTAGTTTTTACATATCTGATGCACTATTTTTATCTTGCGTATGTCAATGTTTATTTTAGGGTGCGTCATTTATAGTTTTGAGATTGATTAAAGCTGGATTATGCTTTCTCATGACAGAAGCAACTTTATATCTGCTCCCTGTTCAAAGCATCATCTATTTATAGCACTTTTTGGTCACATGTTACCTTAAAGATATTTAATATTTACTTATTTTGATTGAAGAATGCAGAGGAAACATTCTAAATGGATTATACTGATGCTTCCGTTTTACAGGGTATGCCAGGAGGAAAATGAAGAAGCCTTGATCAGTCTTGGATGTCTATGTCGAGGTGGTCTTTCAAAAGCACACCATTCATGTATAGTGAAGTGGTTTAATACACGAGGTTCAAATAAATGTGAGATATGCCAGTTAAGTGTCCAAAATTTTACTGGTGATTTCAGCTTAACCTGTGATGGATGATAATGAGCCTCCACGCTTCTCATGTAGGCAAGTAGCTGCTAACGTAATACCTCCTGATCCTCAGGCAAGTGCCGGTCAAATATAGGTTTAGATGCTTTAGCTTTTGATATGGATTTCTGAAGGATCTATATGTGCTTTCTTTACCTTTGTACTTAGTGTGATTGCTTTCCTGATGCATACTCAAATCTGAACTGCATCACAGTTCAATTGGTTTTATTTGTCATTCTAGGCTATGGGGAAAACCTTGCTATTTGTGAACTTAAAACTAAGTTCTGCTTAGCAAGGCAAAAGAAATTGCGAGTCATTATATGGCTTTCTAGAAGAGCATTATGACTGAAGCCGGCATATTTCTATGCTTTTGGTGCTGTTTCTGGAATGATGTTCATTAGCAAAGGATTACGCTTCTTACTTATGATACAATTCGGAGTTGGTAATTAAAATATCTCTGACTTGATTCTTATGCATGACAGACTAGTTACTGGGTTTGGACGGTTGATCCAGCCTTTAGAACTCAAGATCGGCAAAGGGTGAGGAAGCATTCTTTTCTTTGTCTAGCTGTTGCGAGTAGTTTTTACATCTCTTTTTCAGAAAACCACTACTAAATTACTGATTGTTACTTGATAACAGGGGTGTTTTAGTCCTCTTTGGGTAGCATTTTCCATTCTTATTGGTGGTCTTTTGCTGGATGTGCTGATTTCCGTAACCCTTGGTGTTTCTGCCTCCCAGTTAACATCATCATCGGTAAAACTGTCCCGCAATCGGGTTTAACTCTGACCAAAATTAATCTGCATGTTTATAAATTTTGAACTGCGGAATGCAGGAGTGATCGTTGTGCTGGGACTTGGAACAGCTCTTCGACTGGGGCTAGAGTTTTGTCAAGAGTGGAATGTTAGAAGAGTGGTGCAACGGGTAGAAGCAAATGCCACTATTGGGTACCATCCCGCATTGTAAGCCATATACTTTTAATTGCGTGCATATTTTATGAGCGGATGTGTTGTATCTTAAGTTATACAAGATCCAACTTTGATTACTAAGTTAGGCATTTAGGAGGCTGAACGAGAGATCTTTTTATCTTGCTCGCTTATATTGCTGACTTGCTGTTGCTGTATATATTATTATCATATCGTCCCTGATTTTTGTGAATGCATAGTGATTAGTGAATGTAGTGGTACTGATATTTTCAGTTATCACTAATTTGGACAATTTTCAAAAGTTCAAACTTCTAATATCGAAATCGTAGTTTATTTGGGCCCCGACTGTATATAATGGCATAGATTCCTTTTAGTTCAACATTTAATCGATATTAAATTTTCAAATTGTTTTGGAGCTTTCAATGTTGTCCGCCCCAAGTTGTTAAATTAGGGGGATGTATGCATCTTTAACTTCATTATAGCAACATGGACAACCATGAAATTCAATGCTGTGGTACTATTACTAATCTCGTAGTATTTGAATTCAGTATTTTGGTACTATTACTAATCTCGTAGTATTGTTATAAACGTATGAGAAAACTGCCAAATAAATCACTCCACATTAATATTTTAACATTTGCAATTGTGTCCAAAACCAAAATTTTGTCAAAATTGATTATTTTGTTCCAATTATCAGTAGATTTTAAACTACTTCCTTTGATTAAAAATTTGTAGTAGAAGTGTTATTATTTATATAATTACGTATTAGATTTTCAAATTTCCACTACTCGTATCACTTGTGAAATGCAATATTATTGCTGGTGTCTAAAGGCTAAACTATTTTGATAATTCTTGTTTGTATTAGACACATATTTTTACTCATATATAGATTGATTATATAATAATATATCATTTATGTAGGAAAATCTGATTTTAACCCTCTCCCGAGGATCTATCTTGTATGTTTAATTCACCATACATTGATTATATGCCTAGCATTCACCTATATAATTAATTGCAACACGTAGGGGTTTTCTCGTGTTTACTGCGAATCATCGGGGATGAATGGATCAAGACTCGTGCTTTGATCTTCCTGATCGTATCCCGCTTGCCTAAACTCCAATGCCGAGTGAGGACAATCATGAGAGTGCTTTAGAAATTCGCCTTCTTCCAACTTACTTAATTTTCGAAAATTCTCACTATATCAAGATAGTAATTTCGAAAATATGGTTAACATTAACCTTGATTTTCTCTCTCACCTTATATTTATAATGCAACCTTAAACCCTATCAAGATAGGATTTATGCATATCTAATAAATATAATCTTATCACTTAAGATAGAGAGGATCAAGCTGAGTCCCAGTGGGACTCTGTAAGGAGAGGGGCGAAAATCACTAAGCTTCCAGGCCTGGATGGGTCACCTAGGGATTAAATGCAGGAATAAAGATGGGCCTCAAATAAATTAATTATCTTATGTTCACCCTGTAACATAAATTAATTTATAAACATTTATTCATGCCACTAGAGAATAAATGCCGATTTACCCTTTATTACCGAAGTTGAGTCGAACTTGCACTTAGACTTTACGAATCCCGTATTTAAGATATCAGACGTCCATTAATTATTTACGCTGCTCGACTTCTTAAAATAATTAATATCTCTAATTCCTTAAGTAGTACCACTCAACCTTATTATTGTACTTGAGATAACTCAACCTGCGGGTTTAGTACAATAAACCTTTGAGCCCTTAAGGGACGTCATCATCCTAAACGGATATGGTGACTGACAGATAACTAGCATGACATACAAGATCGCCACCATCCAAGATGCAGAGAATCTTGGGTTATCTCACGTAACCTCACCCATAGCAAGTCAAAGTGATGGTCAAGAACTCATACTCACCTAATACCTTATCGAGATTTAGATCAACGAAAGTCTCCGAGATCTAGGTTCTTCACGACGGTCGATAGAAGAACTCATCTCATCTGTGATCCATCAATACGCCGTAGACGCATCAAAGATGACAAGCAACCAAGTCAAGTCACTTCTTATCTACACCGTAGCCTATACCGACAACTCGTCCTCAAGTTGTCTCAGCTGTGATACTATTTATATCTCATTAAGCTTGACCAATCATACAGACTTCTGTGATCTACAACACACTGTATGATCTAACTTATATATGAGATAAAATGACATATATATGCAATCAAGTAAACAATTCAGATAGGAGATTGTAATAGTGGTAAGTGAAACATTGTATAAAAGCTCAACCAAAATCGCCCACTTTCCCTTTTCATCTTTCATGAAGCGGTGGTTTTCTTTGAGGTGCGATTAAAGATCAGGCACCTTTGCCCATTTTATGCTCTTCCGTTACTAGATCCTCTGCAATGAATCTAGAGTATAACTCTTATCATAAAGGACTACTTTATAACGGAAATCATCAAAAGACTTGGGCAAAGTGTTGAGGATCATATCAATTCGACTATGTCATCAATGTATCCTCCAACCAATTCGAGCTCCCTAATAGATTGATCATTTGCTCTACATGGTCATGCACCGAATCGCTTTCCTTCATTGAACTTGACATTATTGATTTTGTCAAATTATGACAAGTTTATCTCGTCCGACCTCATACGATTTCATAAGACTTAGCCATATAGTGGTCGCATCTTCCATCTCTTGATGCCGGAGTTGCAGGACTCGCACATGGTGACCAAAAGAAGGCACTTTGTCATTCTATTTCGATTTGTCCCATTTCTCGTGCTCCTCGCTCTCCTCATCGAGATGAATCGCCCAGAGGCTGGGACGGTGTAGTGAGTATAAATAAATTTTCTTCCGCGGTAAGAACGTTCTCAATGTTTCATTTCCACCGATAAAATTCACCTGATAGAGGATTTTGTGCGAGCATGTTGATAATCGGTGTAAGAGACATATCCGAAAAGTAATGTAAACACATAAGCATACGATCGACATAATTCGTGAACAATAATATTGTAACCTTTTGATAAAACAATATTAATTGAAACCTCCAATCGCCCAAGGAATTCCACATGCAAGCCACGCGTGTGGACGTTTACACAAGAACCCTCGACTGCACTAAAATAAACATTTCATCGCTTAATTTCAATCCATGTCAACTTATCCTTATAACAAATGAAATTAATGATTGACCTTACTGACCACATCACTATCGCAAAGAAGGGACTTCATGGAAGTTGTACTTGAGTTGATGTCTAGCAATGACCATAATTTTAACAAAGAAAATGAATTGACATACTCACTCAGACTATACCGCCCAATCCAAATTCCTTTGTTATCTAATTTTAAATCTATATCTAGAGAACTTATGAAAATCCCATATGCAAGCCACGCGTGTGGATCGTTATACATGAAACTCCCACTTCTCAATAGATTAAAATGTTTTATTTAGAAATCTCATCTAACAAACTTATGACAAACAAGGCAAGCAAGCCACGCGTGTGATCGCGTTTACTCACGCAGCGTATCACTTTGTTTAGAGATCAAAAGTGGAGGTCTTGACATTTTAATTTAAAAATTAATATGTCGGGTTACTTGCTTAGTCTTTTATTTCAAAAGGTTTATCCATGCAGATCACGTAATCCTAGCATGCTTTTCTATAGAACTCAACATGTAAAACATGCTCACAGAATTCTAAAATATGCTTGAAAAACGCGATAAACCTAGCATGCTTACTATGCTCATCCAATCACGAAAACATATATAACATGTTTATCTACGTAATTAAACATACATAGCATGCTTCGCATAATTTAAACATCCACGACATGCTTGAACGATAAAAATAAAATAAAATCGCTCATCGCGCCCAATCGTGGACCATGTACCGCCTAATTTATTACATAAATTTGCAAAGCATGATCTTGAAACTCAAAAACAGCTCGCGTGCACGGGCATGGACCGGATTCACAAACTGGATTTCAAACGGGCCGGATCATCGAAAGGGCCGAACCGAGTCGAAAATTCAACCGGTCAAAATTCCGATCCGGGCCGAAAAATCGGGTCGTACGAACCGGTCGGGTCACCAAAACAAAACGGGCCGGGTCGGTCAGATAAGGGTTGGGCGCGCTGAGGCACGACCCATGTGCGCGCCAAAGACACCGCCGCCACCTGCTGTACGCCACGGCTCGCCGAAACGCGGCTTGAGGTTTCGCGCGATAATCACGCCGGCCGCCACGCCGCCGAGAATCTCACGCAGCGCCGCCGAGGTGGCTGAGCGTTGCCGAGAAATCTGCGCGCCGCTACCAGGCGCTGCGCACAGATCTCGAAGCGTTGCCTGCCGCGACCCGCCGAGGTCGCCGAGGCGCCAGGCGTTGTCGAGCGTCCGCCGAGGTTTCGCGACGTGAATCTCGCGCCGAGGCCACCGAGAATCTCTGACGCACGACGCGCGACCCGCTGCCGAGCGCCGCGCGCGCCCGCCGCCGGGCGCAACCAGCGGCGTCGCGATGCGCGCTGCGCCCGCCAAGGCCGCCTGGCGGCGCGTGGCGCGCAGCGCCGCTCGAGGTTTCCGTACCTCGGCGCCGAGGCGTGCCGAGGCCTTGCGCAGGTTCGCGAGCCCGCACGCCCGCCATCGAGCTCGCGACCCCGCGTCCGTGTCACCCGTGTCGCCCGGACGCTGGCGCGCTGAACGCCGAGGCGTGTCCGGCGCCGCCCGGCCGCCGCCGCGACCCGCCGAGGCTTGTTGCCCGCGCCGTCGCTCCTGTCCGTCAATGCCACCGAGAACTCGCGCATGGCGCCGTGCTCGCGCCGTGCGTCCGGTTTTTCAAAGAACTCCCGTCGTCTCGTTCTTCGTGCTTTCATCTTCGTTCTTCTTTTCATATAAGATTTACAGAAAAAATCTAATCTAACCACGGATTTTCTCGTGGTGAAAAATAAAATCCGACAAAAATAAAACAAGCCACGATGAACGACTGATTCACAATTAATTAATTACGCACGTTATAATCAAACGTGAAGTAATCCAACAGAGCCAAGATATCGATCCTGTGCTCTGATACCAATTGTAGTGAAATTTGATTTTAACCCTCTCCCGAGGATCTATCTTGGATGTTTAATATACCATACATTGATTATATGCCTAGCATGCACCTATATAATTAATTGCAACACGTAGGGTTTTCTCGTATTTACCGCGAATCTATCGTGGATGAATGGATCAAGACTGCTTTGATCTTCCGGATCTGTATCCCGCTTGCCTAAACTCCAATGCCGAGTGAGGACAATCTATGGAGAGTGCTTTAGAAATTCGCTTCTTCCTACTTACTTAATTTTCGAAAATTCTCACTATATCAAGATAGTAATTTCTAAAATATGGTTAAGCATTAACCTTGATTTTCTCTCACCTTATATTTATAACGCAACCCTAAACCCTATCAAGATAGGATTTATGCATATCTAATAAATATAATCTTATCACTTAAGATAGAGAGATCGTCGAGTCCCAGTGGGACTCAGAAGGAGGGGCTAAAATCACTAAGCTTCCGTGCATGGACGGGCCACTCGTGGATCAAATGTGAGGAATAAAGATGTGTTAAAATAAATTAATTATTTTATGTTCACCTGTAACATAAATTAATTTATAAATATTTATTCATGCCACTAGAGAATAAATGCCGACTTACCCCTTTATTACCAAGTTGAGTCGGGCTTGCACTTAGACTTTACGAATCCCGTATTTAAGATATCGATGTCCATTAATTATTTACGTGCTCGATCGCTTAAAATAGTTAATATCTTTAATTCCTTAAGTAGTACCACTCAACCTTATTATTGTACTTGAGATAACTCAACCTGCGGTGGTTTAGTACAATAAACCTTTGAGCTCCTTAAGGGGACGCCATCATCCTAAACGGATATGGTGACTCGTCTGAGATAACGAGCATGACATACAAGACCGCCACCATCCAAGATGCAGAGAATCTTGGGTTATCTCATGTAACCCTCACCCATAGCAAGTCAAAGTGATGGTCAGTAACTCATACTCACCTAATACCTTATCGAGATTTAGATCAACGAAAGTCTCCGAGATCTAGGTTCTTCACGACGGTCAGATAGAAGAACTCATCTCACCGTGATCCATCAATACGCCGAGACGCATCAAAGATAGACAAGCAACCAAGTCAAGTCACTTTTATCTACACCGCACCTATACCGACAACTCGTCCTCAAGTTGTCTCGGTTGTGATACTATTTATATCTCATTGCTTCGACCAATCATACGGACTTCGTGATCTACAACACACTGTATGATCTAACTTATATATGAGATAAAAAGACATATATATGCAATCAAGTAAACAATTCAGATAGGAGATTGTAATAGTGGTAACTGAAAACATTGTATACAAGCTCAACCAAAACTGCTTCCAGTATACAAATCCAACAATTTAACTCTTGGGTCGTTTGGTAGGTGAGATATGCCCTGGATAGGGAACATATCTTGACTTATCTGTTTGTTTGGTACGTGAGATCCATTATCTCACGAGCCCGTGATATATGTAAAGCCCGATATAATCCACTGTAACTCTTTGGTAAGTGTAACTCACGGTTGATCCCATATTTGTATCCAATCTGCATAGTAGACCAGGCTAGCGACCGCTAGCCTCATTTTTTATTAACGATGAGGTTACTTAGGCCAGGCTAGTGATCGCACCGTAGCGGTCGCTAGCCTCATTTTTTATTTGTTCTGGGGTTACTTTTATCATTTTGTTTCGTAATCTATATTTGTAACTAATGTACCAAACAACAAGGTTGACTATCTATATTTTTATATCTTATCTACCAAACAATAAGATACGATATATATCTAACATTATCTACGATACATATCCTATTCTTATATCTACCAAACGAGCCCTTAATATTCAGTATATAGTCATAGTATGTATATCTTAGTTGCAACATATATATATTCTTTTTTGATTGTTAATCAAATTTTCTCTCTCTCATGAAAGGAATTATACATTGTAGATATTCCATTGAAAATAACAAATGAAAACTCTTATCAACCATCTTTTTCTTTCTCGAGAAAAGTTAAGAGTAACTTTGATTGTATCAAAATTATAAATATAATAGAATAGCATTCTCACAAATGAACCGAGTTATAATCTTTTATCACTACCTGTGAATTTGGTACTTATGCTTGCTTATTCAACTAACTAATCAGGTAATCATGACAATTTTTTGTTATCCTTATTGGCTTCATTTAGTACATTCCAATCATATTTTTAAAAAGACTTCCTTCCTAGTAAATTTTTCAGAGCTATTTACTGTAATTTCATCGGAACAATAAACATGCTTCTGTTTATTAGAACAAAGTATTAATATATTTTCATTTTTAAAATTCAATATTTTAGTAATGCAGATATCATTTGGCAAGATGTTCATGTAAATAGTATCGAATATTTTGTTATGAGAAAATTAATATTTGATATATTTGATATAATGTAAATAAGATATAACAAGTTTGAGTAATTATCAATACTACTATACGGGTTTGAGAAAGATACAAGTAGTAAAAAAATAAATTAAAATTGATTTCTAAATAGGTGCTACCATTAATCTACAAGTCTACGTGTAATTTTCATATTGTTTTAACCATTTTCAATATTTTCACCATTTCAAACAAATTGTGGTGCTCGATTTTTATACTATTAATGTTTACTTTATAATATTTGGATATTACTATATGGATTTAGATAATTCATGGTTATTATTATAAGTAGTGTTTCATTTTCTACAACCATATATACAATATAATATGATTTTCAGTCGAAACTCGATGAGTTACAAGCTAAAGGTAATTAACATTTCCATATTAAGGTAATTTATTGTACATATATATTAATTTAATACATTTTATTGTAACATACCTCGAGAATTTAAGCGAAAAAATCACTTGATTGATTCAACTTTATATATATATATATATATATATATATATATATATATATATAGATTTAATGTTTTAAGAAAATATAAAATATTCCCCGTGTATCGCACGGAGAGTAAATCTAGTTATAACTCATTTTGCAATTCAACATCACTTTGAAAAGGACAATTAAATTGTCTATATTTTTTGCAATTGAAACTCAAATTTCAATTCCATGGACCACTAATTCAGATGTCGTTTGGAATTAATGCAATTGACCTTTGCGTGTCTATGAATTTTACAATTGAAAATACCTTTAGAAATCTAAGCTTGTCGTGTTTAGTGGTTCTAGTATGATATCAACGTGAGTTTACCCTAATCGATCCGTAATCGCTCAAAATTCATTAAATTTTAAAGGTAAGATCCTGTTTCGATTCCGCACTGCTGCATCTCGGATCGCTTAGATCCATAGTTTGATGGTCCTATCCGATCCGGATTTGGTTTCGCAATGCAAGCAATACTTATTTATTGGTTACGGTCCCAGAAAATGCCTATCATTGATGAGCCTTAGTTTAAATAGACTTGTCAATGAGCTAATTTTATCCATATCAATTCAAAATCACTCATAACACATTAAATTAAAAAGTAAGGGTTTTGGTTAATTGCAGCCTGTTCTGGTTACGGTTCTAGACCGCGCCGATTCGGACCGCTTAAGACCCATAGTTGATGGTCCTGGTCCGGTCCGGATCCAGTGTCAAATGGGTCGGATTCATAACCAAAACCATTACTTATTTATTGGTTCTGGTCCGGGTAAAACTCACTCATTGACATCCCAAGTCCTAGCTGCCAAACTGCCATCGATGTGGTCCAGGTTTTCCCTCAAAGTTTATGGCGTACATTGTGGCACTAGCCGTTCTCACCCAAATTTTATATGACTTAATAATCAACTGCAAAAAAATATTCTACACCCAAAAAGCTTTTCATAAGTAGGTTTCCAATCATCATCCTACCGCTAGAGATGACAATGGATCTCGGATCCGATCCAAATTCGTGGATCCAGATCCATTTTTCAGGATCTGAATCCTAAAAAATTTGGATCCGATGGATCTGGATCAGATCTGGATCCTATCCCCATATTTTGGATCTGGATCTGAGATTTAGTTTTTGAGACCCAGATAGGATCCAGATCCGGCCCGTAGATCCGTTAGTTTATATATATATATATATATATATAGGATTGGGTTCCTATAGTACCCGGTCCCCAGATAGTATGTAGTATCCAATCTAGACCACACATTTTAAACACATGGCCGCACCACAAGCTGACACGGGGTAAAATGGGAAGACATCAAATCAGCCTTCTTCTTCTCCTCCTTGGTGGCAACGGACGGCTACCGAGACGACGGCGGTGACAACGACAAGGACGACTACTCAAGAAGACCGACCTAACAACAACAATATAAACAAACAACAACAAACAATAGATTTTGAAAGAAAGAAAAAAAAGAAAAAAATTGAGAACAAAATTAATGGATTTTAAGAAAAAATAGAAGATAAATTTGATAGGTGATTGAAGAATCGAGAAATATGATGGCTATGGCGGTGGTTCATGGCGAATTCACCGGTAATCAGGGAAAGAGACGACGGAATTGACATAGAAGGATGAATGAGATATTTGCTGTCGAACACTATAAAAATGCATTGAACAAAACATGAAACTACATTGAACAAAACATGATAATGCATTGAACAAAACATAAAACTGCATTTGCCACAAAACACAAACATGCATTGAACAAAGCATGTTCATGCATTGAACAAAGCACGTCCATACATTGATCAAAGCATGTCAATGCATTTAACAAAATATAAAAATACAGCAAAGGGAACGCGAAATAACGCCGAGCGACGCGAAAGCATGGGACGCCGTTGACGCGCTGGCTGGGCGCGAGCTTCCAGCTGTATGCATTATTGTGTTCAAATGCATGTATTTTTTGTTCATTTGAATACATTATTCAATTCAACTAAATGCATAGTTTGTTTTCGCAATTACAAAACACATCAAATTACTAATCTACCCTTACTTTTGCGAAAATCAGCGAAATTAAGCTTAAGAAGTCCGAAAAAATATCAACCATATGATCTATGAGATGAGTGGATGAGATTGAGTACTACATACTATCTCATGCTCGGGTACTATTTAATCCATCACCTATATATATATATATTATTTTTATTATAATTAAATACTTAACCCCAACTTAAAACTCTTTAATTTCCTTTTTCAAATTCTTCCAAAACAATTCTGCTCCCAATTTTATTTCAAATTCTCTCAATTATGTATCAGTCAGCATTCACGGCGGGTCGCACCACTTACACCATCGACGATCGAATTGTTTGTTGTTTCCTACCTTATAGTAAATTTATAACTAACGTCTTCCAATATAGTGATAATTGTAGAAATTCTAAATAATTGTTATAATATTATTGTTTATTTAGATTATTATGGTGTTAATGTGAATTATAGTTGATTTAGAATTTATTTTAGTTTAAAATATATGGATCCGTGTCTGACCTCGGACCTGCGGATCCGATCTAATTTTTTAGATCCAATGGATCTAGACCGGATCCGGATCCAACATAGCCAGATCCGACCCATTGCCATTCCTATCTACCGCCATAGAAGCGGAATTATGCGATACAGTTGGCATTGCTTTCGTGATGTGAATAACAATTTTCTTCATTTTATTTGATTATATTTTTTATTATTACTGAACCAAAATCAACATATATCAAAATATACATATTTTTAAGAACACCAAAGCCTAGAAATTATCTGTACGGATCGAATTTTATTTTGACAAGAAAAATATAGAATCCGATTATTTGTCGAACTCAACTCGCATGTTGAAAATCTCATTAGTTCGCTGCTTTCAATTTTTGATTCGACCAATAAACTACTCCTTACTTGTTAGGTTGATCTTTTCCCTCAACGGATTGGTTAAAACAAGAAACCAAATTACCACGAAACCCACAATCTAAAAAGTTTGCGATTGCTAGAAATACAGTTAGGTTCTCTAATTACAAAACAATATAGATTGCGTATTTAATTGCTATCTTTTAAAACTAATATTAAAATCACAAAATGCGTTATAGTTTGTAATTTATCTAGCAATTTTCTATAAAATTTTTAATCTAATATTTGGAGTTTCGAACACATCAAATCTTTTTTTTGGGTACGGGTAGGTCGGTACGGTATATCAAAAAAATTCCGCCATACCATATACCGTATCAAAAATTAAAGTATGAAAATTTTCATACCGATACCATACCGAAGATTATGGTATGATAAAATTTAATATCGTCATCGTACCGAAATTCAGTATACTGAAAAATACCGAAATCACCGAAAATTAACGAAATTACCAAATATTACTGAATTAGTTGCCCTATGATATTCTAGCTACAATATTTCCAAATGAATTCATCACAGTTGATAACAAGTGATAAGCCTAATTTTTATCTGATTTATAAGGCTATATTTGTTTCGTTTATAATTGATAAGTGATCTCTGAGCTACCATTTGATATGTTTTTGTTTACCTTGAAAGATATTATGCAGTGTGTATTTCGTGTCATTTTAGCACATGTTTGATGTCAAAAAGGTGGATCACGATAAAAAAGTAATTGCTAGACCGCTCGCGAGCTCGTGCGAAGAAGAACTGTTTAAAAACGACGTTAAATATGATGAAATGGATATAAAAATTATGAATGTAAAAAGTTTATAATCTTAAAGATCATCTCGATAGGAGTCCATAGGCGCAAACGGATCGTAATTCGGAGTTCGAACGAGAGAGAACGAAGCGAAACAGCGAAGTCGGGCATGCAGGAAAACACGCCTCGCGAGACTTACTCGCGACCTTTGGTCACGAGACAAACTCGCGAGGTAGCATGGACGCGGAAAGAAAGGTTGGCTCACGACTTTCTATCGCGAGACATGCTCGCGATAGAGTCTCGCGAGACGCAGCATGCCTAGGGTTAATATTTACGCGCAGCTTTTTAGAGAGGACGGACACCTTACGCTTGACACATTTTTTTTGAAGAGCTTTTCATCTGGAGAATACAGAACACATTTTTTAGGATTTATTCTTTTGCATGTTTTTTATTCCAGAATAGATTATTAGCTTTGTTTTTAAATTCCTTTTGATTCTAGTATTCCAATTATTTTGATTCCAGTTTCGTTTTCAGTCTTTATCCAAGTTCAGATTTATTTACGGATTCAAGTGCTACATTGTTCATCGTGGAATCTTACGGTTTTATCTATTTAACTCAGTTCATGTTATTTTTATTTATTTATTGCTTTAGTATTTTAATTATGCGTAGCTAAATTCTGTATTGATCATAGAGTTTCTATGTCTGATTAGATTTGTACGATTGATCTGTTCATACTATTTTGCCGTCTCATTCATGATTTATGATTCTTGGCTTTAATTCTCATGTGTTGGTATCCGCCAATATTGATGCATGCTAGTTATGTGATTGATGTCTGGCGGAATTAATTGCATAGTCGATATCTTGAATTCACAATACGCTTTTACCTCGAGACCGGCGGAGATAGTGAACCGTAGAAGGTTAATCTTTGTGTGCTTTTGTAATTAGCTTACTTCTCGAGACCCGACGGAGATAGAGTTTAGGCTAACCTACTACTATAGTCATCTCAAGGAAACTATAGTTACATTAGTGATCCTTCATATGAATGTGGATTAAATTGGTAAATAGATTAATAGGTTAATGTGTGAATCGGTTAGGTTAAGTACATCCATAGAGGTCAGTCTTTTATATCTGATTTTATTCCTATTTATATTTTGAGTCTAGTTTTATTATTATCTCTCTCTTGATATTTTGTTGCCTGGATAATAATCAAGATTCTGTGTTGATTATTTGTTGTTCTCGAGTCATAGTCCCTGTGGATACGATATATATACTTGCTGTTTTACTATCATATTATTTGGTAGGAAATTTAGCGATCAAATTTTGGCGCATTTGCCGGGGACTGTTTAGATTGCATAGTGATAATTTTCTGAATTGTAGTTATTAATTCAGGCTTAAAAAAAATAGAAAAAAAAAACTTTTTTGTGTTTCTGATTGGATCTAATCTGGTTGTTATCTTTGGGCGCAATGCATGATTACAAGATCTCAAAGGAAATAAATTCTTCCTTTGGATATTGAGATTTAAAAGTCACATAAGAGGGAGCGCAGGGAAATGAGACTAGCAATTGCAGATAGACAACCTCAAGGCCATGATCGGATGGTCGAGATGGAGGAGATGCTGGCCGCAATCCAACGCCAACTAGCGGTGCAGAATCAGATGGGCCAGATTGGTGGACGAGCACAACCCATACCGCTCAACCACATGTACAGGCCACCGACGGATCAGTTCCAAAGTGGAAGACAGGGGCCGAACGTCAATGCTAATAACTTTGAGTTAAAGCCTGCCTTCATCAGCATGATCCAAGCTGAGCAGTTTGGGGGAGGGGTTACTGAAGACCCCAACACACATTTAGAGGCATTCCTTGATATATGTGATACTATCAAGCAGAATGGAATGCCGGCTGATGCCATCCGGATGCGGATGTTCATATTTCACTGCGGAGTCAGGCGAAAGAATGGTTCAAGAGCTTGGACAGATCATGAATTACCATGCGGGAGCAGCTATGTGAAAAATTTCTGTCCAAATACTTTCCACCTGCCAAGACTCAAAAGATCATTGCCGAGATCTCTCACTTTTCACAAATGGGAGATGAATCATTATTTGAAGCTTGTGAGAGATTCAGAAACCTGCTCCGCGAGTGTCCTCAGCATGGTTTTCACCTGAGCAACAAGTGACATAATTTTATAGTGGACTCAATGCTAACACTCGTAGCATTGTTGATACTTCAGCAGGAGGATGCCTTCTCAATCGAGGAATAGATGAAGCATTGAGAATTATTGAGGAGATGACATCCAACAGTTATCAGTGGCCGATGGAGAGACATCCGATAAGAAAAGTTGCCGCTGCAGAGCTTGACAACAGATATGATGATCTGTTAGAAAAATTTACATCTCTGCAGAATGAGTACGAAGCTGAGAGGAAATGACATATGACTGTGGCCATGGCGCAGAATATGGAGGAGGTTCACTATGTGAACCAAAAGAGTAATTTCCAAGGAAATCAGAATAAGAACCCACCCTATCATCCCAATAATAGGAATCACCCAATTTTTCCTATGCCAATGCGCAGAATGCTCAGCAACCACCACATGGTTTTACTATTAATAATGTAATGATTGTGGATCCCAAGAAGCCGAGCCTCGAAGATATGATGCAAAAAGTTTTGGTGAGCAATCAGCAAACTACAGCGAGTCAACAACAAATCGTGGCTCAGCAAAATATTCAGATTCAACAGATTGGGAATAGGCTAAACACCTTAGAAAGCACCGTCAATGCCATTAATAACACTATTATAGCCCTTGGAAAGCAATTGAAGATGGTGGAAAACCAAGTGGGGCAGATGGCCAATGAGAGAGCTGAGATGCACAGGCAAGGGCAATTCCCAAGCAACACTGAACAGAATCCAAAGAATCACATGCCTACGAATCAGTGTAATGCAATTTATTTCAGGAGCGGAGCATCCTATACTAATCATCTGGAGCATGAAGGAGAAGAGTTGGATGAGCAAAGAACCGAGGATGATGAAGTCGTAGATTCTTGCTTCGTGAGCAATTCTCACGACATCCCATCGCGAGGTTGTCTCGGGAGGAAAAATGGGCCAGACACACAACAAGGCCTCGCGACCTTCCCTCGCGAGGAAGGGTCGCGAGGGAATCCCGCGAAGAAAGACGAGTCTGACAGAGAATCACACTTCGCGACCTTAACTCGCAAGATAATCCCGCGAAGACGTAAGGAGAAGACCTCGCGAGGGAGTCTCGTGACTCAACCTCGCGAGGGAAGGCCGCGAGACAACCGACGCCTCCAGCAGCCAATGCTCCATTTCCTCAGCGCCTCGGGAAGACGAAATATGATGAGGAGTTCGCCCGATTCAAAGAGATGTTCCAGAAAGTTAACATCACCATACCTCTATTTGATGAGCTCAGAAACATGCCTGGATACGTCAAATTTCTTAAAGATGCAGTGGCAAGCAAGAAGAAGTTGGGTAAATTTGAAAAAATTAACCTTTCTGAAGAATGCAGCGCTATTTTACAGAGAAAATTGCCACTGAAACAGAAAGATCCAGGGAGCTTCACGTTGGAGTGAGAGATTGCCGAGCATACATTCCCCAACGTGTTGTGTGATTTGGGAGCGAGCATCAATCTGATGCCCTTATTTGTGTTCAACCGCTTGGAACTGGGTAAGATGAAGCCAACTATAATTTCATTGATGATGGCTGACAGGTCAGTCTCATATCCTAATGGAGTAGTTGAGGATGTGTTGGTAAGAATTCAGGATTTTATATTTCCAGCTGATTTTGTTATTTTAGACATTCCCGAATTTAAAAATCAACCACTAATCTTGGGTCGACCTTTTCTAACCACTGGTCATGCTTTAATTGATGTGCAGGAAGGTGATCTTACATTCTGAGTGAACAATGAGGAGTTGAAAATCTCAATTTATGATGCCATCAAGCAATGCGATAGTTCAGAAAATGCGGATTGTTGTTCGATCACAACGGCTACAGTTAGCCTGATTCCTCACTTGGATGTCAACCGACTCGTTGAGAATGATGCTACAAAGAAGAAGTGGACTCGGCATGGAACTTCGAGTGAATTGTTCAAGTTTGGGGGGAGCCACTTCCACACTCAGTGGTGGTCTGTTGTGAATGCAAAGTATGGAGGCAAGCACAGATTTGGGAAGAAGTCTGCTGCCAAAACACCAGATTGATCGAGGTACGGAATGGTCTAGCTAAAGACATTTAAATTTAGCACTTGTTAGGAGGTAACCCAATGTTTTTCTTTGTTTTGTTTTGTTTTCGTTTTTGTTCTGTTTTCTTTTTGTTTGTTTTTGTTTTGTTTCCTTGTTTGGATTTTGTGTCTGTTTTGGGTTGAGTTGATTGACGAGCAGCCAATGATAAGAATTGTTTTTATTAGAAAATTTATTGCAACTGATTTTGTGAGACGAAGCATGTCATGATTATTGTGAGTATTAACCTTTTGAGAACTTGATCACACTTTTGAAACCTATGAGACTTGAGCTTTGACCGCCATATCTTTTCGCCTTGTTTTTTTCGTGTGAATAGTTTGAAATAGCATGTGTTCTCTAGAACTTGCTCTTCGATCTTTTCGAGGTTGCATTGATGTGCTTAAGAATTTTGAAATGATATTAGCATTCTTTTCTTAGCCTATACACTATCCAAATACTAACCTGTTATTTTATTATCCTTTGATGAGTCCGTTTGAGACTACCTAATTCTTTCATATAGCCATGAGTTGGGTTATGTTGTTAGTGTGATTTTTGGTTGCTTGAATTGAGGTTGAGAAAAAAAAAGAATAGAAAATTTATGATGAGAAGGTGATAATTAAAAATAGTTGCTTACCCATATAAGTTCAAAAAAAAAAAGAATAAAAGAGTTGGCACAAGTGTGCGAAAAAAACATAAATGGGTAAGTAGCTAGTGCTTAAGATGAGTATATCACTTATATAATAAGTGTGAAGTTCTTAAAGAAAAATGATTTCTTGGTATGGAGAATTGAAATGAATTGTGAAAGTTTGGGAATTGTGTCTTATGATACTTATGGTGTTTTTCATTATGGGATTATGAATCACTTAGCCTAAATATATTCTACCTTACCAAAGAACCTACATTATAACCTTTTATAAGACCTTTTTGATCTTAGTTCTTGAGCACATATTTGAGCAATGGAGAATTAGATGATTTGCAAGCTTATGGTAGATTCCATGTGTTTTTAAACTTAGAGAGTATACACATCCTCCTTGATACATTTGAGTGCTTGAGATTTCTTATATATACATCCATGTTGTGAGGATTCAAGTTTAAGAAAGCTTGTGCTTATGATTATTATGATATGTGGAGTTTAACGAAAGATGTTGTGATTTGATTCATCTGATTGAATCTTTTATTGCTCATTGCTCTAAGGCTTATTGCTTTTGTCGTTCGATTCTTTGCATGTCTTTGGTCATCTCTCCCTTGTTCTGATTTGTTTGAGGACAAACAAAAGGTTAAGTTTGAGGGAGTTGATAAGCCTCATTTTTACCTGATTTATAAGGCTATATTTGTTTCGTTTATAATTGATAAGTGATATTTTGAGCTACCATTTGATATGTTTTTGTTTACCTTGAAAGATATCATGCCGTGTGTATTTCGTGTCATTTTAGCACAGGTTTGATGTCAAAAAGGTGGATCACGATAAAAAGGAATTGCTAGATCGGTCGCGAGCTCGGGCGAAGAAGAACTGTTTAAAAACGACGTTAAATATGATGAAATGGATATGATAAGTATGGATGTAAAAAGTTTACAATGTTAAAGAGCATCTCGATAGGAGTCCATAGACGTAAACGGATCGTAAACAAAAACATATCAAATAAGTTCGGACGAGAGAGAACGGAGTGAAACAGCGAAGTCACGCATGCAGGAAAACACGCCTCGCGAGACTTGCTCGCGACCTTTGGTCACAAGACAAACTCGCGAGGTAGCATGGATGCGGAAACAAAGGTTGGCTCGCGACTTTCTATCGCGAGACTTGCTCGCGAGAGAGTCTCGCGAGACGCAGCAGGCCTAGGGTTAATATTTACGCGCAACTTTTCAGATAGGACGGACACCTTACGCTTGACACATTTTTTTGAAGAGCTTTTCATCCAGAGAATACATAACACATTTTTAAGATTTATTCTTTTGCACGTTTTTTATTCTAGAATAGATTATTAGCTTTGTTTTTCAATTCCTTTTGATTCTAGTATTCCAGTTATTTTGATTCCAGTTTCGTTTTTAGTTTTTATCCAAGTTCAGATTTATTTACAGATTCAAGTGTTACATTGTTCATCGTGGAATCTTATGATTTTATCTATTTAACTCAGTTCATGTTATTTTTATTTATTTATTGCTTTAGTATTTTAATTATGCGTAGCTAAATTCTGTATTGATCATAGGGTTTGTATGTCTGATTAGATTTGTATGATTGATCTATTCATACTGTTTTGCCGTCCCATTCATGATTTATGATTCTTGGCTTTAATTCCCATGTGTTGGTATCTGATCAATATTGACGCATGTTAGTTATGTGATTGATGTCCTGACGGAATTAATTGCATAGTCGATATCTTGGATTCATAATACAGTTTTTACCTTGAGACCTGGAGGAGATAGGTGAACTATAGGAGGTTAATCTTTGTGTGCTTTTGGTAATTAGCTTACTTCTCTTGAGACCCGATGGAGATAGAGTTTAGGTTAACCTACTACTATAGGTCGTCCTGACGGAAACTATAGTTACATTAGTGATCCTTCATATGAATGTGGATTAAATTGGTAAACAGATTAATAGGTTAATTGTGTGAATCTGGTTAGGTTAAGTACATCCCTATGGTCAGTCTTTTATATCTGATTTTATTCCTATTTATATTTTGAGTCTAGTTTTATTATTATCTCTCTCTTGATATTTTGTTGCCTGAATAATAATCAAGATTCTATGTTGATTATTTATTGTGTTCTCGAGTCGCAGTCCCTGTGGATACGATATATATACTTGCTGTTTTACTATCATATTATTTGGTAGGAAATTTAGCGATCAACAAGCAATATAGAAAAATACTTTTTAAGGATTAACAACAATAATAGATTCCACACATTTGAAGCAACTCCAAATCAAGTTCACAATCACAATCCATAAATAAGAAGGGCCAAAATAGACGTCGTTGACATACCATAAGGCATTGATGTTGTTCGACAGAGGATGGTGGTGTCTAGAAGGCGGCGATGCACTACTGTTGTCGCTTGGAAGAGCAGGTAATGACAGATCTCGTCATAGAAGATGGTTGAGGGTGTCGTTGGCCATTCGATTAGAAGAAGAAAACGGTAAGTCTCTCCGGAGGCCGCCCATCGATGAGAGGAATGATAGAAAATTAGGAATCCCCCACGAAGAATAATGTAAATAGAGAAAGAAACAAAAGATCTTAGTAGAAGATAAGAGGTGATGATGGTGGTGGTTTCACGATGGCCTTCATTGGGAATCGAGGGAGAAAATAGTTGGTATCGCCGGTTTGACAATGACGGCAGGCCGAGATCGAGAGGGGGGGAGGTTTGATCATGTATATGGGTGTGACGAGAGAGAATGAATGATTAAGGGAGGTGGGGAAAAGATGGAAGGGACCACTGATGGGCACTCGACGGAAGCCTCGTCTGCTCGATGAAAGGACAGCAGAGACTGAGGTTCCAAGAAGATAGAGAGAGAGAGAGATGTGATCTGTGTGTGTGTCGAGAGATATGGATGAGATGAAGAGAGAGAGATAAAGGTTAGGGCAAAGCTATTGTTGGGAAAATTCCTAAGTTTTGGAAATACTAAAAATTCTTGAGTATCAGGAATTAATGTATATTAATCAGATACTTTGATTAGATCCCAAAACTCTAATGATTGTCTTACTGAAGTAACTAATGCTACTGACTTATTTTCGAGTTAGGTGTCTATGTTACTGAGTTTCAAGAAGGAACTACCGGTTTGGATGCACCCAAACCGATGGAGTTCAAGGAGTTTAAGCAAGATCGAGAGTCACCATACCGATAGAGTATCGACGCTTAACCGATTGCATATCAAGAGGCAGGAAGGCCATCTAATTTCTGAAGACTAAAGTACAAGCGATGTTGAAGATCAGAGCTACTATAGTGAAGTCGAAGACTGACGTCGAAAGACTGAAGCTTGAAGACTCAGCGCTGAAGGACGAGATTGAGTCAGGATATGACTAAGTGTCGTATCAGGCAACATACTGTCTTTACGAAAGTCAAAGCTGGGTACCAGAAGTCCAAGCTGACTGCCAGAAGTCAAAGCTTCCTATCAATAGTCAAGCTGACTATTAGTAGCTACATCTGACTGAATGCATCATATTGATTCAGGAGTTGTAAGCTAACAAAAGATAGAGTCCAGACTGCTGATGATAATGAGATGCAACCTTGATTTGCCCAACCTGAAGTCAATGCTGACAAAACATGGAGTCAACTCAACTGAAGAAACACGAAAAGATTTAAGCCTTGAGTGTTTGACTCGCCATTTGTAGCAACGTATCTGCAGACGATCCTGATATATTATACCATATTTTCAGAGTTGCAGACATATAGTGTACGATGATGCGATCATTTTTAGATGACGTATGAGGATTCTCAATGGAACGAATTCAGAAGACAAATAGAAAGATTTGAATGGTTGTCCCTCCAACGACACTATTCTTATTCCTTTCTATATATATTGTGCATAATCCAACCTTTAAGGGTTACCGAAATGCTGCTCAACTGAAATCTCAAGTATTCAAGCTCAAAGCTCAAAGCCCAAAGCCAATCAAACAACGATTTCGAACAAGGAAGTATTCATCGTATCTGTAAAAGTCAAGAACTCAAATATACTTATCAGCTCGAGACTTTAACATACACTTCCTTACTTTTAGGATATTCATCTTGTATATCTTAAGCCTAGACATCCTTAGTTTATTGTATGTGATAACTCAGATCCCTGATTGGAAAACCACTATAGAAAACCCCCCATAATTGAGTAGTAGTTTGGAAAAAATAAGCAACGAAGTGTTAGTTGCTGAAAGTTTGGTTTCTAGCACCTGTAAGCTAGAGGTTAAGTTGACTGCGTCTTGAAAGTAGTTAGTGTTTCGTAGCACCAGCAAGCGTTGGAGGAACGCCAAGTTAGGCGGGATACTGTAAAGTGACCTCAGTATCTAGGTTTACTCTTGTACCCGTAAACAAGACAAATCCAAAGTTAGTGTTTGACTGAGCAATCAGTCCATGGACATAGGAGTTGATCTCTTCGAATCACGTAAAACTCTACATGTTATTTACTTTTAGCTCTACTTTAAAATTACATGTTATTGAACTACGATCAGCAGTACACAGTAGCTCATCATTATTTTGAAACCCTATATCAGTAACAGTTTGATACCGAAGAGATATAAACTGAAAACTGACTAATCAATATTCAACTAAGTGTTTAAACCCGAGTGTCAGTTTTCAATAAGGAAAATTTAGTAACCACCACATTCCGCATGTACATCAGTTATCAGTCCAACCGACTTGTTGTCTTAGCAGTCAATAGGTTTGATAACTGATATCACTCAGTACAAAACATTCCCTATCTGAACTGACCAGAAGTATTGTCACCAAGATTAGATTGCTAATCCCACCGATTCTTGTCAAGAACCACCGATCTTGTCTCCAGAAAACGCTTTAAATTTTTCTAACTGGTGTATCCTCTCATACACCAGTACGTATCCAACGAGACCCATCAGCTATATTTTCATTTAAACTAAGGCCCAACTTAATTTAAATAAAGATTTGGGCTTGCCTAATTAAATTGAAATGAACTTATTTAGTTAAAGGAATTAAATTACGACATGGATTAATCTGTTGAGTTGGAGTAAAGCTATATTTAATTGTATTTAGCTTGAACACGAAATTTTAGTTCGATTAATCTTTTAATATAAACTGCATGATTCGACTTTAACTATGCCAAGCAAGAATAATTTGGGAACTTTTATTTAGAACAACTAACTTAATTGATGAGCTTGTTCAATTAATCTATTGCATTTTAATTTAATTATTAGTTCGGCCAATTAAGAACTAGTTATGATTATTGGATAATAATTAATTAGTTTCAAGTAAATAACTTCTTCCATAAGTTGAACTTTTAATTTAGTTTCATGAGTTAGTCCTTTACTTTGGATTATACTCATAACATTCGATTATCATAATTTCATGAGTTTCAAGTATTTTGTATTATGTAATAATAATATAGACTATACAATATCATTTGATTATACTATTCTATTTATTTAGTTTTCAAAGTATACTGCTAAATTGTAATTACCTTTTACATCATTGACGATCTCGATATTTCATTTCATAAATTGTTCATTTATTTAGTTTTACATTGTAATACACATGAAAATACATATTAAAATATGATCAAAATAAGAAAGACATATAGCTATTAAAAGTTTAAAATGTATTGAAAATAAGTTCATTTTGTAATGCTAATAATATATAATATACAATATATAGAGGTCGAATATTCTATTTAGTATCGTTCAGTTCTACTTACCCCATTTATTTACTTTTCAAAATCTACTTATGAATTATAATTATCTTTATCTCATTGTTAATTAATTATATAACATAAATATAATTATAATTATAGGTGTAAAATATGACTATATGACTCGTACTTTTATATTTATATATAATTTATTATAATCAACTATATTGATATTCTAATTTTAGAAAAACAATTAGTAGATCATGCAATTACTTCTCAAGTTTTAAAATTAACTATAATGATATTATATTTTTCTAATCTAGTGTTATTAACTAACTATATTGATATCATAATATACGTGAAAATATATATTAAGGTTTGATTAAAGTAAAAAAAATACATATGTAGTTATTGAGAGTTTAAAATATTATTGTCTAACATAAGTATTTTTATTACGCATCGATAATATCGACTATACAATGTATGAATTAAATATTATATTTAATATCATTTGATTATATTTATCCCATTTATTTTTCAAATTCTACTTATGAATTATAATTAATATTATCTCATTGTAAATTAGTTATATAAGTTAGATGTAACTTATTTACTAATTATAATTATAGATACATAAATATAACTATACAACTCGCATCAGAGATTTAATTTTATAATTATGTATGTTAATACTATAGTTACAAAAAATAACTTAGTAGATCATGTAATTATTTTTTGAGTTTAACCAATCGATTTCTCATTGTATTAATTCTTATTTTTTACATCATAATATACATAAAAGTATATATTAAGATTTAATTAAAATAAAAAAATCATATACCGTTATCAAAAGTTTAAAATGTATGTAAAACATAAGTTATTTTTGTTATGTAATAGTAATATAGACTATACTATAAATTGAATATAATATTTTGTAGGAAAATCTTATTTTACCCATGCTCCCTAGGATCTATCTTGGATGTTTAATTCATCATAGATTGATTATGTTCATAGTATTCTCTTATATAATTAATTACAACACATATGTATTTTCTCGTGTTTACCTGCGAATTTCTAGGATAGGAGATCAATTGTGGACTCCAACTTTGATATTCTGAACTATATCCCGGATGCCTATTATCCAATACCGAGTGAGAACAATAAGCATAGGATAATCTGGTTTTATTCTATCTTTTATTTATAATGATTTCCTTAGAATCCTATTTACAAAGACTCTTGTATATCTAATAAATATAATAATTATATTCAATCCCTGAAGATAATTCATATCTAGAATAATTATCTCGATATATAATAATATCAGATAATATCTATCTAGATATAGGAGATGTATTAAGATAATACATAAATTAGAACAGAATTCCAATGGAACTCTACATAGGGGGACGAAATTTAGGCAGCTAACAGGCCTTGATGGGTCAGCCCAGAGATCAAATGCAAGGAAGAAAGATGGATATAAATGGATTAATTATCTTATGTTCAGCCCAGAATATAAATTAATTCATATTCATTTATTCATTCCACTCGAGAATAAATGATGACTTACCCTTTTATTACCGAAGTTGAGTCGGGCTTGCACTTAGACTTACGAATCCCTGTATTTAAGATGTCGCACGTCCATTAATTATTTATAATACTCTGACTGCTTAAAATAATTAATCTCTTTAATTACTTAAGTAGTGCCGCTCAACCTTATTATTGTACTTGAGCTAACTCATCATGCATGGTTTAGTACAATAAACCTTTTGGGCTTCTTAAAGGGACTTCATCATCCTAAATGGATACGGTAACTCGATACAGGTAACTAGTATGACATACAAGTATTGCCGCCACCCAAGATGCGGAGAATCTTGGGGTATCTCATGTAACCATCACCATAACAAGTCAAAGTGATGGTCAGTAACTCATACCTACCTAAAATCGTATCAAGGCTTAGATCAACGTAAAGTCATCGTTATCTAAGTTCTTCATAACGGTCAGATAGAAGAACTCATCTCACTGTGATTCATCAATACATCAAGACGCACTAGCATAGACAAGTTGTAGGAAAATATTATTTTACCATCTTCTGGAGAATCTATCTTGGATGTTTAATTCACTATACATTGATTATATATTCGTAGCATGCAAATATATAATTAATTGCAACATACATGTGTTTACCTATGAAATTTCTAGGAAATCAGATCAATTGCAGACTCTAGTTTTGATCTTCTGGACTATGTCCCAGATGTCTATTATTCAATACTGAGTGAGAGCATTACATGGAGAACACTGTAAAATTTCGCCTCCTACTTTGTTCTATGTGATTTTTGAAAATCACAACAATGATAGGATTAATTTCTGTTTTCTCTCACCTTGTATTTATAATGCATTCCTAGAATCATATTTAGATAAGATCCTTTCATATCTAATAAATATAATAATTATCTTTAATCCCTGAAGATAAATAATATCTAGAATAATTATCTCTTGAGATATAATAATATCAGATAATATCTATATAGATATATGAGATGTATTAAAATAATACATTAATCAGAGCAAAGTCCCAATGGGACTCTCCATAGGGGGAAGAGGATGAAAATTTGGGCCTTGATGGGCCAGCTCATGGATCAAATGCAAGGAATAAAGATGAGCCTAAAATGAATTAATTAGCTTATGTTCAACCTATAACATAAATTAATTCATAAACATTTATTCATTCTACTAGAGAACAAATGCTGACTTACCCATTTATTACCGAAGTTGAGTCGGGTGTTGGACTAAAAAGATCACTAATAAAGTCCCTCGCAATCTAAGGAGGCCGTCCTAGCGAGCAAGCTAATCCGAGTCGTCTCTCAAGGAAAACTTAACAGAGCTTTACTAAGTCACCTCACAAAAGCAATTAAATCCCTAAACATTCTAATCACAAAGAGTTGTTTGATCATTACCTAAAAGCTGTAAATTAATTACCTAGGCGAGGAATTATTAAGGAAATGAAGGGCGAATAAACTAGGCGGAAATTAAAAAGCAAATAAATAATCTAGACAAGAATTGAACCCTAGATTGAAGAACACGGAACCAATATGATAAACCCTAGACATAATTCGAAGAGATTAAATGAAAGACAAGAGTAATTAGATAAATACAAACATTAATCATAATCAAAGAGTAGAAATCACCATCAAAGAAATACGAGAACACGTAGAAAGCGATAAAGAAAACTTACGAACAAGAACGAACAATGGAATTGAAAATAAAGTTTTCAGGAGGACAAATCCAACAATGATAATCCTTACAATTAATAATCTTCAATCCAAAGAGCAAAGAAAAATACTAGGAAAACGTGAAGGAAGAAATCGCGTGAAGGAGGCGTTGAGAACTAAAGTCAGGAACTGAAATAATAAAAGGAACTAGGTTTTCAGTTTAAAACATATATATAGCGCCGAACTTCACGCGCAGCGCCGACACAAGCCCAGGCCGGACGCTCGCTAAAAATAAAGCGAACGCGCCGCCAGCCGGACGCACGCAAGCACCGGACTTGCGCGCTCTAGGAATGGGGTGCCAGCGCCGGACGCATCGACTTTCTGGATGATCTTCAATCTTTGCGCAGCGCCGGACGCGAGCGCCACGGACGCGGGCGCTCGGATATATATTGCGCGGCGCCACGACGCGAACCCGCCGAACCTCGAATGGCGCACGCAGCGCCGGCTACACCGATTCCGACGCTTGGGTGCGCTTTTATGCACAAAATACTTTAAACGCGATCATTCCATACACAAGATGAAAACGAACATGATTCCAACCAAAGATATTCAATTATAAACAAATAGGAACCAAATCGTTTAAAACAAACAAAGAAAAACATAACAAAAACATACAAAACAACTCTCCCACACTTAACTCTTTGCTTGTCCTCGAGCAAATTTTAGTTTCTTGAAAAGAATGGTACACATAGAATCAATACTTCAAATAGATCAATCACATATTCACATCCTTTCAATGCATTATTATTCTCAATGCAATGATCATCATTCATCAATTCAAACATGTGACTTATCATAAAATAACTGTGCTTCGACTTAAATATGATTTCAGAAATCAATATACAACTCACATGGTTCCCTTTCATATAAGACATCCCAACGATAAAAAATAAAAAAAACATGTGGAACTTAAAACTAATTATAGGACAATAATCGTTAGGTGAAACCTTCAAGTTATACACTCGAGTATCCTAACATAGATATATATACTCATCGCATAGAGTCTCCATTCGAGAGACAACACAAGCAAGAGGGATAGAGCCCCTTATTCGAATTTTAAGCCCACTTATTTCACAACTTCAATTATTTTCAGATTTCTTTTTCTTTTTCTTTTTTTTTTTTGAAAAATCATACAAGAAAAGGGTCCCATGTATGGAGTATATGACAACCGATCACACACATTGTCTAATCACAGCTTCTTAATCATGTCCCACAGTTCAAATTGACACTAAAGTTTCATCACACTAAAAACCATATACCAAGACGCAATGAAATTCAGATCAAAACACAATTAATTCAACTTAAAACATAATTCTTCATGCACCATTGATTTCAAGAACATAAAATCATCTCTTATCCAAACAAAAATCTAAGAACAAAACACAAACGACGAAACCAAAACCAAACAGAAAATGACACCCCCCACACTTAAAACAGGCAAGGTCATCATTGCAGATAAACATAAAAGAGAAAAGAAAAGGCGACTACCCTGAAAGCGAAGAAACGGAACGGCGGGGCATCAATCACGAAACAAAACCTTCCACTGGATTATAAATAGGAAATATGGCTGAGTACATTCTACCGATATCTTCCATGGGTTTCTCCATAGGAACATCGTCGTCTCGAGGGTGACGGGAGCTAGAGCCGGCAGCTTGTTTAGTTCGAACCATGTTGATATGCATGTAAGTGAGCAGGTGACGAACGTGAGGAGAGACTGAACACTGGAGCTGTTCGGAAGGAAATGCCGAACGCAGGGAAACACTCGCTGGGATGTGAGACGCACGAGTGCCGGAAGAAAGCAAGCGCGCGCTGTGACACGAGGCTCGCGGTGCTGAGGGTAGCGCCGGATGGAACGAGATGCGGCGTTGGGGTGCAGCGCTGGGCAGACGCGCGAAGCTGAAGAAAACACCGGACAGAGGTGAGAACGGGCGCGCGACACTGGGAAATAGCGCCGAACGGAGGCGCGCAGCGCTAGGCTGAAGGTAGCAGGCGCTGTGGCGGCACACGGCGTTGTGGCAAAACACGGAGGGAGAGCGCGGGCTGGGGGCAGCGAGCGGCGCACAAAGGCTGAGCATTGAGAGGGGAAAACGCCAGACGGAAGGAGAGAACGCCGAACGGGAGGTATCGAGCATCGGGCGGAGGAATGAGTGGCGCTGGGCTTGGAGAAACGGGGGGAGAGAGAGAGGCGGTGCTAATTCTTGCTCGTCGGCCGATCCCATGAAAATCTCTTCTACTACGTGTGCCTGCAAAAATACATTATCGACCAAGGGCTCAATAGCATCAACAAAGACACAATCATCTATAGAATGAGCATTAGGGGCTTTTAGGCTTTCTCTCACAGAAAATGTAACCGTAGTCCCCAAAATGCCATCTTGATAAGGCCACTGACATCTATCACGGTATTAGTGATGGCCATAAACGGTCTACCTAGGAGAATAGTGTGAGACCTACCATCCTCCCGTACATCCCCGATTTTCAAAACCACAAAATCCATCAAAATTATTCAACCCCCCACATTAACCATAACATTTTCCACTATCCCTGGGGTATCTCATAGATCTATCGCCTAATGAAGGGTCATTCTGGGTTTCAACTCCTTAAGACCTAATTTCGAAAGATAGAATAAGGCATCAAATTAATCACCGCCCCCAAATCAAGCATACCCAAGGCCTTTTTCCCATTCCCCATAGCAATCTTAATGATAAAGCTACCAGGATTACGAAGCTTGGGTGGAAGAGGAAGTTGCATGATCGAATTAGCCGCCCGAGACCACCACATTGTCAATGTCTCTCCGCCTCTTCTTGAGGCGAGCTCTTTAAATAACTTAACATAGGTAGGGACAGCCGGATGACGCCCAACAGAGGCAAGTTGACATGCACTGAGACAAGAACTTGTAGAAATCGTTGAACTATTGGTCTTGCTTGCATTCACAACCGTGGGATAAGGACCCGGCTTGAACAATGCCTTTGTAGATTGTCTCGGCGAACATAAGGATTGGAGGCTTTGTGCAACGCACTCTCCTCTTTCTTCTCGGGAACCTCTTCTTCTACATGAGGTTGCTCAGCGTCGACAGTGGGTGCTTGTGAAGGCATGGGAGTCGGCATAGTCACCTTGTTGTCGATAACCTTTCCACTTAGGAGCACCGTCACGGCATGAGCTTGATGAGCTTGCCCTGGCAACTTGTTCCTCTCACCCTGCTGCCTCATCTCATTAATTGAAGTGGCAATCTAACCCATAGTATCCTCGAGGCACCTCATTGTCGTCCCAGTACTATCGATTCTCTTATTGTTCTTAGTGATGTAGACGTCGAGAGACTCCTCGCAGAATCCGAGATAGCGGGAGCCGCGTGGAAACCGCTGTGGCGCGAGGTCGCCGAGGGTACCGCGCGGAGGCGGCCGCGTGGGTATGGATACCGCGTGGATGTGGGGTGCTGCGGGTAGGGATACCGCGGGTACGACGGTGGTGGATATGATCGCCGATATCGACATCACGACCATAAGCCCGATGTCGCGACGGCATCGCTACGATGGGTACGCTACGACGGTATATGCGCGCAGAAGGCTCGCCGAGTTCGCTGGTTTGAACCCAACCCCGACCTGGCTCGATTATTCCATCTCGAGTTGTCGCTGGGCCGAGTTTGCTCATAGGTCGGCCTTCGCTCATAAGGTCGCTGAGGCGAAGCCTTGCATCGCATAGGCTTCTACTCCGCCTTCATAGACGGGTGCTCCCATATTGGGACAAACATCGGCCAGATGTCCCATCTCCATGCAAATTCCACAAGGTGCATAGAAAATCTCGAGGCGGTGCGACGAACTCCTCGCGAAGGTGCAATAACTCCTAGGACGGTGAGGGACTCACCGCTTCATCTTCATTTCGCTCATTTCTCTCATAAGTTGCGCCATCCGCCAGCATTTCGATCCGCTCATGAATTGACAAAGGACCGGCGATACTAGAACCCTTCTCGAGGAGTTGCTCGCCATGACATCAAAGATCTCATCTAGAGCCTCTACCGTGATATGAGCTATGTTGCCCCGCCCGTCCGATTTTTCCCGATCGGATTTTGTGATCCCGCCATAAAAGAATTGACACAAGAGAACCAACGGAAATAGTGATGTGGGCATTGCCTCTGTAGCTTTTGAATCTTTCTTACTTCATGAAACGGCTCATATAGTTCCCCGCTGAACGACATAATCTTCGATCGAAGATCTTTGGTCTTCTCGCGGATAGAACCTAAACATGAACTGCTCCACCATATTATTCCAATTTTCCAAAGAGTCGGTGGGAAAGCTCATAAGCCAAGACTTGGCTTTATCTTTCGAGCATAAGAAAACATCGCATCTTCAACTGTTCCTCATTCAGGCAAAACAGAGGGAACGATCGCACCACTTGATTGTACTCTCTGATGAAGCTTAAGGCAACGATTGCACCACTGATTGTACTCTGATGAAGCTTAAGGCATCCTCATTCGCCATGCCATGAAAAGTAGGAATGAGATTGAAATGGTTTCGCTTCAACTCATACCCACGTGTCGCGGGCACAACACGATAGGTTTGTAGTCTCCCTATCTTTGGGCGTAAGTAATCCCCATCGTGCGAGGGGCGCTGTCAAGGTCCCGATTGTTGTTTACATTGTCATGGTTATTGTCTTGTCTGTCGCCTATGGTTCTCGGTGGGGTTTCTTCAAACAAGAAATTCTCGATAGTAGTGAATCCTCCTCGACCTCCCACAAAAGACCCTCACCTTCAAAGTTAGAGAACTGCCCTCACAGTGAGCTATCACAATCGAGTGATCAAACTCCGCCACACTAGGTAATCGCGTTTCTCGATTGTGAGTATCCTTCAACGGGATACCAATCTAGGAGTTAGACTGCGCCCCCGCATACACAACACTCAACAACGAGATCAAACGCAATCATGTACAAAATAAGAAAAGCAATGAGAAGAATAAAACGAAAACAGCAACATTAAGAAAACGCTTAAAGTTTTCCCAAACGCGCCAAAATTTGTTGGACTAAAAGATCACCGATAAAGTCCTCGCATCTAACGAGGTCGCCCTAGCGAGCAAGCTAATCCGAGTCGCTCTCATGGAAAACTTAATGTATGCTACTAAGTCACCTCACGAAAGCAATTAAATCCCTAAACATTCTAATCACAAAGAGTTGTTCGATCATCACCTAAAAGTCAGAAATTAATTACCTAGGCGAGGAATTATTAAGGAAAGGAAGGCAAATTAACTAGCTAAAATTAGCAAGCAAATAAATAATCTAGACAAGAATTGAACCCTAGATTGAAGAACACAGAACCAATATGATAAACCCTGACATAATTCAAAGAGATTAAATGAAAGACAAGAGTAATTAGACAAATACAAACATTAATCATCATCAAAGAGTAGAAATCACCATCAAAGAAATATGAGAACACGTAGAAAGCGATAAAGAAAACTTATGAACAAGAACGAACAATGGAATTAAAAATAAAGTGTTCAGGAGGAGAAATCTAACAATGATAATCCTTACAATTAATAATCTTCAATCCAAAGAGCAAAGAAAAATATTAGGAAAACTTGAAGGAAGAAATCGCGTGAAGGAGGCGTTGAGAACTAAAGTCAGAAACTGAAATAATAAAAGGAACTAGGGTTTTCAGCGTTTTAAAACATATATATAGCGCCCGAAACTTCAAGCGCAGCGCCGGATGCAAGCCCAGCGCCGGACGCACACAAGCGCCGGACTCGCGCGCTCTCGGAACAGGGTACCAGATCCGGACGTATTCCAGCGCCGAAAGCATCGACTTTCTGGATGATCTTCAATCTTTGTGTAGTACCGGACGCGATGCAGCGTTGGACGCACGGAGTCTCGGGACGAAATTCACCACGGGCGCCCAGCACCGGACGGGAGTCAGCGCCGGATGCAGGAGCTCTGACGATTCCAGCTGAAGCGCCACGACGCGGGCGCCTGGACAATATCGCCGGCACCCAGCCGGACGCGGGGCTTTGGATCGTTTCCACCTTTGGCCGCCAGCGCTGCGATCAGCGCGGACGCGGTGTTGTCGAACCTTAGTAACGCTGGCGCATTTCAAGACCGGCCACACCGAGTCCGCGCTTGTGCGCTTTTATGCACAAAATACTTTAACCGCGATCATTCCTACACAAGACCAAACGAACATGATTCCAACCAAAGATATTCAATTATAAACAAATAGGAACCAAATCGTTTAAAACAAACAAAGAAAACATAACCAAAACATACCAAACATCGGGCTTGCACTTAGACTTTCGAATCCCCGTATTTAAGATATCTCACGTCCATTAATTATTTAAAACACTCTGACTGCTTAAAATAATTAATCTCTTTAATTCCTTAAGTAGTACCACTCAATCTTATTATTTTAATTGAGTTAACTCAACCAGCATGGTTTAGTACAATAAATATTTTGAGCTCCTTAAGGGGACGTTATCATCCTAAACGGATACAGTGACTCAATGCAGGTAACTAATATGACATACAAGCACTGTCATCACCCAATATGCATAGAATCTTAGGTTATCTCATGTAACCCTTACCCATAACAAGTCAACGTGATGGTCAGTAACTCATAGTCACCTAAAACCTTATCGAGGTTTAGATCAACGTAAAGTCACCGAGATCTAGGTTCTTCACGACAGTCAGATAGAAGAACTCATCTCACTGTGATCCATCAATAAGTCAAGACGTACCAGTATAGCCAAGCAACCAAGTCAAGTCACTTCTTATCTATACTGCAGCCTATACCGACAACTCGTCCTCAAATTGTTTTCGATATGGCCCTTTTTATATATCAACTACCTTAACCAATCACACAGACTTCTGTGATCTTCTACACACTGTATGATCTAACTTTTGTATTAGCTAATGGGATAACATATGCAATCAAGTAAACAATTCAGATATGAGATTATAATAGTGGTAACAGGAAATATTATATACAAGCTCAACCATTCTGCTTTCAGTATACAAATCTAATAATCTCCCACTTATACTAAAGCAAACTTTTAGTATACAATATATCTCCCTACTAGCTATTACAACCATAAATGGACTTTTTAAACTTCCACACTAGATGCTCCTCATCTTTTCTTCACATAACCTTTGGCTTGCTGCATATAGATGTCTCGACCTTCCTCAAGGTAACCGTTTAAGAAAACAATTTTCACATCCATTTGTCAAACCTCTAGGTTCAAGTGAGTTGCTATGGCTAGAAGAATTCTAATGGACTTGAGCATTGCCACAGACGTAAAGGTATCATCGTAATCGATCTCCCCAATCTGAGCGTACCATTTCACCACAAACTTGGATTTAAAAGTTGAAACCTCTCCATTAGAATCTCTCTCCCTCTTGTATACCCACTTACCAACTATGACTTCCTTGACATCTGGTAGAGGTGTTTTCTCGTATACATCCATAGAGGTTATTGACTCAATCTCTAAGTCCATTGCGGCGTGCCATTCTCCCATATCAATATCTTGTATCGCTTCGATGTGTGTCCATGGGTCGATTATAGCCTATTTGCCTACTGAGACTAAATCCGAAGATTCACCCATGAACATAAATCGATCAGGTTATCGCCTTCCACTACGACGAGGTGCTACTGGCATAATGACAACAATGAGTGCAGTAACTTGTGGTGCCCTTTCTTGCACAACTTGTTGGGTAGGTACCACTTGTACAGCCGGTCTCCCTAGTGAAACTCCATCCACTTCAATATCTTAAAATATCGGGTGTCGATCGCTCCCACTACACGCAATATCTTGTATCATTAGCTGAATCAGTGGTAGAATACGATCATCTTTGATTTCTTGAAGAATGATTTCAATTTTAGATTTGTTGTTTTTCATGTAGTCCTACTCCAAGAATCGGACGTGGTGCTAATAACGACATTCTGATCCTTAGGACTATAGAAATAACCACCTTTCGTTCCTCTATGATATCTTACAAACTGCCTTGCGTCAGATCTAGCCTCCAACTTATCAACCTGCTTGTTCAGCACATGTGCTGGACTACCCCATATCCTTATATGACTTAAACTAGGCTTACGCCCAAACCACAATTTGAAAGGGGTCTTGTCGACTGGCTTGGACGGTACCAGATTGAGCAAATATACCGTTGTTTCTAAGGCATACCCCCAGAAGGAAATATGCAAGGTTGCATAACTCATCATTGATCTATCCATCTCTAAGAGAGTCGTATTTCTTCGCTCTGACACACCATTTTGTTGCGGTATGTCCGGTGTAGTGAGCTGGGTCGTAATCCCACACTACACCAAGTAGTCCATAAACTCGTTGTTGAGATATTCCCCACCGCGGTCAGACTGCAGAGACTTGATACTTTTACCTACTTTCATCTCCACTTACGCCTTAAATTCTTTGAATTTCAAAGATTCGTGACTTGAGCAAGCAGTATACGATTCGTACTTGATTAATCATCAATGAAAGTGACAAAATACTCGTACCCCCTCCACGAGCTTGTGTAGACATCGATCCACACAAATCAGAGTGGTCTAATTCTAACACCTCTTTGGCTCTATATCCCTTCTCTGCGAAGGGCCTGGTCGACATCTTAACCTATATACGGGATTCACAGACTGGGAACGAAGTAACTGTGAATTCATCCAACGCTCCATTCTTAGCCTGTCTTTAGATTCTATTTAGATTGATGTGACCTAATCCAAGATGCTAAAGATATGTATGGTCCTCTTAGGAGAAAAATTTCTCTTCTTATGGTTGGATGTTGTAGATGCAACATAATTAAGGTATTATGCTTAGCAGAAATAGTATAAAGAGAGTTATATAATATGCCACCACAGATAAACTCGTCATTTCTCATGATAGAAACACCACTATCAAAAATAACAAATATCCATCAATAAATAGTTTAGAAATGGAAATAAGATTTTGTCGAAACTTCAGCACATAAAGAACATCTCTCAAAACTATAATTGTCCTATTAAAGCATAAAGACATATCTCCAACTGCAACAGCCTCGACTTTTACCGCGTTTTCCATGGTGATCGTTATCTCGCCATCACTCTGCTGCCTTATCCGCAAGAACCCCTGCAAGGTGTAACAAACATGATCAACAGACCAGATTTACTACCCATGAATGAGTAAAACAAGTCGCTAAACATGTTTCCGTTGCAAGAACCAGTGACGTGCCTTAAGCATGCATATGGAACTTAGCCTTCCAATGCCCAGTCTTACCGCACTTTAAGCACTTGCTAATCTCCTTTAGCTTCTTCATGCCGCCGGTGGCATCCATGCCCTTGCTTCCACTGCTCCCACGGTTTCCCTTACCTCTACCATTTTTGGCACCCCTCTTTCTCCTTCCACTTTTCAATGGAACATTGGGGCCCTTAGATGTACTAGCAATGGCATGTGCTCCTTTGCCCATGACACTTTCCACTACCACGAGATTATTGAGCAACTGACTGAGTGCATACTCCGTCTTGCTTATGATCGCTCACACGAAAATTCTCAAAAGACTTAGGTAAGCAGATGAGGATGATATCGACTCGCTTCGCCGCCGATATCTCCTCCCAACCGATCAAGACTATCCATGAGATGAGTCATGTGGTAGATATGTTCATGGATCGAACTTCATTCTTCCATTTTACAGGCTAAGATCTCTCTCATCGTGTGGAAACGGACTATTCGATCCGACTGCCCGAACTTACTTTCGAGACTTGACCAGATCTCAGTCGCGTCTAACATCGAATGATGCTACAGCTGCAAGCCCTTTGACATTGTAGTCATCATATAGCACTTAGCCACATTGTTTGACTTATGCCAAAGTTTTCTTGACTCTCGTTGCTCATCAGTTGATGTGTCAATAAGGGCAACGAGTTTGTGAGTAGTGAGCACGAACATGTGTTCTTCTGCGATCAGAACATACTCCATGTTTCGTTTTCACTCAATATAGTTCGGATGAGATAAGGGGTTTTGTGCTAGCATATTGATAATCGGAGCAAGAGACATATCTGAAAAGTAATGTTAACATATAAGCATATGATCGCACATAATTCCTAACAATAATGTTGTAACATTTTGATAAAACAATATTGGTTGAAACCTCCAATTGCCCAAAGAATTCCATATGCAAACCACGCGTGTGGACGTTTACACATGAACCACTCAATCAGTCTAAAATAAACATTTTAGTTGTTTAATTTCAATCCACGTGAACTTATCCTTATGACAAATGAAATTAATAATTGGACTTTAACTAGACCACATCACTATCACAAGAAGAGACTTCACGAGAAGTTGTACTTGATATGATGTCTAATCAATGACCACAGTTTTGACAGTAGAAATCGAATTCTTAGAATTGACATACTCACGCGGACCATATCGCTCCCAATTCAATTTCATTTGTCATCTCATTTTACATCTATCTCTAGAGAACTTATGAAAATCTCACATGCAAACCACACATGTGGATGTTTACATGTGAAACTCCCACTTCTCAATAGATTAAAATGTTTTATATAGAAATATTATCTAACAAACTTAAGATAAATAATGCAAGCAAGCCGTGTGGACGTTTACGCACAGTGCGTATCACTTTGTTTAGAGATCAAAAAGTGCATTTCTTGACTTATTTAATTTAAGAATTGAAATGTCGGATTTCTTGCTTAGTCTTTTTCTTTCAAAAGGTTTGTCCATGCCGATCACATAATCCTAACATGCTCTTTCTAGAACTCAATATGTAAAACTAGGGGTGTGCATCGGTCGGTCGAACCGACCGACCGACCGAAATTTTTAAAATCGAAAACCGAACCGAATATATTTTTTTAAACCGAACTAAACCGATGATAGTTTCTGACCGACCAAAATCGAATTAAAAATGGATCGGTTTGATTCGGACCGAAAAATCGATCAAACATATAAAAATATTTTAATCCTAATTATTTAATTAAAATATTAATTAATTATTATATAAAATATATAAATATATAAAAATAATATTTTCGATTTGGTTCGGTTACCGACCGAACCTAAAATATAAAACCAAAAATCGAACCGAAAACTGATTTTAATTGAAAATTTGAACCGAATTGAAAATCGATTTTTTCAAAAACCGAACCGAACCGACCGAAACCGATCGGTTCGGTCGGTTTTTTCGGTTCGGTTCGGTTCGGTTCGTGCACACCCATATGTAAAACATGCCCGCATAATTCTAAAACATGCTTTAAAACGTGATAAACCTAGCATGCATGCTAAACGGAGTTAATCACGAAAACATATAACCATGTTTTTCTACGTAATTAAACATAAATTGCATGCTACTGCATAATTTAAACATCCACGACATGTTATGAATGATAAAAAATAAATAAAATTCGTTCATCGCAGCCCATTCGTGATCCCGTACTCGCTAATCTTCTCGAACGGCCTCGCGTGCGCGGCACGCACTGCACTCGTCAAAACTGGATTTGGGTAAAAAAATCGAAACTGGGCCAAAACAGTGATTTGGGCCTGGTCGGGTCGGAAAAAAACTGGATCCGGGTCGGGTCAAAGGTCCGATCAAAAAACGGGTCGAGTCGGGTCGGGCCAGGTAGGCTAGGCCCCGTGCAGGCACCGCCAACCCTTCCGCCACCCGCCAGATGTTCTCTCGCATGTAAGGCGAAGTCGTCGCCGAGGTCTGCACGGCGCACGCACCTAGCACACTTTCGTGCATCCCATGCCTCGCCCCAGTACCCGTACCCACAACCGCACCCGCACCCGCACTGCCTACACCCCGTCGCTCTCCGAGCTTCTGTACACATTGTGCTTGCGTGCCGAGCGCCAAGCGGCATGTGCATCGCTCGCCCTGCAGCTGGGCCTGGCCGTGCGCATTGGGTGCCCACGTGCATGCACACTGATGCCGTGTTGCGTCGCCCCCATCCCGCTGCTTCCTCTTACCAAGTCGCATGCCTATCGCGTGCGGCCTGCCGGTAAGCTGTGACGCGACGGCACCGTGCGTAGGGCGCGCGCTACGTGCCGTTGTCGCCAGTCGTTCGCGCCGCGCGCTGCGCTGTGTCGGTCGTCGCCTACCGCCTGCCGTCGTCCGCTTACCGCACGCCTTTGCCGCCTTCCATCGTGTGATGCGATGGGACTCCATCGTGTTACCTCGTTCTTCATGTTATTTGTCTTTGTTCTTCATTTTTTGATATAATTAATAAAAAATAATCTAACCACTGATTTTCTCGTTGTGAAAAACGATTCAAACGAAAAAACAAATAATTGAGCACGATGAACGACCGATCCGCAATTAATTATAGCGCATGTCATAATCGAACGTGAATTAATCTAATAGAGCCAAGATACTGATCTCTGGCTCTGATACCAATTATATGAAAATATTATTTTACCCATGCTCCCGATGATCTATCTTGGATGTTTAATTCACTATACATTGATTATGTTCCTAGAATGCTCCTATATAGTTAATTTCAACACACATATGTGTTTTTCCGTGTTTACCTGCATATTTTTGGGATAGTAGATCAATTGCAGACTCCAGCTTTGATCTTCTTGACTGTATCCCGAATACCTATTCTTCAATACTGGGTGAGAGCAATCTATGAAGAATACTGTAAAATTTCGCCTCCTATATATTTCTATGTGATTTTCAAAAATCATAATAAACATAGGATAATATGATTTTCTCATATCTTGTATTTATAATATTTTCTTAGAATCATATTTAGATAGGACTCTTGCATATCTAATAAATTATCTTCAATCCCTAAGATAATTCATATCTAGAATAATTATCTCTTGATATCTAATAATATAAAAAAATATCTATCTAGAGATATGAGATGTATTAAGACAATACATAAATCATATCAGAATCCCATAATCCTAGTGGGACTCTACATAGAGGGGAATAGATTTTAGGCAGCTAATAAGTTTAGATGGGTCTATTAGCTTATGTTCAGCCCATAACATAAATTTATTCATAAATATTTATTCATTCCACTAAAGAATAAATGCTGACTTACCCCTTTATTATAGAAGTTGAGTCGGGCTTGCACTTAAACTTAGGAATCCCCGTATTTAGGATATCGCACTTCCATTAATTATTTATAGCACTATAACTGCTTAAAATGATTAATCTCTTTAATTCCTTAAGTGTTATCACTCAACCTTATTATTTTATTTGAGCTAACTCAACTTGTAGGGTTTGGTGCAATAAAATTTTTTGAACTCCTTAAGGGGACATCATCCTAAAAGGATACAGTGACTCGATACAAGTAACTAGCATAACATACAAACACCGCCTCACCAAGATCGCAGAGAATCTTGGGTTATCTCATGTAACCCTCACCCATAACAAGTCAAAGTGATGGTCAATAACTCACACTCACCTAAAAGCTTATCGAGGTTTTGACCAACGTAAAGTCACCAAGATCTATGTTCTTCACGATGGTCATATAGAAGAACTCATCTCACTGTGATCCATCAATGGTCAAGATGTACCAGCATAGATAAGCAACCAAGTCAAGTCACTTCTTATCTATACTGTAGCTCATACCGACTATTCGTCCTCAAATTGTCTCAATTGTAATCCTTTTTATATCTCAACTAACTTAACCAATCATACAGACTTCACTGATCTTCTACACACTGTATGATCTAATTTTTGCATGAGATAATGGAACAACATGTGCAATCAAGTAAACAATTATGATATGAGATTGTAATAGTGGTAACAGAAAACATTGTATACAAGTTCAATCATTTTGCTTTCGGTGTACAAATCCAACAAAATTTAACATAATCTATTATATAATTTATATTTACTCCATTTATTTACTTTTCAAAATCTATTTAAAAGTTATAATTATTTTAAACTCATCTTAAATTAGTTATATATCATAGATGTGACTTAGTTTATAATTATAATTTTATTAAGTATTAAAAGTTCTTATTCATTTTTAACTATCAATAATAATATATTTTGTAATTTATCATTAATTTTGAACAAATATCTATTTTTAAAATTATTACTAATTATATATAATAAATAAGTAATATATTTTGGTACGATATACCGTTATCGCGGAACATGCCGAATTTTTCGATATGTACCGCGGTACAAGTATATACCAAAATTTTCTGTATATACCACGGTATCCAAAATATTTATACCGTTATCGTACCGAAAATTAACGGTACGGTATCATACCGTATCAAAAATTACGGTATGTCGAAAATTCGGTATTTTTCGGTAAGATAAGTCCGATATACCGATTTTTCAGTATTTTTTCCTACCCCTACTTTTTAGCGTGTATAATTTCCCTTCAATTGGTTGAAATACAAACTTTTGGTACTCACGCACAAAGTGATTCGACATCTGTTATTGTTTAACATGCAAAGCGAATTGAGTTGCTATGCAATTTTTGAATGGTTGGATCCTTTGTTGCGTCGTGGTCCCATGTTTAAATATTGGAATGGTTATCATCACAAGCAATCTCATGATTGCGTATTATGTTTAGAACCAAAATGGATACACCCATTTTGATATAGTAAAACAAAATATATAGCCTATATACGCACACTTACCATATTACTCTTTTTTATCCCAATAAAATTAACATCTTTAACATTTTCAAAATAAAAACAAAAAGGACAGATAAAGGAAGAAAACTAGAAACTACCATCTCTCCCATCTTCACACGGAAACCCTAGCAGCAATAGCCGCCGCGGTGTGATCTTTAATACTCAAATGTTCGATGCTTGAATGCACGATTGTGCATTCGATGATTCGAGTAATAATTTAAACAGAGATTTAGGATTAGGACAAAAAGTTTCTACCAAAAAATATAATTCGATAGGTCAAAAGTGATTAATTTGAGAGAGCTAGTTGAAATTGAGTCAGTTGGTTTGAGTGACGTTCGTACCTCGCCATCTTCATAGAAAGATGCATATCTAAACTTTAGGTGAATACCAATCAAAGGTCCAACTATATTTATAGTTTGGAAAATATCCCTAACTATTAATAATATCAATCAAAAGTTTGAACTAATGAGTATGTAATAAAAACATCCTAAAATATTGATTATAAATCAAGGGTCTAAAAATTTGAAATTGTAATAAAAATATACTGAATAATGATTCTGTTGACGTAACACTAATATCATAGATTAGACAAAGGTGAAATTATATTACTTTGTATCTATGGTTATAAAAAATAAAATAAAATATTTACGTATAAATTGAATGTTAATTAATTATCAAAACCAATATAATAATATCCAAATATTATAAAGTAAACATTAGTAGTACATAGTATTAAAAAAAATCAAGCACCACTAATTGTGAAAAAATTAAAAATGGAGAAAATAACTAAATATTTAAAAGATGATGAAAATTAAAAGTAGGTTTGAAGATTAATGGTCGCAGTCACTTTAAACATTCATAGGCATGCTGATAAATGTTTGTAGCGTCTACAATTTATATACACACACTCGTCTCAGATCCGAGTAGTTACCCAAACTCGTAAATTTATAATATAAGTTGTCACAGTGATTAAAATTTATATGCACGTACATATCCAAAATATGATTGAAAAGTGATTTTATTACTCGTTCTTTTCCCAAAAATACGTGCTAACTATCGAAATACATTTAAATTTATAAATATAAGTTGTTATAGTAATTGCTTATACGTGTCAATAATAACTTGAATATTACATAATAAACATTAATTAATATAAATATAAAAAAATTTAAAATAAAGAACATGTATAAAACATATACATAACAACACTCTTCCTACATTTGACTAATTACCCGAACCTATTTAATTTTATTAATATAAGTTGTTACAATAATTAATTATTCGTCTCAATAAAAGTTGAACACTATATGGTTAATTATTAATAATAGATCATATAAATAACAAAAAGATTAGAATTGGAAAAAAAATTACGTGAACATGTCGATTAATGTATTTACATGTCTATAATGTATATTTTTGTATCAAGATAATATAAATAACAAAAGACCTACAAATAGAGAAAATCGTGTTCTCGTCTCATTCTTGTATAATAATATTCGCTAATTACTCGAATTCGTTAAAATTTACGAAATATATAATTAATAAAATATATATTGCTCCAATAGATTAAAATTTGAGAAATTCTATGTAAATATACCAATCAATGTCTGGACATGTTTAAAACTTATATACATGCAATTGTCATGAATAAAAAAAAAAACTATTTTTACTATTTGTTCTCGCATCATTCCCGTATACTAATATCCACTGATTACCTGAATTTATTTAAATTTATAAAATATATATTATAATAATTAGTTATCCTATCAATGAAAATTTGATTATTACTATTTATTTCAAAAATAAAAAACATATATATCAATTTGTGAAATCTCATGAAAAATCAATACGAGTATCCAAATTTATTTAAATTTTTTTTACAGAATATAACCATTTATTTTAGATTTTTAGTTCGTGAAGTTTATGAGAAATTGATGCTAGATTCAAAATTTGTTTAATTTTTTTTAAAAAATATATAGTTTTATTTCTGTTTTGAATTGGTAAAGTCTCATGAAAAAATTTAAAAATAATATTAGAAAAATTAAATAAAATTTCTCAATTAAGATATATAACTATTTATTTGGCCAATTAATTAATTAGTTGACCAAATTAAATTTATAGTGCAAAATAATTACAAATTGTATGATGGAAAAATACATACAACTATTTATATAGGTTTGAGTCTGATTAGAAATGATAATTTGTTAATTCATTGCTCTAACTTATAAGGACTCACATTATTTGACAAACTTAAATATTATTGACTAAAGTAACCTTAAACAAATTAAACTTTCAAAATCAAATTTTCAACAAAAAAATATAAATATTTTTTTGGTCAATTAATTAATTAACTGATTAGATTAAATTAGGGTGTAAAATAATTATGGGATGAGAAAATATATATTGATTTTAAATTTTTATATATTAATGTCTAATAGGTGGAGTATGATTAATAAGCGATATGTGATGAGTAATTTTATTATTAAAATTAAAATTTAAAATGTATTAAATGTTATATCTTGTAACACTAATATCAAAATTAATTATCTTGTAACAACATATTTAAATACAATCAAAAAGTAAAATATTCTTATAACTTATAATATTAGACAAAAGAACAAATTAATTTAGTGTTAGTTTTGCTCTGTGGACCAATGAAAAATATCCTAAACTAATTATAGCATCATCCATAAGGTGACATTAAATGGATAGTTTAAAATTTTAAAAAATATAACTATTTATTTAGCCATCAAATTAATTAATTAGTCAAATTAAATTAGTAGTGTAAAATAATTGTAGGATGAAAAAATATACATTGATTCTAAGTATATATATATATATATATATCTATATATATAAGTTGTTCAATTGGTGAAGTATGATTACAAATCAATGTGAGATAAGATATTTTAGTATGATTAGAATTAGAATTTAAAGACATTAAATAGAGAATTTAGATAAATAAGAATGAATGAATTTAATGGTGCCACATAAGATATGAGGATGTGGCTGCACTAAGTTTCACTTCTATTATATGTTGATAAGATGACATTAAATGGATAGTTTAAAATCTAAAAAATATAACTATTTATTTGGCCATCTAATTAATTAATTAGCCAAATTAAATTAGTGGTGTAAAATAATTGTAGGATGAAAAAATATACATTGATTCTAAGTATATATATATAAGTTGTTCAATTGATGGAGTATGGTTAGAAATCAATGTAAGATAAAATATTTTAGTATGATTAGAATTAGAATTTAAAAGACATTAAATAGAGAATTTAGATAAATTAAAATGGAGGAATATAATTGTGCCATATAAGATATGAGGATGATGTGGTATTAAGTTTCACTAATTCTATTATATATTGATAATTATATCTTCAAAAGATGATGGTTCTACCCATTTTTTATCCATTTAACCACTTTATACTCTTCCTCTAAACAACCGTGCCGAAAAAAATGAGTCGTGTTCGACATGACGAAGGGAGTATTCGTTTAAATATATGAGTATCAAGTATTTTTTAAATTATTTTTTCTCGTTGAGCTTTTTGGTCTGATTAGCTTGATGGATTAGCCCGAACCCCAAGAGTTAAGATTAACATTGAAAATTTCTAATTCGAAAAAATATCTACCACAATGACCCGAATTGAATAACCCGACAACCCAAATAAACGGCCGAACCTTAGTGGATTAACTGATTAACATCCTAATCTTAGCAATATGAACCTTGATTGACATTATCAATAATTCAAGATATTCTTAAAACTAAACATACACTTATCGATATTTAGCCTTAAATCTTTGTGGAAATATATGGGAATGCCCTTTTTTTAAGTTGAAGCAATATATATCCATTTCAAAAAGAGTGCACTTATACCCATTTCATTTTAAATATATTTTGAAGGATTTGCAGTAAGTGTCTGATCATTTCAAATATCAATCAAATCAAAAATCAAACCGTTAAGTAATTTAATTATTTGTCATACCCATTTACAAATTAAATTAAATTAAAGTTAAGGATATTTTTTATAATTACGTACAAATTAAATTAAATTAAATTATCCGAGGGGAGGGTTGGCTGCGAGGTGGGTTAGTCGTGGGGTGGGGTTGGTAGTGGGGGTGGGGTTGGTAGGTGGGGTGGGTTGGCCGTGGGGTGAGGATTGGCGGTGGGGTGGGTTGGTAGTGGGGGTGGGGTTGGCCGGTGGGGTGGGGTTGGACGTGGGGATGGGGTTGGGCGGTGGGGGTGGGTTGGTAGTGGGGTGGGGTTGGCCGGATGGGGTGGGTTGGTAGTGGGGGTGGGGATTGGCGGTGGGGTGGGTTGGTAGTGGGGGTGGGGTTGGCCGGTGGGGTGGGGTTGGGCGTGGGGATGGGGTTGGCGGTGGGGGTGGGTTGGCCGTGGGGTGGGGTTGGCCGATGGGGTGGGGTTGGCCGTGGGGGTGGTTGGCCGTGTGGGTGGTGTAGGAAATCGATTTTAACCCTCCGAGAATCTATCTTGGATGTTTAATTCACCATACATTAATTATATTCCTAGCACGCGTCTATATAATTAATTGCAACACGAGGGGTTTTCTTGTGTTTACCTTTGAATCATCGGGGATGAGCAGGATGAGCGGATCGAGACTCGTGCTTTGACCTTACGGGTGTATCCGGTTGCCCGATCTCAACGTCGAGTGAGGGCGATCTATGGAGAATGCTACGAAAATCACCCTATTCTCTCTCCAAACTCTCGAAAATTCCTCACAATATTTCTTGTGATTCTCGAAAATATGAGGATGGATAATTAAGGATTAGCCTTGATCTTATCTCTTACCTTATATTTATAATGCATTACCATAATCCCATTAGGAAAGGATCCATGCATATCCCATAAATATAATAATATCCTTATGGATAAAGAGGATCAAATCCTTACCAGTAGAGGATAGGGCGCAATTTTCAGCGAGCTACGGGCCCTGGATGGCCGGCCCAGGATCAAATGCAAGTAATAAAGATGGGCCTCAAATAAATTAATTATCTTATGTTCATTGAACATAAATTAATTTATAAACATTCATTCATGCCACTAGAGAATAAATCTTGACTTACCCTTTATTAGAAGGTGAGTCGAGCTTGCACTTAGACATTACGAATCCCGTATTTAAGATATCGCACGTCCATTAATTATTTAGAGCATTACATTGCTTAAAATAATTAATATCTTTAATTCATAAGTAGTACCACTCAACCTTATTATTGTACTTGAGCTAACTCGACTTGCGTGGTTTAGTACAATAAACCTTTTGAGCTTCTTAAGGGGCGTCATCGTCCTAAATGGATACGGTGACTCGTCTGAGATAACTAGCATGACATCAAGACTACCACCACCCAAGATGTGGAGAATATTGGGTTAGAACATATAACCCTACACCCATAACAAGTCAAAGTGATGGTCGAGAACTCATACTCACCTAATACCTTATCGAGGTTTAGATCATCGTAAGTCACCGAGATCTTGGTTCTTCACGACGGTCGATAGAAGAACTCATCTCACCGTGATCCTTCAATACGTCGAGACGTACCGGCATAGACAAGCAACCAAGTCAAGTCACTTTATCTATACCGCACTATACCGACAACTCGTCCTCAAGTTGTCTAGGCGTGAAACTTTTATATCTCGTTGCTCGACCAATCATACGGACTTACATTATCTTCTACACACCTTGTATGATCTAACATATATGAGATAAGGGACACGGATATATGCAATCAAGTATTGATTCGGATAGGAGATTGTGATAGTGGTATGAAACATTGTATACAAGCTCAACCAAAAGCGCTTTCAAGTATACAATCAACAATCTCCCACTTATACTAAAGCGAACTTTTAGTATCTGATGTCTCTACTAGCTATTACAAACAAAACCATCACTTTGCTTCTCCCACTTATACAAAAGTTTCCTTTCTAAGTGGGTGCCATCAAGCATAATCAGTCCTCGGCGTGTCCGTCGTAGACTTTTGCGGCGGAGCTCTTCGTGAATGGATCCGCTAGGTTATCCGTCGTGTCAATCTTTTCAATCAAGACGTCCCTCGTCTAACGATTTCTCGTATGACATGGTACTTTCTCTCTATGTGTTTGGTCGCCTTGTGGGTTCGTGGTTCCTTCGAGTTTGCCATCGCACTAAGTTATCACGAGAAACTATGATACTCTTGGGCAAACCGGTACCACACCTAGATCCATGAGGTAGTTCTTGAACCATCTGACCTCTTTAGTAGCCTCAAGGCGGCTACATATTGACTTCCATGGTAGAGTCATGATGCATGCATTGCTTTGCACTCACCAGATCTGACTCCACCTCCCAAGGTAAACACATGCCCGAGGTAGACTTTTTCTCATCACGGTCGACTTGGAAATCCAGTCAGTATAACCCAAAGGCATTAGACTATCTGCATGATAAACCGACTATAATCTCGAGTCCTTTTCGGTGCTTGAGTATATGCTTCTGCGATCGATGAGCTTGTCGAGGTTAGGCGATATCTAGCTACTATGCCTACCGCATAGCGGATATCGGGTCTCGTACATAGCATTGCGTACATGAGACTTCCTAGGCGGAAGCTAAGGAACTTGTCTCATTTCCTCTATCTCCTGCGGTCATAGGTGATCGCTCCTTGAATAAAGGAACGCCATATGCGAAGGTAGCAATCCTTTCTTGGCGGTCTCGCATACTAAAGCAGTAATCACGGTATCAATGTAAGGCGCTTTGAGATAAGCTCAACATCTTCCTCTTGCGATCTCGGTAAACCTTGATCCCAAGAATGTGTGCATCTCCTAAGTCTTTCATTTGAAGCGATCGGATAACCAACTCTTTCGTCGATAACAACTTCACATTGTTTCCAACTAGAAGAATGTCATCTACATAAAGTGCAAGAAATACCACATCACCGTTGACATCTAAGCGATACACACAACTTTAAGCTACAACCGGGTAAATCCATGGGACTTTACCACCTCGTCAAAGCGTAAGTTCCGGGATCGTGAGGCTTATAAGCCCATAAATGGACTTCTTAAGCTTCCTACTAGATGCTCTTCACCCTTCACCACATAACCGGGTTCTTTGCATATAGATGTCTCTACATTCCTCAAGGTAACCGTTTAGAAAGCGGTTTTCACATCCATTTGCCAAACCTCAAGGTTGAGTGGGCTGCTATGGCGGAAGAATTACGATGGACTTGAGCATTGCTACGGTGAAAAGGTCTCATCGAAATCGATGCCCTCAATCTGAGTGTACCCTTTCGCTACAAGCACGGCTTTAAAAGCGAAACCTCTCCATCTGAATCTCTTCCTCTTGTATACCCACTTACTACCTATGGCTTCCTTCGCCATCGGTAGATGTGTCTTTCGTATACATCCATAGGTGTTATGGACTCGATTTCTAAGTCCATAGCGGTGTGCCATGATCTTGCATCAATGTCTTGTATCGCTCATTTGTCGTCCATGGGTCGATTATTGCTTGTTCGTTTCCGGGACTAAATCAGAAGATTCACCCACGAACATAAATCGCTCGGGTTGACGAACAACCTCCCACTCTGACGGTATTCATGGCACTGATGGCAACATGGGTGCGATAACTTGTGGTTCTCTATCTTGCACAATTTGCTGAATAGGAGCCCTTAGACGATCGGTATCTCGGTGGAACTCGACCCACTTCAATTTCTTGATATCGGTGACGATCCTCCCACTGAACACGATATCTCATACCTTTGGCTTAATCGGTGGTGGAATACGATCATCTTCTAATTCACGAAGAATGATTTCAACTTTGGATTTATGATTTTCATATAATCCTCTTCCAAATGTCGGGCATTAGTGCTAATAATGACCTTCCGATCATAGGTCTATAGAACAAACCACCTTTCGTTCCTCTAGGATAGCCAATAAATGACCTTGCGTCGGATCTAGCCTCCAACTTGTCGCCTTCTTGTTCAAGACATGCCGGATCGCCCCATATCCTTATGTGGCTTAAACTGAGCTTGCGCCCAAACCACAACTCGAAAGGGTCTTTTCGATCGACTTGGATGGTACTAGATTTAGCAAGTATGCCGCCGTTTCTAAGGCATACCCCGAGCGAAATAAGCAAAGTTGTATAACTCGTCATTGATCTAACCATTTCAAAAGAGTCGTATTTCTTCGCTCGACACACCATTTTGTTGTGGTGTGCGGTGTAGTGATTTGGGAGGTAATCCCACACCGCACCAAGTACTCCATAAACTCGTTCTTGAGGTATTCGCCACCGCGATCGGACCCGATGACTTGATACTTTACCAAGCTTCGCCTCACTTCCGCCTTAAACTCTTTGAATTTCTCAAAGCATTCGGACTTCGGTGAAGCGGTATACGATTCGCACCTCGAGTCGTCAATGAAAGGGACAAAATACTGTACCCTCCACGAGCTTGTGTGGACATCCGTCCACACAGTCGAAATGGACTAGTTCCAACACTTCTTTGGCTCTATAACCCTTTGCTTTGAAGGGTGCGGTCGACATCTTACTTTCTATACGGGATTCGCGGACCGGGAGCAGATGGCTGTTAGATTACTCAACGCCCATTCTTAGCTAATCTTTGGATCCTATTTAGATTGATGTGACCTAATCTAAGATGCCAAAGAAATGTGGTGTCAAATCTTGCTAAGAAAACTTTCTCTTTTAGGGTTTGTAGATGATGCAACATAGTTATAGGTATTATTTTAGCGAAATAGTATAAAGCGAATTATATAATGTGCCAACACGAGATAACCGTCATTTCTTATGATAGAAACACTACTATAAAAACAATGAGAATAACCATGAATAAATAATTTCAAACAGAAACAAGGTTCATGAAAATCAAACACATATAAAGCGTCTTTTAAAACTAAAGCATTTTCTCTAAACATAAAGTAACATCTCCGATCGCAACGGCCTCGACTTTCGCGCGTTGCCCATGGAGATCGTTATCTCGCCATCACTCGACTCCTTGTCGTAGGAACCCCGCAGGTGTAACAAATATGATCAAGAGCACCGTATCTACTACCCATGAACGAGTAGAACAAGTCGCTAAACATGTTTCCGTTACTAAAGCAAATGGCGTACCTTGAGCCTTGAGCATAGGGCACTTGGCCTTCCAATGCCCGATCTTGCCGCACTTGAAGCACTTGCCCTCTCCTTTGGCTTCTTTAAGCCTCCGGTGGCATCATGTTCTTGCTCCATTACTCCCACTATTTCCTCGCCTCTACCACCTTTGGTGCCCTTTTCTTTTCCATTTTCAACGGAACATTTGGGCCCCTAGATGTGCTAGCAAGAGCATGTGCTCCTTTACCCATAACTCTTCCGCGCCACAAGATCATTAAGCAACCGACTAAGTGTATACTCGGTGCTTGCTCATGATCGCATTCTGTGAAAAATTCTCAAAGACTTGGGCGTGTGTTGAGGATGATATCGACCTTGGCCGCCGTCAATACCTCCTCCCAACCGATCAAGACTATCCATGAGATGAGTCGTGTGGGAGACATGTTCATGGACCGAACTTTCTTCTTCCATCTTACACGCCAAGATTTCTCTCATTGTGTGGAAGTGGATCGTCCGATCCGATTGCTCAAACTTACTCTCGGGACTTGACCAAATTTGATCACGTCTACCATCGATCGATGTTTGTGTTGCAAGTCTTTGGACATAGTAGTCATCATATAGCACTTGGCCATATTGTTTGACTTATGCGAAAGTCCGCCGACTCTCGCTTTCATTAGTCGATCGTCGATAAGGCATCGGGTTTAGGAGTAGTGAGAACAAACATGTGTTCTTGATAAGAACATATTCCATGTTTCGCTTCCACTCGATAAAATTTGGACCGGATAAGGGATTTTGTGCGAGCATATTGATAATCGGTGTAAGAGACATATCTGAAAAGATAATGTAAAACACATAAGCATACGATCACACATAATTCGTAATAATAATATTGTAACCTTTTGATAAAACAATATTAATTGAAACCTCCAATCGCCCAAGGAATTCCACATACAAGCCAGCGTGTGGGCGTTTACACATGAACCCTCGACCGGACTTAAATAAACCTTTTAGTCGTTTAATTTCAATCCATGTCAACTTATCCTTATGACAAATGAAATTAATGATTGGACCTTACTAGACCACATCACTATCGCGAAGGGACTTGGCGGGAAGTTGTACTCGAGGTGATGTCTAGCAATGACCACAATTTTAACAAAGAAAATGAATTCTTAGAATTGGCATACTCACTAGGACCATACCGCTTCCAATCCAAATTCTTTTGTTATCTCATTTTATATCCATCTCTAGAGAACTTATGAAAATCGCACATGCAAGCCACGCGTGTGGGCGTTTTTACATGAAACTCCCACTTCTCAATAGATTTAAAATGTTTTATTTAGAAATCTCATCTAACAAACTTATGATAAACAGTGCAAGCAAGCCACACGTGTGTACGTTTACTCACAGTGCGTCTCACTTTGTTTAGAGATTAAAAAGTGGAAGTCTTGATATTTTAATTTAAAATTAATATGTCGGGTTACTTGCAGTCTTTTTGTTCAAAAGGTTTGTCCATGCGAGATCACGTAATCTAGCATACTTTTCTATAGAACTCAACATGTAAAACATGCTCATGAAATTCTAAAATATACTTGAAAAGCGCGATAAACCTAGCATGCTTACTATGCGCATCCAATCACGAAAACATGTAATATGTTTGTCACGTAATTTAAACATACATAGCATGCTACGCATAATTTAAACATCCACGACACGCGAATGAGCGATTAAAAATAAAATAAAGCGTTCATCGTGGCTCCACTCATGGAACACGCACTTTCACGCCTAATCTATTACATAGAATTGCAAAGCATGATCTTCATTAACTTCAAAAAGGCCTCGCGTGCGGGCATGGACGGATTCGTCAAAAGCGGATTCGGGCGGAAAATCGAGTTCAGTGAAAAACGGGTGCGATCGGGTGCGGGCGGGTCGGCCCAAAAATGTCCGGGGCGCGCACTAGGGCACAACCCGTGCGCGCCCGACCTCGCCGCGCCGCCACCTCGCGTGCTCCTCGCTGGCTGCCTCGCGGTCGCGGGCGACCGCGACCGACGAGCACGCGCGGCGCGGCCACGCTTCGCGCTTCGCGGTAGCGCTTAGGCGTGCCGCCATGATCGACCTCGCGACCGCGAGCACCTTTCATGGCGTCGGGGATCTCGCGCGACAACGCGCACCCGTCGCCCGTGCGCGCGCGTGAAGTGCCGGGATCTCGTGCGAAAGTCGTGCGCCCGTCGCCGCCTTCGTCTGCGTTATGCGTGCGCGCTAGCGGCGCGACCGCGACAGCGCCGCCGCCGGCGCACGCCGGCGCCAGCGGTCTTGAGGCTTCCAGCAGCAACGCGCCCGCGCCACTGCCGTGCGTCGCCGCCGCCGCCCGACTGCCGATGTCGACCGCCGATGCCGAAACTCGCGCTGGCCGAGGCGATTGCGGCGCCGAGCACGCCGCGCTGCCGTCGCCCGCGCCGCCTCGCGCCGTCGTCCGATTCTCGGCGTCTCCGTCGTCTCGTTCTTCGTGCTTTCGTCTTCGTTCTTGCTACGAGATAAGATTTACAGGAAAAATCTAATCTAATCACGGATTTTCGTGGTGAAAACAAAATCCGATTAAAAATAAAGCAGTCACGATGAGCGCGGATCCAACAATTAATTAATTGCGCGTAATAATCAAGCGTGAATTAATCCAGCGAGCCAAGATATCGATCGTGCTCGATACCAATTGTAGGGAAAACTAGGTTTAACCCTCAGAGACTCTATCTTGGATGTTTAATTCACCATACATTGATTATATTCCTAGCATGCGTCTATATAATTAATTGCAACACGTAGGGTTTTCTCGTGTTTACCTTTGAATCATCGGGGATGAGCGGGATGAGCGGATCGAGACTCGTGCTTTGACCTTCCGGGCTGTATCCGGTTGCCCAATCTCCGGCGTCGAGTGAGGGCGATCTATGGAGAATGCTACAGAAAATCACCCTATTTCTCTCTCCAAACTCTCGAAAATTCCTCACAATATTTCTTGTGATTCTCGAAAATATGAGGATGGATAATTAAGGATTAGCCTTGATCTTATCTCTTACCTTATATTTATAATGCATTACCATAATCACATTAGGAAATGATCCATGCATATCCCATAAATATAATAATATCCTTATGGATAAAGAGGATCAAATCCTTACCATAGAGAGAGGATAGGGGCGATTTTCCAGGGCTACGGAACTAGATGGGCGACCAGGATCAAATGCAAGGAATAAAGATGGGCCTCAAATAAATTAATTATCTTATGTTGACCCGAACATAAATTAATTTATAAACATTCATTCATGCCACTAGAGAATAAATCTTGACTTACCCTTTATTACCAAAGGTGAGTCGGGCTTGCACTTAGACATTCTGAATCCGTATTTAAGATATCGACGTCCATTAATTATTTAGAGCATTACATTGCTTAAAATAATTAATATCTTTAATTCATAAGTAGTACCACTCAACCTTATTATTGTACTTGAGCTAACTCAACTGCGGGGTTTAGTACAATAAACCTTTGAGCTCCTTAAGGGGCGTCATCATCCTAAAGCAGATCGGTCTCGTCTGAGATAACTAGCATGACATACAAGCACTGCCACCACCCAAGATGCGGAGAATATTGGGTTAGAACATATAACCTTCACCCATAACAAGTCAAAGTGATGGTCAGCAACTCATACTCACCTAATACCTTATCGAGGTTTAGATCATCGTAAGTCACCGAGATCTTGGTTCTTCACGACGGTCAGATAGAAGAACTCATCTCATCTGTGATCCTTCAATACGTCGAGACGCGTACCGGCATAGACAAGCAACCAAGTCAAGTCACTTATCTATACCGCACTTATACCGACAACTCGTCCTCAAGTTGTCCCACTGTGTCGTAGTAGCTAGAAAATTTTATAGTAATTAATAAAGTTTAATTAAGCATTATTAAAGGTTTAAAAGCTATATAAGCCTTAAGAATTAGTAAAATTCGATATAGTGAAATATTAATCGGCATGAATTCAATTAATTTAAGATTTGAATATATGAGATTGGAAAATGTAGAGATTTATTAGAAATGAGTTTATTTGTGATTAAATGTGAAATGTGTGTTTATTAATGCATGTTTGCATGAAAAATGCTATTAATTAGAAATTATGCTATGAAATGCATTAATTATTTGTGAATGTTATTTTTCTTATCAAATGAGATAAAATATTATTTAGGATATTAAATATCTTGAATAAATTTGTTTTATTAATAATTAGTGATAAAGAATTATTTTGCATAATTTTCGAAATTGAGAAGCAATATTTTGGTTAATTGAATTTTAACACATGAATGGATTTAAATTATGCTATAAGAATCTAAATTCAATTATGAATATAAATTGCATTAGATTTTATAATTTAATTGATATATAATTTTAATAATTAAAATATACTAAGGTGTAACCTTAGTAAAAGTTGAAGTGTATTTATAAATTTGTGGAAATTAGTGTATAATGTTGATGAAATTTGTGCTAAATATACATGAAATTATATTTATATAACTCTAGAACTTTAATACATAAAACATATCATCTCCAACCTTAAACTCCCTCCATTTTCGGTCACACACACACTCACACACATAAAAATTTTATTTTCAATTTTAATCCATAACTAAGTGGAAAATTAGTGGAATACTACTCCAAACAAGGTAAATACTTGATTTAACCTAGGTTTTTATGATTTAAATTGATATATATGAAGTTCTATAATCTTGTAATTTTTGAAAATTATGAAGTGTGGATTATGGGTGATTTGTTTAAATTTTGTTATGTTTATTGATTTAAGTATGCTATTTATGCATAATTAACATGTTCTATGGTTTTAATTCTTTTATTTTACAAAGTTGATGAATTAAAGTTTAGAACAAGAACCCTAATTTTTAGTATGTGAATTATATGTTATAATTTAATTGAATTGAGCTTAGATATATGTTTAGAATTAGATATAAACATCATGTGATCAAAGAAATTAAAAGTTAAATTATGTTTATTAAAAACCCTAAAATTTCGAAAATCTCATGTGATATGAACTTAATGATTTTGATTTTTCTTGATCAATTTAACTTGATATTTATGTTTAGGGATATGAATAATGTATAAAATGAATTTATAGGAATTTAATTTAACCATATACTAATATTCCTAAATTTTCGAAAATGAAGGGTATATGTTGAACTATGATTTCTTGATTTTATTTGATGGATTTGAATTGATATTTGAGATCTATGATAAAAATAAGGCTTAAGTAGAATTTATGGGAATTTTTGAACATAGGTATCAAAAGTTACAAAAATTAAAGTTTAGGTTAAAGTTATGTTCATATGTGATATAATGGATCTATAATTGAATGGATCATGAATTAATGATCAATGATGTTAATTTAACATAATTATGTGATATTTGATAATTAATAGGTTGTAGATGTTCAAAATGTCGAAATGTATATATATATCGAGTTAAATCGCCTTAGGCGATTAACGTTGAACTAGATGATATTACTCATGTATAAGGTTCCTAAATGTATGTTTGATGATATGATGATGATATTGAGGAGTTTGGGATAAGATTGGTGTAGTTTGGTGTATTTGGGCTATACATATTACGGATGTTACTCTGTAGAAATTTGGTAGAATTAGGCGTTAGTAAAACAAGTTATATGTTAATTGATAGTTGTTAACATATCTAAATTATAAAGGAAGATTACTAAAGATTTATCATAATCTTTATGTTTAAGGATCCAACAAAGGAAACAGAAGTAAAGAACGAAGAACCAAACTTGTTGGATTGAGCGTCACGAGGTGGGTAATGCTTACGAACTTTATTTGAAGCTAAACACATGATATGTTATGAGCTTGATTTCTTGTGAAAGCATTTGATCATCACATGATAATTATGCTAAATGTTTTACCACATTGTGGGTATGACGACAATTACCTATCTGCGGTAGGAAGATGTTAATTACTGTGCACAGGTAGATGGCTGTGAGCTTGCAAATGTAGGCCGGCCATGGTATTGGGAGGAGGCTACTACTTCCCTTTACCGAATAGCGTAGATAGGGTATGACCGTGGTTGTGATCCTTGGGACCAACTCGGGTATGTTATGCCGGTATGTTTCAAAATAAAGTGTGGTGACATGATATTATGTGAAATTTTCTTATGAATCACTAATTGATCGTCTTATGAGCTGCTATTTGAAAGAAAGGCTTTTCTTGAACAAAATGTTTAATTTTGAAAGATAGATTGGCATTATCCATCGAGTACTTTCGGTACTCATGCCTCCAAACTGCTTTTATTATGCAGTTGAGTATGAAGGAGATGTGGTGGGAAACCGAAATGAGATATCATTTGATCTTTTATTTTGATTGGTTATGTCTCGAATATCATGTCTTCATACATGATATTCATTAATCTTCGCTGCTAGAACCTTGAAACTTTGAAACCGTACTTTTGATAAACCATGTAAATATTTTGAAACCTTTTATATAAATGGTGAGGCTATGTCCTCATTTTGATAATGGCCGTAGTTGGATATTTTACGAGTGCGGGTTGGCTTATTTCATTTTCAAATGTTATCTTTGTCCGTTTGTTTTCAAAATCTATTCCTAATATTTATTGTTAATAAGAGATTATCGATTATTAAACCGATCATGACACGATTATTTGGTTAATTAAGTAATTAAATAGTCGTCGTGATGACAGAATGGTATCGAGCATTGTTTCGCTTTGATCCTGTAAATTTTCTTTCTTTGAGCCAACCCTCTTGTAAACCTTTGAGTCGTTGGTAAAGGCTCAGTGTTCCAGTCCATCTCTTCAGCTCAACCAGGCAAAGTAAGTTGTGAGTGATGTGTATATTTGAATGAAAGGTGATTATGTTGAACATTCTTAGATGGTATGTGTGAAAATAAATGATATGTGATTATCTTTGTTTCTAATTAGTATAAAAGTTATATTTGACTATAGGATGGTACGGAGGAAGGCTGTTGCTCGAAAGAATGTTGATAATAGGCATTTGGATTAGGCACATCGATAGTTTCTTTTCCTTTAGAATCGAGAGAGGCGACATCGCCATTTGCTCTCAAGCAGTTTATGATCTTTGTGGAGATCGGTTTTAAAGAATCATGATCGAGTTAGATGGACTTCTCGCATTGGTTAATGCTTTACCTCCTTCTTGGCGGGGATGGGCATCCAAGCGGCTTTGAATTATGTACATATTGATATGGAGTGCATCATCGGTAATCTCGATCGATTCGTAAACCTTATAAAAGGCATTATCGAAAATAGGAGATCCCCGAGTTACCATATCGTCCTTTTGATCAATTTATTCCATAGTTCATCGATTCTAGATGATTTTCTTCATCCAAAATGGGAGAAATTAAACCTATGTTTCGTGAGGTTGTCATTCCTAGTCCTCCTTACGAATCACATTACGATAGCGATAGTCTTTTCCTCTTGGACCTCGGTGGACTCTAGATGATTTAGATCTGTTTGAACGACCATTTGCACCGAAAACTCCTTCACCACCTTTATCTCCTCTTCCCGAAATATCCTTAATCATGTCTCCCACCGAGGTAGCAGAATTTGAACAACCACTATCTGTTGGCCTTCCTATTTGAGACCTCTAGTCTTGGTGAAATGTCCTCTTTATCCGACCCTTCCTTCTTTTGCGGAGAGGCCGCTCACTCAGTCACTGATCATGCTCATACTCCTGAAGATAAAAGGGAAGAAGAGCCAGAAGAGGACCCTGATGAAGACATAGATAGATAAGAGAAATATGTTCAAAGCTAGGTAGGATAGTTAGAATGGCAAGGCAGAACTACCAGCCAGTATCAGTGAAACTAACTTATTTTGTAAAAGTCCTCACTGAGGCAATTTTTGTAACCTATAACATGCTGCTTATTTTGTTGTTGTTTTGTAAATTATAATATGTCGTATATCTTTGTTAATTCTCATGTTGTGATTGAATAGTTGGGTCCTTAAATTTTATGATGATTGTACTTTACCATAATTTGAAACCTTATTTCTTTGTTGTGATATCTTATCAACTGCTGTAACAGTAATATTCTTCTTTTGGTGTTAGTATGCCTCCAAGAAGAAGAAATACAAGTTTAGAAGAAAGAGATAGTGAAGCAACACCTCAGAACTTTCCAAATCGTGAACCCTCTCCACCAAATCGAAAAATTTCAGAACTCTTTCTTCGTCAAAACCCACCTAACTTCACAGGAGCTGGTAGTCCTGCCGAAGCTGAAGAGTGGGTAAGAACTATTGAGAGAATCTTTAAGTTCTTGGAATGTAACGATCAAGAATGTTTGCTGTGCATAAATTTTTTGATGAAAGGACCTGCGGATTTCTGGTGGGAGGCCAGGCAGAAAACCCTCACCCCGGAGCAATTGGCGAACTTTACATGGGAACAGTTCAAGGAAGAACTGTATGCTAAGTTCATTCCTCGAAGCTATAGGAGGCAGAAGGAAATTGAATTTATGAATTTGAAACAAGGTAATAGGAGTGTGGCGGAATACGATCGGGAATTTTGCACCTTATCCCGATATGCACCTTATAAAGTAAAAGCAGATGAGAAGATGGTGAGATGTTTCGATTACGGATTACGACACGAATCCGAATTATTTTAGCCGCTCAACCACCCATGTCTTACGCAGAAACTCTTAACCGTGCGTTGGACATGGAAATGGAGATTCAAGCTGAAAAGCATGCTGCTGAGACTAATGTTGGCGTACCACAAGGAATTATATCAACAAAATCCTCCCAAATGGAACAAAAATATAAAGGAAAAAGAAAATGGGAGATGCGAGGAAATTCAAGCAAAAGACCGTTTCAAAGCGAGCTCACGGTGTCGAGATCATTCCGATCACCGACTACCGGACAACCATTCTTTTCTCGAATCGATAAGACCACCTATGTGCCCTCAATGCAACCGTACACATTTCGGTTTATGTCGGGCGGGAGCAATACTTGCTATTCATGTGGACAAGATGGTCACTTTGCTTTCGCTCGTCCGCATGCATGAATGTGGCCGGAGAGAGAAAGAGGAAAATCTTCTCGACCCATTCAGAATGTGAAAGCAATGACCGGATATCCACAACCACCTCGCTATCAACTTCCTTCACCACCAGTAATTGCAACTGCAGAGACTTCAGCTCAGCAGACGTCATCTCAATCTCTACAAGTTCAACCTCAACATCAGCATGCGTATGCTTTGAAGCAAAAGCAATCGGAAAAAGTACGGAAATCTAACGGTATGGCCCGGTTAAAGGTGTACTGTTATAGTTTTGTTTGATACGGAGCATCGCATTCTTTCATTTCTACCGCATGCGTAGATAATCTTGAACTTCCCGTAGAATCATCTGAAGTAGGGTTCAAAGTACTTACTCCAATAGGTGAGGCGACAGTAGTTGATAAAGTATGTCCTAACTTAGAATTCGAGTTAGGATCACTTCAGTTAAAAGCTGAATCATTACGCCTCTTATGCATGTGGGACGTAGATATTATCTTAGGTATGGATTGGTTAACGGAAAATTTCGCAACGATTCATTGTGAACAACGAGAAATCGCATTTCAACCACCAGGAAAAGAACCCACGTGCTTTTATGGGATCGACGAGAGAAGAAGAATGATACCTGTGATATCAGCCTTGCAGGCAGAAAGGTTGATAAGATGTAACGAAAATCGTGCCTATCTTGTATGCCTAAACAAGGAAGACAAGAAGGATAGGAAGATTGAGGATGTGCTGGTTGTTCGAGAATATCCAGACGTATTTCCAGAAAAATTACCCGGTATACCGCCGGATCGACAATTGGATTTCGCGATCGATCTTGAGCCAGGATCCGCGCCAATTTCTAAAGCACCGTATCGGATGGCTTCTAAAGAATTGCAAGAATTGAAAGTCCAATTACAAGAACTTCTGGACTTAGGATTTATCCGACCAAGCGTGTCACCACAGGGAGCACCGGTGTTATTCGTCAAAAGAAGAATGCACCTTAAGAATGTGTATCGACTATCGAGAATTGAATAAGGTGACATTGAAGAATAAATATCCGCTTCCTCGAATTGACGACTTGTTCGACCAATTGAAAGGAGCAAAGGTATTTTAAAATCGATCTAAGATCGGGTTACCATCAGTGAAGATAAAACCCGAGGATATACCGAAAACCGCTTTTAGGACCCGATACGTACACTATGAATTTGTAGTGATGCCGTTTGGACTAACAAATGCTCCAGCTGTGTTCATGGACCTCATGAACCGCGTATTCCATGAATATCTCGATAAATTGTATTAGTGTTTATCGATGATATTTTAATCTATTCAAAGAACGAACAAGAACACGAAGAGCATTTGAGAATTGTATTGGAAAAATTAAGGACACAGAGATTATATGCCAAGTTCAACAAGTGTGATTTTTGGCTGAAAGAAGTAAATTTCTTAGGGCATATAGTCTCGTGCAGAAGGAATTAAAGTGGACCTGCCAAAGTCCAAGCGGTTCAGAGTGGAAATCACCTACGACTCCAAATGAGATTCGTAGTTTTCGGGTTTATTTGGGTACTATAGAAGATTTATTGAGGATTTTCCAAAATTGCTAAACCAACGACGAATGGCAAGAAAGGGATAAAATTTTAATGGACTCCGAATGCGAAGGCGGTTTTCAAGAACTCAAAGAAAGATTGACCAACGCCCTATCCTAACTATACCGATCCGGAAAAGATTATACCATATACACGGATGCGCCGAGAAATGGAATAGGATGCGTTTTAATGCAAGAAGGAAGGTCGTCGCATCTGACTTACGACAGTTGAAGATTCACGAACACAATTATCCTACTCACGATCGGAGCTCGCAGCAGAGTCCACGCATTGAAAATATGGAGACATTATCTGTACGGATCGAGATGTGAGATTTTCACGGACCACAAAAGTTTGAAGTATTTCTTTGAACAAAAAGATTTGAATATGCGACAACGAAGATGGCTCGAGCTGGTCAAAGACTACGATTGTGAGATCAAGTATCATCCGGAAAAGCTAATGTCGTAAAGGCACGCCCGAGTAGGAAAAGTCAGGAGAAATTAGGAACTCTTTTAACGGATCAAGGAGAATTATTAAAAGAGTTCGAGAGAATGAAGCTGGAAACTGTACTACCTCCTCAGAACATTCAAGGAATTGTAGCCTCATTAGTGGTACTTCCTGATTTAAGAGCTCGTATTATTGAAGCGCAAAGAAGAGATAAACAACTCGAAACTCTACGAGCAAAGATTCGAATGGGAAATTTTCCGGAATATCATGAAGCTGGGGATAATGCGATTATGTTTGGAAATCGCATATACGTACCTAACGATACAGAATTGAAAAATGAAATTTTGAATGAAGCTCATAAGATTCAGATGCGCACATCCGGAAATACGAAGATGTACGGGATCTTAAACCAAGGTTTGTGTGGACGGGGATGAAACAAGACATTGCCTCCTACGTCGAACGATGTTTAGCATGCCAACAGGTAAAAGCCTTACATCAAAGACCATATGGAAAATTACAGCCTTTGGAAGTGCCCGAATGGAAATGGGATCACATCGCAATGGATTTCGTAACGGGATTACCCAAGTCTAGAAGAGGAAACACTGCTATCTGGGTAATCATTGATCGTTTAACCAAGAGCGCTCATTTCATTCCAATTCCGATAACGTATGGAGCAGATAAGTTGGCACAGATTTATGTTCGGAAATTGTTCGGCTACATGGAATGCCGATCTCAATCACCTCAGATCGTGATGCCAAATTCACCTCTCGGTTCTGGACTACTTTTCAAAAAGAATTGGGCACTCGATTAAATTTTAGCACCACTTTTCATCCCCAGACAGACGGTCAGACTGAGAGAACAATTCAAACCCTCGAAGATATGCTCAAAACTGTGGTGCTTGATCGAGGAGATCAATGGGAACAAGTCTTACCATTGATCGAATTTGCTTATAACAACAGTTATCAAGCTACGATCGGCATGGCACCTTATGAAGCACTTTATGGTAAAAGTGCGGATCACCTCTGTTTTGGGACGAGGTAGGAGAGCGGAAGATTCTCGCCCGAAGCAATTGAAGAAATGGTTCAAATTGTACGACAAATAAAACAAAGAATGAAAGAAACTCAAGACCGACAAAAGTCCTATCTTGATAATCACGTAAATGCAATTGAAATTTGAAGCAGGGATAAAGTTTTTCTTAAAGTTTCCCCAACTAAAGGAGTTCACCGTTTTGGAATAAAAGGAAACTCAAACCAATTTCTTGGACCTTATGAGATATTGGAACGGATCGGGACAGTAGCATATAGGTTAGCGTTGCGCTAACTTCGCTAACGTACATGATGTTTTCCATGTCTCCCAACTCGGAAAATACGTGTATGACCCAACACATATCCTTCATTATGATGAGATAGTTCCGACATCGATTTGAGCTATGAAGAAAGACCGAATGCATCACGGACCGGAAGGAGCAAAAGTTAAGGAATAAGATTATTCCTTTAGTAAAAATTCTGTGGAAACATCACGGTCCAGAAGAGGTGACGTGGGAACTAGAAGAACAGATAAAGGAAAAGTACCCTGACTTATTTAATAAGGTACGAAAATTTCGGGGACGAAATTTCTTCAGAGGAGGGGAATGTAGTAGCCCGAAAATTTTATAGTAATTAATAAAGTTTAATTAAGCATTATTAAAGGTTTAAAAGCTATATAAGCCTTAAGAATTCGTAAAATTCGATATAATGAAATATTAATCGGCATGAATTCAATTAATTTAAGATTTGAATATATGAGATTGGAAAATGTAGAGATTTATTAGAAATGAGTTTATTTGTGCTTAAATGTGAAATGTGTGTTTATTAATGCATGTTTGCATGAAAAATGCTATTAATTAGAAATTATGCTATGAAATGCATTAATTATTTGTGAATGTTATTTTTCTTATCAAATGAGATAAAATATTATTTAGGATATTAAATATCTTGAATAAATTAAGAATTATTTTGCATAATTTTCGAAATTGAGAAGCAATATTTTGGTTAATTGAATTTTAACATATGAATGGATTTAAATTATGCTATATGAATCTAAATTCAATTATGAATATAAATTGCATTAGATTTTATAATTTAATTGAGATATAATTTTAATAATTAAAATATACTAAGGTGTAACCTTAGTAAAAGTTGAAGTGTATTTATAAATTTGTGGAAATTAGTGTATAATGTTGATGAAATTTGTGCTAAATACACATGAAATTATATTTATATAACTCTAGAACTTTAATACATAAAACATATCATCTCCAACCTTAAACTCCCTCCATTTTCGGTCACACACACACTTACACACATAAAAATTTTATTTTCAATTTTAATCCATAACTAAGTGGAAAATTAGTGGAATACTACTCCAAACAAGGTAAATACTTGATTTAACCTAGGTTTTTATGATTTAAATTGATATATATGAAGTTCTATAATCTTGTAAATTTTGAAAATTATGAAGTGTGGATTATGGGTGATTTGTTTAAATTTTGTTATGTTTATTGATTTAAGTATGCTATTTATGCATAATTAACATGTTCTATGGTTTTAATTCTTTTATTTTACAAAGTTGATGAATTAAAGTTTAGAACAAGAACCCTAATTTTTAGTATGTGAATTATATGTTATAATTTAATTGAATTGAGCTTAGATATATGTTTAGAATTAGATATAAACATCATGTGATCAAAGAAATTAAAAATTAAATTATGTTTATTAAAAACCCTAAAATTTCGAAAATCTCATGTGATATGAACTTAATGATTTTGATTTTTCTTGATCAATTTAACTTGATATTTATGTTTAGGGATATGAATAATGTATAAAATGAATTTATAGGAATTTAATTTAACCATATACTAATATTCCTAAATTTTCGAAAATGAAGGGTATATGTTGAACTATGATTTCTTGATTTTATTTGATGGATTTGAATTGATATTTGAGATCTATGATAAAAATAAGGCTTAAGTAGAATTTATGGGAATTTTTGAACATAGGTATCAAAAGTTACAAAAATTAAAGTTTAGGTTAAAGTTATGTTCATATGTGATATAACGGATCTATAATTGAATGGATCATGAATTAATGATCAATGATGTTAATTTAACATAATTATGTGATATTTGATAATTAATAGGTTGTAGATGTTCAAAATGTCAAAATGTATATATATATCGAGTTAAATCGCCTTAGGCGATTAACGTTGAACTAGATGATATTACCCATGTATAAGGTTCCTAAATGTATGTTTGATGATATGATGATGATATTGAGGAGTTTGGGATAAGATTGGTGTAGTTTGGTGTATTTGGGCTATACATATTACGAGATGTTACTCTACGAAATTTCGGTAGAATTAGACGTTAGTAAAACAAGTTATATGTTAATTGATAGTTGTTAACATATATCTAAATTATAAAGGATGATTACTAAAGATTTATCATAATCTTTATGTTTAAGGATCCACAAAGGAAACCGAGAAGTAAAGAACAAAGAACCAAACTTGTTGGATTGAACGTCACGAGGTGGGTAATGCCTTACGAACTTTATTTGAAGCTAAACACATGATATGTTATGAGCTTGATTTCTTGTGAAAGCATTTGATCATCACATGATAAATATGCTAAATGTTTTACCACATTGTGGGTATGACGGCAATTACCTATCTGCGGTAGGAAGATGTTAATCATCGTACGCGGTAGATGGCTGTGAGCTTGCAAATGTAGGCCGGCCATGGTATTGGGGAGGAGGCCTACTTCCCTTTACCGAATGACGTAGATAGGGTATGACCGTGGTTGTGATCCTTCGGGACCAACTCGGGTATGTTATGCCGGTATGTTTCAAAATAAAGTGTGGTGATATGATATTATGTGAAATTTTCTTATGAATCATTAATTCAATCGTCTTATGAACTGTTATTTGAAAGAAAGGCTTTTCTTGAACAAAATGTTTAATTTTGAAAGATAGATTGGCATTATCCACTGAGTACTTTCTGGTACTCATGCCCTCCAAACTGTTTTTATTATGCAGGTTGAGTATGAAGGAGATGTGGCTGGGAAACCGAGCTGAGATATCATTTTGATCTTTTATTTTGATTGGTTATGTCTGAATATCATGTCTTCATACATGATATTCATTAATCTTCTGCTGCTAGAACCTTGAAACTTTGAAACCGTACTTTTGATAAACCATGTAAATATTTTGAAACCTTTTATATGAATGGTGAGGCTATGTCCTCATTTTGATAATGGCCGTAGTTGGATATTTTCTGAGTGCAGGTTGGCTTATTTCATTTTCAAATGTTATGTTGTCCGTTTGTTTTTCAAAATCTATTCCCTAATATTTATAGTTAATAAGAGATTATCGATTATTAAACCGGTCATGACCGATTATTTGGTTAATTAAGTAATTAAATAGTCGTCGTGATGTAAACTTTATATCTCATTAAGCTTGACCAATCATACAGAATTATGTGATCTTCTACCCACTGTATGATCTAACTTATATATGAGATAAGGGTACACATATATATGCAATCAAATATTCAATTCAGATAGGAGATTGTGATAGTGGTAACAGGAAACATTGTATACAAGCTCAACCAAAACTGCTTTCAGTATACAAATCCAACAGGTGGGGGTTGGCCGGTGGGGTGGGTTAGTCGGGGGTTGGTTGGCCGCGGGGGTGGGTTGGCCGCCGAGGGGTTGGCCGGCCGGGGGTGGGTTGGCCGTCGGTGAAATCCTTATTTTATTAATTAATTATAAATTTAAATCCTATAATATTTGATTTTCTAATTAAATTAAATATATAATATTTGATTTTGTAATTAAATTAAATATGGATGAAAATTAAATAAACCAACAACTTCGTTCTGGTGAATTTGATGAATTTGAATACCGATGAAAATTAAATAAACCAACCACTTCATTCGATGAAAATTAAATAAACCAACAACTTCATACTAATACCGATGAAAATTAAATAAACCAACAACTTTTTTCGTGAATTTACTTCACCAACAACTTCATATTAAATAAACCAACAACATTTTTGCGGTAAAGGAATTAATAAAATTTTGATCGGACTTCTACCTATATAATTCATTCTTTCCTTTCGTTCACTGAATCACTCACTTTCATCTTGCGCATATCTATATTTGCAATCGTTTTCTTTATCAAATATCGTCGCTCTCACTCCAGTGGATTATAAAAGGTAATTTCAATATTTTGGTGTATTTGTTATATATATGATTCCTTAATTATTGTTAGATGAATTTAAGTGAATTTTTAATTAATTTCAATTAATAATTATTTAGGGGCATCGTATAATTATTGTTAGACCATTGTGCATTTGTATGATTTATTGTGTATTATGAATTTTTAGATGAATTAAATACGTACCAATGAAGTTGAATTAAATTATAATATTTAATTATTATTTAGTTTAGTTTAGTTTAATTAGTTGAATTTTTATTTGAAATTGGGGTTGGCAGTGGGGTGGGGTTGGTAGTGGGAGGGTGGGGTTGGTTGGCCGTGGGGGGTGGGGTTGGTTGGTAGGGGTGCAGTGAATTAAATTATAATATTTAATTATTATTTAGTTTAGTTTTGCAATTGAATTAAATTTTAATTTAATTATTATAAATACGTCACAATGCACCCGGTGGGGAGGGGTGGCATGGGGTGGGGTTGGCCGCTGGAGTGAATTTTTCATTTAGTTTAGTTTAGTTTAGTTTAGTTTATAATATTTAGTTTAGTTTAGGTGAATTATTATTTAATTTAGTTTAGGTGAATTATGGTTTAAATCCGTCCCCGATGAATTATAATATTTAATTATTATTTAGTTTAGAGATTTGTTTTATACTTAATGTTAGATGATTTATACACCTTCATTATTGTGCATTTGTATTATTTATTTAGTTTATGTGAATTATTATTTGATTTGTATTATTTATTTAGTTTATGTGAATTATTATTTGATTTAGTTTAGGTGAATCATGATTTATACACGTTCATTATTGAATTTTTCATTTAGTTTAGTTTAGTTTAGTTTAGTTTTTGTCGATTCCTTCAAAGTTTAGGTGAATTGAGGCGATGAATTATAATTTATTGTTCTTATTATTAAACATTCGTGATCAATGTTCTTGTTTTATATTTAATTTGTATTATTTAGTTTAGATGTTTGTTTTATAATTAATGAATTTTTAATTAATTATTGTGCATTTGTATGATTTAATTAGATGTCGGGGTGGAAGAATATTATCATTAGATATGGAGGATGTTGGGATGATTGTTTGAACTCTTTGCGGTGTATCATCATATACCTATGTTCGGACTGATAATGTACTTATTTGGGAGTTAAGAGCAAGCATTAATTCTATTCTGGGAGCAAATTCTTTTGACTACCAAATACATTATATATCGAGATCTCGAAGTGGTAGACTTATCAAATCACTTTTGACTACCGATGATCAGCTAGCTCGATTGTGCGAGGTTTATACCCAACCAGAGGTGTATGTGACATACGGAGGCGTCACCCCAACCGAACACAAGCATATATGCCACACCGAGCAACCACGTGATACAAACAGTATGACTACACTTCACAATACTCATCTCTGGATGAGTCATTCACACAACAATTTGGAGCATATGATTGGTTTGAGCAAGATACACCTCAAGAAGTGCCGCAACATGTGCGCGAAGTGGCTGACGCGATCGTTGACGACAGTGATGATGACGAATACGTCGTCGACAGTGAAGAACAAACATCGTCTGATGAAGAAGAGGAGGAGGAGCGTGCGGCTGCAAATGTGATCTCTGGCACGTTTGTAGAATTTGATGCGTGGATACGTCGAGAGGGTGGAATAGAAAAATTGATTGGGATGATTATGCAGAGCAACACGCAAGGGGTAACCGAGGGACTCGAGGTAGAACAAATGGAAGAGATGAGCAATTGGCTAGCTCCTGGTATTCCTCATGACGCTTCGAACAATCTTTTTACTAGTCCTCTTGACTCTATTCCGAACCCCGATGAGCTGAGCGAAGGTTCCATCTTCGACAACAAAGTGGACCTTAAGATATCAGTCGGGTTGTGGCACATGGAACAAAGAGCATAATTTGTTATTCCGCGATCGGACCAGACCCGGATTACGTTCAAATGCAGATATCGTGATCAATGTCCGTTTTTATTGCGCATCGCAATGAGGGGTGGTTTTGGTTTGTGCGCAAGTTTGATGCCATACACACTGTGTAGATGATCTCGTGAATACCGAAACGCACAAGGTCAAAGCCTTGTGTGATTGCAACATACATAGCGTGAAAAATACGCGAGGACGGTGAAGTCATTAAGCCGAGATCGATTATGGTCGAGTTACAACGAGTATGGCGGCGGCGTCATATCTTGTCGTGGTGAGAGCTCGTAATAGGGCAATCGAGATGATATATGGTGGGTATGAACAATCCTATCGGATGCTACGGGTTATCTTCACATGTTGCGGACAACTAATCATGGTTCGTTGATTGACCGGATATTGGACCGGATGGTCGTTTCACCACCTTTTGTAGCGCTCGGTTCCACCGACTCGGTTACGTTGTGCATGAGGCTGTTATTGTTGTGGATGGCACGCATGAAGGGCCGCAATAAGGGTATATTGTTTGTTGTTGTTACGAAGGGCGACAACGAGCAAGTTTTTCATTGGCTTATGGAATTGATCCGATTGAGAATGATTTATCATGGACTTGGTTTCGGAACACGTGAAGGCGCTACGGTCGAATTCGAGGCGTTGATTGTGTCGATGCGCATGTCGGTATATCCAATCTTGTGAAAATGTCTTTCGGGAGAAAGCCCACGGCTTATGCTACTACCATCTCCGAAAAAATCACGCCTTTTGAAAACCGTCGTGGCATTGTACGGAGGCGGCTTATGCATATCGGGAGGCGGAGTTTGACAAAGCAATGAACATGTTAAAGTCTCTCGTGCTAAAGATAGACCTCCGGTGGTGCATATGGCAAGTTGATAGAGGTCGGAGTTGAGAAGTGGGCGGATCAAAGTGCCTGTGAGGCTCTATACCTTTTGACTTCCAACATTGCGAGTCCTTCAATGCTCGGTTGTTGTGGGCAAGACGATTGCCCATTTGCTCTATGGTTGAAGCGATTCGTCATATCATAGAAAATGGTTCGATCAAAGACTTGAAGCGGCAAGAACATACCCCACCGACTTAACCCCGAAGGCATTCGCAAGATACGGGCGAGCTAGAGAGATCACGCCGATATACTATAGTGCCCAAAAGTAACGACACATTCAAAGTCGAGGACATAAACCAAACCTTCAATGTCAATCTCGGACGACATCGTGCTCGTGCTTGGAGTGGGACATGGATCGATCCGTGTTCTCATGCGATTCTTGACTATACGGTATGGAGCTACATCTAAATATAATTTTTTAGTACGGTATGTCAATTTATAACTAACAACTTTATCATTGTTTTTATACTAAATTTTAATTTGTGCGGCATAAAGATGACCAAATTTTCAACTATGTGGAGAATACTACCACGCGAGAAGCTAGTACAGACTACTCATACAGAGTAAATCATGTTCCGCCCAATCCGGTTGGATGCTTCCCACCGATGTCGCAGCGTTGAAATCGCCACTGCTTTGTGGTCCGGCGGTGGTCGTCCGAAAGTTGGGCGCCATCGTCATCCAACCGAACGTCCCCATCAAGATCGGTGGAGGAGAAATAGGGTCAAGCGATGACAAGTCGTGCACGTAGGAGGTGTGGCTTGTGTGGTTCCGCAGATCACACGCGATAATCATGTCCTTATTTACCATCCCATTAATTGAATGAGATATTGATTTTATTTTCTTCACTTAACTTGATATATGAGTTTAATATGATAATTTAAGCATTCTATAAATTTACTAGAATTTTCTAAATTCATATGTTGAAATTGAAAAATTTTAGTTTAGGTGCTTAATTGCTATATATATATATATATATATGTTAAAGTTAATATATGATGTTAATATTGATGATTAAGCTCACATATGATACTAAAGTAAGAAGTTGGGAAGAAATTAAAGGAAATTATAATTTATGTATATGTTAGTGAAATTTTCGAAATTTATAGGAAAATGGGAAGTTGAATTTTTAATGTTGTTCTTCATATATCTTATGAATTGTGAACATATTATGTAAGTAATGAGTAATGAAGCTTAATTGAGGAGTTTAGAACTAAGAATACGAAAAGTTGAATTTTATAAACATATCTTAATTGAGGAGTTTAGAACTAAGAATATGAAAAGTTTAGAACTAAGTAAGGAGTAATGAATTTTATAAACATATTATGACAAAGATATTAGATTAGTAACATGTTTTGATTTTATAAACATCTTGATTGAGTTGTGATTATGATTTTCGAGAAAATATACTCAAATACAAATATTACAATATTCAAGAAAATACACTCAAATACAAATAAGGTTATTACATAATAATTAGTAACATGTTTCGACCACTTTCTATCTATGACTCTCGTTCACATAATTCAAAGATAGAACCAGCTATTTTCTTTCGGTAGGCATATACATTCTCATTACCCCACGGGATGCTCGGGGAACCTGAAATGATGCGTTCGGCGTACATGCACATGTACGTTCCAAGATCGACGTTATCTTCTTTGTCAGGCGTACGTACATCGTGAGCAGCAAATGTAAACGTCCGATCACGCGAAAGGCACGAACACCGAGTCGTTATCTTCAAACCAACGAGTTACGAAGAAGCGTGTAAATAACATCCTCAAGTCGATCCAATGCATCAACCGCTCCTCTTGTCGCCCGGGTCTAATGAATAATGTACGGATCGAACATTTCACACACCCCGTCCATCATGTGCATTCGAGCCAAAATGATGCGACCTCTGCTAAAACAAAGGATGATGACAGTAAAAGAGATTCAATTTTGTAAAGGCACAAACAAAAATATATTTTATAATTAGTCATCAGTATAAAGAAGTTACATGTTCGACAGAAGCCATGCTCTATGACTTTGGCCCCCTTTGCTACTACCGGGGACCGCCTGATACCAATTATTAGATGGAGCCCACGTAGATATACCATGATCTAGATCCTGCTGCGTTTGACTATTCTCAAAAATATACAGCCATGATCGACTAATGTACAACTGTTCAGCAAGAAATAGAAATTCAATATATATAAAGAATATATACATACATATTCACATCTATAAGAAATACGAAATATATACTTACAAAGAAATCGGTGTCCAAAATAATAGTGCTCGTCTCGTTGACCCCATTCAACAAGTCATGCCTGTTTATTAATCTGATCCTCAGATGCATCATGTACAAATCAAGATCCTGCAATAAATAATTTATTTTTTAAATAACGATTTCATATATGAAAATAGAAATAGAAATAGAAGTGATACTTACCCCCACTTCAAGATCGGCAGAAGGGTCTTCGATGCGAACAAAATCACATGAGGTCAGCGGGCATCCACTGTCTCTAATAATCACTGAACCCGTCCTCGCCTCAAGAAAAGTTTCATAAGAAGCGTATACACTATCGGGACCAGGACGAGGCACAGGGCTATTCACGTACGGTGACCTCAGTGCAGGCGCAGCGAACCTTACTCGTTCGCTTCTACGAGTTGGCTAATTTTTTGTTTAAGCAACAGAGTTAGAAAAAGTAAACATATCAAATATGATGCAATAATATAAAATAAGATAATTTACCAATGGTCTCGGCATCTCTGGTATGGAATGACGAGCTGGATCCTCGCTGTGTGATGGGCTAATGAATCCAGAGGTAGATCCATACTCATGTAGAGACTGACGATGAGGTGTATACTCTGGCTGGTGTACAGGAGACGCCGGATCTGCTAGAGGAGTCTGTTGGGGTACATCTGATGTAGGAGTAAGAGTAGAAGGCCACGGTCACGATCGTCACTCCGCATCGCCGGTGGGGTAGTTCCACGACGGGACGACGTATATGCCTCAGTGCTATGCGAACATCTACATCGACACCCTTCTATCATAGACTCAAACCACGTCTTGAGTCCTTGAATATTCTCTCTAACCACATCATTGATCGTGTTTGTGATCCAACGACGATCCCTCCGACTCAGACGTCTGTGGTGCTCACCGCCGTTGCTAGATGAAGAGGAACGTAGCTGTCTCGTACGCTTCCCCGTATCCTGTCTGCGTCCCCCTATATCAGATCGGCGTTCCTCGTCCGATGCACGCTCTATCCCCACAGACTGATATCGTGGCTCCTCATGCTCCTCAGGATCCTCCTCAGGCTCCTCAGACTCCTCATCAATCTCTTCAACAACAGCAGTACGTGCCCTCGTACTGCGTATCGGTCACCGACTAACCCCACATCGAGAAGGCCCGCTCTAGAATGAGGGCGTCTCAGTGCGGGCGGGGTTGTTCCTCAGGCGCATGAGATGGGAGCAGGTCTCCGTAGTTCACTCCCAATGCACCGGATATAGAGATGACGTATAGTACGACATGCTCATCTCATAGTCGTCCGGGATTAACCCCCAAAATGGTTCCCCCTCATGATCAAATAGGGGCTGTGTATCCACGTCAATCATCTTCGTGAACTTCCACTTCATGCATCTAGGATACGCATCCCCTCGGACATACTTCGCAACCATCGTGCCAAGATCCGGAATGATCTCTAATGACCAAATATATAATGCCCACGACGGTCCGTAGAAGTGATATTTGGCCTTGGTCTTCATATTCCACATGTAGTATTGTAGAATTTTATATGCATATGCAGCCCATGGAAATCTGGCAAATACGTCTAGATCGTCGACTAAGACCCAAATCCACGGATCCACAGGTCGTGGCAAGTCGATACCTAAGACGAATGCGTAAAGAACTAAGATGTGGGCCACACGGAGATATAGATGATCGTCAGCATCATCAATCGGACTATCCGTATCAAAGAATCTCACACTAGATTCTCTATACTAGTCCTCCGCCACCAACAAACCTTTGATAAACCTCAACGGATTGCGGATAGTACTCGTTGTAGGATCGAAGATGGCGTCCCAAAACTCAAACCCGTCACGGCGCAAAATCCGAGAAGGAAAAACAAATTGTCCTCCCATTAATAAAAAACCATATCGTCTGATCTTCAGCATTAGGAGAGGGCTTAATCTGTCGGGATACCATATGGTGCAAACTCATGTTTGACTTGGATCCAGGTTCCCAACTAACAAAGTGACCGAAACACCCTTGCCTAAACCTATCCACCAGGTCTTCACCGCCTATATCTCTCAATCTCATAATGATCCTTCTTAAATAATTGGGCTTGAAGTACGTGTTGATTGTGGATGGACGATTGATGGTCTCGGGCCTTAAGAACTCGATTTCCTATTTATTAAAAAAAAAAATTTATGCTTAATTAAGAAATATGTCAATTAGTGTGTTCACACATATTGTGAAATTAATTAAAAAATTATATTTCACTAGGTAGTCTCAATTTGTATCATTATTGGTGGTGAACTTTTTTGTGTCTTGATTAACATAGAATTGGATTGGAAATTTCTACCTAAAAATTACTTGGTGGATATTTCTACCTAAAAGAAATATATTTGTCAATATATCAAGCAAAATTCATGATCCTAAATTTAAATAATTTTGCTAACCTTTATCCTAATGTTGTATTTCATATCCTATTTCAATTGTGAAATTGACACTAATACATAATTAACAATATATTCTAATTATAATTCACATATATTAATTCACAAAGCATAGACAACAATACATAATAATTCACAAAGCATAGATTGAATTAATGTCCGAATTCACAAAGCATAGATTCACAAAGCATAATAATTCATGTAAATTCATAATTAATATCATATCACATATATTGAATTATTTGAAAGCATAGACAACAATACATAATTAACAATATATAGTTAACAAAGCATAGACAATACATAATTAACACTAAAATTTATTTCTTCACAAAAAGTATAATACCTAATATGCTATTCGTGTAAGTTTCTTTACTCGCATAAATTCGTGATTTCGTATCATCTATTATAATATTATTACATGTTTTATTCGGATTCCATTATTAAATTATTATTTTATTATACAAATAAAGAGTATCACTATATGATAAAACCTAACTAATTAACATTTATTATTAGATATTGAATCTAAAAAAACCGTATACCTTGATTATGAAATAATTAATTCTAATAACTAATTATTAACTAAAAATTGATATCTCTTCATTAAAGCATTCACTAAATCAGGAACAAATAAGCAAACAGAAGCACATTCTCACACTAGAGAATGGAAACAACACAAAAACTTCATCTTTATAGACTCAACAATTTGAAACCCACAACTACTGAACTAGAAAATTAACAATATATAATTAACAAAGCTTATAATTCATAAATCATAATAATTAACAAAATATACAACATAAAATATAAATAAACAAAATAAAAAAACCCGTGAAGAAGTTATAGGTTGGGCCGTGAGGTTGGCCGTCGAAGGGTTAGTAGCGGGATGGGGTGGGTTGGCCATGGGTGGGCTTGGCAGCCGGGGTGGGTTGGCCGATGGGGAGAGGGTTGGTAGGGGTGGGGTTGGCCGGGGGGTTGGTCATGGTGGGGTGGGTTGGCCGGTGGGGAGGGTTGGTAGGGGGTGGGGTGGGTTGGTAGTCGAGGGTTGGGCGGGTGGGGTGGGTTGGCAGGTGGGGAGGGTTGGCAGTGGGGTGGGTTGGCATGGGGTGGGTTGGCCGGTGGGGAGGGTTGGCCATGAGGTGGGCTTGGCCGAGGGAGGGGTTGGCCGTCAGGAGGTTGGTAGAGAGAGAGAGAGAGAGAGAGAGAGAGAGAGTGAGTGGGAGAGAGAGTGAGAGAGGAGAGAGAGAGAGAGAGAGAGAGAGAGAGTGAGAGAGAGTATTCTTTTATAAGCAATTAAAATTGCATGTGATTAAAATTGCAGACTTAAAATTGCATGTGATCACAAAAAGTTGAAAAGCTGAAATATTTATTCAGTGAATATTTTGACTATTTTGACTGCACAAATTTACATGTGAAAGCTGGTGTGAAAGGCTAGGTATGAAAGCTGGTTGGGTGTGAAAGATGGTGTGAAAGCTGAAAAGCTGAATATTTTCTTTGAATATTTTGACTGCACAAATTTATGTGTGAATGATTTTGATGAAAATATCTTAAAATAATGAAATTGGTATACATTGCACTTATTTTTACAAATGACTACTGACAACACACATTTTTTCAAAATTTGGTAAATAAGCTTCGAACCCTAAATCTGTTAGAGGAAGAAAACAAGAGTATCTTAGACCGAACAACCTAAACATGACTAATTTTTTTTATACTTCTATATTGAGGTGACCAAAAACACGAGTCTTATTATTTTTGTCTTCTTTCTATATTTGTGCTAAAAAGTATAATTGATGAGGTACTGGGTAAGGGAGTGACGATTGATACAGTGATCGAGGTCATTGAAGCAATCATCGCTGAGGAAAACCATTACAGAGGATAACAGCCGATTTTCGACGTCCTGTGATTGGCTACACTACTCTCCACCTTTTGTCGTTGCCCACCACGTGAACCTAAAAGCTCAACCAAAAAGCAAATCGTTTCGGAGCGCGAGGACCTTTTTCTTCTTTGATTTTACAATTCTAGGGATTAATAGCTATAGAAATTTTCTTAGTTTCTGTAATTTTACAACTCCGGTGATTTTTGCTGGTTAATGCGGACGGGGGGCTGAACACGATGAAATTGGAGACTTTGCCGAAGGGGTTCCGGTTCCGGCCCACGGATGAGGAGCTCGTGAGCCATTATCTGAGGCTGAAGATCAACGGTCGTCATTCCGCCGTTGAGGTCATCCCTGAGATCGACGTCTGTAAATGGGAGCCGTGGGATCTCCCTGGTATGCTTTTTGTTACTCTGTTTAAGTGTTATGCTCTTTCTAATTTCACTCTTCTTGATGGATTATTCGATTCTGGGATTTTAGTAGGGAAGTGACGTTTTGGTCCAATGTGGTATCATCTAAAAGTTTTTTAGTGTTGTAACTTGTTGCTTTATCAAATGTGTGTTTTGATTTAGGAGAAATCGTTACTTCTGGTTGATAGTTGAATTTTTACATTGTTCATACATATTGTAGTGAGGATCTAGTTTATGCATTATAAGATACTCGTCAGACAAAGATTCACTATATAAAATTTAGAATAAAAGAAATTAAGCATCATGAAATTCTGAGCTACAGTAGGTGAAAAATGTTACTCTGAATTGTTGTTTAAGATTGCTAGATTTTAAGGGGATCTTGTTCTAAACTAGTATACGTAAGGAATACCATTTCCTTTTGACTTTAGCCTCAAGAATTCCTTGTGTCAGAAATTTCACTTCCTAGGTTTGCTTCTTTATATATAGTTTCTAGGTAACCTGAAGTGTGACATCGATCTACATTTGGAAACCCTATTATATATTAGTAAGGGTTAATTGGATAATGTGAGTTTCTTTATGGATTATAAAATGCCATATCTTTAGACTGGATCTCTACTTCTGTTTTGTATTTTTTTTTGCAAAAGCAAAATGAAGATTTTTATACCTTGATTTTTTTGATTTTGTTCAGCACTCTCTGTTATAAAATCCAATGACCCAGAATGGTTTTCTTTTGCCCCGTGATAAAAATACCCAAATGGGTACCGTTCTAATAGAGCCACAGAAGCTGGTTACTGGAAAGCTACAGGAAAGGATCGTACCATAAAATCTCGCAAATCATCCCCATCAGGTCACTCACATTCTCATGTGATTGGATTGAAGAAAACTCTAGTCTTTTATAGGGGTCGTGCTCCAAAGGGTGAACGTACAAATTGGATAGTGCATGAGTATCGTGCCACTGAACCAGATCTTGATGGCACTGGCCCTGGACAGGTCAATAATTATATCCCGTCTCTCTCAGTCTCTTGCTCTTCTTCTCATGCAAACACGTGAAACATATGCACGATAATATAAACACACATACTCATTATTTTCTGGTTCCGTAGACATTAAATTTCTTTTACGTGGTCTTTTTTTTATTCGGCAATTTGAAAATAAAATGTGAACCTAGCTAGACTGATCTCAACCTTAATTGTTCATCAAAATGTCATATCCTGTCACTGCAGTGTCTGAAGGATTTAATGTTAGGCATCTCCAACTTAAAAGAAAGTTAGTCACCTCAGTTGGTTTTCTTTTAGACTAATTGTTTCTCATAAATCGCTTCCAAAAAAAAAAAGAAGTTTTTCACGGGTGCACTTTCTTGTAGTTGTGTATGCTTTCTGAGACAATTTTGTCAACTATTTACGGAATACTTGCCATGTTTCAGAATCATACTCCATCTGGAAAATTTGATTGGTGTCTGTTTGGGGATTACCTGACTTGAAAGCGAAAGTTCACTATTTAATCCTACTTGGACTATTTTTTCCGAAGATAATGCCATTTACTTGTTTGGTGTCTGTTTGGAGATTACCTGACTATTTGAGTTTTGAGTGAAATCTCAAAGAAATATTTCCAATTTAAGTCATGACATACAGGAATTGGAAATATTTCTTTCACTTGTGTAACAAAGAAAGACATTTACGGCCAACTAAGTGTCACTATCCAAACATGAGTTGGTCAAATGGATTTCTACTTAACGTGTTAATTATATACATAAAACATGAAAAAGAATTTAGAATGTAGCAAGAAGAGCTAAAAAGGTAAACACCAACAACAGTGCGTGATAAAAAAATGCATATTTACCACTATGAGTGAATCCTTTGTAAGGAAAGATGTCGAACTGATGGGAGATAAGACTGTAATGCTAAGAGCTTTACTGACGGCAATTTATTGGGAAAAGGAAGAAGATTGAAGAATGAGGGTTATATAAGAAGCAACAGTTTTGTAGCAAAATTTTAAGAGAGGGTATTGAGAAACTGGACTTGTTTTTATAAACTAAGTGCAAACCATGAAGGCTAAAAAGTTATTGATAACTATCTTCCATATGATCTAGGTCTAATATTCTAAGAAGCAAGCAGTTAGTCTTTCTTGTGTACAAACTAACATTAGATAGTACTCGTGATTCTTTTCGCATTATTGTACGTTTTGTTGCCTCCACATCACCTTACTAGTCGTTATCCCTTCAGTAACTTTATCTGCCTGCCTATGAATCCCTTGTATCAAAACAGGCCTTCAGTTATCTATTCAGGTATAATCTCAATCATCCCTATAGCTTGTTCTGTGAGTGCTCGTCTTATTTTCCCTCCTTTGTATATATATCCTGTACATGCGTGATTTCTTCTCCTCAAACCAAGAACTTTGGAGTAGGGCTGTCAATTAGGTTATCATGTTGAACTCGTGTTTGGTACCGTGTTGATTTGACATGAAAGATTATATAAAACTAACAAAGTTATGATTTAAACACATTTGTGAATGGAATAGTATTCGTGTTAACTTTGCACCGGACATTTAAAAAGAAAAAAAGAAAAAAAACTTCGTGTTGGGTTCATGTCGTGGTAGTGCTTGACAACCCAACCCTGCTTTGAAGATCATCTTGTAATTTTGTTTATAGTTTGTGCAATCTTCAATTCAACTTCAACTGGCTTTAATCGTTATTTACCATCTTCAGTAGTTGTACTTTGGTCAATAACTCCTTGAGCATGCTACTGACAATGACAAAACCGCAATTTGACTGTGGACAATCTACCAGAATCATGCAACTCTGTAGTCTCTAGCGACATATATTTGTCCATTGCTAGCTTTGCTGGCAAAACAAATTTTTAGATCTGTCCATTCATTTTCCCATATGTTATTAAGCCTGCTCCTGCAAAACCTGAAAAATGGTAAGGAATATACCTCTAAATTACTCTCTGTAGCCTACTAGACCAACCCCTTGGGGCTCACTGTCAAAAGAATTGGCTTTTTGTGGATATGGAGTCGATGCAAACTTATGTCTTAGTATGCTCACTGCTTCTGCACCTTTGTGATTAAGATCTCCATTTCTGGTTACTTGCTACTATGTTTGTAACTAATTCTTTTTCCAATTGCTTCAGGGTGACTATGTCCTATGCCGCTTGTTCCACAAGGCAGATGAGAGGCTTGAAAATTTCGAATGCAATGGAGTCGAACATACTGGTTCAGTCCCATCTACAGAAAAATCTTCTCCAGATGATGTATCTTCAGATGTGTTTCGAGAGCCAGCGATGCTGGATATGCAAATGGTTAAGGAACCAGGAGATGTAAAGAAGTGGTTGATGGATCCGGCTGACTGTCCGACTCCTACTAACCTAGCACCTGTTGAAAGCTGTGCATTTGATGGTATCAATCACTCGGGAGAAGAAACAGCAATGGAGGTGACATATCATTATTTGGACTCTCGTTTGCTTAGTTTTCATCTTTATTTTTTATTTCTTAAATAACAAAGAAACTCATAATTATAGCTGTTTGTCTTCGCCATGTTACTCAGGTGTCTCTGCCTCTACGAACTGATTCAATGTCTGAAGAAGCCACACACAATCAATTTGATGGCAAGGTCTTAGGTGCCCTTCAATCACACAGTTATGCAGATTTGGTGGCTCCCATTGGTTCACCCTTTGCTGCTGACTTTGGCTATGAAAGAAATGAATTGCATTTTCAAGATGGCACATCTGAACCAGATGCATCCCTGTCAGAGCTATTGGAAGGCCTTCAAAATCACGGAAACAGCTTCTATGAGCGTCAACTAGCCACAAGGCCTATGATCCGAGTGGGAGCTTTATTCCAAGCCACATTGATGATCCACATAAGCACCATTTGCAGTTTGTAAGGTGAGATTATAACTTAGTGGCATATAGCATAACACATATGGCAATGTTCAAGCAGCGGTAGCATGGACCTTAGGCCTGTCTTGTTATTTTCATATATTCTTTTCCTATTTTAAGCTAAATACTTGATACGTGAATGCTTCATTTTAAAATATCTAAACCTTTTGACCCATAAAATCCTCACAGTGGGATCCATCACTTATATGATCTTTTTTCATATGAACAAGATTTGAAGTAGATCCCCACCATTTGTTATCAAAATATGCAATAATCAACCAAACATATTTCATTTTAAACCAGTATTTCTAAAGGCTAAAATTCATTCATCCTAATGTATATTTTTAATTTCCACACAAATCTAATACAACTTAGTAGCTGCAGTTAGAACAGAAAATGAAAACAAACCTCCCCTTAGTATCTTGAACTTGTTGCACTTCATGTTTGTCTTTCAAATGCATCATTGTTGTCTAACTTGACCATCATTCTGATACTTATTTTATCCCTTGTAGTAGTTATAGATTAATGACAGTTAGAACAGAGAATGAAAACAAACCTCCCCTTAGTATCTTGAACTTGTTGCACTTCATGTTTTGTCTTTCAAATGCATCATTGTTGTCTAACTTGACCATCATTCTGATACTTATTTTATCCCTTGTACTAGTTATAGATTAATGGTACTCCTAGTTTTCCTTTTCATAAATACTTTCATAATTTTTAGTTGTGTATTGAGCTTGAAATGATCCATCACTGATAATTCCTAATCCTGCCATGTGATGCTCATTGCATTATTGACAACCTGCAGGATGAAAAATCTCCGGTCTTTTCTGGAGTACCATCAACTGATCATTCCTGTTCCTGCTATGCTGCTGAAGAAGTGGATTCTTCAGTAAATACAGTTGGAGGAGCATTCCTTAGACAATTGAGACATTTTGCCACCGAATCCAATCAAAGATGATAGTATCCCTGTTAGTGAAACTGGAATCAAGATCCAATCTCGCCAGCCACGAAATTCACCAAGTTTGATGAACTTTACATCCCAGGAACTGCTTCTAGGCGAATGCGCCTTTGAAATCAAGGAAGATGAATCGCAATCACTTAGCGAACAGGTGAGTTCCATCTATTCATTACACATAGTATGGACTTCTAAATATTTTGGAAGAGTTCGAGCATTCCTATAACTGAAAAGGACCATATCTCAATCACATATTGCATTATGTAATCTTGCTTCTAAAGATTCCAATAAACCTTCCTGTCTTTTGTCTCAGGATCCGAGATTGACCACAAAAGTGATCCAAAGTTAGCCATGAGACATGGACAAAACAGCAGTGTAAGAATGCCCTCACCTAAAATATCGGGACTCCTATCTGTTCGTGGAGGTTCAGGTTCTATGAAAGTGTATGCCATCGGCATATACATAGCTATAATCCTATCAGTTCTTCTTGGGGTATGGATATGCCCCAAATTGCATGCTCTACAAGGCTGACATGTAAGTTATGTGTGGTAATCTTAGTCATTAGCATTAAACTGTTCCTTTCTTGCTAATCACAATTAGGCGTTTGAGGTGACTGAGCCGCATGCATTTCTGTATAAATTTAGTTCTTGTAGAGATTGATTTTCGTTAGTCGTTAATGTTGCATAATGAAAATTGAAAATGATGTTGTTTAGGAAGAAGTTCTTTACTTTCTCAGATTCTCTTTGATACTACTGATACATGGAGCTGTATTTTAGATTTGTATTCCAGTAAAATAATGTATAGTTTATACAAATCAATTAAACTATTATCATTTTAAATATTATAAAACACTTTTGTTCAATTTGCGTTTTAAGTATGGGACCAGATTTAGGATTTTATTATTATGTTGATGGCCCATTTTCTATGGTTTAGAATTGAAGATTTTGAATTTCCATTGTAGGGTTCAGAATTTATTGCTTTTATTTGTAAGTGGAGTAACTTGCATTCCTATTTTCTATATGCTACTCTACATCTTCTGTATTCCATCCAAACCAGAACCGATCTCTAATGCTGATTTTGTTTTGTATCCTAAATTTTTCTTTTCTCATTTATTAGCATGTTCGGCGTATAGGGCTGTAACCATGCTGAGCTAAGTCGAAAATTGTGCCTTGAGCTTAATCAAGTCCAAACGAGTTGTCTAAATTTAGAATTATGTTTACAATATTAATATTTTTTTAATAACTAAAATAAATTATTTTATTCATAATAAAAATGCAATATTTTTTTAAATAATAAATAAATTTAGATGCTTAAAACAATTATTACTAAGAAATATAATCAACTCAAAAAAATGTATAAAAATATAATAAGTTGTATCAAGTTTATTTGCATAGAAATTTTACATGTTTCTGCTCGATTGTAATAAATATGATATGTTTCTAGCATTTGTATTTTCGTAACGCCAAGCTTAGGATGATAGGAGTGGAAAAAGGACGTGCCGATTTGATTTGCGTGTGTACATGATTGAACGGAGGCATGCTGTAGAATTTGTTATATTTGATGATAAAATTAATTACTTATAGGCGTTTTAGTGTATGATGATCAACAAAAATAACAATTTGGATGAGTGAAGGGATGGATATGCGTATGATTAATGTAAACTGTAGTGGAAACAACATTTTTGTAAACATGAATAATTTAATTAAATTAATTAATAATTATAAGCCACTTTACAGACCCATTCACAAACTAAGAAATAATTAATTAAGTAGGTGAGCTTGAGTCGAGTTCGAATAGTTTGATATCTTTTTAATATATAACAGTGGAAATAAATAATAATGGAAATGGGTGTGATCGAGCAGGTGGAGATGGAGAAGGTGACAGTGATGGGATACGTCGACCGGCGGTGAGGCGGGCCGGGAAGAGGGCGGAGTTCTGGCCGTACCCTAATCCATTGCTATACTTCACGACTGCCAAACACTACTTCTTGGACACCACCGCCGAGTACAAGGAGAGCTATAACTACTGGCGCCACGGCTACAACATGTCCGATCTCCACGGCTCGCTGCCTGTAACCTACCACGTCAACGACAAAGTCAGCAACTTATTTAACGACGACAAACCTAATGTTTGCTATGTAATACTTATTGATGCCTAAATACATGAACTTTCGACTTATTTTGGTTTTTTCTACGAACTTTAAAAATTGTCAATAATTACACGAACTTAACATTATTGCGATTTTTCCCACAAATTGAATGATTTAAAATTGAAACTGATATGACAGTCGACGTAACGTCACTTTATCAAAACGACGTCGTTTTACTTATATAATATATATATTAATTGACGCTTAAATACATGAACTTTGGGTCCATTTTGATTTTTCCCTCGAACATCGGATAACATAGATTATATAAGAAAACGACACCGTTTTGATAAAGTGATGCCACATCGATTGTTATATTAGCTTTAGTTTTGACCGTCATTCAATTTGTGAAAAAAATTATAATAATGTTAAGTGTGTATTTATTGACAAATTCGTGAGAAAAACTAAAATAGACCTAAAGTTCATGTATTTAACCGCCAATTAATGTATATTGTATAAATAAAACGACGTCGTTTTGATGAAGCGACGCCACATCGATTTTCATGTCAGGTTCAATTTTGACCATTATTCAATTTATGAGGAAAATCACAATGATGTTAAGTTCGTGTATTTATTGATAATTTTTATGGTTCGTGAGAAAAAATAAAATAGATCCAAAATTTATGTATTTAGGCACAAATAACCCTAATATTATTATTTCTTCACTGACATTCAAGCAATGAATCTCATGTAATTGGAGAGATTTCAGATTCAATCTCCTTTACTCTTTTCCTAAATTCTAAGGGAAAAGAAGTATTTGTTTGTATATGTTATTCACCCCTTTGTGAGTGTGTGTGAGAGAGAGTTTATGTTTTTGCACTTTATCAAATAATACTCACGAAAATGAATTGTAAGTGAATAATTAAGGATAAGAATTTCTCACGCGCAAGAGAAATTTTGATCAAGAACAGCTTTTCTGATTGCTTCTGAAAACTTGGTAAGATAATTATCTCCTTGAAAATGCTATACATTAAGAAGTGGGTGCTGAAGTTTATATTATATGGTTGGGCTTTGAATTTTTTCTCGAGGGTTTTGGTTTTGTGAATCATTAATTGTAGTGATAAAATGATCTTACCAAGTAAATCAACTTATTAAACATTTGTAGATTTGAGTTGGAAATATTCATGAAGGAAAATAGTTAATCACCTAATTCTGAAAAAAGAAGAAGTAAATAGTAATGAATCTCAAATAAGTATCTTTTTGATCGAAATTCTCCTAACCAAGCTATTAATTTGGGCCTTCATTAGCGTCTGTATTGGGCCCAATCATCCTTATTACAGTGAATGGGCCCAAGAAAAGTAGAATGTCTACCACGAATATTGATCCTTTTAACTTTTTTCTTGCACTTATGTATTACTATAAGAGAAATTTGGAAATAGTAAATCTGATGCTGAATTTAGATCGAACCACTTATATGATAAACTTGGAATGCATAAAGTTGTAGTAGAGTTCATTATGCGAAAACTAATAGCAATTGCCCATTGGGAATGGCTTAGTGGTGGAATTGCTATTTTTAATTAATATCAAAGTCTCAAATTCGAATTTCACCATCACCTTTTAGGTTGACCTTCTTACACTTAATTTTTAAGTATCGTTTACATACTTGTATACGTGAACAAAGTTTACCCAATATATACCTTTATTAACTGCTTCAATTTTCCCTTTTCATAAAAAAACAAACAAACTAATAAGAGTTAGTAAATATACAACCTAATAATTAGTTTATATATTGGGGTGAGCTTATAATTAAGCACTCCATAACGATTTATTAGATGTTTTTAGAATTTTAGAGCACCTTCAAAATGTCTATCAACTATTAAAAAAAAAAGATTTTGATAGCTACCAAAAAAAGATGTTATGATTTTATCGGCTCCTTTTTAAAAAGTAAGGGGAAACCCAACCTGTTTGGGAATTATTCTTATTTTAGAATTTTCCTCAATATTTTATTTTGTAATTCATGTCTATATCTTATAAGGTCAAGACAACGGTACGCAACTTGGTTTGTAAAACATTTTCCTTCCAATCATCATATTGAAGGTTCGAGTCACCATGAAAAGGAAATAGAAAACTACTATCGACCCTCCTTTAAAAGAAACAAAAAGATTCCTATAAGGTTGGAGGGAAAACTAATTTTAGTCATTTAAATTATTCCTGTAAGGTTTGAGTCATTTGAATACTTCTACAACTTGTTTTAGAAACTAATTGTTAAAATTATGGGTGGAAATATAGAACTGGTAAATTGATTATTATCCAAACCGAACCGAATTAGTAGAGTTCGGTTAATCGAATAACCGATTCTACCAAATTCGGTTCGGTATTCGGTCATGAACTTTTTGAAATTTCGGTTATCGGTATACCCGATAACCGAATGGGTATATCGATAATAACCGAAAACAACATATGCATATATTAAATAATATTATTTTATTAAATTACATTGTAGTCAAGTTGGTTATAACGAAACTGGTTTAGAACGAAATTTTATTAAAAAAAATTACTAATAAAGAATTATAAATAAAAATATATTTAAACCATATATATTTTAAGTTGGTAACATAGCTTAGTTGGTTAAAACTATGCATTTTTTTTGGCAGAAGTTGCGTGTTCAAACCCTCTTGGCACAAAAGTCTGCAATTTTTTTATTGAACCGGTTAACTAGTTAACCGATCAGTTCGATTATTGGTATGCAAATTTCATGTATTTTAACCGAAACCGAACCAATTTCCACCCCTAGTTAAAATTATAAACTCACAAATTATATTGCAAACTTATACATTATTTAGAATACATTGAGCCAAACACCTTCTCATTGAAATCTTCTCAAATTTTATCGAAAATCCAAAATCTTTAGTGTAAGTGAGGCATTAACAAATTTAAATTTATTTGTATAAATGCTTTGGAGTTCACACACATAATTAATAAAATTAATGGCTGTTAATCCAAATACTCCAAAAGCATATGAACTTGTTCTAGAACCAGTATATATTAAAGTATATAAATATACACACACACGAAAACTCTCTCCTGCCCGTTAGACTTTACTGGGCACATTAATATCACAAAATGTTTCCCACATAAAGTGTTACTTAGTCATGATTTACTTCATATTTATGCTTTATAATTTCCACAACTTTTACATATAATTGTTGTATACAATAAACCTCTTTAAAATAATATCCTATAAATTAATAAACTTTCTAAACTAATAAATTTCTCGGATCCCAACTTGGATTAATTCAAAAAATCATCAATTTTAATAAGATAATAAAATAACAATTTTTTGGAGTCGTCTTAATTACAACAAAACAATTGTAAGCCTCTCTTTGTCATGTTTTCTTCCTTCAAGTTACTTTGTTGCAAGAGAATGATAAGCTTGTGATCTGTAAAACAAATCAGTTTTATCAAAATAAAAAACATTCTTACTAGAAAATTGGTCTATTTTTTCCTTATAGACTCCAATTTCTTCTCCATGTCTTGTATGTCAATTGAACCACTTTCTCCAAAACATTGAAATGACTTAGAGGGTGTTTGGCTGAGCTTATAAGTTCCCCAAAATAGCTTATAAGTCGTTTTCAAAAAAAAGCGATTATAATTTGTTTTGCTTATAAGCTCAGCCAAATACCCTCTTAATAACATGTCTTACCTTGAATTGTTCAAGCCAACCCTTTGAAAATTGATACTCAGAAGGATGTTGAGGGTAGAGGAGTTTCATTGTCTCCTTTGCCTTCTCCAAAATTACCTCTCAATTAATTCACTTGATCTTGGTACTTGAGAAACCATTCATAAACAATGTTCTCCATCTTTGGATATTTTGTTGGGTTGTGTCTCTTAGCTTCCCCTCCTTTCTCTAAGTTGGCCGCTAGGTACTCCGATGATCTCTTGATGGTGTTTGATATTATTCTTTGACTAACTTTCAGGCGATATTTTCTTTAATCAACTCTTGTAATTCTTTTTGAGTGCATGTTGGGTGGTCTCTCTTGTACTCACATAAAGCTTTACTCATTTGATCTCTCATGAATGATTTTCGGATACCTTTTAGATGAGAAGTCGTTGTTAAAATTTATGATCTTACACTTTTTCTCATATTGAGATTTTTATTTAACATACATGAATATATTTAATTAGGTACAATGTATTAGTTGATATATATATATATATATATCTATATATATATATATATATATATAATTAGTAAAATGTAAGATACATGATATATATATATATATGTATAATTAGTTATATTATATTGGCAGATACATATATTTGTTTAATTAAATATACACGAATATATCTAATTTAAATACATTAAAATATAACTACCTTTTATTTATACATAACTTGATCTATAATTATAATTTCTTAAATCAAGAAAATACTTCATAAATTAATAATTTATTAATATTATTAATAAATTATATTAATTTGATGATATATTAATATCTCTCTAAATTAATTAAAAAAAAGTTCCCAAAACTATTAATTTATACAGATTTTAATATACGTGGTACATATGTTTCAAAATCAGGTTACCAGTAGTTATATACATTAACATGACTATCAATGTGAAGATACTTATGTTAGTATGTATTCAATTTAGTGTCTGAAAGATAGATTACTTATTAAAATTTTAATTCAGAAATTAAATATCCAAAACTATCAATCCAAGTTAATAATAATAATAATAATAATAATAATAATAATAATAATAATAATAATAATAATAATAATAATAATAATAATAATAATAATAATAATAATAATAATAATCAGATTCCCTTATATTAGACTCGTCAAAATTAGCTCCACCCAACCTACCTACCTAGTTAGTGCTGGGCCGAGATGGGCTCCCAAACTACTGTCTGCAAAATTATGGTTCGACAACAGGGCCTAGTCGGCCCACTCCGGCCCAATCCAAACAGTTTGATAGCTCTTTTCTTATTTATATTTATATGTATAAAGTTTTAATGAATTTCGCACATGCTGGATCTAATATAAAAAAATAAGTAAAGTGAAATTTGTGATTTTTGGGTATTAAATTGATTCCAATCATTTAGGTCCTAAATTAAAAGTTATATATTCCGTTTGTTTCAGGATTGATAGATACCCTGTCTATATTGATTAAAAATGATGATTATTGTTTTTCACGAAATATGATACGTAGCCGACATGTGGGAGGGTAATGGTGGGCAATAGTAGTAGTGGGAGGTACCACAAAAATTTATTTGGACGGATGAGAAACACAACATGAATGCATGGTGGGTTTGGAAGTAGAAACAAAACTAGGACAAGCATCTACCAAGACAAAATACTTTCTCTCTCTTCACTACCATCTTCTCTCTTTCCTTTTCATGTATTTTCAGATTCACAAAATAAATGTTTCAACCTTCTCATATTAAAATACTCACGTGATGAAAACTTTTTATTTTCGTCGTCATATAAATCCATTCCCCAATCTCAGTGGAACACAGAACTCAATATATATCCTTTCTCATCATGTCCAAATTAAATAGGGTTTCACCACGTTGTTTCAAAAGCTTTTTTGTTGACAAATTAAATTCATCCCGTTTATCTAACACACACACACACATATATAGTACTCAGTCCTTAGATAGTATGTAATACTCAATCTAAAGCACACATTTTGAAATTGTATGCACCATAATATGACAAAGTGACATCCCATGTTTTTATTTTTATTTTTTAATTTTCGCAACGGGCAAAATGGGAAGAGAACAAAACAACATTTTTCTTCTTTTTCTTATTCTCATCTTCTCTGATCTTCTTTTTCTTCTTTGATTTTTTTAGACAGCAGCAACGACGACATACGGCGATGAAGGCAGACAACAACGACGACGAACATCAGATTTTGAGAGAAAAATACGAAGGAGACTATGAGAGAAGATTGAGGATCTAAAGAGATGGCGACTATGACGCTGGTTTCTAGCGAAATTCATCGACGATCAGAGAAGAAGGTGACATAACTGATGGAGAAGGATGGAGAGAGTTTTTGATGTCGAAAAACACATCTATGCATGTAACAAAACACACCCATACATATAAAAAAAATATAAATCTACATGTTGGCCACGAAACATAAATATGCATATAAAAAAATACAAACATGCATATAAGAAAGAATAAACTTGCATGTTGGTCACAAAACACAAACAACATGCAGACAAAACACACTCATGCATATAATAAAACATAATCATTCATATATTAAAACATAAACATGCATGTTGCCAACAAGTTGTTGAGGAATGCACGGCGTGAGTTGAGGCAATGCATGAGCGAGTCTTGAGCCGTGCTTCCAACATATCCATGCATGTTTGTGTTCAACTACATTCGTTTTTGTTCATTTATATGTATAAGTCAGTTCAATTGTATACATGACTAGTTTTACTTAATCACATGATAAATCAAATTACTAATATACTCTTACAGTAGCGAAATATCAACGAAAATAAGCTTACAAAATCTAAAAAAGTCTCCACCATATGATCTTTGAGATGAATGGATAAAACTGAGTATTACATACTACCTAAGACCTGGTTACTATATGATCCCAATCATATATGTATATATATATATATATACATAGTTAGGTTCAAATGAGAACTATTTTTATCCTAGAAACTAAGAACCAAATGAATTTGCTATGAAAGTTGATGAATCCATTGAGAAATTTATTGAATTCCAAAATTCAAAAATTTTCACTCGGGTTCGAATCCCATGAGAGGCAAAAAATCTATTTTTTTGAATTCAGTTACTTTCCTAGCGGATTCATCAATTTTCACAATGAATTCATCATTTTTTGGTTCTCACGTTCTCACAATAAAAATATTTCTCACTTAACCCTGTTTAAATAAAATCCTTATTTAAAGTGAGAACGTGAGAATCATTTTCACCACTAGATTGCAAAGATCAAGCGGTGATGCATCACTTTCTTTGGAAGAGTGCATTGTGCACCACCCGGTTCGAATCCCATGAGGGCGAAAATTGAACATTTTGTTTAGGCGGTAATTTTCGAGGAGAATGCATTGTTCTCACCCATATACATATATATATATATATATGGGTGAGTTATTATAGAAACTTTTGTTATTCTACAAACGTGAGAACAATGCTTTCTCATTGAAAATTACTGCACTAACATCCCGACAATTCATGATGCATCGAGAGAATTGAATAAGGGACTACCGATCCTGTAGCTAGGAAGCTATGTAGTTATAAAATATAAAATAGGAACCATTTTTAGCCCTCTGATCATGCAGATTTACGGTAAATTCATCACTTTATCGTATGAATTCAAATACCTGAGTTCAAATCCCATGAGCGACAAAATTTCATTTTTTTGAATTCATACACTTTCAAGGAAAATTCATTTCACGACGAATTCAAATTAACTTATGAGTTCGTAGTTTATTAATTGAGGTTTTACAATAATCACTTCCTATATATATACATAAAGAGATCAAATAAGAATATGTTTTTCATAAAACCGAAGATCGAATGCATTTTATATACTCCATCCGTCCATCAAAACGTGCATCAATTTTGGTGGCAAGGGTTTTATGAAAACTGTAATGAGTGTAAAGTAAATGTGTATAAAAATGTGTCATTGGTATAATAAATGATATATTAATGGATTGTGAGTGTAAAAAGGTGAGCCATGAGTGTTTTTTGTTAATAAGTGGATAACTTGAGGGTAAAAATGTAAAGTTGGTGTTTTTAAAAAAGTAAAGTGCACATTTTGGTGGACGGATCGAAAATGAATTAAAGGCACGTTTTTGGTGGACGGAGGGAGTATAATGTTACTGCACTGTAAAATATTTATGAGTAGTTTTGTCTTTTTACCAATTATCAAGAATGTATTAATTTTATGCATAAAGTGCATTAACTCTATTTTATTACCCTTGAATAAAATATTATTGTAATATTCAAAATGGTAGTGCTAAATGTACATAATATGTACATACATAATACCATTGATAATTATATTATAAAGACCAAATTACCCTAATCCATTTTGGAAGTCATATTATGAAATTGGGATGTTTTATTTCCTTTTTATCAAATAATTTTGGAAACAAAATGATTAATTTGTATCTTAAAAATCACCACTATGGAAATATAAATATGTATCAATTATACCATTATATAGTTTTTTATACATATATGGATACTCATTAATTACAATGTATTTTAATTTGAATACATTTATATTTTTATGTATATTATAATGTGTTAATTTTGAATTTAAGATATTATTCCAACGTAGATTTATATCAAAAATTTATTAATTGAGGTTTTACAATAACCACTTCATATATATATATATACACACACATAGAAGAGATCAAATAAGAATTTGTTTTTTCTTAAAAACCTATGATCAAATGTACTTTATATATAAAGTTTACTGCACTATAAAATATTAATGAATAGTTTTGTCTTTTACCAAATATCAAGAATGTATTAATTTTATGCATAAAGTGCATTAACTCTATTTTATTAACATTGAATAATTAAAAAAATATTGTTGTGTACACGCGTGACATGACATTGTTGTTCACTTACAAATTACATTTATTAGACTAACTTACTCTAATTAAAAAAGTAAGGGTCGGAATTTAAACCTCAAATGAAGTAGGGGCGGAGCTGGAAGCACTCCCATCTTTTCTTTAACTTGGTGATTTTGATTTTTTTTTCCCGAATAATTTCAATTTAGCATATTTTGTAACTGAAATTTTGGAGTTTATCTCCCTCAAGCAATATTTTAATCTCTTCCATTGCCTCAAAGCATATAGACTATGAACCTAAATGTTGAATCCTCGATGGCCCATCTATCCTCCTGAGGATAGATACACAGAGTCACATGTCCATATGCATCTCATGTGGCAATGCCCCATGCCTGACGATATTTACAAGAAATTAGTAGTGTACTTATTTAGTTGAGTAGGATGTTAGATGAAACAGAGTTGGTATATATTTATGATGAATGAATTGGGTTTATTTATATTGGATTAAAAGAGTAGTAGAGAAAGGAAAATGTGAGAAGTGCAATAGGAAAGGAAAAGGGGTGGGGTGGCTTGTGGGGACAACAGCCTTTGGCATCGGAGTTTTGGGTGATACATTGCCACAATCCCACCCGTTAATTCGGTGGCCCTTCCAATATTTCACTTCCTTTTAATTTAATTTCATTATATATATATATATGAATGAGATCAACTACAAACCAATCTTAAAGTATAAAATAAGAACTATTTTCAGCCATTGATTCGTGAAGATATACGGTGAATTCATCACCTTACTTGATGGATTCAAACACTTGGTTCGAATCTCATGAGGGGCGAATTTTTATTTTTCTGAATTCAGACACTTATATGATGAATTCAGACGCAAGAATTTTTAGTTTATAGGTTAAGGATGATTTTTACAATAACCACTCTTTATATATATAGACAGAACAATTTTGTGAAAAAAAAAATGAAATATATTAAATACGAATGTGAGTATGAAGTGTGTAAATGTAAATATGTAGGTGTGTGTCCCACTAGGGTTGGTTGCTTGAGAAATGCACAAGTCTTCTTTACGGCTGTTATGACAAGTTGCTGTCAACCTATACAATTCGTTATTATTATTGCTGCTGCTGTTTCATTTCTGGGATCTGCTGCCACTTACTTCTTTCCTCTACTTTTGTTAAATGCTATGCAATCCTTACATATACATATATATTTTTCCTTTCTTTTTTACCTTTCCCCAACCAAAATCATCAAATCTCCATAGATATTGAATAATAATATTGGGTGCAGTAGCATTTAATTAGATTTTAATGAAGTTTGGGGTGGTAAATGAAAGCGGTTTATTTTTTTTTCATTTAAATAGCAATTAATCATTTTCATGGAAAAGGAGATGAAGCTGACAGTGAGTAATGTAAATCCAAGGAATTGTTTGGGTTAGAAAAATAGAAGAAACTTGCTGGACTCCAGAAAAGGGATGAGTAGCTTATACCTTATAGCTTCTATATAGCCCTGCCTCCCCACAGCTTTACCTTTGTAATTTATCATTCTTTTCTCTACTTCACATTCCCCTAAAACCTCCATGCCTGCCATTTTCCAAATTCTTGCCTCATTTATTTTAATTAAATATTTTCTTTATTTTAATGTTATGGGTCCTTAAAGTATGCTACCAAAAGTGAGCACACAAAATAAAAAGCTTCACACACTCACTTTATCAAAACCAAATACGTAGGTGGAAAATATATCATTCCCAATACTAAGTTGTAAAATAATATAGTTAATTCGATCCAACATCTACTACCGTATATATAGTGAAGTTGGCATGGAGAGGAAGGCGGAGGCTTAATTTGGAGTTACTAAGTTGTAAAATAATTATTAATTGGTGTGTCCAAACCTGACTGTCCAAATTTGATTTATATTTATAAACTATTGCACATGAATGAAAATTTATCTAATACTCACTCAAAATAATAACAGCGGGTTACCGTAAAATGAAAAAGAAACACAATTGTATGAGTTTGTTGGCCTAATGATAGAGTGGTTAATCGCGAGACCAAAGATCTCGGATTCGAGTCTACCGTGACGCGGTCTTTAAATTTATGTATTTAATTAATGAAAAAAGAAAAAGAAACACAATTAGTGTGTGAAATGAAATAGTTAAAGGAAGAGGCAAAAATGAAGTGGGAAGCGGATAACGCCAAAGGAGAAATGGAGGGGGAAAGGGATTGCTGCATTAAAATGAATGAAAAAATTAAATAATTAAATAAACGTGGTCCATAGCCATGGGAGTGGGAATGGGATATATTCTGGGTTTTGTAGAATATGACAGCACGCGTTTTAAATCAAATTCGGAAAGAAGGCTACAAGTCGCAATCCACGTTTGTTCACTGTCTTCATTATTCATTTATTTGGATTAATTATTGTATTGAAACTGAAACAGATCATTTCGAAATACTCGAGAAGAAAAAGTGAGCATATTTGAAATTTGAAGAAAGTGGCACAATATAAAGAGAGTATTACTAATTTATTAGGAAAAAGCCTAATAATTAAACGAGTAAATGGATGTTTGGATTAGGCGTGGAAGGTAGGGACATGGATGCATATATACGTGTTTGTTTGATGTGAGTAGAGTTAGGGTGGGGACATGTGAATTAAGGTTTTTGTGTTCAAATTTATATATAGTGAATGGATGAAATAAGAATTTTAATATTTTTTGAGAACTAATTATAAATCATTTATTATTATCATATTTTAATGGTAATCATTTAATTCTACAATCAAGGAATTTTATATATTCATTTACGATAATTATTCTTATATACACAATCATATAATTATTTGCATAACAACATGAATTACATGAACATAACAATTAATTGGAATGTGATAGCATGCACAAAAACTATAATTACATAAGAAAATACGTGAATTACACGAATAACGAAGAAGATGATGCGAAAGATCCAAATTGTAATAATTTAGGGCTTTGACTATTTTTATCATTGAATAATTATAAGTAGTATGATCTTATTCAATTTAACGATGATTATTGGTTCATATATATATATATATATATATATATATATATATATATATATATATATATATATGAGATGGATCAAATGAGAATCATATATATTTTGAGAAATGAGAACTAATCATATTGTTGATTTTTACGATCTTGTGGATGCGATTAAATCTCTAGTGACTGCATATTATTTTCTAATTATAAGATTGAGGTTAATTAAGTAATTTACATTTTTTGTAACGGATGGGGGCTATAATTATGGGAATAGATTTGCATGTTTTTTGGCATCCATTTTATATATCTTTATTGTTTCCTATTATTTATCTATATCGTTTTTCATTCTTGAACAAGATAAACAACATCATGAGATTGATTCTTATGTTTTCATTATTTTATTATATTATATTTTTATTATTGTTTCTTCATATTTTTAAAAATGAATGATGATATGAATAATGTGTTGTTTACATTAGTTACTTGCAATTTTATGTTTTTTAATTCAAATCTACGTTTGATTTATTGGTAGTTATTCCTAATTTTATGTTTGTTTAGTTCAATTTTGCGTCTATTTTATTGGTTAGATGATTAGTTTGTGATCAATTAAATATATAAATAAGTATCGGTCACATGAGAAGATCGATGCATAATATCAAATAAAATCGCACAATCTTTTTACTAATATGCACAATAATCGATAAAGATGGAGATATTGCTCCTTGTTGTAGTTAAAATTGTTAGTAATCGCATGTAACGATTTTTCTATAACTTTATGATTCTTTATATACTTTTGGTATGTATATATTTGCTAAGATTAGTCTTCTTCCTTTACGTTGATCTTTCCACATTTTGTATGAATATTAATATATATTCATAGTCGTGATTTTGCAGTTGCTAGAAAAGGTGCTATGCATAACTACTTATGAGTTATGCATAACAGACTCTAGATTTGCCAAATTTAGTAGCCATAGAACACCATGTTTGATCAATTTTACGTAGCACTACCAGTACAATTCTATGCATAAATACTTAGGAGTTATGCATCTTTGCTCAATTTCATAAAACACAAAATTATTGTCAGCTTAATTTTAGGTTATGCAATGTCACTTCAATCATATACACAATTATTATCTAGTTATGCATAACAAGTAACATATATGCATAATCACAAGTTACCCAATACCATTTGTTACCCCGTGTTCATGTTTGTAAACATAATTATGCATAGTTAATTATTTCAATCATAAGAATTAGCTTTATCAAGCTTTCAATAAAGATTTGACCATTACCATGGAATTAAAACATCTGATACACCCGACAGTGGGAGGACCACATCAAGGGATTACGACAATTGAAAGCATGGAAATTTGAATAACATTTTTTATATACGCACATTCAACACGGGGACGCAAATCTGTGTACAGAATAACCCAAAAATATGACGTAGATTCTAAAGTTGGGACCACTTTCAATATTATAAAACAAAACAACAACTTCGACTTCCTCAACATTTTCGTGTTGAACAACAGAAATTGAGAAAACTAGAAAATAATTTTTAACAATTTTGATTTCACAGACATACTAATTTTTTACAATGTTTGATTTAAAAAACTGAAGCAAAATAATGTTCTTACTTAGAAATTTGAAGCCCTATTGTTTGTTCACAACGAAACCTTGTGTTCTTCACAGCTTCAAACTTCGTTTAAATTGAAATCAGTGCATAAGTGCCCTTTTCGTTCGAATAACCTTGTATATGTTCATAAATTTATGGATGAGATAGTTCTACGAGATTCCCAAAATTGCATATGTAATTGAAGAGATAATTTTCAATTTTCAGATATTATGTGAATTACAGAGTTTTGAGAGAGAAAGTATAGAAACCTATGAAAGATAGAAGATGAATTGATTGATGCGGTAATATGAAAGATAGAAGATGAATTGATTGATGCGGTAATTATGGGTATTGGAGGTTTGGGTGGACTAATGTGAACTTTTGATTTACAATGCTACCCTTCACGTGTTTACTATAGTTAAAACAGAAAAAAATAAGTCAAACTCAACCTTATCACCAATTAAATCTAAACCATTAAATCATATATTATCTAGGGTGTTTAATAGTTCTTAGTTCTCATCTTAGAGATGGTTCTTCCTATAACCAACCCCTATATATATATATATATATATATACTCCATTCATCCCTCATTTTACTTCTTGGAATCTTCGTCATGAATTTTAATAAAAGATGTTAGGTGTATTGTGAGTGGAGTAAGGATCCCATATTATTGTAGTATTAAATTAATTAGTGATGGACCATATGTGCTAAAATGTGTAAATAAGTAGGTTTTGAGGGTAAAAAGGAGAAAAAGTGGTGGACCATGGGTGGAAAATTGTGTAAATAAAGAATATTGTCGAGGGTAATAAATAGGGAGATAATTACCAGAATATGAAAGAAATTGGGGGACGTCCCCAAAAGAAAAACTAGGAAAAAATTGAAGGACGGATGAAGTATATATATATATATATATATATATATAGGAGATGGATCAGGTAGGAATGGATAATTTGGTAGGAAATATGAATGAATCTGGACCTTTGATTTGCTATATCAATGGTTGAGATTTAATTTTCGGGTGTGCTACAGTTTTGTGTTTTGTGTGCTACACGGATTATTGTGCAACACTTAACTCTTCTTGTGCTACACTGCAATGAAAGATGTGCTAAACTAATATATTTAGCATATGTGCTACGAATGGATGAAATATGTGCTAAACTAACATGTGCAATATAGTAATTTTAATTGTGCTACACAAATATGAAAGATGTGCTACTATTCTTATTTTCGTACATTAAAGAGTTTTTCACCATAACCAACCCCTATATATATATATATATATATATATATATATATATATAGGAGGTGGTTAGAGTGAGAATGCTATTATATGTAAGGATAAGAATAAATCATAACCATTTAACTAATATGTAATTAACGTTCCATATTTTATATTTTATTTTAAACAAGATTGATGATATCATCACCAGTCTATTCACCAAAATTCGGTTGAAGGGTAAAAATGACCCAAATGAATCTTCCCAAATCTGTGGAATTCTTTCAAATCATGTATATGTGTTGTTGTTCCACATGCTTATCATTTTGTAGCACATATTTCACTTATTCTCTGCACAATTAGATTGTTTATTATTCTTTTTATTTGTGCTGTAGTATTATAGTTATAAATTGATGCATGTGTTGTACATAGTTTAGCATGAATATAATAGTTATTTGACAATTATTTAAACAGTTAATCCCTATTATTATGAAATTTGATATCTTATATCATGGAAGTGTTTAATATTAGTTTTTTTTGTGGTATGTAGTATATTTTTTCTTATTTTAAATACCAAAATCGTCAAGTATTATTTTAATTTCAATGCTAAACTTTCATGAACATTGTGCAACGATTTTAACCTATAATGCTACAATAAAAATAAAAATCAAGGATAAACAAGATATATAGTACAAGGATTGTCTGAATCTTGTGCTAAGTAAATGATAAATAGTACAATGTGAAATAAATCAAAACCGAATCTAAAATTATAAATTAACAAGATATATAAATTATGCAAAGTTTGTGTGAAAGTTATGCAACATAATGATAATAGTGTGAAGCAACGACGCATCATAGAGGATGTAGGATAGAGAATAACAAATCCTATAAAAATAGGAATTAAAAGATTCATCTAATAATAAAATTATAAAAATATCTATAATTTCTCCAGCAGCAATAAACGTAGCACATATAATTAAAATATCAGCACATAATGAATTAATCTTGTCCATCGATCTAGCAGGATCAAGGGCTATAATTTATTCCTATTTCTCACCATATTTATTGTGAGAATCAAACTATTGATGAATTTATTGTGAAAGTTGATGAAACCATTGAGAAAGTTAATGAATCCAACAAAATAAAATTTTCGCCTTTTATGGGATTCGAACCTGAGTGAAAATTTCGAGTTTCTAGATTCAGTAACTTTCATAGCAGATTTTATTAACTTTTATAATGAATTCATTTGTTCATAGCGAATTTTCGTACTTCTTAGCTCCCATGTTAAAAATTATATATATATATATATATATATATATATATATATATATATATATATATAACAATGAGGGTAAATTAATAATTTTATTTGTTATGCGATATAAAAAACAAATCATGCATATAGTTAAATAAATGTATGTATATAAATAAACACAACTTGCATGTGAGTTTTGATTTTAATGCATGTTGAAAATGCGTCCCAAGTGCATGTTTGTGTTTCTTGGCGGCTCGTACATATCCTCGGGCGCTCGTGAATATCCACCACGCATGCAGCGCGTTATCGTGCATCCAGTGTCTGCTGGTCAAGATGCAGTGTTATGTGGTTTATATGCAGTTTTATGTTATTTTATATGTATATTTTGTTTCCTTGTGGCATTATGTGCCCGCGGACTCTCATACAGTGTTCACGGGCACTCAAAGCGCGTTAGATTCCTTCCCATTCTACACATGCGCAAAATTTGAACTGTCACATGTTAAGTTTTGGTGCATCCATATATCCAAAATGTGTAGTCCAGATTAAGTACTACACACTACCCAAGGACTGAGTACTACCAAAACTCAACCGTAGGGGTTGTTTATAGAGGGAACTACCTCTTAAATTGAAGGAAAATATTATTTTTTTCGTGCTCTCAATGATCTATTTTAGATGTTTAATTAACCATACATTGCATATATAACTAATTGCAACACATAAGTGTTTTCTTGTGTTTATCTACAACTTTATGGCAAAGATGATCAACGAATGACTCTAGTTCTGATCTTCTAGACTTTGTTCGGATGTATGATCTATAATGATGAGTGAGAGCAATCTATAGAGAACATTTTCTCTCCCCCTTGTAATTTTTGAAAATTAGGTAGTATTATATTCCTACTGATTTTCTTTTATCTTGTATTTATAGTGCTTTTTTATAATCCCAATAAGATAGGATTCTGATACATCTAATAAATATAATAATTATCTTTTATCCTGGAGATAATTCTTTTATAGAATAATTATTTTTTGATATCTTTTGATATCAGATAATTTCTATATAGACTAGGAGATGTATTAAATAAATAGTACAATAATCAGAACATAGTTCTAGTGGACTATACAGGGGGAGGGCCAAAAATTCCATGGATGTAGGCCTTCAAGGGCAAGCCTAGGGATCTGATACAAGGAATAAAGATGGATGCATAGTATAAATTAATTCATAAATATTTATTCTCCATTAGTGAATAAATATTGACTTACCTCTTTAGTATCCAAAGTTGAGTCGGACTTGTTCTTAGACTCACTGATGGTCCCTACGTGTTCATTCTGGTCTATGTGGAAGGGGGGATGTGAGGGAGAAAGAATGAGGAGAAATAAACCAGTTAAGATAAATTATAACTTTTTTGATTAACAACACTGGACCTTCTACTTATCAGTAGATATCGTGTGACTGATGTCAGTTCAATACTAATATCAGTACTGCTAATCAGTTCAAATATAGGAAGTCTTGTATTGAGTGAAATCAGTTAGCAAACCTACTTGTTGCTTAGGTAGTTGGTCAATTGGACTGATAACTGATACACTTGGGAAATGTCATGGTTACATTTCGCCTTTACTGAAACTTAAGCTGATAGAAAATACTTAGCCATATATTAATTAGTCACTTTTCAGTTTTTCTCGTCAATATAAAATTGATACTAATAGAGTATTTCAAAATAGTATGTAGTGCTACGTGTGCTGATGATGTTCAGTTAAATAATATGTAAAGTAAAGAAGATATTGAAAGTAAAGAACTGAAAACACTTAGTTTTTACGTGGTTCAGAGAGATCAACTCCTACATCCACGACTAATAACACATTCAATCAACTACTTGGGATTTGGTCTTGTTTACTGGTACAAAGTAAACCTAGATACAAACTTTATCCTTTTCTAGATCCCACCTAAATTGGCGTCTTTTTTACGCTTGTTGGTACTAGAAAATCTCTGATTGCTTACAGGTGCAGTCGACATAACCTCTTGCTTACAGGTGCAATATAACCAAGCTTTAACAACTAACACTTTGTTGCTTACTTGTCCAACTTCTACTTAAACTTTGTGGGATTTTGAGTAAAGGATTTTCCAACTAGGGTTTGAGTTGTCACATGCCACAACTCAATATTACTAGGTTTAGAATATTACAAGGTTAAGATCTAGAATAAAAAGGAATATATACTGAAATCCTGAGCTGATAAGTATATTTGAGTTCTGAGTACTTTCTAATAACACTTTGGAACTCACTTCTTCAAAATCGCTGGGTGATTGTTCTTGAGATATAAGCTCTGGGTGCTTTTAGAATATTTGAATTCACAATATTTCGATAACCTTCAAATGTTGGATTACGTATGTATTTATAGAGCGGATGATGAATAGTGCATTTGAAAGAAGCACCAATCATATCAATTCCATTTTCATTTAAAATCGCTAATTTGAATCCTCGATGGTCGCCAAAGATCCGCAATCATACACTATAGCTCTGCAACTCTGAAAAGTGGTTCTGGTATGTCAGGATCTTATGAAGATTCGCTACGACACGTGACAAGTCAAACACTCAAGGTTTAAATAACTCAGTATTTCTTCAATCAGGTTGACTCCGTGTCTTTTCATTACGTTGATTTCAGGTCATATCGACGAGACTAATCCGTGTTTTATCAGCAGACTGGACTCCATCTTTTATCAGTTTGGTGACCCTAAGTCAGTTTGACCCTTCAGCTTAACATATATCTCAACAGTTTCGACTTCTCAGTTGCTGGTATGACACATAGTCATATTACTGACTTCTTTGTTTTCAACAGTACGAGTCTTGACCGCTTGACTTGATGGCATGCAGTCATCAAGCTCATTTCGATACTTCCGGCCGAAGACTAATTGAACTCTTATTAGTTTTGGACATGTCCAATTGGTAGGGATGGCTAATCGGGTCGGGTCGGGTACCCTATCCGAAAATTTTGGGTACCCGATCCCGATTTTTCCTAAAACCAATATCCGATCCTGACCTATTTTGTTTAGTCAGGTACCCTAATACCCGACTCGGGCATCCGGATCGGGTATTAGGGTACCCGAAAACACCCAAAATCAGAATCCTTAAGATAGCTTCTTCTTCTTTTTCGATTCCATCTATTTGCAGCAGCCAGCAAGACCTGGAAATATCTTGCACACCAAATAAGAAAATATTGTGGCATAACAACATCTTCGTTGATTGGAGTGAGAAGAGAGAAATGGCAAAGGGCATGGGACATGCAGTGGGTTGACACGTGACTGGAATGAGAAAAGAGAGAAGAGAAAATAGGCGAAGAGTGCAGGGAGAGGACTCAGAAGAATGCAAGAAGAAGAAGAGAGCTTGAAAGAAAGAAATAAGTTTAAGATTCAAAAAGTAAAATGTGATAACTCAATCAACAGCCATCATCACATCACATTAGAAAAAGTAAAAAAAGGTGGGTGGATAGCTACCACATGAGAAAGAGAAATCGACAACTCATGTACCAATTTTTGGGGCTCTCTGCCATAGAATAAAAGGGGCCTAAACAAAAATCAATGCGTATTATTTGAAATTCGGGTATTCGGGTATACTCGATTCTCGATTTTTTAAGATACATAATACTTGATACCGACCCGGTAATCGGTTTATCGATTACCGAGTATCCGAATACCGACAGGGTACGGGTCGGGTCAGGTAATACCTGATACCCGACATCCGATTAGTCACCCCTACCAAATGGGTAGTTCTTCTACCGAAACCTGTAAACAAAAAGATGGCTCCCTAACAAGTGAGCCACACTATGTTACATCAGTAGGGCAATCATCAATCGGGTTTTGGGATCTAATCAAAACACAGTTAAGATATAATTTTCCATTGATTTATCCCTTTGTGATGAAGCCAAAACCTGTCTATTACACTGAAAAATAGACCAGTTAGATTGAAAATTAGTTTCAGCAAAAGTGTTTGATTCCCCCTTACTGAGATCATCTTTCTTGCAAAACAAGGGCTAGTTCAGCATAATAAGGTTAAAGCAAGTACAAAGCTTGGACAAAGAGTAATTATCATCAGGGTGAACTAGATCAGTTTATATATATGTTTAGGTTGTGAAATTACAAGATACATCCGTTGAGTTCAGTATTAGCAAATCTATACAAATCTATTATATTGAGATCCTGACAAGTTCATATTTTTTTCTTCATTTTCTCCTCGTCGATTCCTGTCCATACATGGTAAAAACTCGTTTGACAAGCTATTTGAATTCCTCAACTTGATGTGCTGGATCAATCTTCATAAGTTCAACAGCAACCAGAGTTTCTTTGTCAATCTGGGCTCGGTCGACGAAGGATCCTCTCATCGGATAAGGGACAATTCATTTTGGAGTGACAACGATGCTGACATGCTGCCTGGCTGCGCAGTTGACAACTTGCCAACAAGATGATTTTCTTTGTACTCCAACAGGAAATTCTCGAAGCCGTCATTCGTAGTTTCGGGATCTTTAGGCAGGTTCATCAGGCAGTAGTACCATATGATGAATTTCTTATTCAAATGTTCTCATCTGTCATTGAGCTTGGCAGACACCCACTTACCAATGCGGGCCAGACTCCTGCGACTGGCTGGGATTTCAGAAGACACTTCTTCTAGAATCTACATGGTGCGATCCTCTTGCCGGGAGTAGTCTTTCTCTGAGCAGCTACTGCTGGCGTCTTCTGCGCATCACTCATCAGTTTGTCGCCTTGCTACCTCTTGCGATTCCATGCTCTGAGCTGAGTTGGATTTCCCGGCATGTCTAAAGATGCTCCGGCATAAAAGACGATAAGGTAGATATCCTCACTGGGATCAACAGTTGGCTCAGCTAACGGGGTAGCTGCCTTCTTCTTCATTGATGCTGCTGCTGCCTTTTTCATTAAGCGTTCTTCAGCTACAACTTCTTCAGCAGATTCAGTTTCTTCCTCTTCGGTTAAGGCCTGTGCTAGCTCACCATCGGTTCTTGATGACCTTTTTCTTCTTGGCTCTAGCCTTCTCATCGCTTGACTTCACTTGGTCAAGTGCCATCTCTTTCATTTATACCCCCTTTTTAGCATTATCAATAAAGGCTTGGAGGGAGATAAAGAGATCATCGACAGTATGGTTGAGCACGGCATGAGACGATCAGCATATGCAGCTAGCAGGATGGCATTTTCACCATGCTTCTTCTTCAGGTAGGCTACTTCTTCTTCCAGGGTAGTTAAGCAATCGCCAGTGCTTGAGGAAGTGATGTCCAACTGGTTTTGGAATGTAAAGAGCTTGGACTAGGCGGAGAGTAGCTGGTTCTGAAGGGTAGCAATCACAGTAGCTGTTTGATACTGTGATTACTTGTTTTAGCATGCAAACCGCTAAGAAGCGATTTTCATCCTTTAGATAATGCGTTCCTTTATCTAAAGAGTAGTCATCGAAGATTGCAAATGAGATAGAGAAAATGAGACAGGTTTCCTACGCTTCCACCGTATGAAGTCTCATGTATGCGATGCTGTGCACGAGGCCCAATATTTGTTATGCAGTAGGCATAGTGGCACGATATAAGTCTAACTCTGGACAAGCTCATTGGACCGCGGTAAAGCATATACTCAAATACTTGAAAATGACTCGAGATTATAGGCTAGTTTACCAGGCAGTCAGTCTGATGTGTTTGGGTTATTACGACTCGGATTTCCATGCTGACCGCGATTAGAATAAGTCTACTTCGGGCTATATGTTCACCTTGGGAGGTGGAGCCGTATCTAGGCGGAGTGCAAAGCAGCGGTGCATTTCAAACTCCACCATGGAGGCCAAATATGTGGCCGCATCATAGGCTGCTAAGGAGGCGGTATGGCTCAAGAACTACTTCTTCGATCTAGGTGTGGTATCTCGCTTGCCCAAGAGTCTCACAGTGTTTTATGATAACTCTGGTGCAGTAGCAAACTCGAAAGAACCACAGACAAACAAGACGACGAAGCACTTAGAGAGAAAGTACTACATCATACGATAAATCATACAACGAGGAAACGTGTTGATTGAGAAAATTGGTACTGTGGACAACCTAGCTGACCCATTCACGAAGTGCTTGCTACAAATAGTTTACGACAAACACGTTCGAGGACTTGGATTGCGCAAGATGAATGCCAATTAGTTAAGAAAACTTTTGTCTAAATAGGAGAACCAAAGTGATGGTGTTTGTAATAGCTAGTAGGGAGACACATTGTATACAATTAATTATATAGGAGCATGCAACGGATATAATCAATTTATGGTGAATTAAACATACAAGATAGATTTTCGGGAGCACAGATAAATTCATATTTCCCTTCATTTCTATCAATTGCGCTGGTATTGATACTCCTATCAGTATGACTGACTTCAGTGCTGCTCGAACTCCTTCAGTTTTGAGTTTATCCAAACTGGTAGTTCTACTAGGTCTAATTCCAAAACATGTCAAAAACATTATTTACAACAGCAGGGCAGTCATTAGAGGTTATGAGATCTTAATCAAAATACACAGTTAAGATAGACTGATTCCCGATAATTTAGGAAATTTCCCAACACTACATTATAAAGCGCGCACATATAGATAACACTTTTTCCTAGTAGAAATGGGAATCAATTTGGATCGTTGATGCCGGAAGCAGTTCAATTTTGATTATCCATATAATCTAAATTTATAGACCATATGTTCATTTCTAGTTCCTACTCAAACGGATGATTACTACTATAACGCATTCTCACATGCAATATATACACACAATTCACAGACTTGTATATATAGAAGTAAATGCCATGCCCACCCAAATAAATAACCACACACATCTCCGCACCACTAGCGTTACAACATAATTGCAAATAGCTGCATATGTAATAGTGCCATATAATTGGTGGATACATCAATTAATATGATAATCTATAATTAACTATCGCCCTTTATTGAGGAAAGATTGAATTAAGCTGCTTAGATGCAGGGAGTGGTGAGGGAGTGAACACGTCATCACATTTGCTGCGTAATGATGGCATGTGTAAGAGCCTAATGTGTTTATTATGTAGTAGCATATGATTATGCTTATCAAAATATGTATGGAATTGTACATATGTTGGGTTAGTAGTAGTGGACTTAATGCTCGAGACCAAAAATTTCGGATTTGAATCCATCGTGATATGACCTTTAAATTTATGTATTTAATTGATAAAAAAAGAAAAAAACACACATGGAATTAATGGACGAAATTACTCACTCGTAGGGTTTATTGTTTTTGTTTTTCTCTCTCAAGAGTCAAGTTTGGATGATTTGTTTTGTTTTGTAAATCACACAACACGATTAAACCATAATTGGAAAACCGTGGAATAAATTATATTTGTAAAATTAAGTGTGATTGACTTAGACCTATAGAGATGCTAATGAGATTCAAACCTATTACCTTTTGGCCACCTGAAACTTACTTTATCATTAGATTGTCCCAAAGTGATGAATGACTTCCTTCTTTGATTTTATGGTATGATATATGATCATTTTTTTTCATTTGAAATGACAAAATGCAGATCTTCAAGTTCGTGGCTAGTAAAGTTTCTTTTTCAATAGATCTTTGTATTGTTTTTTACTTTGTTTTCGCAAATCCCTGTATTTATATATTTATCTCATAAGTTCATTTTAACGATTTTTTTGTGATTGCTGTTAACAAAGATTTATTCGAACACAAATAAGAAGTATACAGACTTATTTTGTCCTATTTGAAAAAAAACATACAGTTTCTAGACAATATTCCTATAAAAACTTATTAATTTATATAATCAAATATATATTAATTTATTAATTCAAAGACGAATATTTAAAGTATGGATCAATTTATTATAATATATAAAAACAATTATTCTTTTTTTTTACAACTTTTTGTTCCTTTGGGATGATACAATGATAAAGTGGGTCCATGTAGTCAAAATGTCACGTGTTCGAACTCCACTAACATCTCTATAGGTCTGAGACTGCCACACCTGTTTTCCATGTGTGGTTTACCGTCCTGTATGGTTTATGGCTATTGCACAGGAACGTGGAGTTTACCCAGTACACACTGAAGATAGCGATTACGGGTTCCCCATGAAAAAAAAAAATAAAAAAAACTATTATTCTATATATATACGTAGAAAAGATTTCATAAAATAGTAAAATAGAATTGGGTATACAAATTTATGAGTATAGGTTAAGGGTTAGATAGAAACTTTCCCATACGTAGTATGCATAACTCGATTAGACCATTAATTTTCAAAAGATGCATTTAATATATTTTTATATAAACAATAATGCATCTTTTTATTATAATTGTATATCACAAAAAGATCAATAATTTATATTGAATTTTTATATACTACGAAATGGAAGAAATCTACATGACCCTGTACTGTACAATATTAATCTATTTAATTTGGTTTTCTTTCTTTGCTATAGTAAAAATTGGTTTAAGTTTCTATTTACTTTTAGGTCTCACTGATATATTTACTTTTATTTTATAGAACTGTGATGTAAATAGCAATAAGTAACGATATTTTATTAAAAGTATCAAGTATTTCGTGGAATATACTAATCTATAGAATCATATTTTCATTTCAATAGATACTTGTACATTTAACTTTTGTTCAAATAAGCCCTTATCTTTTAGTTGGCGATTCGATAGGTCATATTAATTGTAATATCAACGGTTTAGGTATTTTCTTAAAAATATACCTCTTAAGATTAAAACACAAAAGCATTTAAAATAAGAAGGAAAAAAAATTAATGCATGAACATACTCGAACAAACTTAGATATAGAGATTTACAGATGTGTTTTCGTTTATGAAAATCCACCATTATTTCCTCAATTAAGTATATCTGTTCTGAAAAAAAATTGAAAAAAAAGAATCATATGTGTCTTTTGTAGTAACACAGTGATATAATGATTAGAGATGTCAATTTAGTTCAAAATCGACTAATTGGCTTGAGTATATCGAAAAAGGTAGGTAAAATCCGAAAATTTCTAGTTCGAAAAAAATTCAGCCCAATTGGTTCGAACATATCTCGAGCCTGATAGGGCTAGCCCAAAAACCGAGTAAGTTTGCCCGATTAATTGAAACTTCTGATTAATTGGAAATTATCTTATTACTTGGTTGTCAGATTTCATAATTTGATAGAATGCGTTGTTTCAGATACTCGTGCAACGTATTGAAATTGTATTCATCATTTTACTTTTCATGGTTTTTACTCCAAAGCTAAATCTAATTCTTACTGACATAAAAATTACAAAAGATAATTGTTTAGGAATAATATAGGTCTAGTCCTTACATCTTACGGAGTTACTTATTAGTAAATATGTAAGCTGAGGTTGATATATCATTCATTTTTAAATCTAATACGAGGTTAAGTGTTTTGATTGATAAAATACGATCAATTTTTTTATTAAAAAACTATGGTTATCACGGAAATTTATATATGCTAAAGTTTTTTGAGTAAACTTTCTAGCCCAATGGATTAGCTCGAAAACCAAAAATTTACAGTCGTGATAGAAAATTTCAAATTTGGAAAAATTTAGCTAAAATAAAGAATAACCTCAACTTGAATAAGACTGACCAGATATCAAGTGAATTGACTCGATTGTCATTTATAAATTAATGATATAGGCATTTCCTATTTTAATTTGTATTCGCATAACATACAAAAAGGCCAAAATTTGAAGAAAGTATAACGACATAATAAAACAGCAAACGTCGGCAATAAATTAAGGATCCAAATTGACTTTTACCAAATAGGGGTAGGATCAATTGTCGAGGCACAATGGTATAAATCCCAAATCAATTAGTAGGGCCTAGGATATTTGATTAATCAAGGTCCTAGTAGACTTTTAGTCGTCCTATAAATCTCCTTTTTAAGATGATGTTACATATATTACCCACAAAAAAACATTGTACCACTTACTCTATTAAATTAACAAATAAATTATTAATTTCCGTCTCTAGCTAAGGACACCTTTCGACAACGTGACATCTCTAATTTCTAGCAAAGGCAGAAATAGAATCAAAATCAACAAACAAAATGTTAGTTAAATGGCTATATCTATTTATCCCCATATTTTGGAATCAAGAATCTAACGACTAGCTAGGGTAAATGGCATTTTACCCCATGTGTTTCCTTCTTAAAATATATGAAATTAATTAACAATAAAAAAATGTTATAATAAAAGGCTATAAACAAGTCATGGTTGTGAATAAAATAGTTTCTTAACTACTAAAAGTTATTCTTTGACTCTACAATTAATTTTTTCTGATGGAAAGTAAATATAAAATTGTGTTATAATAAAAATTCATTTTTTTTGTAAAAACTTAAAAATAAATGCATTTTATGCACAAAGTTAATGTATTCTTGAGTTCTAGTAAAAGACAACATTGTTCATCAATATTTCGTAGTATAGTAACTTTATACATAAAAAGTGCATTAACTTCGTATGTAAAATGCATTTCCGTTTTAGGCTCTTATAAAAAAATAGGTTTTTATTGGATCCATTCCTCATATATATATATATATATATATATATATATATATATATATATATATATATAGGGAGTGGTTATGGTGAGAATAGATATATATATAAGAAATAAGAATGGATCTCAATCACTCACTAAAATACAATGGATGATCCAGATTTTCAGAAATTATCATGCTTGCATCTCTTTCATATATTACCCAAAAATGGACGAAGGTTAAAATTGGAAAATTGTGGAAAAAACTGACGCATACTGCAGTTTCCTATTTTCAAGGCATGATCAAATCATCTCAAATATTCTGATATCTTCTCATATCGATTAAATATAACAAAAAATATTGGATATACTTTTCTGCAACACAAAAACTGCATTCAATATTATCCTTTGCACAAGTTGGAATATTGGATAGACTTTTCTGCAACACAAAAATCGCATTCAATACTATCCTTTGCACCTAGTTGTAAAATAAGTTGCACATTATTAGTATATCTTTTGCACAAGTTGAAATATGAATGTAGTATACTATCGGTCATGCTTGTTGCATTTATTATAACACATGCAGCTTATGTTTTATGGAAATCAATCGTAATATTTATATGTACCACATAATTATAAAATAAGTTGCATATTATTAGTTTATCTTTTGCACAAATTGATATATGAATGTATCATACGATTGGCATTGCTTGTTGTATTTTTATAACAAATGTAGCTTTTGTTTAATGAAAATGTAGCATATAATAGTCAAATGAGTTGCACATTATCTGTTTACCTTTTGCGCAAGTTAAAAAATGAATGTAGCATACGATCGATATTGCTTATTGCATTTACTATAATAAAATATAGCTCTTGTTTACTGATAGATAATATTCATACTTAGATTGTAGCATCTAGTAGTAATATGAATGAAGATATAAAAATCAAAATAACTCTAAAATGCAACATTATATAAAACGAAAAACTATGAACTTAAATAACAGATGCAGAAAATATAAACAATCTATTACAATATAAAAACTGTAACAAAATTAACGAAAATTCATAAAATAACATGAATCATCCATTGTCTTTTGTTCAATATTTTGAAAGGTATTAGGTTTTTTTCGATAAAGAGTAGACAAATGGATCGTGTAAAAAAAAATAGCCATATCCATTCCATTAATTATATAATCCCATGAAATTAGGAACTAACAGATTTTCTCACATAAAAATACAATAATACCCTCTTTAAAATAAAAAACACAATAAATCATAGCACACGGTTTTAATAATGACAGCATTTGTAGAATCAAATCTATACCATTAATCTATCATATTTAAGGTGAAATTCATTCTTATTTCTCACAAAATATCTATTCTCACATGATCTCTCTCTCTCTCTCTCTCTCTCTATATATATATATATATATATATATATATATATATATATATATATATATATATGGGAGGGTTAACGTGAGAACCATTTTTATTGTGAGAACATGTGATCCAAAAATGATGATTTCGTGTGAAATTTGATGAATCATTTGGGAAAGTTACCAAATCCAAAAAATAAAATTTTCTCTCATGTATGAGAATAATACCAAAATAAATATATAAAATCCTTTGTTTATAGGGTTAATGATTATCATTAAATTTGGAGATAATAAACAATTTATAATTAATCTTGATCGTTGTATTATAAAAATAGATTTATCACATTAGTTCTTAGTTCTCAAAAAAGTTAGAATACTCATTTGATCCACACACACACACACACATATATATATATATATATATATATATATATAGTGAGGTTCAAATAAGAATCAATTTTAACGTGAGAACTAAGAACTACTAAAATTCATTACGAACAAAATGAATTTGCTATGAAAGTTAATAAATCCATTGGAAAGTTCTTGAATCCGAAAATTGAATTTTCGCCTCTCATGGGATTCGAACCACGGTGAAAATTCAATTTTTGATTCAAGAACTTTTCCAATGGATTTATTAACTTTCATAGCAAATTCATTTTGTTCGAATGAATTTTAGTAGTTCTTAGTTCTCACGTTAAAATTGATTCTTATTTGAACCTCACTATATATATATATATATATATATATATATATATATATATATATATATATATATATGTGTGTGTGTGTGTGTGTGGATCAAATGAGTATTCTAACTTTTTTGAGAACTAAGAACTAATGTGATAAATCTATTTTTTATAATACAACGATCAAGATTAATTATAAATTGTTTATTATCTCCAAATTTAATGATAATCATTTAACCCTATAAACAAAGGATTTTATATATTTAGTTTTGGTAATTATTCTCATATGCACAATCACAATGATTACATGCACAACAACACGAATTATATGAACATAACAATGAATTAGAATGTGATAGCATGCACAAGAACTACGATTACATGAACAACATGAATTACACTAACAACTAATAATAGAATATGAAAGATCCAAATAACAAAAATTTGGAGATTTAACTATTTTTATCATTAAATATTTATGAGTCATTCGATCTTATTCAATTTAACGATGATTATTGATTCTTAGTTCTTATCTAAGATGTAGTTCCCTCTATAGTCAATCCCTATATATATATACGTATGAATTGGATCAAATACAAATCAATCTCAAAGTATATACAAATCACCTTATTTGATTAATTCAAATACCTGAGTTCGAATACCATGAGAGGTGAATTTTTTTTTTGAATTCAGACACTTTCATGCGAAATCAGACAGTTTCACGACGTATTCAAACGATTTCATGAGTTCATAATTTATACGTTGATGAGAGTTTTTACAATAACCACTATATATATATATATATATATATATATATATCAACCAATGTTTCGAATTAATTAAATTGAGTTGAACATTAAGATACTCTTACGAGGTGTTTGGTATAATGGAATAGAATAGAATGAAAGGTAAATGAAATCGAGGTAGAAATGAACGGAGTTAAGAAAGGAAAAACAAACCGTAGGTGATTTCTATATTTGATATGCGCAAAATTTAACAGACATATAAATCATAGGACTCACCAAGTCGTTGCTTGACTTTAGCATGCAAATAGGCGTTTCGATTTGGGTGTGGCTGTGAGTGCGAGTGCGAATTCTCTCCCCTTTTTTTCTTATTAAACATAGAGGAAACACAAAGAGAGCGAGCAGAGCTATGATTCAATTCTAGGAGAGATGCAGTAAATTTTCTAAGGCTAAAATTGTCAAATCATAAAATATATATGAGTAATTTTGTTAAAACATAAATTTAGAAGGATTAGAATTTAGGAGTGGCTACGAAATGTACACGAATCATAAAAATTTAATCGTCACATATTGGTGAATTCTTTTTTTTTTCTACTAAAAAGAAGTATTCATAAATGTGTTCATAATCATATAGTTTGGATTAGAATCTTAGCACACAAATATAAATACTAAATCAAAATCAAATAACAAGAACCTGACTCATATTTACAATCTTAATATCGAGATAAATACGGCTATATACATGGAAATTATTTGAGGTATTATTAATACACAATTCAAGGTTACGTACTAATAATTTATTTCGTAATTTTTTCCCATAAAAATAAGTTAAGTAACATTAATGGAAGGAAAAAAGTGCAAGCACATATTTTATTCATAAAAGCCTAAATTAAAAATAAAAATGAAAATCAAGCAAAATGTAACAAGAACAACGATACTCAATAACGAATTATGTGAGAGGATCGGATAGCTAGCTAGCTAGTTGTGGAATTCCAAATAGGTTATCTGGGCGCATTAAATGTCCAATTTTTCTAAACCATTTTCAAATACTGTACATGTCTTCAACAATAAAAACTATTGTCATAAGTCCATTAATTCGACAAACAAGATCTTTGCATAAAGAATATCAAACTATTGACAAACCCTCAAAATTTAATTCCAAAAGCGTTTTAAGCAATACCCATCCTTTTTTCTTTTTCTTTTTAGTGTTGTTAAAAGTAGTATGGTGATATGCAAGGAATTGTCTTTTAGTCCAAAAATACTATACGGTCAAATCTGATAGAATTGTAAAATCATTTCTGATTCAAGCAACAATGTGAATTCCCAAAAGGTGAAACTTACAAAGAGGTAAAATAAAATGTCATATTTTCCTTACCTCACACACATACACATATATTACAAATAAAATTACTTTAATCTCATATAAAATCATATACATTCTGATTGATGACATTGAAATAGGAAACCGGCCATTGCGGATGGTACATGATTCCAAGTGGGCAAAACCCCAGAAGAGATGAGCTTGGTTGCCCAGGGACTATAAATAAATGTGGAATATGTATAATTATATAATTAATGGATAAAGTAATTATCCATGAGGGAAGGAGATATTATTCAGACTGTGTAAGTCAGGTAGCTGGCAGTTGGGGGAATTAGATGAAAAAGCTGTGTGTGTGTGTGTGTGTCTGGGGATTTGTAAATATGCATGGGTTCCGTTAGCTTTGTCTGCTGAGATGGAAGATGGATATATATATATATATGTATTATATATATATATATGATTCACCCATCATTCACCATCATCATCATCATCACCATCACCTCACCTACTACTCTGCTGGCTGCTTCATTCCTCAATCTTGATTTCTAAATAAATATATTTGAATAAATATTGCCCCCATCCTACACATCTATATTCATTCATTGCATAAACTAACATGAATTAGGCCTGCATCTACACACATTCATTTCCCATTCCCCTCTCACATATTACTTACAACATAAAGAAACCTACTAGTCTACCTACTTCTCTAAAGGGTTTTCTTCGATGGGGACCTCTCTAACCCTCTATTCCCCCCAGAAAAGGTGAGAGAAATCTGCATCTCTCCATTCTGTGACAGCGGACCAACCTTGCACACCCCACTATGAACTGCTCGCCTCGTCTGACTCTATACGTCCTATATTTTATGAACTACGTCGTTTCTCAATTATTATCTAATTCCATAACCTAAGACGTCTGAAATTTATATATTATTTTGTATATCTTCTCACTATTAAATCTGTCATTACTATTTTCTTTTCAATACGATTATTTAAGAGAATGTATAAAAGTTTAAATAAATAAAAAATAAGTATTAAAAGGATATAAAGTGGTTAAAGTGATAAAAATTATATAGGATCTACATCTTTGAGATATAATTATTTCTTAAAAGAAAATGTACTAATTTCGATGGGATAATCTGAAAAAGAATGCATGCTAAGTTTGATATGATGAATGAAGTAATTAATTATAGACTATGTTTCGCTCATCTCTCAGCAGCATTATATTAAGAGGGGTATATGTTATATATATATATATATATACTTTATTTTATTATAATTTACGTAATGCGACAAGCATTTATATATATGTATATATTCTTGGAGTTGTGAGATTTTTGTGTAGTTCTGATGTTGTACAGTTTTGACTTTTGAACTAGATTGTCACATCGCAAGAATTGCTTTGCTTATGACAACTTTGGCACTGCACAAAACTGAAAACTAAAGTCCCATTTTTTTGCAATTCTTTTTTAGTTACATTCCCATCATGCGTGTGTATTATGAATACACAAAAGGTATATGGAAATCCAGATTCACTTATATATATATAATAATTCAATATGATATTGGACGTAATTATACAACAAGGATCGATCCCATGTTCATTTAATTTTGGATGTCAGTAATGTTAGTGACTGATCGAGATTCTTGTACTGCTACTTCTGAAAGTAGAGTTTTGTTCCCCGAGACAACCACAACCATTCTGTTATGTCAACAATATTGCTAACCAAGAATTCGACAGCCATTGATATTATTTGGAGAGGAGTTACATAAATCAATTAGTACGTAATTTTAAGCTAAATGATTATTACTTCACAAATAAAACAGAAGAAACTGTTCCCTAACTAATAATTAGCTGCATATCTACATAATTTCAGCATTTTGGTTAACATTCAGAAAACTAGAGAATTAAGTCTAACAAGGTCAAATCTATAGAAACATCGATTTAGGATTCGAAATTGAAACTTCTGGTCTCAAAAGTATCAGTCCACCACTAGGCTATCCTCAAAGTTTTCTGTATATCTATGATACTTAATTATAAGATTTTCATGCCGATTTCTTCCAAACAAATACACATTGATGATCAACAGATATATATATATATATATATATATATATATATATTATACCTTAATAAAATATGTGTTCAAATTGCTCTACATTTTTTTTAAATGATTACATTAATTTCAAACCATATCAATAAAATGCAAAACATTGTCACTAGCATATAAGCTATTTGTGTCTTCTTACAATTAACTGGAAGAACCTTTCTCAAGGGCGATTAAATAATCTCCATGGAATGCTCTTGGCATAAGAACAGGAAAGAAAAATGAGTAAACAAAGGGGGAAAAAGGAAAGTCTTTTCTTTTTTCACTAGTTGAGTTTAATATGATATATAGGTGTATTTCTGTATTTGGTAGGTGTATTTCTGTAATTTTCAATTGAAAGAAGAGTACTCATATACTAAAAGACTGAATCACTCTTATCACAGCAACAGCATACGTTCAGACAGCAAGATTATTACTATTATTAATGACAATTTGAGAATCATATTTAGTTAAAAACGAACATTTAAAGCTGCCTGCCACAACATTTACACAGTTTTATTTGATATAAGGAAGTACATATGATGCTGCACATGCGTCCAAGGCTTACCATGCATGATTCTTTTAGATAACTTTTTTCTCTTCTTCTCTCAACACATGTTATATTTATTCTCCTTTAAACCCTGCTTCTTCTTGACCTAAGCACCATGTACCTCTCTCATATAGAATTATAGATATAAATTCCAAATAAAAACTCATATAACCACAAATGAAAAAGGAATAATATATATCAGTTGCAAGAATTTAGGTCTCATGCCAAATGCTCACTCAGACACACTTTTTGTGTATAGCACTTAGGCACATGTAACTGAGTTACAAAAATAAAACGAGCTGTGCTATAGACATAGAGTGGAGTGGACACAGTGAACATGTATATAGAATATCCATTTTACATGAGAAAAGAAACGAATTTGTTGAAAACTGTCAGCATGAACAAAGAGAAGATTATTGATACCAATTATATATCAGCAATGGCAACTAACTATAACATGGTCCTGCACAATTTATCACAATATATATGCACCTCTTTATGATACGATACCGATACAGTAAACTATTCACTTCTTTTTCAAGTAGCTAATACCAGAAAAGAGGTCCACTGATTGCACTACATGCTCATAGCTGAAGATTTATCAATCTAATACCATTCTGTTATTTGACTGCCCCAAAATAGAGAGGCTGCATAATAATTATCAAAAACACAAAAAGAAATCACATTTCATCATCGGAAGCCTCTTGATCATGTGTATATTAATTTTGTAATTATATAATAATTAATGGTAAAAAAAACTTTGTGAATTGACTGCATCTTCTCCTATGCATATATAGTTTCTTGACCAAATCAAAAGTTAAATCTCAAAGGAAATACATCTTAAAATTAAAATGGTGGGGTTTTCCAGCGGCTAGCTGCATGATTCCGCAACTACCATGAAATTTAAGATCCACAATCTTGATACAAAAAAAATAGGGCCACAGCCACAATTGACATGACAAGGTAGAGGAAAATTGATATTGTCAAGTCGAAGAGGAAACATCGGTTTCTACGTAATTGACCATTTAACATCATGTGTGGAGATGATGGTATATATATACTCTTTTTCAGCTGTAGGGACCAAACCCTCCAATTACATAGCTACAAGTTTTATTAAGAGGGGGTATTGAATTTCCCTTCTTCCCCTCACTATCAAATCAAACTTGTTAATTCTTCTATCTCCACATAAAATTTTCATCACCTACATACATACCTTTTCTTTCTCTCTCTCTCACTCAAGACCATACATACACACACCATGTTTTACTATTCAAACTGGATTATGAGCAAATGATGATTGCATAGCACAAGATTGTGTGTGTGTGTATGTGTGTGAAGCATGTTTTATAAATCAATACTAAGGACTAGTAGCTCAAATGAAACATCTTTCCCTATTGTCTACGATTCAATCCACACCGTTCCCCACGCAAGCTTAAGAAAAACGACCAGAAACATCTCCAGTGAATGTTAGACTCTACGATTTCATCTGAAACAAATTGAGCGCATGAAGTTGATGCGTCCTTTAAAAGATGAGACAAACTTGTTATTTTTTCCTTTTTTTTTCATAACAAGAACATATACATATATGTATACATATGAACTCAATCCTATCACATATATGGATTATCTACACCAACAGGCAGCACAGGCACATCTTCATTTTCAAATCATTGGAAATTACTCATTAGTCCATATAAGTATATAGGCATGCTAAGGTGAAAACATTTAGTTGAGACACTGCGTAGTTAGGAATTATAGTGAATTGGCAGAATTTAAGAAAAAACAGGAAAGAAAAGAAAAGAGAATTGGTGAAAAGTAAAAGAAGAAGAAAAGTAGAAGAGCTGAAAAGAAGGTAAACAGAAAATGATGATAAATGCAAGCAAATAAAGATAGGTGATATAGTTATATATGTACCTCCAAAAGCTGCGCAGCAGTAGTTGAGGGTGTGGAAGAACCTAGCAGAGATAATTAAGACAAAAGGGATAATTCTGCAAATCTTTGTTGGTGATGAAAGAATTAGATAGCAGCAGAAATAGAAATAGAAATAGAAATAGGAGAAATGATGATGGAGTGCGTATACATACATACATAAAGAAAAACATAAAATAACGAGAGCAAGCCAAGGAAGGGGTCGAAAATGTGTCTGTCATCTATTTATGCAGTATTCTTTGATTTGATTGTACAAGAGAATACTCAAAATTCCAACAACAACAACAAGCGCCGTTTGCATCCATCCATCAAAACCACAGACTATTATAATTGGCGGTGGCTCAAAATCAATATCGATCGATCGATTTTTAATTACCTAAATATCCAAATCCAAAGACATGGAGGCCTTGCCTTTGTCGTGATCCTGGGGGAGGGGGAGTGGGGGCGGCGCCGCCAGCAGCGGGTGGTGCGCTGCGGAGGAGGACAGTATATCGCATTCATCTGACTCAGAAATTGGACAGTCCATGTTCACGCCGAACAGCCTAAGTCGCTTTGCAGCAGCTTTTCCTTGGACCACCGGCACCGACTCAAAAACTATCTCGGCCCTCTGCCCCCCCTGCGGCGGTGCACCAAACGCGCCGCCCCCGCCCCCTCTTAAGTACACTATTGACCCCGGGGGGCAAGGGTTTCCATTGACCACGTTGCCGTAGGCGTAGGGGCCGTACCCCGTGGGGGGGTGGGGGTGGTAGTGGTGGTAGTGGTGGTGTGAGTAGTCTCGCGGCTGCGGCGGCGGCTGCGGCTGCGGCTGCGGCTGCGGGGGCATGAAGAGGGGGCTCCAGGGGTGGTGGAGAGCGGTGGTGGTGGAAGGAGAAGTGGTGGTGGGGCAGGGAGGAGGGGGAGGTTGGGGCGTCGGGCGGCGGCGCCAGTCGATGAAGAGGCGGTCCTTGGCGAGGTCGCTGACACCGCGCTGGAAGGAGACGATGTCGTCGGCGTCGAGCTTCTTCTCCTTGACGAACCGGCTCCACCCCTTCGTCATCACGTAGCTCTGGCTGCTGTTCCAGTAGGAGTAGCGGAACCGCCATGGCTTCCCGTTGCGGTCCTCAAAATTGAGCAGCAAACCCTTCTCGTTTGTCGACGAGTCCAGCGGGAAGTACTTCTCGGCGTGCTGCTTCGGAATCACCAGCCGGTTCAGCTTCCCCACGTCGCTCGGCGTCACCACCTTGTCGAACATATGCGGTCGAACATATGCTCCCGCTGCACCGCCGCCGCAAAGCCGCCGCCTGATCGTCCGACTCCTCCCCACCCTCCCCGTAGCTGATGTAAGGCCTCGGATGGAAAGACATGATCGATCGATGATGATGAGTCGAATTTACCAAATCTGTGGCAGCTGCTGCATCAATTTAGGGTTTAGGAGAGAGAAAGAGGGAAAAATCACGCCATGGGCGAGGATTAAAAAAGCGAGATTGTGTGTGATGATGCGCTCATCTCATCTCATCTATGTTTTCTCTTCTGCTACTACTTGTTGACCTTTCTCACGAGTAGAAAGGAAAGGAAGAAAAAAATGAAAGAAAAACAAGAGACGATTTTAGAGAGAGAAAGGCAGTGTATATGTATGTATGTATCGGTGGCTGTGTGAATGAATATATTGGATGCAGCTTATTTTCTTGGTGGGGCGAACCATCTCAGCTTACCATTTTCCTTCAATTTATTCCTGTCTAGTAAAGAGAGAGGGAATATATTGACTTCATTCCTTTTTTAAATTATGACAAAATTATAAAGATCATCAATTTCTGTTTAAAAAAAGGAGGAAAAATAAGAATAATTGAAACTCAGAAAAATATGCATTCTCAATGTACTTTTTGTAGTATATACGCGCAAATACATACATACGCAAGCAGAAATACAATGTATTAATCTTTACGCATATGTAAATACATACTTACCTTTAATAACAACAATAATTTATAACACAAGTGTAAGTATATGCACATAAATATAGGATTCTTTACACAATTTAGTGTATGTAGGGTATGCGTTTATGTACGTACATACACACATATTATTAATATTTACATTTATTAAAGTTGAGCACTCTATGCTTGATATGTAAATGTAAAGTAGTTTGTTATCCGAGGCTAGTATTTTATATAATATAAAATGCTTATCTAAATTTTAGATTTGTAAGTTTTTAATACTTTTGGCCAGGGGTGTATGCGATTAAGTAGAGTTATAGGCAAGACCTCTCTCTGCTTAGTGCTTATTAATTCCAAGGAATATAAATCATAATTATTCATAAGGAATTGATTAGACTACGATAATTACAATGTTTTATTAACGAAATACGCAGTACACGAACGGTGTTGTTGAATGCATATCTAAGTATTTTCGTTTGCATGTATGTATTTGTTAATTATACACGTAGGATAGTTAGTATTTGTTAGCTGTATTTGTGATGGTATTAATATATATGTTTTTTATTTGATGTTGAATTAAATTATTAAAACAGAAATGAGACAAGACGAATTAATTGGGTGAAATGGAGCTAAAAGTGATAAAGCAATTGTTTTTGGAGGAGTGGGGGCCCATCGATTATCTGGCCGGGTTCATGTGAGCTCGTCCTTGTCATATGTGTGGATATTAATTATTTCCATACTATACATACACATGCTCTGTATCTATATGCACATGTCTATACAATATAATTATATCAATATATACACATCAACATAATACCTCTCACACTATCATATTCAAATCCAACTATACCTAATTATATATTTATAAAGTTGAGATCATGTAAAAATCAACCATACCGCGGAGACGTAGAAACATTGCATTTATTGACAAAAATTAGCGTGCATTTAGATAAACAGTGCATTATTATTAATTAAATTAATAAACATTTATTAATTAGAATTATTAAATATTATACAGAATTTAATTAGTACATGCAGATGTACCGAAATGTCCTAACTTTATATATATATATATATATATACACAATATTACTCTTCTTATATAATACTTCACTTGTCCCTAAAATATGTTCCTATAAATTTTTGAAAAGTGTTTTAATAAAAGTTGTTAAGTGTTTTGTGAGTAGAGAAAGAGTTCCACATTAATATAGTATTATATTAATAGTGGTGGATCATATGTGATAAAATGCATAAATAAGTGATCTTGTTTTGGTGGACTGTAAGTGGTAAAAAGTGTAATAATTTTAATTAGGAGTAATACTTTTTATGTATCACAATAATAATGCTATATATATATATATCAAACTTATATTTTGTATAAACCTAAAAACCAATGCATTTTACATACAAAATTAATGCACTTTATGTATAAAGTTATTGCATTACAAAATATTGATGAATATTATTATCTTTTACCAGAACTCAAGAGTGCATTGACTTTATACGTAAAATGCATTAACTTTGTATATAAAGTGCATTGGTTTTTAGGTTCTTACGAAAAGAATAGGTTTTATTATAACTCAACCATATATATAGGAATTGGTTTATGTACATATAGTCCTTAATATATTTAAATGAAAACTAATCATATCCATTAGATTTGAAAATCTAATGGTTATTTTTAAGTATGCATCTGAATTAGTTATATGCATATTTCTACATATAATTATGCATTTGCGTTATAATTTGTGCATTGAATCTGAAGCATCCATATTGATTTATCAATGGTTGATATTTGTCCCCATGTTTACACTATAACGAGTGAGATGCCTATAAGTGTAAGAAATAAGAATATTATCACATCCACACATCTATCCCATATCAATGGTCCAGATTAAAGGTAATATATTAAATGATTTTAGAATTTTTTAATAAATTCGAATAAGGGTAAATTAGGTATAAAAAAATTATTTTCTCGCCACTCCAGCTGTAAAGTTTGCCACTTCCCGATAATCTTGTCAATTACCGAAAAGTAGAGATTTTATAATATACTCAATATAATGTTGCACAAACTAGCCGTTCTATAGTACATATTTAATAAATATGTGGCAGACATTATATATCACGTAACATATTTTTTTGTTGCACTACCTGCACTTTTTTGTAGCACATATATATAATACAAACGATGCATTTATCTAATAAATATGTGGCACACATTACACATTATGTAACATAATTTATTGTTATACGGCAAATGTTACGGATATATTCTACATGTACAACAAAAAATAATATATCTAAAATAATCTATCTAAGTTCGTGTTGGATAAAATTTTTTCACATAAGTTTGAACAAATTTTAATTTATATAGCACATGTAATTTCAATTCGTAGCTCAATTATTTATGAATATATGTATTTTAATGATTTATTCTATAGCACTTTAATCATTAAATATAACATATATATGACAATGTGCAGTAATCTTGTTGTATTTAGTACATTGTGTAGCATATATTCGGTAAGTTTCTCAGCTGATGCATTAACTTTCATAACGAATTCATTTTGTTCATAACAAATTTTCGTAGTTTTTAGTTTTCACTTTAAAAATGATTCTTATTTGAACCTATGAGATATTATACAAATATGTGATATATAATTAATATAAACTCCTTAATCCAAATGAAGAAGAAAAATTTAAGTTGCTCCTAGGTGGAATATCCGACGAAATTATAAAAGAAATATAATTCCACCACTAAGATTCCAATCTACAATATTTCAGGGTACGAAATATAGATGCGCAAACATTCATCCCTAACCATTACAAGAAAGTACTAGAAGCATTGAAATATATATACTACTACCTCAGTGATGTGTAACTTTCACATTACATCTATCTACACATAAATTAAAGGCCAGCTGTTTAGCTCCAATTTCATTTGCAATTATGCAACTTGTCGGAGAGCTGCCCAATTAATTATCTATCTTATGGCCAGGATTAAATAATTAAACTACACAGTATATAGGTAGTTGTCTGGTGGTGAATATTTATATATACCATGATTACTCACATTTTTTTTAATTGGTTAGCTAAATATATATATCGTATGATGCATGTTAGTTTATTTAAATAGAAGTAGAGTAGTCCCAATTCCTAATTAATACCACGTCTATGCTAATAATTTAGCAGTAAGTAGTTGGTGAGTTCGGATTGTATTATTATTGACTTGCTGTCCCATATTTAGTCCGTACGACTCCCCTTAATTTTGTTTTTATTTGGTAGAATTTATTTAGGCGATCGTCCTGCACACGTTCTACAGTAGTAACACGCAGGAATTGTGTTATTTTATTTAGCCAGCTTGCTTAATTTGCAGTAGTAATTGACATTTACCTTTTCCATGTTATAAGACAACCACATAATATATGTTTAATTTCAATGATTTATCGGACTCCTCAACTTTATATCGTATTTTGTGCATTTTGATTACATTATTTTGTGGACGCCACTTACATTACTTGACTGATGTCATGGATGATATCATGGATGATATGATAAGTTTAAATTTCATTCATATTTTTTAAATACGTGATTTGTTTTATTTTGTTTATAGATTAATGTAATTGAGTAAAGTTTTATTTTGACTCCATTTTGGTATAATTTGTCAATAATATAAAAACTTTTCGAATCTGTAGTAAATTAGAAATGTTTAAATCTGAAGTATTTATCTTGTAAATTTGTGTTTTAATTAAGACCAAGCTATTGATGGAGGGGGTGTAGTCGCATACATTCTCTATGGAATTTATTATCTGCTCTATTATTTGGAAAACAATTAGTTGAAATAAAGTTAAGAAGTATAGTTTGATTATAGTGAATAATTTCTCAACAAATTAAAGCTCGTATATACTAGAACATCAAACTAAATGTTGTATTCATCTTCCAATTTCCATTATTGATAAAGCCCACGATAATGAATAAATTAATTCTAATATATCTATATCTATATAGACAAATATATATATGTATATGTATATAGACAACCAAAAACAATTTGATATGATTTTTTCGTCTTTTAAATTTTCGATATGCATTTTAATTTACCGCATTATTCAAATATAATTCTAGCTAGAAACTAACTAAATAATTTACGGTAGGATTTAGGTAAAGCAATTAATTTCATTAATTAACTGCACAACTTGACTTTTCAAAAAATAAAACCTGCAGCACTTGAAAATATAAATGCAGATACAAATAATTAATAAGAAAAGAATAAAATTTCACGTGGGACCAAAAGGCGTTTTGCCTCACATACATTATGCATAATAAATACGATAAAAGAGCTAGAGCTATTTATGATTATAAATTGAGAAGCGATTAAAAGTTATAACAGTTTGTCATTGCCATTACTCTTTCGCTTTCCCATTTCTTGCCCTCGCCTAAGCTCTTTTATTTCTTTAGGTGGACATTGTAGCCCTCTTTTCCAGGACCACCATTAGTCTTTGCCCAATATATATCACCCTAATTGTACACACTCTCTCTCACACACACATTCATGAAATCAGAATTTTAGATTTCCTTAGACTTACATGTTAAATTATATCTTACTAGATTCAAGGAAGACTATAAGAGGGTGTTTGGCTAAGCTTATTTTAAAGAGCTTATAAGATATTTCAAGAGCTTATAAAATATAATGTTTGAAGAGCTTATAAGTTGTCAAAATATTTAGATAATTTAGTATATAAGCTAGAAAAAGAATCGTGAGTTAGAGAGAGAAAATTGACGAGATGTGAAGTCGATAGTGTATATATAGAAAATACGAACAATGATAATGTTGTTTTGGTAAATTCACTATTACTTATAAGCTTATGAAAAAATAAGTTGGGGTTGAGCTACTTATTTTTGGGGGATCTTATAAGCTGTTTAGGAACTTATTTTGTCAAACACTTTGCATGAATTTATAAGCTTAGCCAAACACCCTCTAAGTCTCATAAATTATGACATTTCTTATAGATCAATGGTATTCCCCCGACTAAAGTGGTAGCTGAAGCTAAAAATCATAAGAAAGGTTGGGCCCTTCTAAGCCTCAGACAATCTTTATCAGCATAAATCATGTTGTCTTTATCGTCGTATCGATATATAGTTGAGAATCGTCTGTATAGTTGAGAGTGTATCGATAAATGTAGATGAGCTAAGTTGAGGAGGGCGTGGGTGCCCTAACTCTTGAAATATATATGATGGTACAAGTGTCCCGTGACAACGTCTGCTCGACAATATCTTAAAATCTATGTGTATGGGGTGTGTGGATGTGGACTTGTAAGAAGAGTTATGGACCATTGGTAGCATGATTAGTTAAAGTGTGTGTGTGTGTGTGCCCCTCCCTCTAATGCACCTATACCTACTGGCTAATAAAAACTCTTTCACATTAATTACACCATTTTGCGTGGTACATTTATTCACATCCCACAGCCCATATCTCAGATTCCACATTTCAATCAAACCACTTTTTGTACTACTCATACCTCTAATTATTTGCCCCACACACTAAATATGCTTTATCACCTTTTTATTGTCACTTACCTCCCAACTCCCTCATCCATGCCTTCATACTCAGATTTTTTCCCCTCCGATTTAAATATTCATCACCTCACCTCCAATATAGATTTATGCGTTAAGTAGAATTTATAGTCTATTTTGGAGCTATTTTCAAAATGACCCGAAACTTTTGTTTATGTTTTAAAAAAATTAGAATTTTGCAAAACAAAATATTCAATTTTGGCCTGTGATTAAGAATCCAGCGTCGTGAAGCTAAATCAATTCGCGGGATTCTAGCATGAAATATACAATAATGGGCGGAAACTAAATTGGTTTTGCAATTGCACTCTTTCATTTCAATCAATGCAACTACATGCATTCATTTATTGTATACATCACATGAGAACCCAAAGAGCTAATAGATTCCAGGTCGTGGGTCAAAATTGAAACTTCATGCAAAGTTTGAAGTTTTGGAAAATAAACAAAAATTAAGGTCATTTTTAAAATATAATTCAAAATTCAGACCTTAAACTATACTCAGCCCTATATTTATATACGTGCTTTGGTGGCAATAGAATTTTATTAATCATAATTGCATGTGTTCAATATAAATGAGAATGTTACCTATATAGCTAGTACAATATTTTTTCGGGGACAAAATATTTGCATTAGTGCATTGATTTGATTTTTTTTTTTGAGATAATGGCCCGCTCTTTCTATTACGCAAAGAATAAAAGATCATACCATGCATTTAATCTGCTGCGTGCTTTGATTTTCTAGTAGCATATTATAATGCCATATTATTGTCCTTTACATAAATGTTGCATCCAATTTCAGGTAATTCAAATTTGAGTATTTCCCATCATAGGCATATGCCTTCAACATAAGACATTATTATTTCGAATGGATGGATAAGGATGTACCCTTGAAACAAATAGTTGAGTTCCAATCAATCATTTCAAAGGTAGAGTGTGCAACAAAGACTCGATCACTTGGATCCTACCTAATTTTGATGTCTCACTCTGTATTCTAATATTAATTTTAAATTTTTTTTTCTTCAATTTTGTATGTTGGGATTTAGTTTAATTGTACAATTATTAACTAGATTATATTAACTCAAACATTATAGCTTAGTGATATTCCTTCCATTTGTAAGGCTGAATGACCAAGGTACGAATCTCAACCCCCATCTCCCAATTCAAAGAAAAAACAACTAGGGTTCACCATTTCAATTTTGGTCTATTATATATATATATATATATATATATATATATATATATATATATAGGGATGGTTCCTATGAGAATGGAAATAAGTGTAGGAAATATGAATAAATATGTAAGTCTAACATATCTTTCATATTTTTGTAGCACAATCAGAATTACTGTGTTGCACATGTTAGTTTAGCACGTATTTCATCTCTTCGTAGCACATATGCTAAATATATTAGTTTAGCACATCTTTCATTGTAGCGTAGCACAAGAAGGGTTCTAGTGCTGCACAGTAATCTACGTAGCATACAAAACACAAAACTGTAGCACAACCGAAATTAAATCTCAACCATTGATCTAACGAATCAAAAGCCCAGATTCATTCCTATTTCCTACCAAATTATCATTTCCTACCTGATCCATCTCATATATATATATATATATAAATTTTATTTTTTTGTATAAATATTTTAGAGTTCATGATATAATAATATTTTATATTTTATACTAAAAATTTTAAATGGTGAAATTAATAGTGAGACGTGAATGATTTAAAGTAGTGTTGGGATAAAGGACCCCGGGACTTAATTAGCTAGTCAACATAGATTTGACAACCATTCAACTAATTTGAGCAATTTTCAATATCAGATAGTTGATTTTATGCAAAGTAAAAATTGCTTTTCGTGGTTATCGATAGGCAAGTTTTGTGTGTTTTATGTGCTATGTTAATAGATTGTGGTAAGGTAGAACTGCACTATAAGTAAATCAGTCTATTAAGTACGTAAATCAGTAAAACGAACACTATGTAGCCTCCTTTATTTGTAGTACAGATTCAAATTTATTTTTGGAAGAAAGATAAATACGAAATTGAACATTGATATGTATCTTTGCTGAGCTTTTGAAGATTATTGTACAGAAATCCATCATTTCAAGATTTTTACTTGAAAGTTATTTCTTTTTTTTTGGGCCTTAGTGAATCATATCTCTACTATCTCCAAGCTTGGACTTATTCAGACTTATGATTGGCTTAGTTAACATTCATATTGCTCAAGCAGCTTGCTTAGGATTCCGAAAATCTTGATTTGTCCCTTTGAGAGATTCTTTGTCAATCCTTCGATGGGATATGGCCCAACCACTCGCGGCCACTGACAGCCCAAACGAGCTGGGCCTGACTTTAATAAGCGGCTCACGCGGTTATGCCAAAGGCCCATCCCCAAACCCCTAGCAGCCTCCAAACCCTAATCAAAGGCTAGGGTCCCTATGCGCCAAGGCTAAGAGTCTCTATGGGGGAAGAGCAGGTCCCTACATACAGAAGACTAAGAGTCCCTACACGGGAGGAATCGGTTCCTTAGGGGTCCTCATATATGTATAAATAGGAGTTAGATCGAAGGTAGAAGGGTTAGCAATTTCTAGAATACTAAGAGCTTTTAGCTACACTCATCGTAATCAAAACATAGTGAAAGTATTGAGGAATTACTCCTCCGTGGACGTAGATCTCATTAACGATCGAACCACGTAAAAGCTTCGTGTTCTTTATCGCTTACATAAATCTCACATACCTACATATATTAGATTTATCATTGGCGCCGTCTGGGAAAGCGAACAAAAAGCTTCGTTTTCTACAAATTAATGGCAAGAACACGGCAATCGCCACGACACGGCAACAACCGCATCGAAGACGACCGGTGGTCACTCGGCGCCACGGGAAGGAGATTACAGACGCCCTGGCGGTCACACACCGAGGGCCACATGAAAATGCTTCCATACACCTCGGGATCGCATACCGACGGGGTGAAGATGACCTCATCGCCAGGTGAGCAGGCGGTTCGCGCCTCACGAAGCCTCGCCGAGCCGCGGTCTCGAATTCCTCAATGCCAATCTCGCCAATTCAAACTTCCTCCACGGAGGACAAATGAAGCGGGCCTCTCGAGTGCCCGGCCCGACAAATACTGGGCGCCCGAGGTCGCTCACCCCACCGAGGCGGTCAACGCTCACCTCGGCACAATAGCCGAGAACGCGTACACCAATCCGCCGCCAGAAGTCAATCACCTCGCCGAGAGGGTCGCAACCATTCACCACCTCGTCGCCCGCGAAGCCGCTCTCCACCTCGGCATGCCGCCCAAAGAGCCCAGCAAAACAGGAGAGAGGAAAGGCGGAGCTGAACCTCCCCTCGAGGAGACGACAGACGCCGTCACCGGTCTCCCACCCCTCCAGAGAGAGATGGCAACGATCTCCCGGGGTTCGACCGGTACGGAAGAATCATCTCTCATTTCTCCAGGGAGATTCTAGACACGCCCTTGCCCCAGCGATACCGGGCACCCAATATTGCTACCTACGATGGTCTTGGGGACCCCTCGACTTCCTTTTCGCCTACACTACCAATATGGCGAATCAAGGAATGGAGGATTTTCACATGCAAAATCTTCCCGAGGTGCCGATCTCCAACGCCCGTATTGGTTCACCTCGCTTTCCGTGACAAGATACACCGCCTGGGACCTCATGGATCGATTCAGTGGCGCTTATCGGAAGATGCCACCTCAGCCTTCCTCCGACTGCTCACAATCCGCCAAGGCGGGACGAGATGATGTCGAACTTCGCCTCGAGGTTAATCAAAGAGTCGCTCAAAATTGATGATGAATGATCTCTACATCATCAACGCTGTTCAAGAACGGGATCCACCCGGCAAGATCGAACAAAGAAATCACCAGGAGAAACCAAAGACGGCGGTAAACTTTGGAACACGGTAGACAACTTCGTCAAAGAGACGAGTCGGATCGGAAGAAGATGGAGATCAGGACGAAAGGTAAGGCCGAGAAAAAGCCGATGATCAAGTCGAGGCGATCGATCGCCGCGCCGCTGTAATCGAGAGAGGCCACTGGAATCCGTGCTCGGACCTCGGCCCAACCACGGCGGCAGCCGCCCCCGGCGGAGCGCCCCCCGCCAAATCGAGGCGGAGATATTCGAGCTCCACGAGCTCTTCCCAAAGCCCTCCTATGAAAGGAGGATCCAAGAAGAGATCATCAGAGAGATCGTGACTATCACGGGGTGTGGTCACGATACCGAGGATTGCAGAAACCTGGGCTCGCAGATTGATGAGCTCGTCAAGGGAGGAGCTCTCAAAAAATACCTCGGCCGGCGGGCCGGGAAGAAGCAGGGGAAAAATAATGGTGGCAACAACTGCGGGCCGACCTTGATGGCGATCCAACCCGAAGATGACGAGGACGAAGGTCCCAACGCTATGTAGCAGTCTATGCCATTACTGGGCTCGTAGGAACGACGAGGTCGTCGTTAAAGAATGAAGCTCGGAGGTCGACCCCAGGAGTCAAGAACAAGCGACTCCGGCGGGTGAGGACATCGTGTTCTCCAAAGACGACCGGTGCCCAAAATCATGCCCCACCAAGACGCCATCACGATACAAGCCGTGGTGGGCAACAAGAACGCCCACCGGTCTACATTGACATCGGTGCCTCCGTCAAGATATCTTCCGAGCCGTGCGGATAAACTTGAGGTCGGAGGAATTCAAATACATCCCGCTCCTCCCGGTTGGAGCTTCAATCGAGGCGGTACAACCCGAGGCGTCATTACCCTTCCGTTTACCGTAGGGCGTGCCCCTGTGTCGGTCACAAAGTCCATTCAATTCTTCCTGCACGAGCTCCTCTCCATACAACATTACCTAGCGAGAGATCGCTATACGCCACCAGGCTATCTCGCGGTGTACCACCACAATCAAGATACCCACCCCGGTGAAGTGCTAACATCGGGGTGACCAAATGGCGCAAAAGAATGCCTACGAGTCTCAACCTGGATGTAGCCCGCCTCAAGCATAGCAATTACAGTAATCCCCAAAGCCACCATCTCGGGACGACTGACCGAGAACCTCCAGCTATACGACGACGACCCCTTCAAAGTTGTCAAGGTCGGCATCCGAGGCCCGGTGATATTCGCAGCACACAGCAGCTCGAGGAATAAAGGGACGTGTTCGCATGGTCCTCACTCAACATGACCGGAGTGTCGCCCGAGCTCATAACTCATCGCCTCAACATTAACACGGCTACTAAGCCGCCTCGGCGTAAGAAAAGGGTTTTCGCAGAGCAAAGCCGGTCATAAGAGACGGTGACTCAACCCGTAAGGCCAAGATCTTGTTCGAGGTCAAGTACCCGACCTGGATGGCTAATCCAGTCGTGGTCCGAAAGCCAGGAGGGGGGTGGCGCATATGTGTCGACTACACCGACCTCAACAAACCTCGCCAGAAAGATTGTTACCCCCTCCCCGACATTGATAAGAAGGTGGAGGCACTGGTGGGCCACGAAGTCTTCAGCTTCCTAGATCTGTACAAAGGGTACCACCAAATCCTGATGAGCCCGGAGGACGCCCCAAAGACCGCGTTCATCACCGACTTCGGCGTCTTTGCGTATCGGAAGATGCCTTTCGGCCTGAAGAACGCCGGAGCTACCTACCAGAGGATGGTGGACGCAATATTCAAAGACCACATCGGGGAGATTGTCGAGGTCTACGTCGACGACATCGTAGTCAAAAGTCAAAAAACGGAGAGCTGCGCCGACGACCTCGGCACCATCCTCCAACTCCTTATTGGATTTGTATCTTCGAAGCGTTTGGTTGAGCTTGTATAAAATGTTTCTGTTACCACTATTACAATCTCCTATCCGAATCGAATACTTGATTGCATATATCGTGTCCCATTATCTCATATATAAGTTAGATCATACAAGTGTGTGAAGATCACGTAAGTCTCGTATGATTGGTCAAGCTTAATGAGATATAAAAGTTTCTGGTGAGACAACTTGAGGACGAGTTGTCGGTATAAGTGCATGTATAGATAAGAAGTGACTTGACTTGGTTGCTTGTCATCTTTGGTACGTCCCGCACGTATTGAAGGATCACAGTGAGATGTGTTCTTCTATCGACCGTCGTGAAGAACCAAGATTTCGTGACTTACGATGATCTAAACCTCGATAAGGTATTAGGTGAGTATGAGTTCTTGACCATCACTTTGACTTGTCATGGGTGAGGTTATATGTTCTAACCCAATATTCTCCGCATCTTGGGTGGTGGCGGTGCTTGTATGTCATGCTAGTTACCAGACGAGTCACCAGTATCCGTTTAGGATGATGGCGCCCTTTAAGGAGCTCAAAAGGTTTATTGTACTAAACCCCAGATTTTGAGTTAACTCAAGTACAATAATAAGGTTGAGTGGTACTACTTAGGAATTAAAGAAATTAATTATTTTAGCAAATGTAATGCTATAAATAATTAATGGACGCTCGATATCTTAAATACGGGATTCGTAATGTCTAAGTGCAAGCCCGACTCAACTTCGGTAATAAAGGGGTAAGTCAAGATTTATTCTCTAGTGGCATGAATGAATGTTTATAAATTAATTTATGTTGGGTGAACATAAGATAATTAATTTATTTGAGGCCCATCTTTATTCCTTGATTTGATCCTCGGGTGGCCCATCCAGCCCGTAGCTAAGTATGGAAATCGGCGCCTCTATCTCTACAAGGTAATGATTTGATTCTCTTTATCCTAAAAGGATATTATTATATTTATGGGATATGCATAGATCCTTTCCATATAGGATTATGGTAATAATCCTTTCCATATAGGATTATGGTAATTTCCATATGGGATTATGGTAATTTCCATATAGGATTATGGTAATTTCCATATGGGATTATGGTAATTTCCATATAGGATTATGGTAATGCATTATAAATATGAGGTAAGAGATTAAATCTATGTCAATGATTAATAATAATCATCATAATTTTCGAGACTCCATTGTTCTTGGGGAGAATTTTGAAAAAGTGTAGAGAGGATAGAGGTGATTTTCCGTAGTATTCTCCATAGATCGTCCTCACTCGACGTTGGAGATTGGGCAACCGGGATACGATCCCGGAAGATCAAAGCACGAGTCTTGATCCGTTCATCCCAATGATTTGGTGTAAACACGAGAAACCCCTACGTGTTGTAATTAATTATATAGGTGCATGCTAGGGATATAATCAATGTATGGTGAATTAAACATCCAAGATAGATCATCGGGAGAGGGCTAAACATAGTTTTTCCTTACACTCCTCAGATCAGCCAACCTCAAGCTCAACCCCCAGAAGTGCACATTCATGGTGAGGACGGGCAAATTCCTGGGATGCTGGGTTTCGCAAGAAGGCCTGAAGGCAAATCCCACTAAGGTGAAAACGGTGCTCGACATGCAGGTGCCAAAAACCATCCGTGAAATCCACAAACTCACCGGGTGCCTAACCACCCTCAGCAGATTCTTATCTCGGGCTGCCGAGAAGCAGCTTCCCTTCTTCAAGATCTTGAGGAGAGCTCCGTACTTCGCCTGGCAGGAAGAACACTAGGTTGCCTTCGCACAATTAAAAGAATATCTTACCGACCTGCCGACCCTGTCCGCCCCGAAACAAGGTGAAATCCTCTCTTTATATCCGCCACCTCGGACGAGGCAATCAGTCAGATTGGTGCGAGATGAGGCGGGACGCAACTCCCCATCTACTTCATTAGCAGGGGCTCAAAGGACCGAGACGAGGTACACCAGCCCGAAAAGGTAGCACGGCCTTGGTGAACGCAAGCGACGCCCGACCCTACTTCTAAGCCCATTCCGTCTAGGTACTAACCGACTTACCTTTGAGACAAGTCTTGTCAAAGCCAGAATCATCCGGACGTATAGCCAAGTGGGCACTGGAGCTCGGCGAGCACGACATCTCGTACTCCTCCAGGTCGGCCATAAAAGGGCAAGCTCTCGCTGACTTCCTGGTGGAGGCCAAATTCACCGAGGTCGGCTCTACCAGCGAGGTCGCCCCAACGCCCGCCCCCACAGCGGAGGAATCATCCTCGCACCGCGATGGCCTGCTGGCGGATGACGTGGGCGGAGCTTCATGCAAGGCAGGCAGCAGGCGTGCATCCTCCTCCTCGACCCAGACAAGCGAGGAAGTGACCTACGCTCCCGCTTACCTTCCGACCACAAACAACGAGGTGGAGTACGGTTACCGATCTCGGGACCGCCGCCAAAGGAATTGAAAGTGGACAAGATCCGGATCTTTGAGATTCCCGTGTCATGGTAAACCAGGTCCTAGCGAATCTGAGGCGAGGAGGATCGAATGAAGCAATACCTTGAGAAGGCGAAGGAGATCTTGACCTCATTCAGTACTTCAGTGTTCATCGAATCCACGAGGGAAAAAGCCGAGCCGACGCCCCAAGACAAGTTAGTCTGCGTCATCAACAAGTCCACCATGGAGAGGTTCATTCCGTAAGATCGCGAGTCCCACATCGGCATCATCACCGAGATAGAACCGAGCTGGATGTCTCCCATAAAGGCCTACACGGAAGATGGCGATCGCCTCAAGATCATTTCGGCCAAAAAGATGATGGCGAAATCCCAAAAGTAACTCGTATACGAGGCGCTCTCACAGAAGTCCTACCTTCAACCCTCCCGAGATGCCTCGGGCCGGAAGGTTCGACTACGTGCTCAATGAGATTCACCGGGTCTTGTGGAAGTCACATCGGTCGCGAGCTCTCTCATAGAAGACGCCGAGGTCGGGATATTATCGCCCACCTCCCAAGATTCGTCCGAGCTCGTCAAAAAATGTCCAAGTGCCGCCTTCACTCACGGTCAAAAGCTACCCTGCCCGACCGAGCGTACTGCAGAGCCCGTGGCCTTTCATGCAGTGGGGATCGACATCGTTAGCCCGTTTGATCGAGCACCAGTCACTTTGATACTTAGTCGTGGCTGAGATTACTTCACAAATGGGTCGAGGTGAGCCACTTCGAGCCTCACGGCGGGAAGATTCGCACCCGTGTGGAAGAACATAGTCATCATTACCGCATACCGCACATTCGATCTCGACAACGGCACCCGGTTCGTCGATAAAAATTTCAAGGAATGGTGTGAAGAGCTCCGGATCGAACAACGTTTCATCTCGATCGCACACCCACAGGCGAATGGTCGGGACCGGGGTGACGAACCGCACGATCGCATAAGGGTTAAAGAAGAGGCTAGACCGAGCTAAGGGTGATCAACAATTTGAAAATCTCCCCAAGTCCTCTGGTCCCTGAGCGACACCTCGAACTTCGCACGGAGAACCCCCTTTCAGTTTGGTCTACGGGTCCGAGACCGTCATACCGGCCGAGATCGGCGCACCAAGCCCGCGCACTCTTCACTTAGACCAGGATGGGAACGAGGAAGACCTGCGTGCCAACCTTGATGCTCTCGAGGAGAAACGCGAGCTCGCCTTCATAAACGAGGTCAAGTCTGAGGCCGGTCGCGCGATACTACAACAAAGGGTCAAAGCCTCCGTGACTCCAAGTAGGCGCCTCGTCCTCTGAAATAATGAAGCCAGCAGAGCGAGGCGTCTTAACAAGTGGATCCGACATGGAAGGCCCATCTTGCATTTACGAGGACCTCGGCAAAGGGACCTACAAGCTAGCTCACCTATCCGGTGCACTTATCCCCCGAACCTGGCATATCACTCACTTGAGGAGGTATTTTACATAGCCTTGATTTTAAATCAGCATCATGATTACTCCTCTTGTTGCTTTTGCCGAAGTGCGATGTTATTTACTTCTCAATAAAACACTTGTTTTTCTGAATAAGTATTCCACTTCGCCTCATCTTATACATATGTGAACATCTATTTGGATATACCACATTTAAACCTTCACAAGGGGACGCCCTTACGAAGATGAAAAACCCACTAAGTAGGGTACTCACTAAGCACGCACCGTCCTCACAGATTACTCGTTAAATTGAGCGTCTAAGTGCAAGGCATACAGCAACTCATTAAATTGAACGTCTACATGCAAGCATACGGATCACTCATTAAGTTGAAGTATCTACATGCAAAGACATCGGATCGGATCTCTTCAAATTATGCCCTTTATTTGGGAAGATATACACTGTGATACTGATCTAAATACATTTACGACCAAAACGAAGTCCTAAGCTATGTTTGTACCTCTCGAGGGAAAATATACACTTGAACGAGTCTAAATACATTTACGACTACATGCAAAGTCCTAAGCTATATACAAACTCATTCGGGCTTCCGAGCTCGCTCGCCGGGACTCACCTGGTCGCACGATTCGAACAAAATCTACGGGTCGGCGATGGATACCGAAACGAACTCGGTGCCTCCACCCAATCAATGAGGTCGGCATCACCCGGCTGCGCCGGGTGCACTCGAGCCAGCATGAGACGGGTTCCGACTCGGGGCATTCCACACCCGAGGTCACAACTCGGCCCCTCGAGCCCGACGTCGGGCGGGATCGTGATCTCGCCCGACCGCCACCCTCCACGCCGACCGATGTCTGGGCGCTTCCGGCCGCCGAGGACCGCCCTCAGAATGTTCCCCTCATTTGGACCCATCACCGAGCACTTGCGTGATCGGCGAGCCGCCTCTTCCCGGGTTCTTCTATTATGGACCGGTGGAGCCAGCGTGGACTCGCTGTGGGTGGGGCATGCATCGTTACTTAACGATCTCGTATATCCGCATGTACTTCATGATGGAGTTGAGGCGATCTTTAAACTTTTGCCGTTAGGCCCTCCTCATCCTCCGGCACCATGCCCTCCGCGCGGCAAGCTCGAACTCGGTCATCGACACGATATGGTAGTTTCACCATATCGGTGGATCACCTTCTCATACTCTTCGTGCTCCTCCGAGATCCGAGCTAGCTTCTCGGCCGTTAGCTCGATTGCTCCTCACATCAGTCAGCGTCCATGAATCACATCGGCAGATAAGTCCGCCCCCTGGACTTCGAGCTGTATGATTCTTAGCTTTAGCGCCTCGTTCTCAGCCAGGAGGCGGGCCACCTCTCGATCGGCCTCTTGCAACCTCTTCTTCAGATCGACAGACGACGCCGAGCTGACGTCCATCTTGGCAAACACAGGTCGGTTCGCGATCGGCCCTCCAAACGACACCTCTTCGTCCTTCTCACCAAGACACCTCGGACCTCTTTCGACTTGGTCGACAATTCATGATCAAGTCCAAGATATTGAGATGCGAATGCTATAAATAAAGAGACAACACACGTTTCAGAAAGTGATAAATTTTATTACTCAAAAAAGCGGGAATGTTTATAGTGCTCGGGTTCTATCGACCCGGCAAACTAATCAATTACATTAGGTCCACCGACCTTAGGCTCTATAATGGGCTCACGGCCTCCACTTGCTAACTGCGTGGTCTGCGCAAGGCCCCCCGGAAGGAGGCTCGAGCTCGGCCTCCTCCTCCTCCTTCTCCTCCGCTTCGGCTCGCACCTCGGCAAGAGGCTCCTAGAGTTCAGGATCTTCGTCCTCCTTGCACTGAGCAACGGCCTCCGCCGTCAGGAGGGAGGAGCTGGATGCCAAAGCCTCCAACACAGGGAAGGACCCGACCCCGGAGACCACCCGGGCGTGGCTTTATTCGGCTCGAGGGGCGACCTCGATCCAACCATGCTTGACCTTGTCAAAGTCAGGCATGGCGGCCGCCAACTTCTCCAGATGGTCTGACATCACCTTCGGCTTGAAGACGACGGCCAGGTCGGCAATAAAGGCGAGAAGCTCTCCGACTCGATGAGCTTGCGGTAAAGGCCCTCGGCAGGGTCACGATCGGCCACCGAGCACTCTCTCGTCCGCGACCTCCTTCCTCGCCCGGCCGCCTCCTCATGAGCCTCTTGAGCTCCCCGGGCGGCCTCGGTGCAAGCCCTCTTCTGGCGGCCTCGTGGCAGCCTCTCGGCCTCGGCGAAAACCCTTGCGGCCTCGGCTTCCGCCAGCGGCAGCCGGCGGCATCGGCATCCGCCTGCATCGCAGCAAGCTCCCGCTCCGGCGCCTCATCTTGGCCGAGCTCTCGGCCGACCAGCCCGACAAAGAAGTTGCGGTCCCCGGCAGCGTCGCGGAGACCCCATCACCGAGCTCGCACCCTAAAAAGAGCAACACAAGTTAATCTGGATCGCGAGCGGATAAAGCGGATGTGGAAGAACTTTATACCTGAAGGTGCGACCGAGCGGAGAGGCGGCACTCGTACTCGAGGCGGGCGGGGCTGCGTCTCGGCGCGGGCTCGACCCGTAGAGGCCCGTCATCGATTGACTAATGTCGTCAACCTTCTTCAAGGCTGCAACAGCAGTCCGCCTCGCCTTTTTCTTTGGAGGCTTCCTGCTCGGTCATCGTGAGCCCTGCTCTTGCTCCGTTAGCTTCACTGCATGATAGAAGAAAGTCGTGTTAGCACAACAAAATCAGACTTATGAGGAGTAAGAAGATGGGGATGCCCTCAGCCCGTCCAGACCCCGATCCCGACGCCTCCGACCCATAAACACTCGGCCGCCTTCTTGGTCATCCTTGGTGAAACTAATGGATAAAATCTCACCAAGGTCGTTCAGCACCTCCTCCATGTGGCCCAGGGGCTTGATTTTCATGTCCTTCATCGTACCGAGGCCCCACTCATACCTCGGATGCCCTCACCCGCGGGAAGAAAAACCTATTACGCGATGGGACACCTTCGAGGGAGCCGCTATCTTAAGCCGAGGAGGCGGATAATACACCCTCCTATGGTCTTGACACTAAAAAGTGCATCAAGACCTCGAAGGACAACTCGCCAACGCCATAGCAGGGATGCCTACAGCCCCACCACCGACCTAATGGAATTCGAGGTCGGTTGACATATGGGGATCCAAAGTATTCTTGAAAGCTAAGGAAAATTAGGGCCAAAGGAACCTAAGGCCAGCTATCAAGCTATCTACATATCTGATAATAAATCCTCAGGAGGGCCATCGCCCTATCATCCGGTCGCGGCAGGCACCACCACGCCTCCTCCGGAATACGGTATTCCTTCGTTATCTCAAAAAGCTCCTCTAGTGTCAACCTCGACCTCGCCACGCCAACCCTAAATCCGTCCCATACCGATGATACCGGCGGGACCCTAGCACTAAATCCTATGGACCTACACAGGCGGTTATAGCACATATAGTCCTTTATATCGGAGGACGAACGACCGTAACCCGAGGCGAGAACCGAATTTTCGAGCGAGGAGGAAGATGAAGAATACATACTTACTTTTATTTGGAATATTTGGCTCCTTCAACAAGATCGGGAAGAAGATGGAAAATTTATCAAAATTTTTATCTCGAAACAATGACGAAGGGAAAGTGAGCAGTTGCCTCATTTGGTCCTATTTATAGGACAAATGGCGCCTAAAACTATCGTTTCAACTTTCACACGTGCTACCGTGATTGGATGTGGAGTTGACGACGCACGCAGTTCGGCGCCCAACCGCCTCTGGCGCGTATGGCGTACTCTACTGTAAAGCATGCACCGCGATCGATCGTGTGATGATTACGTTGACCTCAGGCGGCTCGGACCTCGGACCTCGTCCGCTTCCACATCAAAAAGGCGGTGCCTCAGGTCGGACCTCGGCGTCCTGCCAACGGACATCGCCCCCTACAAGAACATCTCCATCCAGCTCGGACCTCGGCGTCCTCCGTGAAGTCGGGCCGAGGCCACACCTCGGCATCCCGGAAGGCGGTGTCACTCGGGGCGGACCTCGGTATCATCCAAGATGATATCTCTATCCAGATCTGCCACTCAGGTCGTACCTCGGCATCCTCCAGAAGAGTGGTTGTAATATCCCGCAGTTTTAAACGCTTATTTACGATAATATAAATCGTAATTAGGGTTTTAGCCTCGATAATTAAAATCTTAATTAGTCAACACTCGATTTTGACTAAGAATAAATTGATGAACTATATGTGATATTCACTTATGCTTAGTGAATTAAGCGATATAGCTTACGTTATTCTTTCAAACGTATGTTCTAACGTCGATAAAGCTCGACAGATATGTTGTACGATATTTCTAAGCGTCAAGGCTTAGAATTCGAATATCCTACCATAGTATGAATTAATAAAGTGATTCCAACTCGATTCTGAACATTTTATAGATGAATTAGCTGTTAACATTTTGAGGCGTTTCAAGCGTCTAAGTTTAGAGATAGTACGATAACTCGGTCCAATAATCATGGAATTATATTATTTCAATTCCTATGATTATTTTATGATATAAGAGCATTATTATCATCAAAATAATGCTAGAGAATTAAGGAATAGAAATTGAACAAGATAAAGCTAATTTGAAACCCTAAATTTCAAATTAAGATCTTTATGATCTAAATTGTTCCAAATGTTATCCTATGATTTAATTCACCATCTAGAACATATATTATGTCACATAACTATGTATTAGCTATTTAATACAAGGAAATAGAATGTCTAGCCTATAACCCTAGTTTTCGAAAATTTTAGGGTTTTCTAGTGCAAGATTTGATTCAATTCTTATCCTATGGATGATATATCATAATTATTACATTAATATGATATTTTTAGAGATATGGGAGATTTCTTGCAAGTTGCACAAGTGGGAGGACACTTGTGCTATAATGGACGAAAATTTCATCCTTTTTATAAGGTTTGATGAACCAAATCTTGTTTAATAAATGCAAGAGATATGATAAGATCTTATCTAGATATGAGGTGTAAAGTATGACATGGTGTTCAAATTGAACAAGTAACCTATGCTTGGACTATAGTGATGGACGAAAATGATGAATAAATAGGTGGAAATTCTAATTTCAAACCTTATAGTAAAATCACATGTGTATAAGTTGAAATTGTTGACTATTCAACTACGATATTATTATATCATAATAATATAGTATAGAATAGGAAAATAAAAATAAAAATAAAAATCAAGCCTAATGTCAGGACATGGCCGGCCACATAATACATGTCTCCAATGTGTTGTGATTTTATTATCTTATGTGATCTACAAAATCTAGGATATTAATTAAAGATATATGGTATCATAATTAAAGTGATTAAAGGATAAGATAAAATTTTGGCATTATATATGCAAGTGGGGACCGAAAATCTAGAGGATCTAGCAAGTGTATAGATATTTTCCTAAGTAATAATTAGCAATACAAGTGGCTTAGGTCTATAAATAAGACCTTAAGCTCTCCAAGCTCTCGTTTGGTTCCCTAGACTACAGAAAATATTGAGAGAAAAAGAGAGTTCATCTTGATTCAAATCCAATCTTAGATCGAATAAACCTTGCCGATTAAAATCAACACCGATTAAAGGTTAGATTTCTTACGAGCTATTATACATGCTAGAATTTTAGTATTTCAATAGTTAAAATTTGAGTTACAAGCATGATTTATTGATGAAGTCTTGAAAATTATGAGACATGTTCCAAAGTATTTAGAAATTGTATTTATATATTGTTCTTGAGCATGTATATTAATTATAATACAAGCATGGTATCAAACTTTGAAAAAGGACCGAGAATATGATAACAAGATATGATGATGATTTTGAATTTTAATTGTGGATTTGAGCATGAAATCATGATCTAGAGTATGTAACATACCTATATGATTTTATGTGGAATTTTTGGAAAACTATAGCAATTAATTTGATAATAGTCGAAAATTATAAGTATGATCACATGATAAGAGTTAAGTAATGATTTGATGATATTATAGCATATTAAGTGTGTAGATTCATAATATGGTGTTGTATGAAATTTTTGGATTTTATAAAAATTATTTGGACCTAAGTCATAGTTTTCGAACATGACTTAGGAAAATTTTATAGGATAGTGCATAATTAATCAAAATTATGTTATAGTAGGGTTATATGATAGTGATTATGTGATATATGATTTTATTGGAATTTTTAAAAATGGTTTGGTATGATATTTCAAGGGGGCCGAGACTTATAGCATGGAATTAAATGATGTATAACTTTTATATGATCAATATAAATACATATTATTGATCCTTGCTTAAAATAGAGTATTACATGAATTTATGGGAATTTTTGCACAAGTGTTGTATAGTTACTTGAAATAGCCGAAAATTATAGAAAATAAGGTATAAATGTTATAAATTTATTTTATGAAGTATAATTGCATAATATGTTCTAAGATAATGTTTTTAACATAGTATGATTTTATGTAAATTTTTAGAGCTAGAATTGCACATAAAATATCGATTATAGTGTATAGTTAATCGAAAGTCAAAATTCTTAAGAAAAGTCAAAATGTTGACTAAAGTCAACATTGTTGACTGAAAAGTCAAAATGTTGACTGAAAAGTCAAAATAGCACGTAGTTCAATAATACGAGATCAATGTGACGTGATACGTCTAATAGGATTATGATGTACGTTGAATAGATACACTAAGACGTACTAAATTAGTTAGAAAGATTCATAGTTTAATAGATTTTATCGAACGTAACCAACGTACTAAAGTGACTTCTTACGTCAAGGTAGAACGTGGAATTGAGCAGTGTGACATAACAAGGAACCATTAAGAAGCATATAAAGTTACGCGGTGGGCTTTATTCGAAAACCCTTTTATTTACTTGCTTTACGCAAATGAAAAGTATTTATTCTGATTCTTACATTGAGAAATGATATGATTACCGCCCAAAGTGTTTATGTTTTATGTATGATCCTATCATGTTGTTGGGCAAGCCAACTATGAAAGTAAATCGATTGTTGGTTCGCTACCAGCGTATAATGATATTGATATGTGTGGAGATGGTGGTATGATGATATTGAAAGTTGTTGGTTCTCTACCAACGTATAATGATATTGATATGTGTGGAGATGGGTGTGGTATGATGATATTGAAAGTTGTTGGTTTCGCTACCAACGTATAATGATATTGATATGTGTGGAGATGGCTGGTATGATGATATTGAAAGTTGTTGGTTCGCTACCAACGTATAATGATATTGATATGTGTGGAGATGGCTAGTATGATGATAGTGAAGATTGTTGGTTCGCTACCAACGTATGATGATGTTAATAAGAGATTATAGTTATTGGTTCGCTACCAACGTATGATGATGTTATAAAGAGATTATAGTTGTTGGTTCGCTACCAGCGAGATGATGATGTTATGATAATAATATATGAGAAGCGATATGGATCATACGAGTAAAATATGTCCGCCAAACGACTTTTGAAAATGAGAAAATGTTTTGTAAGCATAAGGTTTTTTTTCAATAAAATCCTTGTGTCTTCTTGTCGGCGATGTAATTTCGGAAAATATTTTGCAACGAGCCTTGAGTGCATTATTTGTACTCGACCCGCATGTTTGTTTTAAATGTGCGGGTTGAGCGATTGATGTGGATGTTGAAGTGTTGAGCGGTGGAAGTCTTATCGTCGATTAGTAGTACCTTGGTTACACATCGTCATATGTGTAATCACATGTCTTTCCACAAAAGTTATATAGGTTATGTTTTGAGTTGAACCCTTTTGTTAAAAGTATAAATGATCCGGTTTAGTATATACGATATATGTGTCACATTAAATGGTATGAAGTTTTGGGAATTTGTCTATCATATACTTCACGGTTCCATAATTAGTTTTGTTCTTGGTTGTTAATCCCGTCATTAGTGTGATCCCTGCTAATCCGCACTTGGGATTGGCGGGTCATTCTGATGGTGCCGCTCGGATCGGACCTCGGTGTAACCTATCAGGGTCGCTATCAAGGCGGACTTGACTTCCTTTGCAGCACATCTTTGTCGAATGACAAAGCGACTCGGCTCGGTCCCCAACAAGCGGCGCATGCCCGAGCAAGCCGTCTACCTCGGTTCGAATCAGACGAACCGATCAAATCGACACCAAAGAAATCGAGAAACCCGAGAACAACATCGGCGAGCAACATCCTACCTCGAACGCGCATTCTTCACCTCACCTCGGCATGGCTGTTCCTCGACTTTAGGGGAGGGGCTATGATGGGATATGGCCCAACCACTCGGGCCCGTGACAGCCCAAACGAGTGGGCGACTTTAATAGCCGCCACGCGGTTATGCAAAGGCCCATCCCCAAACCAAGAAGCCTCCAAACCCTAATCGGTGAAGGCTGAGGGTCCCTATGGCGCGAATGCTAAGAGTCTCTATGGGCAAGAGGAACAGTCCCTACATACAGAAGACTAAGAGTCCCTACACGGGAGGGATCAGTTCCCGCATTAGGGCCCTCATATATGTATAAATAGGAGTTAGATCGAAGGTAGAAGGGTTAGCAATTTCTTGAATACTAAGAGCTTTTAGCTACACTCACCGTAATCAAAACATAGTGAAAGTATTGAGGAATCACTCCTCCGTGGACGAGATCTCATTAACGATCGAACCACGTAAAAACCTTGGTGTTCTTTCTCGCTTTACATAAATCTCACATACCTACATATATTAGATTTATCACCTTCAATATTGTAGTTTTCCCAATAATTTAATCAAGGTATCATAGTTGAATTTGATATTTTTTTGTCAAGTCATAAATTAGACGTCCTTAGGTAATAGGTCTTCAATTTCAGGATGTATAATTTCAAATTATTTTTGGTTCAAGTATAGTTTATGGTATGAACTTTAGAGTTATTTCAAAATTACTTAAACTTTTATTTATCTTGTAAAAACCTTACACTTTTCAAAAAGTGTCAATTTTGGCCCAAGATTGAGAATTTGATATTGAAAAGCAGAATTAGCTCGTTAGATTCTTGCATATAATTTACAAGAAACGCATGAAGTCACATTGAGTGAAAATGAAGAGTCATTAATTACAAAGCCAATTTAGTTCATATATTCCACCTCAAACAGATTGAGCTTTTTGGCTGAAATTGGAACTTAGTGTAAAATTTAACAAAAGTTTTGGTCATTTTTGAAAGAATCCAAAGTTTAAGCCATAAACTATAAGTAGTCTTTACTTTTTAATGAAACATTTGTATGATCTTTTAATCCTATAAATTTTAGTATCAAAATCTATAATACACACACTCAAATCCACATTATTTAATGGTAGCTTAAAAACCTCTCAGTTTTGCCAATAATGGAATAATGGGAATAAAAGTGGGGATAGAAATAGAATAGGATCATTAATTCATCATTTTTCAACAAATTACTTAAAAACTATACATGAAATTGCTCACATACATTCCTCTTTTTGGTATTAATTGAAACAGAACAAAAATCATGTAAAAGCATGACTACGATATAGTAGAAAACACAAAACCAAGTAAAACCAAACTTCTTTTCCTTTCCAAGAGTTATAATTAACCATCCCCTTATTGCTAGACTTGTTTTTACTATCAACTTTGAGCTTTTGAATTTTATTTGCACAACATTCATTCGATTTTACTAAACCCTTTATACTTTTAAAGTAGAAATATATGTAGTTTTATTTAAATAAGTTCTTGAAAGAAAATTACATAATAGTAGAAGTACCCAAACTTGGTATAACAAAATAAATGCATAGAGTTTTTATTGAAACGAAATAGAGTATAAAATAATAAAATAGTAAAGTTGGAAAAATACAAATTCAAAGAACAAATCACAAAGATATAATATAATGAGAGGATATAGAGCTAACAAATATTGATACGACAATAAAACACGATGATTACATATGAATTAATAGGTTAGTGTCTGTTTTGCATGTTTTTGTCGTGTTTTTCTTTGGTTATTTTTGATAACTTGGTTCCTTATCGCTTATTTTTGGATATCTTTTGTTGGAACCATATTAGGTTTTGGTTTGTGCAGGGTTTGAGCGTGTTTGCAGAATTTGGTTATAAAAAGCGCAACCCAGCGCCGGACTCAGTGTAGCCGGCATTGGGTGTGCATTGCGACTCGGATGGGAAGACAAAGACCACATCCCAGCGTCGGACTTGGCGAAGCCGGCGCTGGGGTTCAACTTTGGCTGAAGACAGAGACCACACCCCAGCGCCGGATGCAGCGAAGCCGACGTTGGGTGTGATGAGCTGAATGGTCCAGAGAGAGCTTGCGTCCGGTGCTGGGTGTGATGAGGTGAATGGTCCAGAGAGATCTTGTGTCCGGCGTTGGCTTGTGTCCAGCGCTGGGCCACGTGAAGGGTGAGCTTCCAGAGAGCGCGTCCGTTCGGCGCTGGCTTGCATCCCGGTGCTGGGCATGCCAATTTTTGCCCAGTTTTGAAGCGCACTCGTCCGACGCTGGGCATGAGTCCGGTGCTGCGCGGAAAATTCCAGAAGCTATATATATGATTTAAACACGCGTGATGTGGGATTTGTATACTAGAAGCAGTTTTTGTTGAGCTTGTATACAATGATTCCTGTTACCACTATTACAATCTCCTATCTGAATTGTTTACTTGATTGCATATGTATGTCCATTTATCTCGTATATAAGTTAGATCATACAGTGTGTAGAAGATCCCATGAGTCTGTATGATTGGTCAAGTTTAATGAGATATAAAAAGGATCACAACTGATACAACTTTAGGACGAGTTGTCGGTATAGGCTGCGGTATAGATAAGAAGTGACTTGACTTGGTTGCTTGTCTATACTGGTACTTCTCTGACGTATTGATGGATCACAGTGAGATGAGTTCTTCTATCTGACCGTCGTGAAGAACCTAGATCTCGGTGACTTTACGTTGTTCTAAACCTCGATAGGGTATTAGGTGTGTATGAGTTACTGACCATCACTTTGACTTGTCATAGGTGTGGGTTACATGAGATAACCCAATATTCTCCGCATCTTGGGTGGTGGCAATGCTTGTATATCATGCTAGTTACCTGTATCATGTCACCGTATCCGTTTAGGATGATGATGTCCCCTTAAGGAGCTCAAAAGGTTTATTGTACTAAACCTTGCAGGTTGAGTTATCTCAAGTACAATAATAAGGTTGATGGTACTACTTAAGGAATTAAAGAGATTAATTATTTTAAGCAATCAGAATGCTATAAATAATTAATGGACACGCGATATCTTAAATACGGGGTTCGTGAATGCTAAGTGTAAACCCGACTCAACCTCGAAAATAAAGGGATAAGTCAGCATTTATTCTCTAGTGGCATGAATAAATGTTTATGAATTAATTTATGTTCTGGGCTAAACATAAGATAATTAATTTATTTGAGGCCTATCTTTATTTCACGCCCCAAATTCCTAATATAATGGGAGCTCGTAAATCGAGGTGTGACTAATAAAAATACGGAAAAATATAAAGTAAGTAAGTTGACTTGAATCATCAAGGCAATAAACCCTTAGAACTGGGAATAGATTCCTGAATAAAAATGGAAGACATCGAATGATGTAATCCAATCAAAACAACATTTATCCTCGGGATCACAAGTTTAGTTTAGTGCTTACGATAGCGATATACATCAAAATACTAACATCAAGGATTTAGAGTCTAAGCTCCTCAAAGATATAATTGAGTCATAGACAAGGAGGAAAGATGTAATTAGAGCTAGCTCGTATTGAAGTCAAAATACGAAATAATCCAAGTCAAAATACGGAGTGAACCCTAATCTCGGCTTTGCCCGTCGGTAGCCATTGATCGACACGAAAACATTTGAAAATATTTGGGCTGAGTACTAATGTACTCGGTGGACATGCATTGCTAAAATATTTCATAAATTAAAAAGCAGTTTATCGATCATGATAACATGACTTAGAAGGTTTTAAATAGAGAAACCAACACGGTATGCGAAAATATTTCATTCATTGGGCCCGTTGTCACGACTCTTACATTACTCGCTTTGATCCCGAATCTCTAGCCACCGTCGGATCACATGCCCATATTATTGTCATCGGGGCGTAACCGGATAAATTTATAATTTCATGGCGCCTTGAACGCATCCGAGCAACACTCTTATAACGCCTCATGACTTTGTTAATGCCCGATGGAGATCAACCCACCGAAACAACTAACTAGTGTACACAATTCTCAATTAACATATCAAGTTTAAAAGAGAATCTCGATCGATACATTTACGAGCCTTAAACAGAGTAGAGCGCACAAAAATATTTTATTGGATAAATTGTTTGCATTTCATGAAATATCAGAGCATATAACTCAAATATACTTTTGTAAGTAAAGTCCACCTTGATAGGACAAAGCCTGAAGAAATCACTATAATATGCGTCTCGGGAAAGCAACGCTAATCCCCTTGATCGATAAAACCTACTAGAAGCACTAATCTTAATAGGTCTCGAAAAGCTAGCCTTAAGTTCAAGTAAAGTAGGATACTAACTTATGATTCGTTAAACCCGGGTTTTCAAAATATAAATAAATTTGAAAACTAATATATTGGCCAAGGGCACCAATAATACACTTGCTCGACTTTTTGTTTAAAAACGTATTTAATTTCATAATCTTCTTATGATAAATACTTTTTACAAAAAGTATAGTGCAATTGCAATATATACTAAATTCATATATATTAAGGAATCTCGTTTAATATAACACATAATAAAATTCTCAAATTATGCACTTATCGAACATAATTTAATTTATTAAATATTCTAACTTTATTAATTTCATTAAAAAGAATCTAATTAAATTAATTAAATAGGTCATAATCACAAATAAAGTAACTTAAACTTGGACTTAACCTTGACTTAGTCAATTAATTAATTAAACTTAATAGCAATTAATTAATTAACACCATAATTAAATAATTTAAACTTATATTTAAGTTTAAGTTAATTATTTATTTAATTAGACTTAATATAATTTAATTAATTAGGTCCCAAAGTTAAACCTTATTTATCTAATTAATTTAAGTCCAAAGATTTAATTAACTAAAGTCCAACTATTAATTAAATCTAAGCCCAAATATTATTTAATTAACTAAAGTCCAACTATTAATTAATTCACTGGAGCCCAACCCATTTATTTTCAGCCCACTTCTTTATTTATTTATTTATTAAATTTGAGGCCCAAATTTTCGGCCCACAATTTAATTCTCGGCCCAGAGAAATCTTACTGTAAAGACCCATGCTTATTTAATCTCTGGCCCATTCCTTTATTATAAAATCGGCCCACTAAAAGCAAGCCCATGTTCCTTATTATAATTTGGGCCCAAAATTAAAACAATTCATAGCCCATTAGCATTCAAATAAATAAATAAAAAGGTCCAGCCCAACACAAACCCAACCCAGCCCAATACTCACAAACCCTAAACATATACCTATCCCCCACTATTCGGTCGCGCTTTCCGGCAACCGCCGCCGCCGGCCAAAATCTAGCGACCTCGCACTTCTTTCTCTCCATCTCCATCTTCTCTCTCGGCCCGACGCACGCAATACACATGACGCACACACACACACACGACGACGCACATACACGGCAGATCTCCTTCCTCCTCGCTGCATGATCGCCGCCATCACAGATTCGTCGACGCTGTCGTCGCACCACCATCGCGTTCCTCCCTCTCACTGTATACCTACACACACACGACGACGCACACACACACGATGGCGACAGCCGCCACTCTTCCATCTGCAGCGCCGCCGCCACGCACAAAGAGCCGCCGCCACCATCGACCATAACCATCTTTTCTCTCTTCTCCTTCCCCTTCCACATCTCACTCACAACATACACACACATACATATACGCATATACACACTAAATTTAATAGAAGATTATTACTAAATTTAATAGAAGTTAAAAGTTTAAACCTTTGTGTGGATTTCTCTTGTTGAGGCTGTAGGAAAGAATGAGTGAATTTGTGAATTGTGAGGCTAGGGTAAGAAAAATGGAAGGAGTGAAGCTTGTATAGTGTAGAATTTGGATTGTCCCATGGGCTTTACTTTTGGGCTTTTTCAAACTAAAGCCCATTAAATAATTTATTCTTACGGGCTCAAAGTTCGATCATAAAGACTATTAATTAATTAAACATTAGCATAATATTATTGATGATAATGATTTATGTGTATATATATAAATCATATTCGTTTATTATATTTTATATAATAATTCTCGTAATCACTTCATAATATTTAATGAAATAATTTCTTTTTGTTGGAATTTAAAAATTTTCTTTCACTGGGCACAAAACATTTTTAAATTCTAAGTTCGAAAGTCATTCTAATCCTATTGAGAAAGACGGGTATGACACTTTATTCATTGCATTTGATCCCTGGGCTAGCCCATCAAGGCCTGGACTGCCAAGATTTTCGTCCTTCCTCATTAAGAGTCCCATAGGGATTCTGTTTTGATCCTATCTATCTAATAAGATATTATTATATTTATTAGATATGCATAGATCCTATCCTAATAGGATCTAGGTGAGAGAAAATCAAAAAAGGCTAATCCTAATGCTAGTGTGATTTTCGAAAATTCCAAGTGTGAGGAAGAAGGCGAATTTCTGCAGTACTCTCCATAGATTGCTCTCACTCGGCATTGGAGTTTTGGAAAATGGGATACAGTCCGGAAGATCAAAGCATGAGTCTTGATCCAATTCCTTGTCAGACAAATTCGTAGGTGAACACGAGAAAAAACATATGTGTTGCAATTAATTATAGTAGATGCATGCTAGGTAAATAATCACTGTATGGTGAATTAAACATCCAAGATAGATCATCGGGAGAGGGTTAAAATCAGATTTCCCTACTCGTGAACCCTAGTTTTTCATTATTAATTTCCTCCCTTCACGATTTTCTCTCTTTCAAAACCTATTTCTCTATTTTCTTTTGCACTTTGATGATTCAAGAACACTTGATTGAAGAGATTCATCTACAACATTCATATTGTAAGAATTATTATCTCTTTTCCATTGGATTTTTGAGTTGATGATTTCTATGAATTTTATTTGTTTGATCCGTGAGATGAACATGAACTAAATTATTTATCTAAGGTTTGGTGATTCAAATTGATTGATTGATTATTTGCAATGATCAAGTATTCCAATTGAATTATAGGGTTTGCTTTTAAGTGATTGACCATCGTTTAATTTTTATGCTTCGAGTGAGATCGAGAGATTAACACGTTGCATCAGTACAAATCAATTAGGTTAGACTTTACAGGAAACAAGTAGTCTAATAGTTTATTTGTCTGTGAAATTCTATAAATTAGGTTTAATCTACGAAGATGAAAGTCTAGTGTTTAAATTGAAGGTTAGAGGATTGCATAAGTAGGTAAATTTTCTAAGCAAAGCATTAATTAATTAATCAAGGCGAAGAACCTAATGTCCTAGTTATCCTTACATTCTTAAAGTAATCTTTTGCAACGGATATTGCTTATAGCTCTTTAGTTTGAGATCTTTCTATTGCTTTCATTTACAGTCTATTTTATTTCAGTACGACCTTCCAACCAAGTTTAGGATTTAGATTTATTGTTTTTGTCGTAACACGTCATAAGCCCTGCTAAGTCTTCCTTGAGAGATACTACTTGGGTTAACCTTACCATACTACATAAGCTTCTTACTATTGCGAGAACCTAGAGGTGCAATTTAGGTTGAATAGTGTCCTTCGACACAATAATTTTATGTTATGTTTTGTGTCAGATTCATGTTGTATTCGTATAACATGATAATTTTTGTGTTACATTCATATTCGTGTTGGATTGTGGTGTATTCTTATAACTCCATAATATCTTTATATATTTAATATTAATTTTATTATTATTTTTTATATTTTTATCTTCTTTGTTAATTTATTTTCTAGTTTGAGTTTGAATTTATTATCTTGTGTCGTATCAGCACGAAACAAATTGTTTCATATTCGTGTTCATGTCTTCTTCGTGTTTTGTATTATATAGATATTTCACGGATCCTGTCCATATGTGGTCTTATCATGTCGTATCGTTATCGTGTCAAAATGATAACGACCGACACATAAATTTTATCCCTAAGAGGATTGTTGCTCTACCTCAAAGTGAGCAGTATCTGGAACAAAAATAGAAATAAGCAAAAAAGCATGTATATGCAATATAAAAATTGGCTCGCGTGCTCTAATCTTTAGGGGACGTTTGGTTTGATGGATGAGATATATAAGATTGATATGATAGAGTAAGATGAGATTATTTGGATTGTTTAGTTTGTGTTTGGATTGATTGATTGTGGTGTAGGATAAATTGAAGGATTGTGACTAAAATATAATATAATACTGAAATCACCATTGTAATATAGCAAAAATACAAATGTCGAGGCTAAGATGGCCAAAAATAATTTTGGTAAGGTAATTTTTTAAATTTTGCATTATGAAGTGAAGTATAATTAAATAATCAACCAAAATTTAGGGTAATGACTTATCAGTCAAATGGATGATTAGAGCACTGGTCAAGTTATCCATCACATGCTTAATCATGCAAACCAAACATATAATAGAGTATAATTATTTTATCAATCTAATCACTCAAACCAAACACACCCTAATGCTAGAATGTAGTGTTGTCCTTTTCAAAAACATTCACACAATTTGAATCACCAGTAACAAGTGTAGTTCGGTAGATACACAAGTTGTTACGTTTTACAACTTTGAAAGCAACTATTGATCATTTCACAATTTTCATAAGACCATTCCCTCATCTGCATTCTAACTAATCATCATCCATAGCAACACAAGCTAAAAAATTTTATAAAATAAATCAGACACATATATAACATTCATCTAAGGGATGAACATATCCAAAATTATTATTATTATTATTATTATTATTATTATTATTATTATTATTATTATTATTATTATTATTATTATTATTATTTTGTAATGTTTGGTTTTTATGGAGATATCTATCTGATTATTGTAACAACTTATATTTAATTACTTAGATAATTTTAAATTTTAAATGAATACAAGTAATTAGTGAACATTACTATAATTTATGCTCTGATTGTTCGTTGAGAAACATCCTAGGACTTCTGGCATGGTCCTTAGGACTAAGAATATAGGGAAAAAAGTTCGAATTTAGGTTAAACTTGAACCAAATTCTGCTTATTGCAGGGCAATTTAGACTTCTTTTTCTGGGAAGCTCGACCACATGTGGTTCTACAGCAACTTCATCGAGTGAAGGATTACATTATAAGAAGGTCAACTAGCTTAGTCTTCAGCTGTAAGAGCTTCTATGCAACTCGAGCTTGAACGAAACATAGGTCAGATGTCAACTGAGTTTTTCTTTTGTGACGTTTCTTGGATGTATCAAATTCTTGGTCAATCACGTTGGCATAGTCAGCTTGTCAGCCCTCTCCTGGACATGACACGATTAATATCTGAACTCTCCAGCGAGCTAGTTAGTACTTTGCTGAGCATGCTTAGTCTCTCCTATTGCCATATGATAAATCTAGTTACGTGAGTGTGCGAGATTTATGTAAAGCAATAAAGAACACCAAGGCTTTTCGTGGTTCGATCGTTAATGAGATCTCGTCCACGGGAGTGTTTCCTCAATACTTTCACTATAATTTGAGTACGGTGAGTGTAGTTACAAGCTCTTAGTATTCGATAAGTTGCCAACCCTTCTATTGTCAAATTTCCTTCTATTTATACAACCACGAGCACACAATTGAAGGCGTGCTCAACCTCTCCATTGGTCGTGACTCTTCCTCCTGGCGTGCCTCCATTGGCGGGCGGGGATGCTTCGCCTTACGTGCGCCACGTGGAGGTGGCGCTGACTTTGGATTACGGGCGTGTCCTCCATTGGCGGTGGCGCTGACTTTGGTTACAGGCGTGTCCTCCATTGGCCGAGGCAGGGACGCTTCGCCTTCGTACGTCATGTGGAGGTGGCGCCTGACTTTGGTTTTGGGGGCTAGAGTTTTGGGAGCTGATTAGGGCTCGCCTTGGGCTCAGCTCGTGGGCCCGCTACCAACGTTAGGCCCAGCTCATTTGGGCTGTTAGTGGGCCCGATCGGTTGGGCCATATCCCATCATAGCCCCACGAATAGTCGAGGGCGGTGATGCCGAGGTGGAGAAGAAAGCGCTTCGCCGGTGAGGTGTGGCTTTCGGTGAAGTTTGTTGAAGGTGTTGTCTTTTTGATGTGAGGGTTTATTTGGCGATCCGGTGCCGGCGAGTTGGGTGGTGCATTGTGCATTGCTTGGAAAAGGCGTGCTCTGAAGGAAGTCGAAGTGCGTGGATATCGACCCTCTGCGTGAGTTCTGCCGAGGTCCGATCCGGAGTGGTATTGCTCTGTGGTGGGTGCCGATGTCCAACACGAGACCGCCCGAGGCGCCACAGGCGGCACGAATCTGGGATTGGTTTGCCGAGTTCGATCTGGATGGAGCGTTCCGTGAGGCGCGGCTTGGATTGATAGAGCCGAGGTCCGATCTGGATCCCTTGTTATTTGGGGAAGGGCGAGTGCGACTGGCGCCGCCATCCGGAGACAGGGGTCCGTATGATGATTGCTAGGTCGGTGGCGGTCATCTTCGCTAGCGTCGTCATACGCCGCCAGCGGTAGTTGGGCACTCGAACCGGTAATGCGTGGACTCCACGTCAATCACGTGTAGTGCGTGTCGAAGTTGAAACGGCGGTTTTAGGCACCCTTTGTCCTATAAATAGGCCCAAACGAGGCAACTGTTCACTTTCCCTTCGACGCTTTGGTTTGAGAGAGAAAAATCGAGAAATTTTTCGACTTGATCTGATCTCGTTGAAGGAGCCATATACTCGCGTGAAAAGTAAGTATGTTTTCTTCATCTTCTTCTCGCTCACGAAAGTTCAATTTACGCTTCGGGTTACGCCGTGAGTTCCCGACGTAAAAGACTATATGTGCTATAATGGCTCGGTAAGTCCATGGGATGAGTTCTAGGTTCATGGTATCCTCGGTATGGGATGGGTGAGGGTGGGCGTGGCGGTCGGGCTTGACCTTTGGAGGAACTTTTGAAGTCGTAAAGGAATCTGGATCCCGGAGGAGGCGTGGTGGTGCTGCTTGGCCGGATGATAGGGCGATGGCCCTCAGGAGGTTTATTACCGTGTATGTAGATGGTTTGAAGGCGGGTCTTAGGTATCCTCGGCCCTGTTTATCTTAGCTTTCAAGAGTATTTCGGATCCCCATTTGCCAATTAACCTCGAATTCCATTAGGTCGATTGGTGGGGCTAGGCTTTCTTGCTATGGCATTGCCGAGGAGTTCTCCTTCGAGTCTTGATGCGCTTTTTAGTGTCGAGACCATAGGAGGTGTGCTATCTGTCTCCCGGCTGAAATTTAAGGTAGTGATCCCTCCAAAGTGTCCCGTTGGCGGAATAGGTATTTCTTTTCTGGGCCGAGGGCGCCGAGGTATGAGTGGGGCATCGAGTGCGGTGGCGGACTCGAAAATCAAGCCCTTGGGCCGTATGGAGGAGGTCTTGAGCACTTTGGTGAGATTTTATCCATAAGTTACAGGGGCGACTGAAGAAGGCCGGTGAGTATTTACGGTCGGAGCGTCGGGATCGGGGTGCAGACGGGTGAGGTATCCCATCTTCTTAGTCCTTAAGCGTCCGATTTTCTTTGTGCTAATATGACTTTCTTACGTAATGTCTGGTGAAGGCGACCGGGCAAGGCGGGCTCACGATCGCCGAGGCGAACTGCGAAGAAGAAGATGGCGGGCTGGACCTACCAAGGGTCCGAAGAAGGTCGACAATGTGGGCCAAGCGATGAGTGGGCCTCGGTGAGGTCGACCGGCATCGGAGTCTCGGCCTCGGGCCGCCTTGAGTCTGGGTGCCGCCTCAAGCTTGGCCGCACCCGCCCCGAGGTACAAAAGTTCTTCCACATTTAGATTTATACGCCTACGATCTTTATTAACTTGTCTTTCTTTCTTTTTAGGGTGGGAGCTCGGTGATGGGGACCCTACAGTGTTGCTTGGGATGCAAGTCACCACCGGCTGGTCGTGAGCTCACCCGGTGAGGCGTGGGCGGGAGCTTCCGCGGCATGGGCGGATCTTGAGACCGCCGTGGCCGATCGGGCGCGAAGCCGAGGCCGCGAGTGCTGCTTGAGGCGGGAGGGCTCGCTTGAGGCCACCAAGAAGAGGGCTTGAGCCTTTGGAGGCCGCCTGGGGGAGGTCGAAGAGGTTCGGGAGGAGTTGGCCGGGCGAAGAAGGAGCTCGCGGGGCGAGGAGGTGCGGTGACCGACTGGGACCCTTGCTGAGGGGCCTTTGCCGGTGGGCTCATCAGTCGGGAGAGCTCTCGGCCTTTATTGCCGATCTTGCCGCCGTCTTTGAGCCGAAGGTGGTGTCGGATCACTGGGAAGCTGGCGGTCGCCATGCCCGACTTTTATAAGGTCAAGCATGGGTGGACCGAGGTCGACCTCAGGAGAGCCGAACAAGAACTACGCCGGGTGATCTCGGGGTTGGCTCCTTCCCTGTCTTTGAGGCTCGGCGTCGATTCGACTCTCACGACGGCCGTGGTCGTCGCCCGGTCTGGGAGGACGAAGATCCCGAGCTTGGGGCTGCTTGCCGAGGAGCGGCAGGCGAGGCGGAGGAGGAGGAGGAGGTGGGCAGGGAGGCGGTCTTGGAGCTCCGGTGGAGGGGCCAACCGCAGGAACATCAGGAGGTCGGCGAGTCCGCAATGAGCCTAAGGTCGGTGGACTGATGTAATAGTTTGAACCACCGGGTCGATAGGACCACAGGCCCTATAATAACTTCCCACTTTTGAGTAATAAGCGTAACATTTTAAATGTGTGTTGTCTTGTTTATTCTGACATTCACACTGAATGCCTGGACTCGATCATGAATTGTTGACCAGTTAAAAGAGGTCCGAGGCGCCTTGCCGAGAAGGACGAAGAGGTGCTCGGAGGAGCCGGTCTGCCGGTGACCCAAGTTTTGGTCACCATGGATGTCGGCTCGGCGTCCGCCGACTGAAGAAGAAGTTGCGAGGCTGATCGAGCGGCCCACCTCCGGCCGAGAGCGAGGCTCTAAAGTTGAGGACCGCACAGACGAAGTCAGGCGGACTTATCTGCCGACGCTATCGAGGCGTTTGATACAATGTGAGGCGACTGAATCGACCGCCGAGAGGCTAGCTCGGGTGTCGGAGGAGCATGCGAGTACGAGAAGGCAATCCACCGAGCTGGTGGAACTACCATATCCAGGCGGCGATCGAGTTCGAGCTTCTTGGCAGAGGTATGGTCTTTGAGGGATGAGGAGGGGCCCAACAAAGCAAGAAGTTCAAAGGCGTGTCAACTCCATCGTGAAGTACATGGAGATGTATGAGATCTTCCAGTAACGACGCATGCCCGGCCCCGGCGAGGCCACGGCTGGCTCCACCGGTCCGATCATAGAAGAACCCACGGAGGAGGCGGCTACGCCCGATCATGCAAGTGCTCGGTTGATGGGTCCGCTTAGCGGATCATTGAGGCGATCCTACGGGAGCGGAAGGCGACCGAGGACCTCGTGTCGGCGGGGAAGAAGCGGCGGGTAGGGGCGGTCGTCTCCCCGCCGGTGTCCGGTCGGGGCGGGGTGTGACCTCGGGTGTATCCCATTCCCCGAAGTGCCCGTATTGGCGCCTGCGCCGCTTCGAAGTGTCCCAGGAGTAGGTGAAGGTGACCACAGGTCGTAACTCGATCCGGCTGCCCCGAGCCCGTCTGGGCGCCGGGAGTAGGGCGTGGTGGTTCGGCCTTATCGGTTGGGTTGAAGGCACCGAGTTTGTTCGAGGCATACACCGTCGGCTGGAGATTTTATCTTGAAATTAGTGCACTTTGGCGTGTCCCCGTGGCGGAGCCCTAAGCCCGAATGAGGTTGTGTATAGCGTAGGACTTTGTATGTAGATATAAATGTATTTAGACTCGTTTGAAGTGTACATTTTTCCCTCGAGAGGTACAAACATAGCTAGGACTTCGTTTTGGTCGTAAATGTATTTATCTTGTATCTGATGCATATTTTCCCAAATAAAGGGGTATAAACGAGCTCGGAAGCCCGGTTGACTTGTATATGGCTTGGAACTCGGTTTGTAGTCGTTAATGCATTTAGACTTTGTACCGGAGTGCATATCTTCCCAAATAAAGGGGTATAAGTTGGCGAGATCGGTCTGGATGTCGCATGCATGTAGACGTCTAACTTAATAGGTAATCTGTATGCTTTGCATGTAGACGTTCAAATTAATGAGTAGTCTGTATGCGTACCCTACTTAGTGGGATTTTCATCTTCGTAAGGGCGTCCCCTTGTGAAGGTTTAAATGTGGTGTATCCAAACAGATGTTCACATATGTATGAGACGAAGTGAAATATTCATTAGAAAAACAGATGTTTTATTGAATATGTAATCAACATCGTACTTTGGCAAAACAATGAAGGGACTAACATGATACCGATCTTAAATCGAAGCTATGTAAAGTACCTCCTTAAATGAGTGATGTGCCAGGTTCGGGGGATAAGTGCACGGATAGGTGAGCCGACTTGTAAGCCCTTTGCGAGGTCCTCGTGAACGCGGTATGGGCCTTCCATGTCGATCCAGCTTGTTAAGACGCTCGGCTCTCTGGCTTCATTATTTCGTAGGGACGAGTCGCCTTCTTGGGAGCGGAGGCTTTGACCCTTTGTTGTAGTGCCGTGCGACTGGCCCTTGTGCTTGGCCCGTTTATGAAAGCGAGCTCATGCTTCTCCTCGAGGCGTCGAGGTTGTACGCAGGTCTTCCTCGTTCCGGCACGGTCGAGTGAAGAGTGCAGGGCTTGGTGTGCGCGATCTCGGTAGGTATGGCGGCCTCGCACCGTGAGACCCGGTGAAAGGGGTTTCTCCGTGCGAGGTCCGAGGTGTTGTCTGTGGGACCGGAGGACTTGAGGAGATTTTCAGCCCAATCGCCTTTAGCTCGGTCAGCCTCTTCTTCAATCCTTGTGCGATCGTGCGGTTCGTCACCTCGGTCGACCATTCGCTTGCGGGTGTGCGACCGAGGTGTAGCGTTGATCGATCTTGAGCTCTTCGCACCACTCCTTGAAATTTTGTCGACGAATTGGGTGTCGTTGTCCGAGACCGAATATGCGGTATGCGGCGGCGGACTATATTTTTCCACTAAGTGTCAGATCCTCCCGCCGTGAGGCTCGAAAGTGGCTCGGCCTCGACCCATTTTATGAAGTAGTCTATGGCTACGACTAAGCATCGGTGACACGGTGCTCGGTCGAGCGGACCAACGATGTCGATCCCCACCTGCATGAAGGCCGAGGGCTCTGCGGTACCTTAGATCGGTTTGGGCTAGCTTTTGACCGTGGAGTGGGTGGCGCCGGACACTTTTGACGAGCTCGATCGAATCTTGAACAAGGGTGGGCGAGAATATCCCGACCTCGCGTCTTCTTTGAGAGAGCTCACGAGCCGATGTGACTTCCACAAGACCCTCTGTAGATCTCGTTGAGCACGTGGTCGGCCTCTTGGGCCGAGGCACCTCGGGAGGGTTGAAGGTAAGACTTCGGTGAAGAGCGCCTCGTGTATGAGGTCTTCGGGATTTCGCCATCATCTTTTTGCTCGAGCCGATCTTGAGGTAGTGCGCCATGTTCGGTAGCCTTTATGGGAGACATCCAGTTCGGCTCCATCTCGGTGATGATGCCGATGTGAGACTCCTCTATGCTTCTGGAATGAACCTCCTCCACATGAGGACTTGTTGATGACGCACTAACTTCTTCGAGAATGTCATTTCGGTTGTTTTAGCCCGTGGGATCCGATGAATGCTGGAGTACCTGAATGAGGCCAGCATCTCCTTTGCCTTCTCGAGGTACTGCTTCATTCGGTCCTCCTTGGCCTCGTATCTGCCTAGGACCTGGTTTACCACGACCTGGGAATCCCCGAAGATCTGGACATGGTCCACTCTCAATTCCTTTGCGAGGCGGAGTCCTGAGATCAGCGATTCATACTCCACCTCGTTATTGGTGGTTGGGAAGGTAAACCGGAGGGCGTAGGTCACTTCTTGATTGTCCGGGCCGAGGAGGAGAATGCCTGCTCCGCTGCCCGTTTTGCATGAAGCTCCGTCCACGTACATCTGCCAACAGTTATCGGGCGGTGCAAGGACGGAGTCCTCCGCTGTGGGGGCGGGTGTTGGGGTGACCTCGCTGGTAGAGCCGATCTCGATAAATTTGGCTTCCACCGGAAGTCGAGAGCTGCCCTTTATGGCGGCTGGGGGTACGAGATGTCGTACTCGCCGAGCTCCGATGCCCACTGGCTATGCGTCCGGGATGACTCGGCTTGGATAAGACTTGTCTCAAAGGTAGGTCGGTTAATACCGGACGAATGAGCACGAAAGTAGGGTCTGAGGCGTCGCTTGGCGTTCACGTGGCTAGTGCTATCTTTTCGAGTGGTGTACCTCGTCTACGGTCCTCGAGAGCTCGGCTAATAAAGTAGATGGGGAGTTGTCGTCCTCCCTATCTCGTACCAATACCAAGATCGATGGCCTCGTCCGAGGCGGCCAAGCATATAGAAAGGAGTTCACCTTGCTTGGGCGGACGGGGTCGGCGGTCGGCGAGATACTCCTTCACCGTATGTCTGGCGACACAGTGTTCTTCCCGCCAGCGAAGTCCCGAGCTCTCCTCGGGATCTTGAAGAAGGAAGCGCTACTCGGCTCGCTTCTGAGGAATCTGGCGAGGCGGCTAGGCACCCGTGAGTTTGTGGATCTCACGGATGGTCCTTGCACTGCGTATCGAAACCTTGCCTTCACCTTGGTGGGATTGGCCTTGAGCCCTCTTGAGAAACCAGATCCGAGGAACTTGCGGTCTTCACCATAAATGTACATTTACGGGGTTGAGCTTGAGGTTGGCCGACGAGGAGTTGGAGGATAGTCCGAGGTCATCGGGCAGCTCTCCGTTTTAACTTTGACTACGATGTCGTCGGCGAGACCTCGACGATCTCCCGATGTGGTCTTTGAATGTTGCATCCACCATCCTACGGTAAGTAGCCCGGCGTTCTTGAGCCGAAAGGCATCTTCGATGACGCAAACGCCAAGTCGGTGATGAACGCGGTCTTGGGGCATCCTCCCGGCTCATCGAGGATTTGGTGGTATCCTTTATATAGATCTAGGAAGTTGAACATCTCGTGGCCCACCAATGCCTCCACCTTCTTGTCAATGTCGGGAGGGTAGCAATCCTTTCGGGCGGTCTTGTTGAGTCGGTGTAATCAACGCACACGCGCCGCCTCCACAGCTTCGGACCCTGGCTGGATTAGCCATCCGGTCGGCATTTGACCTCGAACAAGATCTTGGCCTTGAGTTGAGTCACCCGTCCCTTATGACTGGGCTGCGTTACGCCGCGAATATTCTTTTCTTCTCACGGACCGGCTTGGTGGCGGGTCGATGTTGAGGCGATGAGTTATGAGCTCGGGCGACACTCCGGTCATATCTAGCGGGGACCATGCAAACACGCCCTGTATTCCCTCGAAGTTGTATGACACACCGTCGGATGTCGGTTGGGCCACGGGTCCCACCGCACTACAAAATATAAATACGAACAGCGGACGGAAAATTCGTCGCAAACCCTGTCGATCCGTCGCTAAAATGGATTAGCGACGGATTAGCGACGAGAATATGGGGTCGTTGGAAACCTGGTTGCTAAAAGCGTTTAGCGACGGAATTATGTCCGTCGCTAACAAATAGCGACGAACAATGACGAAAAGTCGATCGCTAATCTGCGACCTAGAACGGTCGTTCGATATAAATACCGTCGTTAACGCGATGCTAATCCGTCGAAGTTAGCGACGGATTAACGACACAACTATTAGTAGCTAAAACTTCCGCCGCTAACTGTCTTTAATTAGCGACAGCACAAAGTCCGTCGCTAAATTTATAGTTTTTTTTTTTCTATCGCGTAAAAATATTCCGTCAAAACTGGTGTAGAGGCGTCTCTATTCCGCCGCAAGTCCGTCGCAATTTCTTCGTTGGTTCGGTTATTTTACGTTGTTAATCCGTCTCTAAACCGCCGCTAATCCGCCTTTAATCCGCCGCTAATCCGTCGCTATATTTACGATTACGCACGACTTCGATTTCAATTTTTGATACCAAACACGCTTTCAAACAACCAACCCAAACAAATATACAAACAACCAATTTCATCCAATTCAATCTATTCAATCCAACCAAACAAACCAATTCCAACCTCCAACCAATTCCATCCATACAATACAAACTATGAAAACAAACCAATTCAATCCATATAATACAAACTATCGAAATAAACCAATTCAATCCAAGCGCGACGATTTCAATTCAAACAAAACATTTCAATCCAAAATACAAGAATATCCAAACAATCCCATAAAAACAATTCTAAATCATGCGATAAGTTAACAAATTCATAATACAACCCGAATATGACGAGGTGAGGAAAACGGAGCTCATATCACGGTGGGGAAGCGGAGCTGGCCATGAAGCGCTCTAGGCCTCCTCTGGCCGAGCGCCTTTGAGCCTGAATCTGTTCTTGCACGCTATCTCGCTCGGCTCAGCTTGCATTACGCCTCGTATGCGGCCGCTGCCGCCACCGGTAATCGGGCCTCGGATCCGATATCATTGTTGATAAGCGGTGGGATCAGCGGTGGGCACTCTCCACCGAATGAGACGACGCTTACTCTGCATGTATGCCCGTGATAGAGAACCGACTCAAACATCCTATTCTTTTTCTTTGAGGAGCTCCCAAGGACATTTTTGAGAATTTGAGTCCTATCGCTGCCTCATCACTCCCCGCATTGGCTCAATGGGTCACCTGTTTCTCAACCTCGCCTCGTAATATAATTTCATACAATTATTATTTAATTAAATGCTCGTTGTTGCGCTTAACGAATATACTTACCGCGATACTCCGAGCTTTCCGTCTCAGATAGCTCCGCCGTCGGTGGCATGATATACGGAATACATCCCTTGGACATCTTCTACGGCCACTCCACGCCTCTCGCTATAAATAAGTCAAACAAATTAAATAATTAATAAGTATCACGATTCTTAAATAAATTTACTATATCTAAAACTTCAAAGTATTTTACAATCTCTCGCATACTCGAGTGCAGGGCGTGAGCCACCCCGATGCTTGACTATCCCAAGACCCTCGCCATCCGCTCGGACATCCTGTTGTCGCGGGCCTTGCCTTCTCTTCGACGTCCGTCCGAGCCAATATGCCTTCCAATTATCCCAATCTCGCTCGGGGATAAATGGAGGTGGGTTAGGCGAGTCCTTCACGCTGATCTTGTGAACAAGATCTTTATAGCGCTCGTGCCTTTGCGCACCAAAGAGGAATAGACGGGGCATCATCCATCGATCATCCCAATAAAAATGTTTACGCAAAAATATATGATTACAATATGCAAATTAAGGTCAAATCATAAATTACTTAGTATAAACAACACGAACCTCGAATTGATCGAAATAAATCGCTTGAACTCTTGGGGTACCAATTTCCAATTGAAGCGTTGTGATTCATGAATCTACGGAATGACTCGTAATCACGGCTATATCATTGCTCGGACACAAAATGCTTCAATTTATAGGAAATAAAGACATCGAATGCTACAATTTATTTAAACCGAGACATACAAGAGATAACGCCATACCCATTCACAATGGCTATCTTCTTCATCCCTCTCTAGATGGCACTCCACTCACCGCTCGGGGGGGCGGTGAGAGAGTGCCTCCATGCCTTCTTCTAGGTGGCGGGTGAAAGCGGCGGCGTGTATGACCCGAGTGCCTCCTACGTGATGACATGCAAACAAATGTAAAAAATCTTGTATTAAAATTCACAAATAATACATATCATAACGTTTTGTGTGCATACTAGAAAATAAAACGTTTCTTGTGCATACTAGTGACAATTATCGCCGTCTTCATCATAACGTTTTGTGTGCATACTAAAAATGCTATAAATTCACAAATAATGCATATCATAATATTTTGTGTGCATACAAAAATGCTATAAATTGAAACCTATTCATCGTAAAGTAAGCCATCATCATCATCCAATGTATGATTATCTTACGACTCGACAATTCAACTTCATCATCCTCATTATCGATGTCTCTTCAATGTCTATGAGTGTACCATCGGGATGAACTAGTGTCGTGTCCTCATCCACAACGACATTAGTAATCGAACCTAATGCATCCTCTTGAAAGGGAAGGTACTATCGATCTGAGAACTCTCATCCAAACTTCCACATTAGATCGAGCTTTAATTTTGCATACTTCCCACCACTCTTTCTTAGATTGTTTTAAACTTGGATATGCACAATAGTATACTTGAATGGCTTGATTGGCGAGGATAAACGGTTCGAACTTGTTATATCTTCCGGTATGATTTACGAAACCAACTTGTACTCGGAATGAATTGATAACCCCAATCGTGAAGGATCAAACCACTCGCATCTAAACAATGTTGTGGTCTTCGTTGGTAGCCCGAGGATATTCCAACTCACAAACCTCTAATAATCGCCCATAAAATCGAGTTCTTCGTTGGTACCATAAGTTTCACCTTTAATGCACACTCCACTATTCATAGTTGATCTTTGTGACCCATGTTCTAATGTGTGAAATTTGTAACCATTTATATAATACCGGCAGGTGCGTCTTAATTAGAGTGAAGGCCCTTTGGCGAGGCAATATGAACGGATTCACAATGTTGTTAGTATGATCTTTGACCTATTATTAGTAAAAAGCGATTAGAATGACTAAGCGTACATATTAAATATTTTCTACTAATAATCATCGAACACTCACATATGCCTCAAACCAAACGGAAGTCTCTTTCAATCGACCTTTGAATATCGTAGCTAGAGATCGGTGATTTGATCTTTTCACATCTTCGTGAATAAACCACATCAACATATATTTACGAGCCTAGTTAATAATAACAATAATAATAATAATGTGGAATGAATTCTAAGAAAACTCGACACTTACGCGTGTAAATATCGCAACTTCAACACGTTGAGCAACACGTATAAGCGAAAGCATCATATTCTCTACTATCCAAATATCTCGTTGACATATTTCCAAAAGGTCCGCCATCTTGCTTGAAGATTTGAAGCATATCTGGATAGTCTTCGTGCCTAATCTCAAAACGACCATGATGCGAATCTACGAACTCGCTTACGTGATCATCAAAATAATACGAGCAAAATGTCGATGCTTCTTCTACTAAGTAAGCATTGCGAGATAGAACCCTCAACCACGGCTTTATTTAAATGCGTTGTTCTTCAACTTACGTAAGTATCTAAAATTTAGAACGTTGTTCTTCAATTTATATATATATATATATATATATATATATATATATATATATATATGTGATAATGTACGAGCAAGACTTTCAAATGGATACATCCATCGGTATTGAGCAGGCCCTCGCAACACGGGCTTCATCGGACTAGATGAACCGGAAGATGTTCCATGGAGTCAAGAAACTAGGGAAAAATGCGCTCAAGCTTGCATAAAATCCTTTGGAATATTTTCTTGGAGCCGCATGCATCATCGAGCCCTATGTTTGAGAAGTTAAATCTTTGAAGAATAAAGATAATTACATTACTGACTTTCCAAACATTGGGTGGGAGAAGTTCGCGAAATGCACCGGTAGAATTATTTGCATGAAAATGTGACGATCATGACTCTTCATCCCAAACATCTTCGTTTTGTCATGTCTACACATCTACCCATGTTCAAACGCATCTATCCCGAAATCTTAAACCTCTTACCCACTCACATAAGACTTTTTCTCACGATTGTCAAGTGTATAAGAAGCTTTGGATATTTTCTGTTGATTCATTCATCGTCAACTCACAGTGCAGAAAGATAAATTAAGTTCTTCTCTAGATTTGCTCGTATCTTTTGTCTTCCTCGACATTCATGATCGTGTTGAAGACATTATCGAACACATTCTTCTCTATGTGCATGACATCCAAATTATGCCGAATCAAAAGAGAACTCGATGAAGGTAGATCCGGAAAATACTTCTTTTCTTCCATCCAGCTTGCAAACCGCTGATATTCTCGCTATTTATTTCATCATCGCCAATCTACATTACGGAGACCAGTCCCATACCCATAATTAGTGATGAGCTCATCTCCGATCGCGCTTCGGTGGATCGTTAGTAATCACGTGTTCTTTCTCGAAACCTCTTCGATCCCTTCGAAATGGGTGATTAGGAGCTAGAAATTTACGATGGTTATCAAACCATGACCGCTACCACTTTTAGCTAAAGTAAAGCATCGGTATACTCCATGCGGTCGGACAAGCTAATCTTCCACCGTACTCCATCCGCATAAACATAGAGTATGCAGAAGTCACTAATTGTCCAAAGTAATGCAGCGTGCATTTGAAAATTTCGCTCAACGATACATCATAAGTAAAACGCCGTCATCCCACAAATCTATTAACTCGCTATCAATGGTTGCAAGAACACATCAATCTTCTCCTTCGGATTACGCGGTCCGCACTAAGATCGTAAGAAACATGTATTGCTCCTTCATACACACCGGGGAAGATTATAAGGGTCGATAACGGGCCATGATGAATATTGCTTTCCGATTGACGAATGGCTGAAAACCGCCGATTGAGAGTCCCAATCGCACGTTCACAATTTCGATGCAAATAAAGGAAACTTAGGTGTTCAAATGTTTCCATGCAATCGAGTCTCGCGGATGACGCATGACCCCATCATCGGCCGACGATGCATGCCAACGCATATTTTCCATTGTAGCATTGGATGCATATAATCTCGTAGTCGAGGAGTTAGAGGAAAATAATACATCTTTTATATGCTACTTGTGCTTTCCGTCGACTTCCACCACTCGAGTATTGCTCTTGAAACGAGGATGGTTCTGAATTTGCACTCGTCAATTCGTAATCTTCGCGCCAATAAATCATGCAATTAAATGGACAACAATCAATTTTGTATACAGCAACCCCATGCCACGCAACAATCTCTTCGTCTTTCAGAAGTCATCAGCACACAATTTCCATCCGATGCGACTCTTTCATCGGTTCGATATTTGATCAAAACCCTTCAAGAATGTTGTTCTCTGCTTTCCAACTCGTAAGTCGAGCCACAAATGATAATTGTGTATGATCCGAGCAACCCGCCACAAAGGTTTATCGGCAGATTCAACATATCGTAAAATTTTTGCATCGAATTTGGCTCTCTTGATCTCGTCAATTGGAGCTGTGGACCAAAAAGATCCACTACCATCGTATGATACGTATTTGGTTGACGGTTAACATCCGAATCCACAACATTGTGCCTACTTGTGGTTGTCTCTCCTTGAAATATCCATGTGTGATAATTTGGAATAAATCCAAATTTTGATAAGTGAAATCGCAAGATCTTTCTTCCGATAAGGTATATTCTTACACTTCTTACACGGACACTTGATTTTCTCTCCATCCGCATGAATAAAAGCGAGCACTAGCGAATTCAATAAAACTTTCAAGTCCATCTCGAAATCAATATTTAATCCACCAACCGAACTAAACCTCTTATACATCCACTCACGATTGTCATTCATTCTTCAAGCTCCTAATTATAAATAATTAATTAAACATGTTCAACATAAGTTTTACAATATAAACTAATTATACACTCATAACTTAGGAATATGTTAATTCATCTATAAAGTAGTTTCTTGTAATGACATCTCATACAAGGACATATATGGACCACACTCATTTAGAAAATATGATCACACTTAATTATTAAATAATTATGAAATATGAAATTTATTATGATGGATTACGACGTTTAAGGGAAGAATAAGGAGATGGGTTTGTTTTATTTAAAAATGGAGATGAGTTTGGGTTATTAATTCATAAAATTTCAAGACCCAAAATCCTTTCATCGTATATGAGTAAGAAAATTTATTTATTTCATGTTTATAATTATAAGGGAAAATTGGGCTTAATATCCCAAATTATTGACCTTTTAATAAAAATATATCGAATTATTCACAATTACAATTAAATTTTTAAACTATCACAAAATGATAAAAATGTCCCTAAATTCAAGTTTTTATTATTGAAAAATATTAAAAAATGAGCTAGTATTAAATGAACGTCGTTTGGCTGCCTATAATATAAATTTATTTAATCCTAAAAATATTGACTACTAGCTAGGTGGCAACTATACAGCAAATTGGTCAATATTTTTATATGACAGATAAACACTTATAAAACATTTTATTCATATAACAATTCTAACAAAATTTCGGCAGAGTAAGTTTTATAAAATTAATCGCCATTTGATTCCCAATTCAACCAAACTCATCCAAATTTCACCAATTCATCACCATATGCATAATTATACACTTAACAACTCAAAACATCTCACGAAATGATGAATTTATCATCCCAAGCTTATCAATTTCACAAGCCCAAATCACAAGACTAATATTCAATGCATCATATATAATATTTTCACTATCAATTCAATATCATATATAATATTTTCACCATCGATTCAATACATCATATAATAATTTTAACTATCAATTCAATATATATAACAAATATATAACAAAATAAAAAACAAAAAAAACAAACCAACCTGGACTGACGACGGGGAGGCGGGGCGGCAATGGTGGGCAATGAGCATGACGGCGGCGACGGCGGAGCGGCGGGCCAATGGCGGCGGATACATTGGGAGAAGGCAGGGGGGGTGGGGTGTGGTGTGGGGTGGGGCTGTGGTGTGGGGGTGGGGCATGGTGTGGGGATGGGTGTGGTGTGGCGGTGGGGCGGCGGGCTGGGTGGGGCCAGTGAGGGGTGGGCGGCGAGCGGTGGGTGGGTGTGGGCACAGCGGCAGGGGGGGGGGGTGGGGCAGGGGTGGGCGGGAGTCGGGGACGGCGGCGGAGCGGAGCGGCGGCAGTGGTCGTGCACGGGCGGCGGCGGGGCAAGGCTGGTGGGATTTGGGGTTGGGAGGATCGCAATTTCAGATATGAAATTGGGAAGAAAGCTCCGCTCAGTAATTAAACTTTTAGCGGATTAGCGGCGGAATTATCCGTCGTTATATTTAAAACCCCAGAACGACGGATTAACGATTTTAATAATGCATTTAACGACGGAATAAGTTTAACGACGGATAAATATCCGTTAATTTACGTCTGAATATAAAAAATCAAAATATTTTAATTTAACGACGGACTACAACCGTCGTTAAATTAATGATTACATTACGACGGATATTCCGTCGCTAAAATTTTGGGAATAAAAATTCAAAATTAAAATTAACGACGGATTTTGTCCGTCGTTAAAATAAATTAAAAAAACTAAAAAATCCGCTTATTTTACTTACGGATTAGCGACGGATTTTTATCCAATTTAAAAAATAACAAAAATTAAATTTAACGACGGATGGTGTCCGTCGTTAAATTTAACGATCGAATAGCGACGGAAATGCCGTTGTTAATATTTCGCGGCGAAATCCCGCCATGTTACGTCGCCGATCCGTCGTAAAAAATTCCTTTAATCCGCCTCTAATACGTCACCGATACACGACCGTATTTCGCCGCCGCTAATCCGTCACCGATCGGTCAGTATTCTTGTAGGCTTTGGATGACCTTCAAGGATCGTCGTCCGATAGTCGAAGGCTCTCGGTCAGTCATCCCGGACATCGACCTCAGAGGTTCTCAGAATTGCTATGCCGGGCGAGGCCACATCTTGGGGCGAGACTCGTAGGCATTCTTTTGCCGCCGCTTGGTCGCCTACGGATGTTAAGCACTCCCACCGGGCGGAATCTCGACGGTGAGGTGGTAGACCGAACAGACGGCCTTGGTGGCATATAGCCAATCTCTCCCTGTGACGATGTTGACGGAGAGGGCCCGACCAGAAAATTTGATGGCTTGGTGGCCGACCGGAGCCCGTCCACGAATCGGAAGGGTAATGAAGCCCTCGGGTTGAACTGCCTCTGGGCGAAGCTCCGAATTGGAACGGCGCGGAAGTACTGAATACCTCCGACCTCGAGCTTATCCGGTGCAGCCCGGAAGATGATGCCGACGGAGGCCCCGATGTCGACATAGACCGATGGACGTTTTGTTGCCCACCACGGCTGTATGGTGATGGCGTCCCGTGCGGCATGATTTTGGGTACCGGATCCTCCTTCGAGAACACTATGTCCTCGCCGTCCCGAGTCGCTGTTTTTGTCTCTCTCGGCCGCCTCCGAAGCTTCGTTCTTTAACGACGACCTGCCGCCCGATGGGCAGTCCGTTATAACGTGACCGCCCATAACATTGGGACCTTCGCCCCGCCGCCTTCGTGTCGGGTCGCCGCCAAGGTCGGTCCGCAGCTGTTGCCACCGTTATTCTTCCCCGCTTCGCTTCCCGCCCAGCTCGCCGAGGTATTTCTTGAGGCTCCACCTTCGACGAGCCTGCCGATCCATGAGCCTGTGTTTGGAAATCCTCGGTATCATGACCATACCCTTGGTGATAGTCACAATACCCTCGTGGACCTCTTCTTGGATCCTCCTTTCATAGGAGGGGCTTCGGAAGAGCTCGGTGGAGCTCGAATATTTCCACCCTTGATTTGAGCAGGGAGACGCCGCCGCTGTGGTTGGGCCGAGGTCCAAGCCTCGACTCAAATGGTCCTCTTGATCCCTGCCGGCGCTTGATCGATCGCCCGACTTGGTCATCCGGCTTTTTCTTCGGACCGCCGTCCCGCATTTCCTCTTCTTCCGATCCGACTCGTCTCCTTCGACGAAGTTGTCCACCAGTTCCAAAGCTTACTCGCCGCCTTTGGTTTCTCCCGGTGATTTCTTTGTTCGCTACGGGTCGGATCCCGCTGAACGCTGATGATGTAGAGATCGTTCTTTGTCACAATTTTGAGCGACTCTTTAATGAACCTCGAGATAAAGTTCGACATCGTCTCGCCCCGCCTGGCGGATTGCAGCAGGTCGGAGGAAGGGCTGCTGGGGTGGCATCTTCCGATAGAAGCGCCATTTGAAGCGATCCATAAGGTCCCGGAAGCGGTGTATCTTTGCTCGGGCAGAGCGCGAGTGAACCGGCGCCGTGCGCTGGAGATCAACACCTCGGGAAGATTTTGCATATGTGAAAATCTTCCATTCCTTGATTCGCCATGTTGGTAGTGTAGGCGAAAAGGAAGTTGGAGGGTCTCCTCAGCCATCATAGGCAAAGAATATTGGGTGCCGTATGATCACGGGGGCGTGTCTAGAATTTCCCGAGAAAGGGAGATGATTCTCCGCATCGGCCGAACCCCGGAGATCGCTGCCATCTCATTTTGGAGGGTGGGGATCGATGGCGCCCATCGCCCCTCCGAGGGTTCGACGACCGCCTTTCTTCCCTCCTGCTTTGCTCGGCTCTCGGGTCGGCATGACGAGGTGGAGAGTGGCTCCGCGAATGGCGAGGCGGGCGACCGTGGTGGCGGCTCGTCTGCGTGAGCGGCCCGCGAATGGTGGCGATGGCTCGTCCGCGGTGATCGGCTCGGCGAACGGGCGCGGCGGCTCGGTCGCGCGAGCGACCCGTGCGTCGGGGCGTGATGCACGTTCTCGGCTATCTCGCCGAGGTGGGCACTGGCTGTTTTGGAGGGGAGAGCGACCTCAGCGGCCGGGTATTCAGTTCGGGCCCTTGAGGGCCCGCCTCCTTTGTCCTCCGGTTGAGGAAGTTTTGAATCGCCCAGTCAAGGCTGAGGAACTTCGGTCACGGCTCGGCCGAGGACCTCGTGGGACGAATGAGTTGTTTGTTCGTCTCGCTGAGGTCGGTATCTTCCCCACGTTAGGGAGGCGGTCCTGAGGGTGTATGGAGACGTCTTCCATGTTGCCCTCAGGAGTGTGAGAGCTTGTGGCGTCTGCGATCTCCTTCCCGCGACGCTGAGTGACCACCTGGTCGTCCTCAGCACGGTTGTTGCCAGCGTGGACGGCGGTTGTGCGTGTTCTTGCCATTAAGTTGTAGAGGGAAACGGCTTTCTTGTTCAGATGTGTTCCCCACAGACGGCGCCAATGATAAATCTAGTTACGTGAGTGTGCTAGATTTATGTAAAGCAACAAAGAACACGATGCTTTTACGTGGTTCGATCGTTAATGAGATCTACGCCCACTGAGGAGTGTTTTTCAATACTTTCACTATAATTTGAGTACGGTGAGTGTAGTTACAAACTCTTAGTATTCGATAAGTTGCCAACCCTTCTATTGTCAATTTTCCTTCTATTTATACAACCTTGAGCTTGCATCGGGCGTGCTCAACCTCTCCATTGGTCGCGACTCTTCCTCCGGCGTGCCTCCATTGGCCGGGAGTGGACGCTCGCTTTACGTGCGCCACGTGGAGGTGGCATCCGACTTTGGTTCCGGGCGTGTCCTCCATCGCCGAGGTGGCACCGACTTTGGTTTTGGGGCGTTTCTCCATTAGCCGAGGTGGGCCCGACTTTGGTTCCGGGCGTGTCCTCCATCGCCGAGGCAGGGGGCCGCGCCACGCACGCCACGTGGAGGTGGCGCCCGACTTTGGTTCCGGGGCTAGGGTTTTAGGAGCCGATTAAGGCTGCTTGGGCTCAACGCGCGAGCCCGCTATCAACGTTAGCCCACTGCTTGGGCACTCATAGTGGGCCCGATCGGTTGGGCCATATCCCATCACCATATCAGGTTGGCTTCCAGTTTTAGAATTAAAGTTCTGTTCAAATACTAAGAGTCACTAGTTAAGGAGGTTGTTGGATGAATGACGAGATAACACATGTTTCTTCTTGTTCGAGTCCTTTGAAAAAGATTTACAAATAGCTTTTCTTAGTTTGCTATCCATCATCATCCAATCCTTTTCTTCAACATTCGAGATGTTGAAGACAACTTGAGATTTGATTGGATGACTAGCTTCAGACTTCATTAGTGACCCATATAACTCATTCTCAATTGGTTTAGTGTCCTTGTGGATTGGTTATGAGTGGGAGTTCTTTGTGAGCACATGATTTGGTCAACTGATCAAGGTGGTTTAGTGTCCTTGTGGATTGGTTATGAGGGGAGTTCTTTGTGAGCACATGATTTGGTCAACTGATCTAACCTTGTTACCTTTTGTGTCTGACTTGATTCTCTCGACTGAGTCAAGTGAGTTTCTTCAGATCTCCTAAACGGTAGATCATTTGGACTGAGTCATCATATGGTATGTGGAGAATCATTTTTTCTTCTCTGATGAACTCTGGTCCATAATGTATTTTCTTAGCAGCTTGAGCATGACTCGACGTCAGGCTTCATGGTCGTATGAGGGTTGACCCTGAGCTACCTTTCATTACTCATTTAGATATTGATTGATGGAATCGTTTGGATATTTGATATCAACTAATGTGAACACCACTTCATGTGTTGAGCATTTGAAGAGGTTGCTTTGCTGATAGATTAGTGAGGTGAGGGTGAGATGGATCCGGCTCTTGTAAACTTCAGAGAGCACTTTACACCAAGTTTTTGATCGAGATCTTAAGCATTTCACAATCATTTTTCAAACAATCATTAGATTGTTGGACTGAATGACTCTTAAATCCATCAGGGTTGATGGAGAACCTTCTAATTTTATGAAGTAGTTGAGCTTCTGGTAAACCTTGTAGCTTAGTACTCCTTGGTAATATTCTTAGCATTTTTCTTTTGTCTCTCCCAGATATCCTTTTAGGCTTTTCAACCTTTTAAATAGCTATGGTGAGCTTCATCGAGAACTAGAGATGGTATTTTTTTATTGGCTTCAAAATCAAATATTGAGCTTCCTATTTTCTCAAGAACTTTGATGAGCATCTTATTGAGTACCGACTCCATTAGGTGATGGATCAACTTCTGAAGATGGCTACATCTTTCTTTGTTATGAGGTAAATCTTCTATCCGAGTTCTTTGGAACTTTAGAAGTTCAGCTTGAGGAGAATAGTCATATTCATGGTTAAATGCAAACCAATAGAAATGCATCAAGATGACTTGAAAATCCGACTTATTGAAAGAAGGTTCCTAAGTACGGATCTATCAATTTGATGGTGAAAATAAGAGATTCTTATGTCAGAGAATTTGAACATGGGAGGGAGTTAGAGTATGTTCCAAATAATCAAGGTTGGTATAAAGACTTTGTTTAGAAATCACTTATGATGAAAAAATGCATTTTTTTCTAGAGTGAGTTGGGACAAGTTTCTAAAACAAATTTGATGGAAAATACTTGTATAAATAATTGAAGTGAGTTTTGAGAGGAATCCTGAAACATCTCCTGATAAGTGATTATATCCGAACCTATTCCAATATTCTTAGTCAGTTTGAAGCTTATTCTTAAAACTAAGGAAGGGATTAGAACCTACTATAAATCTCACAGATAGTTACAACTTATCTGACATCAAAAGAAGGCATTGGAACTTGTACCAACACGGTTTGTGTGAAAACCCACTATAATACCAATAGATGAGATTTGATTTCAAATCATTACCATCAGGTAGATATATTCTCTAATACCAAATGATGGGTGTCCTGAACGAGGATGTTAGGTGTATGCGATGAAGAGGGAGAATTAATCCGACTAAAAATCTTTTTGGGATCTTGCAAGTTTTCATTAGCCTTATCAAGAGTGTGACTAAGTGAGGTACTGATCCCCTTGATGATAAGAACTGTCAGTCAGTGAGATGCAGTTCAGACTCAATGTGTGTGTGAAATATGGTGGAACAAAGGCTTTCTTGTTCTTTTACTTAGAAACATTAAAAGATAAAATATAAGTCAAGTGCAAGCGAGAGTCAGAATAATGTGTGTCTATTAGATTGAGTCTGAGTCAACTGATGATATGTTGAGTGTGAGATATTCAAGATAAAAACATTCAACAACAAAACAATAAAGGATAGTAGGATTTTAATGTGGTTCGAAAAAACCCATCCTATATTACCAAACCTATTGAATAGGTTAGTTCAATTTTCTTAAGAATTCATAGTTTTATAATTCCAAGGAAAGTGATATCAGATTGTGTTTCCTTAAAGATCTTCCATCCCTAGGTTTCAGGCTAGGACTTCTCACATTACTTCAGTCAATTCATCTTAGGGCTACTAACAACCTCATTCCTTGCAGGACTGCTACACCTTGCAGCTTACTCGAACTTCAACTTAACTTCTACCCTTCCCGCACATGCAGGGTTTTGTTGGGTTACTATTTTCCAACTATTCAAGTGGTCCTTTACGTTAAAGAACTATGCTAAAACTAGGCTAATTTGTCTAAGTTTGGTTACAGATGTAACATTGAGTGATCCTTAAAGGTTTGTGTTGGGAAAATTTTGTTATTACTTAATGTTTTGTTTAGATTCCCAAATCTCTTTGATGTTTGCCCTATTAATGTAACATAGTGTTGTTCATGTGTTAAGGAACAAGACCTTTTAGTTTTACAGGTTTCAAAAAAAGAATTATCATTATGGTCACTGAATACTGAAGAAGTTAGAGAGTACTGAAGTGAGTCGTTCTGATAATTTTTTTAGAACCATCGCTACTTATGAGAAACACTATTGAAGGATGCAGTGTCACTAAAGAATGATGCTCAACGGTACTAAAGTATAGTGCTAGTAAAGAGTAAAGACTGAAGACTCAGAGTTACTAAGACAAAGAAGTCAAAAAAATGACCAAATATCATTCCAGTAGAAGAGAAGACGAAGCTACTAAAGATTTAAGTCAAACTGAAGTGTCTACTTAAAACTCGGAGTAAACATACTGAACATAGATGGAGTCCACTTACTGAGATTATGCGTTGAAAACTTTAATGAAGAGACGAGAAACCAACGTACTGAAGAAACACAGAGTCAACCCTACTAAAGAAACATATAATTATTTAAAGCGTTGATGTTTGACATTCAACGTATCAAAGAGAATTTGTATAGAATCTTGACATGCCAAAGATATGTACCAGACCTACAAAAATATAAGAAACTCAAACACCAACGCTTTAAATGACTTCAATAGGACGTCCAATCTTGTTTAAGAGAAAGTTTTAATTGCCTTAACTGGTGTATTCCCCTCCTCATACACCAGTACGACCCCAAAGGACCATCAATTGTTATAAGAGCGGTGACAAGAACTACTGACTCGTTTTGAGTATAGGTTCAATTGTACAAGATTTAAACTTATAATTTTTTGCATAATGTTACATTTTTACGGTGACGGAAACTAACTACAGCAGGTCGACGCCATTCCCCGTGTTTGCCGTGGATAACTATGAGGCTTGGAAGTTCAGTTTCAAAAGCTACCTCACTGCCCAACATAACCGAATACGGGAGGTCATCACGAACGGGGTAATAATTATCAAAGAAATGATCCTGAAGGTTGGTACTAGCATAGAAAAAGATCATGTATACGAGCACAAGCCAAAGGGTCGAGCTGACTTCATATCTGAAGAGATGAAACAAGATAAACTCGACAATTTGGCAAAGAACATCATCTCCGGAACAGTCCCAACTCTCCCATTGTAAAGATAATGAAATGCGAAACTACAAAGGCGATGTGGGATGTACTCGAGAGCCTATATGCTGGCTCAGATGAGATGAATGAGAACAAGCTTACGGTAGCTTGTTAAAAGTTTGATAGTTTCAAACAGAAGAAGAGAAAATCCATTGGTGACATGGAACTCAAATTTGCTACAATCATCAATGAGATCTCAACCATGAGAAAGGACAAATACACTCAGCGTAAGATCAACCTAAAAGTCCTATGGACCCTCCCTACTACTGACTGAAAAGTCTACACAGTAGCTCTTAAGAAAAAGCCCGGGTTCAACGAGATGTCTACTGATAAACTTTTCTCAACACTGAAGACTGTTGAGTACGACATCAAACATATTGAAGAGTCATCTAAGACTGAAGCTTTTGAAGAAAAAGCCCAAGTCAGCACGTCCAAATGCGCGACTCTCAAAGCTAACAAGAGCAATGACTCAAAGAAACTAGCCAAAGAAAAAGGTGAATACAACAACAATGAGTTACTGACTCAGTATACAGTGATGGCTGAAAGATTCGTGAAGATGGAAGGCCGAATGAAGATGTAAAACAAGTACTAGAAAGAAAGAAGCAGCCATGATAGAAACCGCAAAGAAAGAACCAACAAAGAAAGAGTTGAAGACAAGCCCAACAGACCAGAATACAAGGAGGATGAGTGCTTCAAGAAAGGGCATTTCAGACTCGACTGTAATGAATTAAGCTACAAAGAAAAGAAATTACTCAGGGCCAATCACGACAGAAAATAAATAAGCGCAAGCCCATAGTTGCTGAGAAGGCTTGCTCCTTAAACTCATCCAACAACTTTTCTAGTAACTCCTCTAGTACTAACGACGAAAGTCAGTGTATGATGGCTAGAGAGATTAGCAACTAATTGTATGGTCAAATTTGATAATGGCCTCGACGAACCTAAGGTAACATCCTGACTCTCTACTAAAAATCTGAGGATACTTCAGCTAAGTGGGATGAGAATCAAGACCGACTAAAGAATAGTCATGAAGATATATAAAAGAGCTATGACTCAAAACTAAAAGGTGAATGAACTTCAGTATAGTGAGAAAAGTCGCAATACCGCTTCCCATCGAAGTTGAGATGAAGCTCATTGTCGGTCAAGAAATCGAAAGAAGAACATGCTGATCAAGTCAACATGATACATGAACTGAAAGTTGAATGATCCCAGCAAGCTAGGAAAATCATACAACTAAAGACTGAATTTATTGAATTCAGTCTAAAGTTAAGTACTCTTTAGCAGAGTGAAGCTTCACTCCAGACTAACATAAACACTTTGAACGGGGCAACAAAGAATGTCGACTCAATCTAATCAGTTCAGAGATATCCACTGATCAGAATTGGATTAGGGTATGATCCGAGTTTAGCTATGAATGGTTCGTCCACAAATGGCACCAAAAGTGTGTTTCTAAAGTCTATTGAGAAGCTTAGGACTCCAGTAACTGTATAAAAAGGCACAAGGCATTCTAACAAAACTAAAAGGCATGAGTATAAATTACTCAGGCGTGTTGATCCTATTAGATAGCCCCACATCACTCAACTGAGGCACTCTCAGCACAAGAATCCTTAGCAGAGGAAACATATGTTGAAAGCACATCCATTGAAACACACACAAGCACAATATCAGCAAAAGTGCAGACCAAACCCACCTGCTAAACCTGCACAACTGAAGTCCAAGGCTCAGTCTCAGCAACCAAGGACAATATACATCAACTTCAAGGAAGAAAAATCCATCCTGACAACAATGTCAGAATTATTAGGCAAATTTTGAGTTATAAAAGAACCACTAATGGGCAAGGACCCAATTCATACTAGGTATCTAAAATATGAATTTTGCAGGTCGTGCTGATCAACTAAAAGAAGAAGAAAGACCTTTTAGCCCAGAAGCATATATGGTACTTGGACAATGGATGTTCAAGACATATGACTGGCTGCAAGAAGTATCTTTCTGAATACATGGAGAAAGAAGGTGCGAAAGTTACATTTGGTGATAATTCTATCGGTTACACCAAAGATATGGTATCCTATTGATTGGTAATGCTAAGATTTATAGTGTTAATTATGTTCTTTGCTTGAAACATAATCTCCTATCTGTTAACCAAGTCAGTGATAATATTTTATGGTCAAAATTCAAAACAATATTTTCACAGAAAAAAATAACTCAAAGCGAATCGTACTATGAGGAATAAGACATGGGAATCTATATGTTGCACCATAAGATGAATGCCCTCTTGAAACATGTTTGGTATCAAAGACCTTTACTGAGATCAACTAGCTATGACACAGAAAGCTGAACCATCTGAACTTCGAGACCATCAACAAATTAGCAAAACACTCGTTGGTCGAAGGACTGCCAAGTGTAGGATTCCATAAAGATCAAGTGTGCGAAGCATGCCAGATGGGTAAATAGACTAAAGCGTCATTCAAGAGCAAAAAAAAAAAAGAGAAACAGACTGGCATAATCACAATCAGATCAGATCAATTAATTGAATTCCTAAATACTGTGATCTGTAAGTATTGTGAGAAGAAAGAAATTAGTCATCAAACATTTACTGCTCGAATGTCTCAACAAAAAAGAGTAATTGATCGAAAGAATCTGACACTGAAAGAAGCAACAAGAACAATGCTTGCTAGATCAAAGCTACCTCATAAGTTATGGACTGAAGCAATCAATACAACATGTTACACCCAGAATAGACATTTCTAACTCAGAGACATGGAAAAACACTGTACGAAATATGGAATAACAAAAAACCTTCTATATCTCATTTTTGTACTTCCGGTTGTTTGTATTACATCCATAACAATGATAAAGTGCAGTTAAAGACATTTGATAGTAAAGTTGAACGAGGAATTTTCGTTGGATATTCTTCTGCTGAAGAATATAACAAAGCATATCTAGTCTTTAACAAATAATCTTTTAATATGGAAAAACACCTCATGTTGTAATTGATGAATCTACTCATCGAGTACATGAATCAAAGTTAACATGGGAAGTCAGATCAATCTCTCAGAGAAACTCTACTCCCCTTAGCATCACAAATGAAGTTCTTATTTAGGGACCAGGAGAACAAAATGAAATCGATTATGTTCAGCAAGTTCATGGAAAAGAATCAGCACAACTAGATATTTTCTACAATTCATAACTAGTCATAAGTCAAAGGAGAACTAAACCAACCGAAAGTCTTATTGATGGAACACAAGCTACTGACAAGGAAACTCATCAACAACATACACCAGTGTCAGAGAATCTTACTCATCCACAATCTACTGAGTAGCCGTCTACAGATCAACCTTCTGCTGATCTAGTTCCAGCATCAAATAAAGTTCAAAAACATCAAAGATGCTTTGAAATTTGAAAATATCCTAGGTGATCCTAATGATAACGTCAGAGCTAGAAGATTAGTTAATAACTCAGCCAAAGTCGTAGAACAACTTTCCAACACAAAATCAGCTATGTTCAGTTGTTTCTATTCTCAAGTAGAACCCAAAGATGTTCTCGAAGTGCTCAATGATGTCAGTTGGACAAACGCCATTCAAGAATAACTAAATAAGTTCTTAAAGAATGCAGTATGAAAGTTAGTGGACATATTAGATGATCATCATGTAATCAGACTGTAATGGGTTTTCAAGAATAAGAAAGATTAGAATGGTTTATCATCATGAACAAGGCAAAGCTAGTGGCTAAATGGTACAACTAAGAAGAAGGAATAGACTAAGATGAAACTTTTGCTCCAGTTGCAAGATTTTAAGCCATTATTCTATTCCTTGCCTACACAGAAATACAAGGTTTTAAGGTCTATCAAATGGATGTGATATGTGCTTTCCTGAATGGAATTCTGACTGATGAAGTGTATGTGAAACAACCATCTGGGTTTTTAGATCGATTCCTTATGTTCTAGGATACATTCTTATAATATCTCAAGCCTAGAAATATTGAATTGTTGCCTCTGACAACTCAAACCCTAGTTGAAAAACCCTCTACTCAAAAATATCAAGTTTAAGTAGAAGTTGGACAAGTAAGCAACGAAGTGTTAGTTGATGAAAGCTTGGTTATCTTGCACATATAAGCAAGAGCTTAGGTTGACTGCACTCATAAGCTGTTAGAGGTTTGCTAGCACTAGCAAGCGTAGGAAGTTAAGCCAAGTAAGACGAAAACTGATAAGGTGAATTTTAGTGTCTAGGTTTACTCTTGTACCCATAAACAAGACTTAATTCCAAGTAGTGAATTGACCGTGTTATCAATCCGTGGACGTAAGAGCTTATCTCTCCGAACCACTTAAAAACTAAGTGTTCTTTACCTTCAGTTCTTTACTTTCTATATCGTCTTTACCTTACACATTATTGAACTGGACATCATCTGCACACACATCACAACATACTGTTTTGCAACGCTTTATCAGTATCAGTTTAATACTGTTTTAAAACACTCTATCAGTATAAGTATTTTTATCAGGTTAAGTTTTTAGTTAAGATAAAAAATAACCACCACATTCCTCACGCACATAAGTTTTCAGTCCAATTGACTAGTTGTATCAACAATCAGTAGGTTTTCTAACTGATATCACTCAGTGAAGACTCTCCGTACGTGAACTAATAAGTAATATCGATATCGATCGAATCGACTTCGCTAATCGACATCTATTGATTAGTAGAAGGTCCAGTCTTGTGTTATCAAAAAAGTTTTAATTTATCTTAACTGGTGTGTCCCTCCTTTATACACCAATACGAACCCACTTGGACCATCAACTGTATATTATATCAGCGACATAAGGGATCCACTACTCAACACTTATCCATCCATCACCTACTCAACTTGCACATCACAAATGAATATGTAGGTCTAAGTACAAAAATACTCAGTGGACATATGCCGAATATTTTATGATTTGAATTGTACTTCCCAAACAGTAACATATGGGGTTTTACTTGAAAGGCCCTTTCTTACTAAATATTTTCTATCATTTTTTATAAGATTGTCCGGCCGCACCATTTTCTATCCTTATGATCCGTTTCTGAAACATTATGCGCCATAGAAGTTGGCCACCTTCCACGGATATCGTGATCGACTGAGAAAATCTTCCAGCACATAGTCACCATAATGGTTGAGCAAAACTTTCAACCATCAATGTACACATTAATCCTTACTAAGAATTTCTCATCTAGCTTAAGATCCAAAATCGATTAACAATCATGTTGGTGAATCAACATAATATGATACATACATAAAACATAAAGGGTAGACAATTAACAGTAAACAATCAAGTCCCATTTTATTTTGAAAGAAAGCATCGTAAATAAAAGGATTGACATTTTCATTTCATCATTGAAGAGAAAGCCCACCTGGTATTATGTCCTTCAAACTCGACGCCTAAGTTTTTCATTCATCGGCTACTTCCGTATTTCATCTTTACCTAAGAATTTAATTTAGTACGTTGTTTGAGTCTTTGGTTACGTCGAAAAAATGGTAATGGACTCATTAACTTTCTTAAACCTTATCAGGATTTAACTTGCCGAATTTTGACTCTCTAGGAATTTTGCATCGACACAACTAATTAAGGTTATAGTTTTTGAAACTCTAGTTTATCCATTCTATATTTCTTCATCAACTTCTAATTCCTTAATGTGATGAAGCATCGCTTTATACCTCATAATATTTTTAGAAAAACTCTAAACTTCAACTTATCACATTTTACTTCTCCTTTTAATCACTTATCAAGACCAAGCTTGAAATAAGCTTATACTTTCATTAATAACGTGTAAATTTTAAATCAAGTTGAAAATCTTAACTTGAAATTTAAGATTTTGAGCCTCATTCCTGTCTCTCACGTCCTAGTTCATCTATTCAAAGAATATCATATTTATGCTAGCAATCACAAATTTTTTCTTCTAACTCAGCCTCTTCCTGAATGTATTTCTCCCATGATTCAAAACTTACAAGATTGGCAAGCTGATAAAAGTTTGCTATCTTTGTCTGAAGAAAGACATGTAGTCTTGAATCTTGAGCCATGGCTTCGGCTAGGCCCAAAGAATAGAAATTTTTTAGCTTAGGTAAGAATGAGTTTTTTGGTAGAAAAAGCTTTTGAATCTCATCGTTCGCGAAGCTAGCTGGATTTCGGGGGTTATCTTTATGAATCAGTTGGAGGATTCAGTCGAGTGGATAGAAATGGTTGGTTGTTAAGGTAAGGCTGTGGGTATATGTGTGGGGCTTACCTCAGGCTGTGGTTGAGAAAAACCAGCCTGAGTTGGGAATGAGGTAGGTGGGGGTACTGGTATATGTGGTGGTGAGTTTGTGGGTATGGAAGGCAGGGAGTCTATAGGTAAGGTAGAACGGGTATAAGATTGAACTGGTCTAAGACTGGGGCTGGGCTTAGGCTCATGTTCTGGCTTAACGAACAGTATTTGCTGAGCCATATCAGAAACAGTCCATCTTCTTCTCTTCAATGGTGATTTTTCTGGGTTCTCCTCCAATGACTCCATCGACTCCGCCTCCTTCTTTACCACCTTCTTTCCCTTTCTTACTGGGGGAGGCCTAGAAGTCCTCTTCTTCCTAGGACCCTCTTGAATGACGACTATCTTTGCAGGTTTACTGGTTATTGCCTTTAATCTCATACTTAGCTGAGCCAGTGCATCATACTAGAGCATCATGTTGCCAAAGAAAATATCCAAGAAGTTAAACCAGGGGATATTCTCTGTCTCATTGCCTCCAGTGAGAGAGAGAAAACCATTCCTCATAGCTTAATCCGATTTTTACTCTTGAGAAACTTTTGATCAGCCAACAATTGAGCAACGAAGGCTTGCTCCTAGTTGATATCCACATTGGACATCAGCGTGACCAGCATCATTTGCTGTTGTGCAGACACCTGGTCCCATGACCCCAACAATCCCAAGAAGCATCGATGGATGATGCTGATCATCAGTTTGTACTTGGGCAGAAATGAACTTTTCTTTAGAGTGGGTTTCAGAGGGGTGCCTTCTTCCATCATCCTCCTCCTAATCGTCTCATGCACCTACTGAGGATCCATATGAGTGAAGAGGACATTGCTAGAGTGAGAAAGGCCGAAGGTCTGGCGAACAGTCCCTTCTACATCGATGTTGTATTCCTTGAAGGTGTTCTCCATCTCGCCGTGAATCTCCACTGTCAAGTCCGCGACCAGGAGATTTCGATGGATGTCATGGTGAAGTGACTGGTAGAATTGTAGGACCTGTTCATCGACATACTTTCTTGGTTGATAATCCAAGAACTGTTTCCACCCATGTCTCCTGAAAAGTCCAATATTTCAAGGACATCAGGGATGGTTGTTTCTGTAAATTATACAGAATAGTCATGATAAATCTGAGGTTATGTGGGGATGATCTTCTTTTTGTATGCCGGTTTGGGTGTCATTTTTGTGCATGTAAAAGGTTTTGAAAAATTTCAGACGAAAGCTTGAGAAAGTTTGAATGGTCAAAGAAATGGTGATTATTTTTGGAAACCATATTTATAGGCACGTAAAGATAGTTACCCACGCGTTGAGCAAGAGATCTTTTTTTAACCTTATAACATAATAAAGTCATTGTTAAAACTTGATAATCTCTATAATGAAACACGAAGTGGAACTTAGATTGAAACAAGGGATTTGTTGTTAATATTTGGCTACTTTATAAGTGAAGTTATGCTGTATGACGTTTGGGTCAATGTTTTGTAAATCGGACTGACTGGGCGATTCGATCTGTCTTGCTGTGAATCGGCCAGTTCCAAGGTTTGGTTTCAAGTTATTTCAATTCTTTTTAAGGAAAACCAATGTAAGCCAGTCAAAACCTAGTAAAACTGGTGACCCGTGAATCAAACCAATTTTAATAGTTCAAATAATAATAAATGTAAAATGGGAAAAATGATATCAATAAAATTCCAACATGTAACTATTGAGTTAGTAGACTAACAACAACCAATTCCACCAATTTACAACTTTTGATTTTTATTCTTTGATTAATTAATTTACCAATAATAACAATATCAACATAAATATTAAATTATTATTATTATTTATTTCGTCTACAATTAATATTTGTAATTTTTTTTATTATTAAACTAATATTAGTCTGGAACTTATATTCATGTAAATGGTGATTATGATGTAAAAGAAGATGGTAGTAGGATTAATCGAGATTTGTAATTATTTCTATTATTTAATATTTTTTCTTGTAAATATAGTAATGAACAAATGCTGATGATTTATTTATTTATTTTTTGTATTGATAAAATTATGTCTTAACTGTGTGTTTTGATTAGAACCCAAAACCTCTTAAGATTGCTCTGCTGATGTAACTAATGTTGTTCACATGTTCTATAGTTAAGCATTTTTGTTACAGGTTTCAGCAATAGAACCACCAGCTTGGATAGACCCAAGAATGAAGGATTTCAAGCAATACTAAAGCCAGCCATACTGATAGGAGTATTAGTACCAACGTAACTGATTGAAGCTCAACTGATGGATCGTGTACTGAACATTGAAGACTGAAGTCAGGCCAACTGATGTATGAAGACTGAAGTATAGCGATGCTGATGAACAAAGCTATTGGAGTAAAGTCGAAGACTGAAGACTAATATCGAAAGACTGAAGATCGCAGATTGAAGACTCGATGCTGCTTGAAACTAAGAAGACAAGATATGATGAAGTGTCATACCAGCAGCTGACTGTCCATGTGAGAATTCAAAGCTGGCTAGAGAAAGTCAAGCTGACGTCTGAAATTCAAAGCTGTTGATCAATAGTCAAAGCTGGTGATAAGTAGTCAAAGCTGACAATACCAAGTAAAAGTTGGCTGATGAAAAGTCAAAGTTGACTATGTCTACGTCAAGCTGAAAGCATCCAACTGACTCAGGTTCTCAAGATGATAAAAGACGACAGTTCAGCCTACTAATAAAAGACGGAGCAGCCTCGACTGGCCCAACCTGGAGTTAACATACTGATAAAACACGGAGTCAACTCAACTGGAAAAACACAAAATATTTAAGCCTTGAGTGTTTGACTTGCTACATGTAATAACGTATCTGCAGAAGATCCTAACATGCTAGAAGATTGTTTCAGAGTTTTAGAGCTACAATGTAAGATAATATAGACCCTGACAATGACGAATGAGGATTCAAATGGAAAGAATTCAAATGACAACTAGAAGGACATGATTGGTCCTCCCTCTAAAGATATTATTCATCATCTTCTCTATATATACGTGCAAAATCCAACCTTTGAAGGTAATCGAAATGTTGCGCATTCAAAGTATCTAAAGCATGCAATGTTTAATACTCAAGTATATCAAACAACGATTTTGAAGAAGGAAGTTTACAGTGTTATCAGTAAACCTTTAGAGCTCAAATATAATTATTAGCTCAACGTTTTAGTATACACTTCCTTAAGTCTAGATTACTACTATTTGTATATCTTAAGTCTAGACACACTGAGCTTGTCGCCTGTGACAACTTAGAATTGTAGCTGGAAAACCCCTCTACAAAAATACCCCTGTTTAAGTAGAAGCTTGGGCAAGTAGGAAACGAAGTATCAGTTGATGAAAGCTTCGTTATCTTTGTACCTATAAGCAAGTGGTTTAGGTCGACTGCAGCCTTAAGTAGTCAGAGGTTTCCTTGCATCCGCAAGTGTAGGAAAATCTTATTTTACCGATGCTCCGAGGGTCTATCTTGGATATTTAATTCACCATACATTGATTATATTTCTAGCATGCACCTATATAATTAATTTGAACATATAGGTGTTTACTTGTGTTTACCTACGAATATCTAGGATATCGGATCAATTGCGAACTCCAGCTTTAATCTTCTGGACTGTATCATGGATGACTATTCTCCAATACTGAGTGAGAGCAATATATGGAGAATAATATAAAATTTTGCCTCATATATCATGCAAAGTAATTTTTGAAAATTACAATGATGCTTAGGATAATTTGATTTTCTCTCAACTTGTATTTATAATGCATTCCTAAAATCCTATTTGGATAGTATCCTTGCATATCTAATAAATAAAATAATTATCTTCAATCCCTGAAGATAAATCATATCTAGAATAATTATCTCTTGATATCTAATAATATAAGATACTATTTATCTAGATATTGGAGATGTATGAAAATAATACATAAATCAAAACAGAGTCCCAGTGGGACCCTATAAAGGGGATGAAATTTCATGCAGATACAGGCCTTTATAGGCCAGCCCAGGGATCAAATGCAATGATTAAAGATGGGCCTAAAATGAATTACTTATTTTATCTTCAGCCAAGAACATAAATTAATTAATAAATATTTATTCATTCCACTAGAGAACAAATATTGACTTATCCCTTTATTACTGAAGTTGAGTCGGGCTTGCACTTAGACTTACGAATCCCCGTATTTAAGATATCGTACGTCCATTAGTTATTTATAGCACTCTAACTGCTTAAAATAATTAATCTCCTTAGTTCCTTAAGTTGTACCACTCAACCTTATTATTATACTTAAGCAAACTCAACCTGCAAGGTTTAGTACAATAAAAATTTTGAGCTCTTTAAGGGGACGTCATCATTCTAAACGGATACGGTAACTCGATATAGGTAACTAGCATGACATACAAGCACTGCCACCACCCAAGATGCGGAGAATCTTGGGTTATTTCATATAACCTTTTTCCATAACAAGTTAAAATGATGGTCAATAACTCATACTTACCTAAAACCTTATCGATGTTTAGAACAACGTAAAGTCACGGAGATCGAGGTTCTTCACAACGATCAAGTAGAAGAACTCATCTCACTGTGATCCATCAATGGTCAAGACGTACCAGCATAGACAATCAACCAAGTCAAGTCACTTCTTATCTATATACTGCAACCTATACCAACAACTCGTCCTCAAGTTGTCTCAACTGTGATCCTTTTTATATCACAACTAGCTTAACCAATCATACAAACTTCTATGATCTTCTACACACTGTATGATCTAACTTTCATATGAGATAATAGGAAAACATATGCAATCAAGTAAACAATTCAGATAGAAGATTGTAATAGTGGTAACATGAAACATTGTATACAAGCTCAATCATTCTGCTTTCAATATACAATGGTGGACTCTGCAATGCACCGCTACTTTGCACTCCGCCAAATACGGCTCCACCTCCCAAGGTCAACACATAGCCTGAGATAGACTTCTTCTCATCACGGTCAACTTGAAAATCTGAGTTTGAATAACCCAAATGCATTAGACTATCTGCTTAGTAAACTAGCCCATAATCTCGAGTCATTTTCAGGTACTTGAATATATGCTTTACCGCAGTCCAATGAGCTTGTTCAGTGTTAGACTGATATCTTGCTACTATACCTACCACATATCAGATATCGGGCCTCGTACACAGCATTGCATACATGAGACTTCCTACAACGAAAGCGTAGGGAACGTGTCTCATTTTCTCTATCTCATTTACAGTCTTTGGCGACTACTCTTTAAATAATTGAACGCCATGTCTCAGATAAGCTTAACATTTTCCTCTTGCGATCTCGATAAACCATGATCCCAAGATTGTACGCTGCATCTCTTAAGTCTTTCATCTGTTAACAGCTTCACATTATTGTCAAGTAAAAGGATGTCATCTACGTAAAGTGCAATAAATACCAAGTCACCATTGATATCTAAATGATACACTCAAGTCTCGCTAGGCAACTGGGTAAAACCATAGGTTTTTACCATCTCATCAAAGCGTAAGTTCCATGATCGAGAAGCTTGCTTGAGTCCATAAATGGACTTCTTAAGCTTCCACACTAGATGATCATCACCTTTCTTCACATAACCTTCGGGTTGCTGTATATATATGTCTCGATCTTCCGCAAGGTAACTGTTTAAGAAAGCGGTTTTCATATCCATTTGCCAAACCTCTAGGTTAAAGTAAGCTGCTATGGCCAGAAGAATTCTGATGGACTTGAGCATTGCTACATGCGAAAAGGTATCATTGTAATCGATCCCCTCAATCTGAGTGTACCCTTTTACCACAAGCCTGGCTTTAAAAGCCAAAACCTTTCCATCAGATTCTATGTTCCTCTTATATACCCACTTACTACTTATGGCTTCCTTGCCATCTGATAGAGGTGTTTTCTCGTATACATCCATAGCGGTTATGGACTCAATCTCTAAGTCCATAGAGGCGTGCCACACTCCCGCATCTATGTCTTGTATCGACTGTATGTTCATGGATCGATTATAGCTTGTTCGCCTACTATGACTAAATCCAAAGATTCACCCACGAACATATCCCACTACGATGATGCGTTATTGGCACAAAGGCAACGATGGGTGCAGTAACTTGTGGTTACATTTCTTGCACAACTTGCTAGGTAGGCGCCACTTGTACAACCGATATCCCTAGTGAAACTCTACCAACTTCAATCTCTTGAAGTATCTGGTGTTGATCCCTCCCACTAGACTATACATCTTGTACCTTTGGCGGAATCGATGGTGGAATACGATCATCTTCCATTTCATGAAGAATGATTTCAACTTTGGATTTGTGGTTTTTCATGTAATCCTCCTCCAAAAATTAGGCGTTGGTGCTAATAACGACCTTCTGATCCTTAGGACTATAAAAATAACCAATTTTTGTTCCTCTAGGATATCCTACAAATAGCCTCGTGTCAGATCTAGCTTCCAACTTGTCATCCTTCTTGTTCAGCATATGTGTTGGACTACCCCAAATCCTTATATGGCTTAAACTAGGCTTACACTCAAATCATAACTTGAAAGGGGTCTTGTCGACTGACTTGGACGGTACAAGATTGAGCAAATATGCCGCTGTTTCTAAGGCATACCCCCTGAACGAAATAGGCAAGGTTGCATAACTTATAATTGATCTAACCATCTTTTAGAGAGTCCTATTTCTTCGCTCTAACATACTGTTTTGCTGCGGTGTGCCCGCTGTAGTGAAGCTGGGACGTAATCCCACACTGCACCAGGTAGTCCATAAACTCATTGATGAGATATTCGCCACCACAATCAGACCGCAGTGACTTGATACTCTTACCTAGCTTCATCTTCATTGCCGCTTTAAATTCTTAAAATTTCTCAAAGCATTCAAAGGTCGATTTGTATATCGAAAGCGTTTGGTTGAGCAGATACAATGTTTCTGTTACCACTATTACAATCTCCTATCCGAATTGAATACTTGATTGCATATATCCGTGTCCCCTTATCTCATATATAAGTTAGATCATACAGGTGTAGAAGATCACGTAAGTCTCGTATGATTGGTCAAGCTTAATGAGATATAAAAGTTTCACACCGAGACAACTTAAGGACGAGTTGTCGGTTTAGCCGCAGATAGATAAGAAGTGACTTGACTTAGTTGCTTGTCTATGCCGGTACGCCTCGACGTATCAAGGATCACGTGAGATGTGTTCTTCTATCCGACCGTCGTGAAGAACCAAGATCTCGTGACTTACGATGATCTAAACCTCGATAAGGTATTAGGTGAGTATGAGTTGCTCGACCATCACTTTGACTTGTTATGGGTAAGGGTTATATGTTCTAACCCAAGATTCTCCGCATCTTGGGTGGTGGCGATGCTTTTATGTCACCGGTTATCTCAGACGAGTCACCGATCCGCTTAGGATGATGACGCCCCTTAAGGAGCTCAAAGGTTTATCAGACTAAACCCCGCAGTCGAGTTAGCTCAAGTACAATAATAAGGTCGAGTGGTACTACTTAAGGAAATGAAGTTATTAATCGCTTTAAGCAATGATTGCTATAAATGATTAATGGACGCTCGATATCTTAAATACGGGATTCAGAATGTCTAAGTGCAAGCCCGACTCAACTTCGGTAATAAAGGGTAAGTCAAGATTTATTCTCTAGTGGCATGAATAAATGTTTATAAATTAATTTATGTTATGGGTTGAACATAAGATAATTAATTTATTTGAGGCCCATCTTTATTCCTTGCATTTGATCCTCTGGCGGCCCATCCAGTTCGTAGCAAGAGGAAAATCGCTACTTGATGCTCCATCGCAAGATTTTATTCTCTTTATCCCACAAGGATATTATTATATTTATGGTATATGCATAGATCCTTTCCATATAAGATTATGGTAATAATCCCGAGAGTATGGAAATAATCATGAGAGTATGGAAATAATCCCGAGATTATGGTATTTTTCCATATAGATTATGGTAATTTCCATATAGGATTATGGTAATTTCCATACGGGATTAAGGTAGTGCATTATAAATATAAGGTATGAGATAAAGTTCAGGTTAATGCTCACATAATTAACCTAGAATTTTCGCCCCTCATAGCATTCTCGAGAGTTTTCAAAATTGGGAAGTGAGAGCAAAGGGTGATTTTTCCAAGCATTCTCCATAGATCGCCTCACCGACGCTGAGATTGGGCAATCGGATACGCCCGTAAGGTCAAAGCACGAGTCTCGATCCGCCGATCCGCTCATCCCGATCCACCTCGATGATTCAAAGGTAAACACGAGAAAACCCTACGTGTTGCAATTAATTAAATAGACGATGCTAGGATTATAATCAATGTATGGTGAATTAAATATCCAAGATAGATCCTCGGGCAGGGCTTAACATATGTTTTCCTACACTGGTATCGAGCCCGGGATCGTAATCTTCGCTCGCTGGATTAATTCACGTTTGATTATTACGCATGCTTTATTAATTGTGGATATGTCGCTCATCGTGGCTCGCTTATTATTTTGTCGGATTTTGTTGTTACCCCACGAGAAAATCCGTGGTTAGATTAGATTTTATTCGTAAATCTTATCCGAAAAGAAGAACGAAGACGAAAGAACGAAGAACAAACGACGGAAAACAGTCTCGGCTAGCCCTCGACGGTTTCGCAGCGAGCCTCGCGGTCGCGAGGGCGATCGAGAGGGCGCGGCAACGGGCGTGCGTCACAAGACGAGATCCCTGGCGCCACGCGAGCGAATGATTGGTCGCGAGATTCGCCCGCGAGGCAACCGGGCCGCGGCGAGCAAGCGACGGGCGCGCGTTCACGCGCGAGAAACCCGGCGCTTAGCGAGCGTACTCGCGGTCGTGAGATTCGTCGGCGGGCGACGACATCTCGGCAGATGTTCGGCGCCGGGCGTGGCCGCACGCGCAGCTCGACGGGTCGCTGGTCGCATTAGCGATCGCGAGGTAGCCCGCGAGGACACGCGCGCAAAGCGGCGCGCGGAAGGGTCGGGCGGCTGGGCTTTGCCGCAGTAGCTGCCCAAGACAGATGGGCCGACCCGCCCGCACTCGCTTTTTCCACCCCAACCCAGATTTTCCGGTCCGTGCCCATGCACACGAGGCCCATTTGTTGAATCCGTCCGTGCTCTGCACGCGAGGCCCATTTTCAAGTTTAATTGCACTTTGTAAATCTATGTAATAGATTAGATATAAATGTGCAGTGTTTCACGATCGGGGCGCTATGAACGTTTATTTTATTTTTAATCGCTCATATGCATGTCATGGATGTTTAAATTATGCGAGAGTATGCTATGTATGTTTATATTACGCTGACAAACCTTAAGTGTTTTACGTAATTGGATGCGCATAGTAAGCATGCTAGGTTTATCGCTTATCAAGCATATTTTAGAATTCTCGAGCATGTTTTACATGTCGAGTTCTATAGAAAAGCATGCTAGATTACGTGATCCGCATGGACAAAACTTTGAATAAAAAGACTAGCAAGCAACCCGACAAATTAATTTTTCAAATTAAAATGTCAAGACCTCCACCTTTGATCTCTAAACAAAGCGAGACGATCGTGAGTAAACGCCCACCCGCGTGGCTTGCTTCGCACTGCTTATCATAAGTTTGTTAGATGAGATTTCTAAATAAAACTTTTAAATCTATTGAGAAGTGGGAGTTTCATGTAAACGCCCACACGCTGGCTTGATGTGCGATTTTCATAAGTTCTCTAAAGATAGATATAAAAGAGATAACAAAAGAATTTCAATTGAAGCTGTATGGTCCGAGTGAGTATGCCAATTCTAAGAATTCATTTTCGCCGTTAAAATTGTGGTCAATGCTTAGACATCACCTCAAGTACAACTTCCCGCCAAGTCCTTTCGCGATAGTGATGTGGTCTAGTAAGGTCCAATCGTTAATTTCATTTGTCATAAGGATAAGTCGACATGGATTGAAATTAAACGACTAAAAGGTATATTTTAGTCCGTCGAGGGGTTCATGTAAACGCCCACACGCGTGGCTTGCATGTGGGATTCCTGGGCGATTGGAGGTTTCAATTAATATTGTTTTATCAAAAGGTTACAATATTATTGTTACGAATTATATGCGATCGTATGCTTATGTGTTTATATTATCGCTTCGTATATGTCTCTTACGCCGATTATCAATATGCTCGCACAAAACTGTTATCCGTCCAAATTTTATCGAGTGGAAACGAAACATGGAATATGTTCTTATCGTCAAGAACACATGTTTGTTCTCACTACTCCTAAACCCGATGCCCCATCGACGATCGACTAATGAGCAATGAGAGTCAAGCGGACTTTGAAATAAGTCAAACAATATGGCTAAATGCTATATGATGACTACTATGTCCAAAGGCTTGTACCGCAAAGATCACCGATGGTAGACGCGATCGATATTTGGTCAAGTCTCGAGAGTAAGTTTGGGCATCGGATCGACGATCCGCTTCCACACAATGAGAGAAATCTTGGCGTGTAAGATGGAAGAAGGAAGTTCGGTCCATGAACATGTCTCCCATACGACTCATCTCATGGATAGTCTTGATAAGTTGGGAGGAGGTATCGTGGCAAGCCAAGGTCGATATCATCCTCAATACACCGCCCAAGTCTTTTGAGAACTACAGAATGCGATCATGAGCAAGACCGAGTTTACACTTAGTCGGCTGCTTAATGATCTCGTGGTCGGAAGGAGTTATGGGAAAAGGAGCACATGCTCTTGCTAGCACATCTAAGGGCCCAAAATTTTCGTTGCAAAATGGAAATAGAAAAGGGTACCAAAGTGGAAGAGGCAAGGTAAATAGTGGAAGTAATGGGAACAAGAACATGGTTGCCACCGAGGCTCAAGAAGCCAAAGGAGAAGGCAAGTGCTTCAAGTGCGGTAAGATCGGGCATTGGAAGGCCAAGTGCCCTATGCTCAAGGCTCAAGGTACGCCGCTTGCTTTAGTAACGGAAACATGTTTAGCGACTTGTTCTACCCATTCTTCGGTAGTAGATCTGGCGCAATCGATCATGTTTGTTACACCTGCGAGGTTCCCGCGACAAGGGAGTGCTTGATGGCGAGATAACGATTCCATGGGCAACGCGCGAAAGTCGAGGCCGTTGCAGTTGGAGATGTTACTTTATGTTTTGAGAAAACAGCTTTAGTTTTGAAAGACGCTTTATATGTGCCGGATTTTCACGAACCTTGTTTCGCTTTTGAAATTATTTACTCATGGATATTCTCATATTTTTGATAGTGGTGTTTCTATCATAAGAAATGACGGTTATCTGTGTTGCACGTTATATAATTCGCTTTATACTATTTCTCGCCAAACATAATACCTATAACTATGTTGCATCTTCATCAAACCCTAAAAGAGAAAGTTTTCTTCAGAAGATGACTCTACTTTTCTCCTGGCATCTTAGATTAGGTCACATCAATCTAAATAGGATCCAAAGACCGGCTAAGAATGGAGCGTTGGGTAATCTCACTGTTACATTCGCTCCCACCGCGAATCCTCAGATAGAAGGTAAGATGTCGACTGCACCTTCAAAGCGAAGGGTTATAGAGCCAAAGAAATGTCGAGTTAGTCCATTTCGACTGTGGACCGATGTCCACACAAGCTCGTGGAGGGTACGAGTATTTTGTCACTTTCATCGACGACACTCAAGGTACGGACACGATACCGCTTCACCGCAAGTCCAATGCTTTGAGAAATTCAAAGAGTTTAAGGCGGAAGTGGAGACGGCTAGGTAAAGTATCAAGTCATCGCTCGATCGCGGTGGCGAATACCTCAAGAACGAGTTTATGGACTATCTAGTGAAGTGTGGGATTACCTCCCAACAAGATTTCACCGGCACACCACAAAGAAATGGTGTGTCGAGCCAAGAAATAGACTCTTTTAGAAATGGTTAGATCAATGACGAGCTATGCAACATTGCTTATTTCGCTCGGGGTATGCCTTAGAACAATGCATACTTGCAAATCTAGTACCATCCAAGTCACCGAAAAGACCCTTTCGAGTTGTGGTTTGGGCGCGAAGCCCGCTTTAAGCCACATAAGGATATGGGGCGATCCAAAGACACGTCTTTGAACAAGAAGGCCGACAAGTTGGAGGCTAGATCCGACGCAAGGCTATTTATCGCTATCCTAGAGGAACGAAAGGTGGTTTATTCTATAGTCCCAAGGATCGGAAGGTCATTATTAGACTAATGCTCGATTCTTAGAAGAGGACTACATGAAAATCATAAATCCAAAGTTGAAATCATTCTTCAAGAATTAGAAGATGATCGATTCCACCACCGATTAGGCCAAAGGTGCGAGATGTCGAGTCTAGTGGGAGGATCGACACCCGATACTTCAAGAAATTGAAGTGGGTCGAGTTCCACCGAGATACCGACCGCATGTTGGTACCTACCCAACAAATAGTGCAAGTTAGAGAACCACAAGTATCTCGCACCCACCGCTGCTATTGTGCCGAGAACCTCGTCGTAGTGGGAGGGTTGTTCGTCAACCCGAGCGATTTATGTTCGTGGGTGAATCTTCGGATTTAGTCCCGTGAGACGAACATGCAATAATCGACCCATGGACATACAAGGAGGCGATACAAGATATTGATGCAAGATCATGGCACACCGCTATGGACTTAGAAATGGAGTCCATAACGGCTATGGATGATATGAAAAGACACTTCACCGGATGGCAAGGAAGCCATAGGTAGTAAGTGGATATACAAGAGGAAGAGAGATTCCGATGGAGAGGTTTCGCTTTTAAAGCCGTGCCAGGCGAACGGGTACACACTCTGATTGAGGGCATCGATTTCGATGAGACCTTTTCACCAGAGCAATGCTCAAGTCCATCGTAATTCTTCCGCCATAGCAGCCCACTGAACCTAGAGGTTTGGCAAATGGATGTTAAAACCGCTTAAACGGTTACCTTGAGGAAGGTAGAGACATCTATATGCAAGAACTCAAGGTTATGTGGTAAAGGGTGAAGAGCATCTAGTATGGAAGCTAAGAAGTCCATTTATGGACTTAAGGTGCCTCCCGATCATGGAACTTACGCTGACGAGGTAGTAAAGTCCCATGGATTTACCCAGTTGCCTAGCGAGAGTTGTGTGTATCTGTTAGATGTCAACGTGATGTGGTTTTTCTTGCACTTTATGTAGATGACATCCTTCTAGTTGGCAACAACGTGAAGTCGTTATCGACGTAAAGAGTTGGCTATCCGATCGCTTCAAATGAAACACTTAGGAGATGCAAGCAGACATTCTGGGATCAAGGTTTACCGAGATCGCAAGAAAACAATGTTGAGCTTATCTCAAAGCGCCCCACATTGATATCGTGATTACTCATTTTAGTATGCAGACCGCCAAGAAAGGATTGCTACCTTCGGACATGGCGCTCCTTTATCTAAGACGCAATACCTATGACCAAAGGAGATAGAGAAATGAGACAAGTTCCTTACCCTTCGCCGTAGGAAGTCTCATGTACGCAATGCTATGCACGAGGCCCGATATCTGTCATGCGGTAGCATAGTAGCTAGATATTAGTCTAACCTCGACAAGCTCATTGGATCGCAGAAAGCATATACTCAAGCACCAAAAGACTCGAGATTATAGGCTAGTTTACCATGCGATAGTCTAATGCCTGGGTTATATAGACTGGATTTCAAGCCGACCGTGATGAGAAAAAGTCAACCTCGGGCCATGTGTTTACCTTGGGAGGTGGAGCCGATCCCGTGGAGTGCAAAGCAAATGATGCATTGCGGACTCTACCATGGAAGCGAATATGTAGCCGCCACGGAGGCTTCTAAGGAGGTCAGATGGTTCAAGAACTACCTCATGGATCTAGATGTGGTACCGGTTTGCCCAAGAGTATCATAGTTTATCGTGATAACTCGGTGCATGGCAAACTCGAAGGAACCACGGACCCACAAGCGCGACCAAACACATAGAGAGAAAGTACCATGTCATACGAGAAATCGTTAGACGAGGTGACGGTCGATTGAAAAGATTGATACGACGGAAAATCTAGCGGATCCATTCACGAAGAGCCCGCCGCAAAAGTCTACGATGGACACGTTAGAGGACTCGATTATGCTGATGGCACCCACTTAGAAAGGAAACTTTGTATAAGTGGGAGAAGCAAAGTGATGGTTGTTTGTAATAGCTAGTAGAGACACATCAGATACTAAAAGTTTGCTTTAGTATAAGTGGGAGATTGTTGGATTTGTATACGAAAGCGCTTGGTTGAGCTTGTATACAATGTTTATCGTTACCACTATTACAATCTCCTATCTCGAATTGAATACTTGATTGCATATATCCGTGTCCCCTTATCTCATATATAAGTTAGATCATACAAGGTGTAGAAGATCACGTAAGTCCGTATGATTGGTCGCTTAATGAGATATAAAAGTTTCACAACCGAGACAACTTAAGGACGAGTTGTCGGTTTAGCCGCAGATAGATAAGAAGTGACTTGACTTAGTTGTTTGTCTATGCCGGTACGCGTCTCGACGTATCAAGGATCATAGTGAGATGTGTTCTTCTATCCGACCGTCGTGAAGAACCAAGATCTCGGTGACCTACGATGATCTAAACCTCGATAAGGTATTAGGTGAGTATGAGTTGTCGACCATCACTTTGACTTGTTATGGGTGAGGTTATATGTTCTAACCCAAGATTCTCCGCATCTTGGGTGGTGGCGATTTTGTATGTCACACCGGTTATCTCAGACGAGTCACCGTATCCGCTTAGGATGATGACGCCCCTTAAGGAGCTCAAAAGGTTTATTGTACTAAACTCGCAGTTGAGTTAGCTCAAGTACAATAATAAGGTCGAGTGGTACTACTTATGAAATGAAGTTATTAATCGCTTTAAGCAATGATTGCTATAAATGATTAATGGACGCTCGATATCTTAAATACGGGATTCGTAATGTCTAAGTGCAAGCCCGACTCAACCCGGTAATAAAGGGTAAGTCAAGATTTATTCTCTAGTGGCATGAATAAATGTTTATAAATTAATTTATGTTCAATGAACATAAGATAATTAATTTATTTGAGGCCCATCTTTATTCCTTGCATTTGATCCCTGGGCGCCCATCCAGGCCCGTAGCAAGAGGAAAATCGGCGCCCCTTGATGCTCCATTGGCAAGATTTTATTCTCTTTATCCCACAAGGATATTATTATATTTATGGTATATGCATAGATCCTTTCCATATAAGATTATGGTAATAATCCTGAGAGTATGGAAATAATCCTGAGATTATGGTATTTTTCCATATAGGATTATGGTAATTTCCATATAGGATTATGGTAATTTCCTTATGGGATTAAGGTAGTGCATTATAAATATAAGGTATGAGATAAAGTTCAGGTTAATGCTCACATAACTAACCTAGAATTTTCAGCCCCTCACAAAGCATTCTTGAGAGTTTTCAAAATTGGGAAGTGAGAGCAAATGGTGATTTTTCCAAGCATTCTCCATAGATCGCCCTCACCGACGCTGGAGATTGGGCAATCGGATACAGTCCGAGAAGGTCAAAGCACGAGTCTCGATCCGCTCGATCCGCTCGATCCGCTCATCCCGATCCACCCCGATGGATCCAAAGGTAAACACGAGAAAACCCTCACGTGTTGCAATTAATTAAATAGAAACATGCTAGGATTATAATCAATGTATGGTGAATTAAATATCCAAGATAGATCCTCGGGGCGAGGGCTTAACATATGTTTTCCCTACATTCAGACTTGCGGTGAAGCAGGTATACATATCCGTATCTTGAGTAATCGTCATTGAAAGTGACAAAATACTTGTACCCTCCACGAGCTTGTGTAGACATCGATCCACACAGGTCAGAATAGACTAGTTCTAACACCTCTATGGCTCTATACCCCTTCGCTTTGAAGGGTCCGATCGACATCTTTCCCTTTCTATAGGATTCACAGACTGAGAACGAAGTAACCGTGAATTCGCCCAACACTTCATTCTTAGCCAATCTTTGGATCCTATTTAGATTGATGTGACCTAATCTAAGATGCCAAAGGTATGTATAGTCCTCTTGTGAAGAAAACTTCATCTTCTTATGGTTGGATTTAGTAGATGCAACATAATTATAGGTATTATGCTTAGCAGAAATAGTATAAAGAGAATTATATAATATGCCCCCACAGATAAACTCGTCATTTCTCATGATAGACACACCACTGTTAAAAACAACATAATATCCATGAGTAAATAGTTTAACAACAGAAACAAGGTTCCCCCGAAACTCTGTCACATAAATAACATCTCTTAATACTAAAACTATCCTATAAAAGCATACAGAAACATCTCCGACTGCAACGACCTCGACTTTCACCGTGTTGCCATGGAGATTGTTATCTCACCATCACTTAGCTGCCTTGTCTGCAGGAATCCATGCAAGGTGTAACAAACATGACCAGTTGCACATGTATCTACTACCCATGAATGAGTAGAACAAGTCGCTAAACATGTTTCCGTTACTAGAGCTAATGGCATACCTTGAGCCTTGAGCATAAGGCAATTAGCCTTCCAATGCCCAGACTTATAGCATTGGAAACACTTGCCATTCTCCTTTGGCTTTTTCAAACCGCTGGTAGAGCCCTTTGTATTACTCCCACTGTTTCATTTAGTCTTAGCATATCTTGAATTCCACTTTACCTTTTCATCTTTCGATAGAGCAGTGGTATTCCTTGAGGTGCGTACTAAAGACTTTGTACCTTTACCCATCTTGCTTTCCACCGTTACCAGATCCTTTTACAATGAATCTAGAGTATGATTCTTTTCAAATAGGATTATGCTATCATGGACGTCATCAAAAGAATTCGGTAAAGTATTGAGGATTATATCGATCTTCACATCATCATCAATATATCCTCCAACCAATTTGAGCTCTCTAAAGAGATTGATCATTTTCTCTACATGGTCATGCACTTATTCGTCTTCCATCATTGAACTTGACATGATCAATTTTGTCAACTTATAACTAGCAATTATGTCCGACTCCCCATACGATTTCATGAGATTTAGCCAGATAATGGCTGCATCCTCTATCTCTTGATGCTGGAGTTGCAAGGACTCGCACACGGTAACCAAAATAAGGCACTTTGCCATTCTATTTGATTTATCGTATTTCCCGAGGTATAGTGAGTATAAATAAATTTTCTTTAGCAATAAGAACAATCTCAATGTTTTGTTTCCACTCAATATAGTTCGGACCAGATAAGGGGTTTTGTTCGAGCATATTGATAATCGGAGTTAGAGACATATCTGAAAAGTAATGTAAAAATAAGCATACAAATGAAATTAATAATTAGACCTTAACTAGACCACATCACTATTGTAAGAAGGGACTTCACGGAAAGTTGTACTTGAGGTGATGCCTAAGCATTGATCACAATTTTGACGGCATAAATCGAATTCTTAGAATTAGCATACTCATGCGGACCATACCGCTTCCATTTCAATTTTGTTTGTCACCTTATTTTACATCTATCTCTAGAGAACTTATGAGAATTACACATGCAAGTCACGCTTGTCGACCTTTACACGTGAAACTCTCACTTCTCAATAGATAAAAATATTTCATTTAAAAATCTCATCTAACAAACTTATGTTGAACATTGCAAGCAAGCCACGCTGTGGACATTTACTCACTGTGTGTATCACTTTGTTTAGAGATCAAAATATGGATGTCTTGACGTTTTTAATTTAAGAATTAAAATATCGGGTTTCTTGCTTAGTCTTTTTATTTTAAAAGGTTTGTCCATGTAGATCACGTAGTTCTAACATGATGTTTCTAGAACTCAATATATAAAACATGATCGCAGAATTCTAAAACATGCTTTAACACGTGATGAACCTAGAATGCTGCTAAACACAATTAACCATGAAAACATATATCCATGTTTATCTACGTAATTAAACATACATATCATGCTACTGCATAATTTAAACATCCACGACATGTTATGAACGATAAAAATAAAATTCATTCATTCATCGCATTCCAATCGTGAACGGGCCTGCCTAATTTATTACATAAATTTACAAAGTAAATATCTTCAATTTTTCTTTAAAACGGGTCTCGCGTGCATGGGCACGGACCGGACTCATCCAAACTGGATTTGGGCTGAAAAATAAAATCTGGGCCGGAACAGTCATTTGGGCTGGTCGGGTCGGAAAAATTAGATCTGTGTCGGTCAAGGGTTTGGGTCGGGTCGGCTCAAGTGGGCTGGGTCATGCGCATGGGCCTACGCGCTAGGGCACGGCCTAACGCGTGCCCAGCCATAATCTGTCGTCCCTCGCCTGCTGATACGGTGTGTGCGTGTGCGGATGGGTCGCGCGCTGAGGCCGCACGGTGTGCTCTCCCAATGCATGCCCGCGCGCTTCACGCTTGTGCCCCATCGTCCTTACACTACACGTCGACATCGTCGAGTACCCGCCGAGCATTGAGAACCCACACGCCAAGCGCTCGCACGCCAGTGCGACGCCGCGTGCATGTGCGCTCTTCCCCGCCCAACGCCATCCGCCTGCGCCCGAGCGCACCCTGCACGTTGGGTATAACAACGTACTATGCACGATGGGCACCACCACACGATGTTGTTGCTGCGCTGTTACTCCCGCGAGCACTGAGCACGTCAAGGTATTGTCGCTCGTCTGCCATGCGTACTTGCATGCATCTCGCATGTTGGGCTTGCCCACATGCTGTGCGTGACGGACACCCGTGCGATGAGTACGTGCATCATCGCATATGTACCCCCGCACGTCTGGCATGGCCATGCGTCTTGCCGCAAGACGTGCTTTTGTCGACGTTCCTCCCAATTCACCATACGACAGAACTCGCCGTCTCGTCTCGTTCTTCGTGTTCTTTGTCTTTATTCTTTGTTGTTACAGATATAATTTACAAAAAATAAATTCTAATCTAACCACAAATTTTCTCGTGGTGAAAAACGATTCCAACGAATAAACAAAATAATTGAGCTACGATGAACGATAAATCCATAATTAATTATAGCACACGTAATAATCAAACGTGAATTAATCCAACCGAGCCAAGATACTGATCCCATGCTCTAATACCAATTGTAGGGAATCTTATTTTACCCATGCTCCCGATGATCTATCTTGGATGTTTAATTCACCATACATTGATTATATTCCTAGCATGTAGCTATATAATTAATTACAACACATAGGTGTTTACTCGTGTTTCTTTTGAATTTATGGGATATCAGATCAATTGTGGACTCCAACTTTGATCTTCTAGACTGTATCCCGGATGCCTATTCTTCAATACTGAGTTAGAGCAATTTGTGGAGAATATTGTAAAATTTCGCCTCATATATCATGCACAAGTTTTGCAAATTACAATGATTCTTAAGATAATCGATTTTCTCTCACCTTGCATTTATAATGCATTCGTAGAATCCTATTTAGATAGGATCATTGCATATCTAATAAACATAATAATTATCTTCAATCCCTGAAGATAAATCATATCTAGAATAATTATCTTTTGATATCTAATAACATCAGCTAATATCTATCTAGATATTGGAGATGTATTAAACTAATACATAAATCCGAACAGAGTCCTAGTGGAACTCGATAGGATGGATGAAATTTCATGCAGATATAGGCCTTGATGGTCGCCCATGGATCAAATGTAAAGAATAAAGATGGGCCTAAAATGAATTAATTATCTTAAGTTCAGCCTATAATATAAATTAATTCATAAATATTTATTCATTCCACTAGAGAACAAATGCTGACTTACTCATTTATTACTGAAGTTGAGTCGGGCTTGCATTTAGACTTTAAGAAGCCCTATATTTAAGATATCGCACGTCCATTAATTATTTATATCTTTCTGACTGCTTAAAATAATTAATCTCTTTAATTTCTTAAGTAGTACCACTCAACCTTATTATTGTACTTGAACTAACTTAACCTGTAGGGTTTAGTACAATAAAGTTCTTGAGCTCCCTAAGGGGACATCATCATCCTAAATGGATACGGTGACTCGATACATGAAACTAGCATGACATACAAGCATTGCCACCACCCAAGATACGAAGAATCTTGAGTTATCTCATGTAACCGTCACCCATAACAAGTCAAAGTGATGGTCATCAACTCATACTCACCTAAAACATTATCAACGTAAAGTCATCGAGATCTAGGTTCTTCACGACGGTTAGATAGAAGAACTCATCTCACTATGTTCCATCAATACGTAAGAGACATACCAGCATAGACAAGCAACCAAGTCAAGTCACTTCTTATCTATACTGTAGCCTATATTGACAACTCGTCCTCAAGTTGTCTCAGTGATCCCTTTTATATCTCATTAAGCTTGACCAATCATATAGACTTCTGTGATCTCCTACACACCGTATGATATAACTTTTGTATGAGATAAATGGACATACATATGCAATCACGTAAACAATTCAGATAGGAGATTGTAATAATGGTAATAGAAAATATTGTATACAAACTCAACCATTATACTTTCAGTATACAAATCCAACACTTCCATCTTCCTGAATCTATCAACCATTAAGGTATACTTGGTCAGAAACTTGTCGTTACTGTACTCAACTTTGTCTTTTGTTGGCTTCTTTGTTTCTTTGCTCCTATCAGCTTTGCGGGCGACATCTTTGTTTGTGCTGACTTAAGCGTCTTATTCAGATTCTTCAGCCTTTGATGACTCTTGAGTACGTCTGATTTCACACTCGTCAGCTTTCAACGTTGAGAAGATCTTGTCCGTAGACATCTCATTGAAATCAATTTTCTTCTGAAGTGCTACTGTGTGGACTTTCCAATGAATAACGTGGGGGTGCCCAAAGGACTTTGAGATTGATTTCTCGTTGAGTATAGTTTTTCTTCCAGATCACTAAAATCTCATTGATGATTATGGTGAATCTGAGTTCCATGTCATCAATGGATTCTCCCATTTTTTGCTTGAAATCATCGAACTTCTAACAAGCTATCGTAAGCTTGTTTTCTTTGATTTCCTTGGAGCCTGCACATAGGCTCTCCAGCACGTCCCACATCTCTTTTGTTGTTTCACATTTCGTCAGTTTCCCAATGTGAGAGTTGGAAACTTTTCCAGAGATGATGTTCTTAGCAAGGTTTTCGAGTTCATCTTGTTTGCGTTCTTCTAAGTTGAAGTCTACTTTATCCTTCGCTTTGAACTCGTAGGTAGGTTCTTGTCCCAGTTGTGTGCTTACTTACATCACCTTCTCTCTGATAATGATTGGGCCATTAGTGATGACCTTCAACATGCGGCAGTGTTGCGCGGTTAGGTAGCTTTTGAGTCTGAACTTTCAGATCTCGTAGTTGTCTACCGCAAAGGTGGGGAGAGAAGTAGACCTGCTGTAGTTAGTTTCCATCACACAAAATATTCATCAGTATGCAAAAAGTTTATGATTTTATGGATCATTTCTAAAACAATGACCATTGGGGGAGTTAGTTGCTCTTGTGAACAACCTGTTCTGATACCAATTTATAGGTCCCACTGGTACGTTCTTGTGTATGAGGGGAGGGAAAATACACCAGGTGGGCAAATTAAAACTTATGTTGACAAGATCGATCAGATTCGAGATCGACTAGTCGGTTAATCGGCGACCAAGATCGATGTCGTGATAGCTGGTCAGTTCAAATAATGGTTGTCTTGTACTGAGTGATATCAGTTAGCAAACCTTCTGACTGCTAAAGCAGCAAGCTAGTTAGAGTGATAACTTATGTTCGTGCGGAATGTGGTGGTTATTTATTTGCCTTACGTAAAATGGATAATCAGGTTTAAACACTTAGTCATGTATTGATTAGTCAGTATTCAGTTTATGACTCCTCAGTATCAAACGGATACTGTTAGAGGGTTTTAAAACAATGATGTGCTGTTGTATGTTAATAATGACAATTCAATAACAGGCAATGTAAAGACAGTACTGAAAGTAAATAACACGTTGGTTTTCATGTTGTTCGGAGATCAACTCCTACATCCACGGACTGATTGCCGAATCACTGCACTAGCTTGGGATTGGGCTTGTTTACAGGTATAAGAGTAAACCTAGCTACTGTGGTCACTTTATGGTATCCCGCCAAAGTTGGAGTTCTTCCTATGCTTCGCTGGTGCTAGGAAATCCTAATTGCTTTCAGGATGCAGTTAACTTAACCTCTAGCTTACGGGTGCTAGAAACTAAGCTTTCAGCAACAAACACTTCGTTGCTTACTTGTCCAAACTTCTATTAAACTGTGTGGGGTTTTCCAACTTAAGATCTAAGTTATCACAGACGATAAACTCATGATGTTTAGGCTTAAGATATATAAGATGGATATCCTAGACGTAAGGAAGTATATATGAAATCTCGAGCTAGTAAGTAAATTAAGCTCTGGAGATTTGCTGATACTTTGAAGAACTTCATTCTTCAAAATCGTTGTTTGATTGTCTTTGAGCTTTGGCCTGATAGCTTGTTGGAAATTCAATTGTACAGCGTTTCGGCGGTAACCTTTGAAGGTTGGATTTTGCACAAATATATAGGGAGAGATAAGAATAGAGCCGTTGGAGGGACCACTATTCATATTCTTTCATTTTATCGTTTGAATTCTTCTAGTTGAGAGTCATCGTACATCCTCTGACAAATGTCGCATCATCGTACACTATAGTTCTGCAACTCTGAAAAGACGGTATGGCGTGTCAGGATCTTTTGTAGATACGCTACCACACATGTCGAATCAAACACTCAAAGCATAAAATATTTCATGCTTTTTCAGTTGAGTAGACTCCGTGTTTCTTCAGCATGTACTTCATGTTTGGTCAGTCGAGTTTGCTTCAACATATTCTCAGCAGGTTGGACTCCGTCTTTTCTCAACTTTGAACAACCTGAGTCAGTATGATGCTTTTCAATCAGCCGTAGATTTATAGTCAGCTTTGACATTTTATCTTTCCAGCTTTGACTTTGTATTGTTGGCCTGATTACTTATTGTCATCTTTGACTATCGACTGACAGCTTTGACTCCTGATAGTCAGGTTCGACTATTGGTACCCAAATTGGACTATTGATGCTCAGCTTTAATTTTCTCAAAGTCAGTCGGCTGCCTGATATGACACTTGGTCATATCGACTCATTCTCGATCTGTCAGAACTGAGTCTTCAGTCTTCGATCTTGAGGCTTCAATCTTTCTTCTTCCGACGTCATTCTTCAGTCTTCGACTTTACTCTGTCAATCTTTCTATTCAGTTTCACTTGCACTTATGTCTTCAGACTTCCGTTGCCCTTCCTTCAGTCTTCAGTATGCGATCCTTCAGTCGAATTGTTCATCAGTTGTGCTAGTATTGATACTCCTATCATATAACTGGCTTTTGTACTGTTTGAACTTCTTCAATCATCAGAGGTTTTGTATCTAATCAAAACACACAGTTAAGATAGATTTAATTCCCGATACTTAGGAATTTTCACAACAAAACATAAAAAGTTTAGTTTTTTAACATACGAGCAACACTATGTTACATCAATTTGACGATCATCAAGAAGGTTTTTGAATATAATCAAAAACTAAGTTAAGACAGAAATTTTCCCAATAGACCTTTACTCCACTCACAATATAATTAATAATTTTTATTAAAACTCATGCTAAAATTTACCCAAAAAAATTAGAGAAAGGATGGAGTATTATAAATGACTTTGCAAGCACAAAAGTTAGAAGATGTCGTTTTCTATGAGTAATAAAGTTTTTAATAATATCATATCGCATTGTTGTAATTGTCAATAAAGGACTCACTTTTATAATTTCGCCCCAAATCTCATTTTTCTTAGGACGAATCCCGAACATATCCACACAATATCTTGTTTGTAGGCAATCCGACATTGAGAGTGTGATGAAAAAGTAGCACAAGATTCATTACATGAAGAATGAATGGACGATGAAAAGTTACAATTCATTCATTTCATGTATCAATGGCCAGTCGTAATACCACCTGATCCCATTATAATATATAACGATAGCGACATCTCTCCCTCTTTCTCTGTCCACTGGAACTATCCTACAATTGAAAAGACGCTCCTCGCCGCCAGCTTGTCAACTTCTTTACCAGCAAACACTAAATATTCTGATATCTCGTACGTGTGGCCTATGAGGAAATAAATTAATAACAACAATCTACATATATATAAATTTGACAAATGAACAATACACAACATATTTCGTACTAATACCCGAGTGGCGAGACTTCTGTTGTATAAAATACGAGAATTAGTTATTTAGAAATATTATAACAAATTCCCAAGGTCTTAAAAGAAATGAGGATTTTCCAACTCATATATTAATAACATGATATTTACCAAGCTGATATGGGACAAACAGTGCAAGACAGCACTGTTTGCAGATAAAAATGCTTAAATTTCAATCGGACACCATGCCTTCATATCTCAACAGTTACGATCGAGCATCAGTCTTAATCTTCTTCTTTTTTTTAAAAAAAAAGGACAGATTCAGTTTTGTAACTGAATCGACTATAAAAATATATTGTAATTACAAAATGACCTAAAAAATCATGATATTCACGGAATCAACCACCTCTTGCACGAATTTCTCTCTCAAGTCCTGAAGACTTCATTGTCTGGACCTTAATGTTGCCACCATAACTTTTGTTGTTTATTCCAAATCACATATTTGCAAGTTAAAGAAGATTTCACCCACAATAAATATGTTTATTCCAAATCATATATTTGCAAGTTGAAGAAAATTCCACCCACAATAAATATGTTTATTCCAAATCACATAATTACAAGTTAAAGAAAATTTCGCCCACAATAAATATGTTTATTCCAAATCACATATTTTCAAGTCAAAGAAAATTTTACCTATAACAAATATGTTTATTCCAATTCTAGTTCAAATTTTTTATATAACCTCCATATTTAAATAACGAACTAATTGGCTATAAATCTATAAATAATTAGCAAGTTCCAATTATTTTTTTGAATTTATAAAGTTGATGTGTAAATATATCAATTTTGTATTTTGAAATTCCCCAAAATTCATATATAGTCTGGTCAAATCAAAACTGACGTGGCATCAGAGATAGGCGATCTGCCGTGGCAAGTGCAATAATCAAAACGGTATCGTTTTGAGAGAAATTCCAAAATATACCAACATTTATGTATTTACACAGTAACTTTATAAATGTGGGGAAAAACTAGAATTTGCTAAATAGCTCACGGATTTACAGTTAATTAACCTAATAATTATGAAAATTTGCGATTTAAAATTATCTAGTATCTATTTGTGAGTGTGTGTGTGTGGTTGGGGGGGGGGGGGAGTGAGTTTATTAAGAGGCAGAATGTGGTATGCCTCATGTATATAATGTAAAATAAATAAGAATTGACGGCATGTTGTTGTGGTTACGATATTATATACTATTATTGTAATTAAGGATTATATAATGTAATACAAATAATAATTTAATCGTAATTATTATATATAATTATTATGTATATATTATCTCGTCTATATTAACTGAAACATGCCTTCTATCATATACATTAAAAAATTCAGATACTGCAATTATTATTTGTAAAAATTGTCTGTTCTGTAACTTCTATACACTTATTTATTTATTGAGGAGAACATACTATCATTAATGTTTCATAATAGACGAAAATAGACGAAAACTTATTATGTATAGTGAGTTAATGTGTGTAAGTTTATCTTATTTTCTAGAGCCATGAAAACTAAGTAAAAAATATTGGGGTGAAGTCTACTGCGACAATTAAAAATATTATTGTAATACTAAAATTATATTTACTTTAATTAAGTAAAGTAAACTATTAGCTAATTTCAGTTTTTCCTAAATCTATAATCCTGGGACGATATTATTTTGAGTATTGAACTCTCTACGTCACCTATCTCTAGCGTCACGTCATCTATTTCCCATACCACATCAATTTCGATTTGATCGGAGTCTGAATTTAGGGAAATTTCGGATTTACACAAATATTTACGTATTTATGCACCAACCTTATAATTCAAGAAAAAAAATTAAAATTTGATTATAATTTGTCGATTTACAATCAATTAACTCTTAATTAAAACTTTAATCACATATTATCTTTATAGCACTTATTGTATACATCCCCGGTGTTCTCGTGTGTTTGTCTCATGATATAATAAACAATGTTTGGGGAAAACATGTCTCAGGTTTAGAGTTTACCAGTCTTTAAAAATTTATTTACCCAAAGAATAAGAATGTTTTAAAATCAAATCCGCTATATTCATCATAAAGAATAAGTTGATTATATTCAAATAAATAGCAGGCATGGCATTTGTAACACAAATTTTTGTATTTAAATTTTTATAAATACAAAATTGTATACAAAAATAATTTGAATTTGGATTTGATGAATTTGAGATGGATTCGATCTCTATCTATCCTCTGATTCTACTCTTCGATGTGGATTCTTGAACGATCTTGAATGTTCTTCGAGTTGTTTGGAGGGGATGTGATTCCTTGATCTCCTTGAACTTGAAGCTTGAATTTGATGACGTTGATCTGAAGGACTTGATCTTGTTTTCGCATCGATCGTCGGTTGGGTTGATATGTTGAAGAACGTTTGAAGATCTTCAAGTTTGAGCGTCGATGCGGAGGGTATTCACCATATTTCCGAATTGAACGCCATCTTTGATTTGATTTGGAGGATGATCTTGGCGAAGAACGTGGTGATTTGCACGAAGAACACCTTGAATGCTTGAAGAAGACTTCGAATGTTGGAGAAGACTTCGCCGAGGATTCTTCGAGTGTCTTGAGCTCTTCGATGCTTCACTTCACTTTTTCAATTCTCCTTTTTCCATTTATGAAGCCCCAAACCCCTATTTATAGATGTAGGCTAGTGGCTTAGTGGGCTTAGTGGGCTTTTGGACTTATGGGCTTGAGCTTATGGGCTTGAGCTTGGGCTTGAGCTTGTGGGCTTGAGCTTGGGCTTGAGCTTGTGGGCTTGAGCTTATGGGTTTGAGCTTGTGGGCTTGAGCTTATGGGCTTGAGCTTGGGCTTGAGCTTGGGCTTGAGCTTATGGGCTTGAGCTTGGGCTTGAGCTTGTGGGCTTGAGCTTGGGCTTGAGCTTGTGGGCTTGAGCTTGTGGGCTTGAGCTTATGGGCTTGAGCTTGGGCTTGAGCTTAGGCTTGAGCTTATGGGCCTTTTATGGCTCATTTAGCGCAATTTGAGTGATTATTCCTCTCCGATGTCGTTGCCACATGTCATTCTTTTATTTGTCGATGAAATTAAATATTAATCACATATCTATTTAATTTTGGAATAAATTCCATTAATAAAATAGAAATATAATTAATTATTTAATTAAGTGATTTACGTGGCGCAATATAATTTGCTAACAATTTTAATTGTCTACAAATTGCCCCATCGAGACTTGTTCATGGACGAGTTGTCTTGAAAATGGACGAGTCTCGAAACCCACTTAGATAGTTTAAACTCTTGTCGATGAGTTCTTGAATTTGATACTGAACTTGTAAGCAGTTTATACTCGTATTTAGGAGTTCTTGAATTTGAATTTGTCGGAAAGTTTATACTGCTTCAAGGAGTTCTTGAATTTGATTTGAACTTATAAGCAGTTTATACTCGTGATTTAGGAGTTCTTGAACTTGAATTTAGAAAGTTTATACTGCTTCAAGGAGTTCTTAAATTTTTGAATTTGTAAGCAGTTTATACTCATATTTAGGAGTTCTTGAACTTGAATTTAGAAAGTTTATACTGCTTCAAGGAGTTCTTGAATTTTTGAATTTGTAAGCAGTTTATACTCATATTTAGGAGTTCTTGAATTGCTGCGTAAACTTCCATCATCATTTTTTTTTTTTATGATTATGGCGAGATAAATTTCAGCAGCTTTCCTTGGCCCATTTTGCTTCCAATTTTCAGCATCCCGAAGCATCATAAAATATAGCCCAATTGGCTTCTATTTTCCTTTTCATACTTGAGCCTAAACATCACAAAACATGGCACAATCTTGCTTCTATTTTCGACAGTCCATTAGCAAATTAAATTACTGGGCTTTCAAAAATTTAAATGTCAGCCCACATCTTGGTTATAGGATTTTCCAAATCACATCTTCGGCCCTATTTTCTTATTTTTTTATTTTCAAGTAAAACAAAGCTCAAGCAACTGCACTGCACGGATTGAGTTGTTGAACGAATGCAAGTAGTGCATTAAATGTTATTTGTTTGAGAGTTGCAGCAACTTGTGAATTTGTTAAAGCTGCAGTCCTGGTGCAGTCCTTGTACCATTGTTGGTTGAAGTTGCAGGCAACAGGAGCTTGTCCTTCATGCTTTTTTGAGAGCCGTTGCAGTCTGAAGTCTGTGGATAATAGCTGGAGCATAGAGTATTTTGTTTTATGTTCACTCCACAGATACATACAGACCCTAAAGCTAGGGTTTTGGTGAGATAGTTTCCCCTATAAATAGGGACACACCTGCGAGCTACTACATAGCCATTCCTCATTCGTTCTTTCATCAGGAAAAACGCAACTTTCACTTGTTTCTTTGCTGCATTGTTGCTCAGGCTCCTATTCATCTTCTACTTTGTTTATTTTAACTCCTTTGCATGTTCATTGTTGCTCAGGCAAACGCAGACCTTCTCGCCGGAGTGTAGCCGAAGCCGTATTGTGCAGCTTGTCTATGTCGAAGAGGAAGATAGGATTTCCAGTGGCAGATTGAAGCACAGTTGGCGTCTGGCATCGGCCCCGCGACGGCTGGAACAGAAGGCGTGCATGGATGAGCACTGTTGCAGGCGGAGATGGCGGCTGCGACAGCGATGGTGATGGTGTGAAGGCGTGACGACGTTGCTGCAGATGGAGAGACAAGCACGACGGTGATGGTGATGGTGTCTCGACGTGGCGACATTGCTGCAGACGAGGAGATGCCGCTGCGAACTCGAAGCTGTGGCGAGGAGCTAAAGGCTGAGATGTGAGAGATACCGGCAACTGCAGAGGAAGACGGTGATGAAGACGGCGTTTGCGCGCAAGCCAGAAGCTGTTCGGCGGAGGCCTGAGAGGATGGAGACGACGACGCGACGAAGATGGCGAGAGCGACGAGACATGTGCGTGATAGAGCGAGCTCGAAGCGGCATGGAGAGCTTGAAGTGGCATGGCGAGCTTGAAACGGCATGGCGACGGCTGCATCGTCGGCGGAAGAGAGAGACGCTGAGATCTGTTCGTGGAAGACGTTGCAAGCTGGCGCGGCATGAAGAGGAAGAAGACGACGACGACGCGTGTTCGTGCTAGAGACGTGCCAGAAATTGAGGATGAAGACAACCACGCTAGCCAGAAGCGGTTGAGGAAGCCGTGATGTTCAAGGTTTGAAGAGTCGGCGGCAGCATTGGCTCATTGGAGTTTGACATGGAGAAGACAGACGCGACAGCAAAGGTCGTAGAGGTGCTGCTTCTGCCACGTTGATGGGGCGACGATGACGCGAACAAAGACGGCGGCGCTGCGCGAGATAAAGGCTGTGTCGTGGGGAGATGGCACGAGCCAGAAGCTGCACGTGGTGCGAGCTTGCAGCTGCGGGAGGCGTGTTCGTGATAGAGCGAGCTTGCAGCTGCGGGAGGCGTGTTCGTGATAGAGCGAGCTTGAAGCTACGGGAGGCGTGTTCGTGATAGAGACCACGGCGCGACCAAGCGTGCGCGATAGAGACCACGGCGCCACCAAGCGTGTGCGTGATAGAGACGACGGTGCGACCAAACGTGTGCGTGATAGAGTGATCCCGAGACAGCCGAGCGAAGACGACGCCGATCTAGAAGAGGCTTCATCGACCTGAGGAGAGCTAGAAGAGGCTTCAGCTGTTGCGTGAGGGAGATGTGGGAAGCGACGTGAGCTGGGAGCTGTTCGTGATGTAGATAAGACGCGCAAGCGAAGCTGTTGACAAGGAGATGTTGAAGCGGCTGCACCGTCATCGGCGTGAGAAGGCGATACACACGACGGTGGTCTCGACGGGTGGTGCGATTGCGGCAGCGAGGATGAAGACAACGCAAGTTAGAAGAGGCTGCCTCATCGACGCGAGAAAAGAGATGACGGAGGTCGGCGACGGCACGACCAGGCATGGGCGCGATGGGGCGATCTCGAGCAACGGGCAAAGATCAAGATAACATTGAGCGTGTCAACAAGGAGATGCTGCGCTGACTACGAGAGAGAAGACAAGCACGACGACGGTGGTATCTCGGCGAGCTAGAAGCTGACAACGCGAGCTTGGGGCGACCGTGTGACGATGGTGGTGGCGTGAAGGCGTGATGACGTGGCTGTAGACGCGAGGGAGCTGTTCGTGGAAGACATCGCGAGCTGCCATCATGAGTTGTTTCAGCGTGGACATCTAGCGTCATCTTCGCGTAGCATCGCGCGATCACCTCCTCAAGAAGTCCTCACCGCCTCGGTGCGAAGGCATGGTGTCGTGCTTGTGCAACAGTGAAGATGTGCGACGGTGATGGTGCCGGGCAACGGCTGTGCAGGCGATGAAGATGAAGACGATGCACGAGCTGGAAGCTATCGGATCATTGGCGCGACGCGTGGTCTTGGTCGCGGAGGGCTTCTAGAGAGGCTGTGTGTGCAGCGTGTATTTAGAAAGAGAGAGATGTGAGTGTGTTTAGTGTGAGATGAGTGTGTGTGCATGTGTGTTTAGAGAGAGACGAGAGAGGCCAGGGTTCGGATGTAGAGAGAGTGAGTTTAGAAAATGGGCTTTCAATTTGTGTAGTGGGTCTGGGTTTCTTTTAACGTGGGCCGATGGGTTTTCTAAAAATCAGCAGCCCTTCTCTTATTGTTGGGCTTTTTTTTGTGGGCTATTTTATTTGGGCCCATGGCTTTGGGCTGGAATTATGATAGAGATTTTTTGTAGTAGCCCAACAGCTATAACTCCATAAAACGTGAGCTGATATTTGTGAGCTTTTTTTTTTTTTTAAATCACAATTTTCATTTTTTTTTTTTATTATTTATTTGGAGCTTGAATTGGGCTTTTAGGTAGCTTGAGAACAAGAAATTATCTTGACTTCATTTTTCTTCATTTTTCGAACATTATCTCACGTGCATTTTTTATCGTTTTCATAATTTTGTGCTTGTGATCTGTCCTCCGTGTTGTAGGAATTCGTGTACACTCGAGGCTCCACTTTAATTTTCTTTCAAATGTCACTTATAAAGACTTCAAATTGATCCATTCAAAGACTTCGACTTTTGATGTTGGTCCGCTGCGACGCCGCCCTCATTTTGCGTAAGCGGTCATGATCTTAACAAACACGACAACACGACATGGAGACGACATCGTCATTATCAACGAACTCCACCCATTCTGTAGATGACATGAAAAGCAAGAACTTGCACGACGCTCGACATTACGGCCGCATAGAGTGGAGGCGGTGCAAAAATGAGATAGAAGTTGAGCGTTGTCCGCGAAGGGAAGCTAGAAGCTATGCGCCATCAATGGAGGAGAGCTAGTTCGCTCAACATTCGCAAAGAAGTTTGGAAGTTCGGCGCCATTTGCGAAGAGGAAGCTAGTTGTGCACCATATGCGAAGAGAAGTTAGAAGTCGTATGCCATCTTCGTAAATGAAGCTAGAAGCATCCGCGAAGAGTTGAAGCCTAAGCGTTGATGGAGATCGGCATCACGACCCGGCGAGCTAGAAGCGGTTGCGGGCGACGAGCTAGAAGACGTGTATCATCCGCGAAGAGAGTGAAGCTCAGCGTTGATGGAGATCGGCATCACGATCTCAACGAGCTAGAAGCGATTGTGGATGAAGAGCTTGAAGTCGTACGTCATCCACGAAGGCAGGCTGGATTCATCAAGCTGACGTCATCTTCGAATCGAAGTCAGCAATATGATGTTGGGATTATCAAGCTGAAGCTATCTTCCAAAAGAGCTCGGCGATATGGTGGTTGGGATTATCACGCTAAAACCATCTACAAAGTAAGGCTGGTGACTTGGAGTTAAACTCGACAAGGTAGAACCATCTTCAAAGCAGAACTAGCAACATCGAGCTAGTCTTAAGAAGCTGGCAAATATTCAAAGCAAAATTGACAACACCGAGCTCGAGTTAACAAGCATGAGTTATCTTCAAAGTGTAGACCCGCACTATCATCTCTCGTTGCCCCATGACTGCTTTGCTTTTTACAATTTTCACCATACCGCTCTTCCAAGAGTTCGATCATTTTTCTTTAATATTTTGAGTCAATTTTGATCACCCAACTTGAAGGAGGAAAACACATATCATGACTGAACTTAGAAGATATCTAAGCTGCCTACGTACCATTTTGAAATGGATCAAGTCAAAACGTAGTTCAAAAGATCAACTTTGTGTTTTAGGGGAGTGCCGTGCACAGTTTATACTCATGCGGGCCAGGAGTAACATGCAGTTTAGGCTCATGCGTCACGGAGCTGTCTTGTTTTTTTTTTGGCGTGACGTGCAGTTTAGGCTCGTGCGTCATGGAGCTGTCTTGATATTTGTTGATTTTCCTTGGAATTAACAAGCAGTTTAGGCTCGTGCGTTATGGAGCATGCTTGCTATTTTTGCTGAATTTTCTTGAAGTTAACAATCAGTTTAGGCTCGTGCGTCATGGAGCAGCTTGCTTCTTTTTTGTTGATTTTCTTGCTTTCTCAATTTTTTGACTTCTTGCTTTTCTTCATGTTTTTGTGGTTTTTTTTTTTTTTGTCTATGTACATATATACAAGCTTTCATCGCTACATTTCGTGAATAGTAGCACTTCAACAACTTTTGAGTTGTTTCCAACTTCCATATCATCGCCCAAGGTCGACTTGCACACAGCTTGAGATGTAGTGAGATGAAGCCGCCTTTGATGGTGATTCGAACAGCGCTGCACACATCCCAAACCCACTTTGCTATTCTCGACCACATCATCCTTCTTCTTCAAGTGAGGTTTCAACATAGAGCCTCGAGGATCGATCCAAGATTGACGAGGAGTTTATATGCTGACCAAAATGCTTCGTAAGTTCGTTGTGCGAAGATTCTCCATGTTCGACAACATCACTTTGCTTTGGTCGAACAAACCTCAAGAGGTGGAGGAGTTGGTCTTTAGCATCGATCTTGGTCGAGGCATCGCGATCCTCGAATGAGTCGATCTTGGTGAAAGATGTTTTATTCTCGACAATCGGACTGATTTCAAGTTCTTTGTCAAGCTCAATTTCTTCTTGTTTTATTGTCTTCGTCATATAGAATTTCGCATCAGCAAAATATGACTCAGCTTCGGTGAAAGGCTTTTGATCACCGGTCACTGTCCTCACGACACCATCTTGACGATACTTGAGGCATTGATGCAACGTAGAAGGGACGACGCCATTTTCGTGCAGCCACGGCCGACCAAGAAGCATATTGTAGGACGTCTTGGCATCAATCACATGAAGTAGTGCAGTTGAACTCATGTCTTCCATCGAAGTTCAACCTTATGGCGCGAGGGCCCTTTGTCCGTCGTGGTTCAATCCTTGAATCATCAACCGATCGCTGGATAAGTCATCATCGATTTCCAATTGCTTCAACGTTTTAGTGGCAAGATGTTAACAAATGATCCTCCATCGATGAGGATCCTATTGACTTTCTCGTGGGTGAAGCAACTCACGAACAACGGCTTATTATGAGGCTCGATCCAGCCGCAAACTCGTTGAGAATGTGATTGCCAAGACATCTTCATCATTGATCACAATTGACTTGACTTGTTCTTTACTTGGTCTCGCCAGATCGCATAATGCCCCAATACCTTCCAATATGTCGTCGATTCGTGGTGACAACGCTTGTTGCAAGATTTTCCTCCTCGAGTGATATCTTCCCTTCTCGAGCTAGCCGCATGATCTTTTCTTTGAAGATGAAGTGTCATGTATGGATGCCCGATCAATCGATGATATTTGCAATATCTTAGATTTTCGCCTAGATTACGCCTCATTTGGTCTCTTCACTTGTGTAGCTCGACCAATCCTTCTTTGAGTAGGTCATCGAAGATCCGGAGACGCCGGAGTCTAAGAAAGGATATTGTCTCGCTGCATTTCTTTAAATGTCAACCTTCTTTGCCCCATGTTTTGAGGAAAAGTCATTTTGTCGCTTTTGTTGTCATCCTTTCTTAGGAACTTGACAGGGTTGCTTTCGCCACCATTGTCTCTTCTTTCGAGCATTGTTAAAAGACTTGGTTTCCTTTCTAACTTCTTGTCTCTTTAAACCCGTGAGGTTCTTGGATTGGAGGCCCTTTAAAACCGCTCACGCCATACTTAGCTCCATATCATGAGCTCGGTGGCCAATTCTTCAACGCCTTGGGTGGATTCTCGAAGAATATATTGCAAGCCCCAATGCATTCCTTGGATGCACATTTCGATGGCGATGATTCGGATAACCGGTCTTTGCAATTGAGGCACAAGTTTCTCCACCTATTGATGTAGTCGATCACCGCTCTTCTTTGAATTGTCGAGAACTTGTGAGTTCCACCATGCCGACCGCTCTTCCGTGTCAGAAAGCGATTGAGGAACTCATGCTCCATTGCTCCCAACTATCAAGTGAGTTTGATTCCAAGTCCGTATACCGATCGAAGGCATTTTTTGAGTGAACGAACAAATTGCTTGATCGACGATCTCCGAATGTTCCAGCGTTGTTGCATGTCTCGACAAAGTGAGCTACATGTTGCCTTGGATTCCTTTGCCATCAAATTGTTGGAATTTAGGTGGTTGATAACCAAGAGGCATTCTCAAGTTGTCGATCCTTTGGGTATACGGCTTAGAGTAAATCAATGATGACTTGAGTTTCCATCAAATTTGTTCTTCATGGTCACCTCGATGAACTCGAGGTGGTCTCGCCTTGATGAAGCCATCGGAAGAGATTTGAAAGTTTTGCGACGATTTTCTCTTGTCGTGAGTTTCTTGCTTGTCGCCCGCTTCTTCATCGTCGTCACGCCACTTTCTTTATCGCTGATGTGGCTTGACTGCCTTCTCTCCCGAGCTTTGCAATCTTTGCATCTTGCTCTTGGATGTGTATGCTCAAAGATTCGACCAGCCTTGTAAGATTTGCAAGTTGTTCTTCCGCGGTGGAAGTGTTCGTCATCATCACAGGCGCCTCAAGTGGGTAGCTTGTGATAGAATTTGATATATGGGATGTGAAGCTTTCTTCAGAGCCAACACCTTCTTCATTTAAAGTGGCAATGTTTTGCTCTTTTCCCCTGATGATGGCCGACTTCGAAGCTTCTTGAAGTTGTTTGGCTTTGCTTCTCGTGATGACGCCAATGCTCTCTGAAGAAGCTTTTGAAGCAATCTTAGTTGCATGTTGTTGGATGAACATCGTTCAAGATTTTGGTGAAGAGTAGAGATGAGAGGTAGAGATGTCCCAGCGCATGCAAAATTTGTAACACAAATTTTGTATTTAAATTTTATAAATACAAAATTGTATACAAAAATAATTTGAATTTGATTTGATGAATTTGAGATGGATTCGATCTCTATCTATCCTCCGATTCTACTCTTCGATGTGGATTCTCGAACGATCTCGAATGTTCTTCGAGTTGTTTGGAGGATGTGATTCCTTGATCTCCTCGAACTTGAAGTCAATTTGATGACGTTGATCGAAGGACTTCGCCTTGTTTTCGATCGACCGTCGGATTGGGTTGATATGTTGAAGAACGTTTGAAGATCTTCAAGTTTGAGCGCCGACGCGGAGGGTATTCACCATATTTCGAATTGAACGCCATCTTTGATTTGATTTGGAGGATGATCTTGGCGAACGTGGTGATTTGCACGAAGAACACCTCAATGCTGAAGAAGACTTGAATGTTGGAGAAGACTTCACGAGGATTCTTCGAGTGTCTTGAGCTCTTCGATGCTTCACTCACTTTTTCAATTCTCCTTTTCCATTTATGAAGCCCCAAACCCCTATTTATAGATGTAGCTAGTGGCTTAGTGGGCTTAGTGGGCTTTGGACTTATGGGCTCGAGCTTATGGGCTTGAGCTTGGGCTTCGAGCTTGTGGGCTTGAGCTTGGGCTCGAGCTTGTGGGCTCGAGCCATGGGTTTGAGCTTGTGGGCTCGAGCCATGGGCTTGAGCTTGGGCTTGAGCTTGGGCTTGAGCTATGGGCTTGAGCTTGGGCTTGAGCTTGTGGGCTTGAGCTTGGGCTTGAGCTTGTGGGCTCGAGCTTGTGGGCTTGAGCTATGGGCTCGAGCTTGGGCTTGAGCTTAGCTTGAGCTTATGGGCCTTTATGGCTCATTTAGCTTAATTTGAGTGATTATTCCTCTCGATGTCGTTGCCACATGTCATTCTTTTATTTGTCGATGAAATTAAATATTAATCACATATCTATTTAATTTTGGAATAAATTCCATTAATAAAATAGAAATATAATTAATTATTTAATTCGTGATTTACACGTGGCGCAATATAATTTGCTAACAATTTTTAATTGTCTACAGCATTCCATGAAAGTTGGCGGAGAATGTACTAAAGGAACAATGATTTTTTATTTCTCAATTATCTATCTTGGACTTTTAATTCACTATGTATTAATTATCTTTCTGTCATGTTCTTATATAATTAACTACAACATATAGATGTTTTCTCATGTTTATTTGTAAATTTCTAATACAGTAGATCTATGACAGACTTCAACTTTGATCTTCTGGATTATATCCCGATTACATGAAACTTCAATGTTGAGTTAGATCAATCTATGAATAATAACAAAAATTTCTCACTCCCCTAAGAATTGTGATTTTCAAAAATCACTATCTGGTGTAGGTGTACTATTGATTTTCTCCTGCCATGATTTATAATGCTCTTTCTCTATAATTCTAATCAGATCAGGATTCTGGCACATCTAATGAATACAATAGTTATCGCCTTATCAGAAAATAATTCATTGTAGAATAATTATCTCTTGATACCTTTTGAGACTAGATAAATCTATCTAGACTATGAGATGTATAACATTACAATGGTTGTAGGTCTTATTGGGTCAGTCCAAAGATTAAATATAAGGAATAAAGATGAACCTAAAATAAATTATTTATCTTATGTTCAGTCTAGAGAATAAATATCAACTTACCATTTTATTCATAAATATTTATTCATTCCACTAGAGAATAAATATTGACTTACTCCTTATTATCAAAGTTGAGTCGGGCTTGTACTTAAGCTTACGAATCCACGTATTTAAGATATCGAACGTCCATTAATTATTTATAGCACTCTGATTTCTTAGAATAATTAATCTCATTAATTAATTCCTTAAGTAATACCACTTAACCTTATAATAGTACCTGAGCTAACTCAACCTGCAGGGTTAAGTACGATAAACCTTTTGAGCTCCTTAAGGGGACAGATCATCCTAAACGAATAGATGACCAATATGACATACTAGCACTGCTACCATCCAAGATGAGGGGACTATTGGGTTATCCCATGTAACCCTGACTCATAACAAGTCAAAGTGATGGTCAGTGATCGCTACTTATTTTAGATACGATTCCGTAAGTGCACTGTGCACTGTGTAGTTGGAATTAGTGATTTCAAACTTATGATTGCTATTAATTTGTTGTCCTAAATTTATCTAGACTTAACCATTTCAAGTTGGGTTGTTTACTAACTAATAAGCAAGCAATAAATTATGAAAAACTAAATTAAAACAAAGGTGAATGATCTAATTTAACTAAGGAAAAGTTATCCTAAGGATTAAACATCAATGGATAATGATTGGACTTCACTCTATATGATTAACTCTTGAATAAACACTAATGATCTAGGATAGATCTCTAAACTATCCTTAGCCCCCTACCGGATGACTAAAACGGTAGATTATGGGCTAAAATCATCGTCCCCGATCAACTTCTAGGCCATAACTCCAAAGAGCACGGAAGATAACCAAAAATCATCACTCAAACTCTCAACCTCCTGGTTTATTGAAATGATATGTCTTATATTCCCATTCAAGTGCCGACTCTTCTCTCCCGAGTTTAAGACAACACCTAAGATAAATACATAAATGATGGTCAATCATTCAACATACAAGATAAACCAAGAACATAAGAAAATATAGGCATTCAATTAAGAATTTTATCAAAATAACATTCATTCCATCACAGACCCATTTAGTTTCATCCCTAGAACAAAGGAATTTAGCCAATCATGCTCATGTTCAACAAAATACCAAAATTAATAGAAAACATGATTAGAGATACAAGAGTTTGAAGGGACAAATCCTAAAAAGTTTGGTCTTCAAGCTTGGTTCTTTGATTGCTTCTTATTTTCTAACTCCAATGAAATGATTTCTTCTCTCTAGATTGATGAAAAATGGAGAATGGATGATAAATAAGAGAAGACAGTGTGTCTAAAATATCGAATTGAAGCTAGGTTTTTTTTTTATTATGGATCCTTAAATAAGTTTTAGGATGGTCTATTTATAATATAGTGTGTTGAGGAAGAGAAAATGGGGAGAAAATGGGCAAAAATCGGCCAAAAGACGGAGAAAATCGTGTTTTCCTGAAACATGGGACGTCGCCAGCAACCACTGCTTGGGTTGGTTGGATTTGATTGGACGATGAAGATAAAATGGTAAACTTTGACTTGTTTGGAAATATGATTTCTATATTTATGCCCCACTTTACCAAAGAACCCTCATTACAACCGAATGAAAGTCATTTTTTATCTCTATCTTGAATTCCATTTTGAACATATGAAGATTCGATTAATGACAAGCTTATGGTAGATTATGTGCATTGTTTCAATTTGAGTTCAAACACGCCCTATTTCGTACACTTGAGAGTTGAGTGCTTTATTGCTAAATCTACCTTATGATGAATTCTAGTTCAAGGAGGCTAAAGTGTTAAAACTTATTGTAACTCGTGAAATTTGGATTGTGTGCTAACATGTGATTTTTCTTTTGAAAAATTTAAGGCCATTTGAATGTCATCAATTCATCCTTCCATGTTTTTTTCTTTTCTTTGCTTCTTTTCTTTTTGTTTTTTGGGGACAAACAACATTTAAGTTTGGGGTTTCAAAAACTTGTTTGCTACTTATTTTAACTACAATCCCGCAAGTGCGCGGTGTAGATGCAATCACTGGAAGCAAGGTTGTATCTCACAATGATTGGCGAATTCAAACTTCTAAGTATTACTAATAAGACGACTTTAATATATTTAGACTAATGAAGTTTAAGAATTGTAAATTAACTAATAAAATGCAAACTCAAAACAAACAAACTTAAAAGCAAATATTAAACTAATTAACAAATTGGGGAAGGACTTGAAGGAAAGTTATGTTTGAAGGATTAGACTTTGGTGAACTTGCAAATAGACGTATCTAGACTCAACAAGTTGCATATTATGAAACCAATCACTTAAGACGATCTCAAGTTTAGCTAACGCCTCTCCTGGTGTACTAAAGCTGTGGATTATATACTAAAATCACTATCCCCGATCGACTATTAGTCTATAACTCCCAAAAGCACCAAAGATCAAGAGCCTTCAAACACCCTCACAACATCCCGGTTTGTTGAGGCTATGTGCTTCATGTTCTTATTCTATTGTCGAACCTTATCTCCTGATTATTGGAACAACATAATAGACAAATGATGATCAATCATTCAAACACACAATACAATCAAGACCACGAAGAAGTATTTAAATTCATTAAGCAATCAATTAAGATAGAGAGCAATCTGATAAACCGCATTTCTGCTTGATTTAGAGGCCATTTTCGTTCATTTTATAATTGATAAGTGATCATTTGAGCTGTCATTTAATATTTTTATGTTTACCTTGAAAGATATTATGCAGTGGGTATTTCGTGTTATTTTTTCACAGGTTTGGATATCCAAAAAGGTGATCACGAGAAAGAGAGATTCTATCCCACGTGAGCTCGCAATCTTTCATCGCGGGATAATCACACGAGGAGCGACGCTCGCAAGATGGACGACAGGCCTCGCGATCTTTCCTCGCGAGGTTGTGTCGTGAGCCATGGTCGCGAAGAAAGACGGGATACAGACGAGATATACCTCGCGAGACTCTCTCGCGATAGAGTCTCGCGAGTAAGATGTTGCGAGGAAGGACGGGCGTTCAAGTTAAAGTAGGCTCGCGACGTTGGTTCGCGACTTCTTCTCGTGAGTTAAACCTCGCGAGCTAATACGGCTTAGGGTTGCATATAGCCACGCAATCGAGCTTTACAAGGAGAACACCTTTTACACCTTCACCTTTATACGATAGAATTTAGAACATAACGATTTTTATTCAGCTTTTGAGAATTAATGTTTATTCAATTTCGTAGTTTATTTCTCTTCAGGAGTTCAGAATTATTGATCATTCAAGTTGCTACGTTATTCATCGTGGATTTTCACGGTTTTATTTATTCAATTCAGTTCATGTTTCTTTTATTTAATTCTTGTTTTGATATTTTAATTATGAGTAGCTAAATCTTGTATTGATCCTAGGGTTTGTATGTCTAACTAGATTCCTGTAATTTATCTGTTGAGACTGTTTTGCCGTCTCATTCATGATTTATGATTCTTGGCTTTAATTCTCATATGTCGGTACCTGATCAATATTGATGTATGCTAGTTATGTGATTGATGTCCTGACGGAATTAATTACATAGTCGATATCTTGAATACACAATCTGCACCTTACCTTGAGACACAAGCGGAGATAGGTAAACTGTGGGAGGTTATTCTTTGTGTTTTTGGTAATTAGCTTCTCTTGAGATCCGCGGAGATAGAGTTTAGGCTAACCTACTACTATGGGCTGTCAAAGGAAGAACGAGTTACATTAGTGATCCTTCATATGAATGTGGATTAAATTGGTAAATGATTAATAGATTAATTGTGTGAATCGGTTGGGTTAAGTACATCCCTGTGGTCTTTTATTCCTGGGTTTATTCTTATTTAATTTAATTCTAGTTTTAATCATCATCTCTATTGATTTTGTTGCCTGGATATTAATAAAGATTATGTGTGAATTATTCGATGTGTTCTCGAGTATCAGTCCCTGTGGATACGATAATATACTTGATGTTTTTACTATCATTTATTTGTTAGGAAAATAAGCGGATCACAATCCATCACAAATCCACCTAATCTAATCCTTAAGATATGGGATTGAACCAAAAATAATCATCATCAAAACTTATCCCAATTCATAAGAAAACATAATCAAATAGACAAGAAAATGTTGGATTTGTATACTGGAAGCAGTTTTAGTTGAGCTTGTATACAATGTTTTCTGTTACCACTATTACAATCTCCTATCTGAATTGTTTACTTGATTGCATATGTATGTCCCTTTTGTAGGGAAATCTGATTTTAACCCTCTCCCGAGGATCTATCTTGGATGTTTAATTCACCATACATTGATTATATGCCTAGCATGCACCTATATAATTAATTGCAACACGTAGGGGTTTTCTCGTGTTTACCTGCGAATCTGTCGGGGTAGAACGGATCAAGACTCGTACTTTAATCTTCTGGACTATATCCCGGTTGCCCAATCTCCAATGTCGAGTGAGGACAGTCTATGGAGAATACTATAGAAAGTCACCCTCTTTCTTCTCACACAATTTTCGAAAATTCTCACCTAATGAATAAGGTAATTCTCGAAAATATGGAATGAGGATTAACCTTGATTTTCTCTCTCACCTTATATTTATAATGCACTCCCAAACCCTATCTAGATAGGATTTATGCATATCTAATAAATATAATCTTATCCTTTATGATAGAGAGGATCAAGTCGAGTCACGATGGGACTCTAGAGAGGAGGGCAAAATTCACCTAAGCAAGAGGCGGATGGGCCGGCCAGGATCAAATGCAAGGAATAAAGATGGGCCTCAAATAAATTAATTATCTTATGTTCAAATTGAACATAAATTAATTCATAAACATTTATTCATGCCACTAGAGAATAAATCTTGACTTACCCTTTATTACCGAAATTGAGTCGGGCTTGCACTTAGAATTTATGAATCCCGTATTTAAGATATAAATCGTCCATTAATTATTTACTGTTCGACCGCTTAAAATAATCAATATCTTTAATTCATTAGTAGTACCACTCAACCTTATTATTGTACTTGAGCTAACTCAACTGCGGGGTTTAGTACAATAAACCTTTGAGCTCCTTAAGGGGCGCCATCATCTAAAGCGGATACGGTGACTCGTCTGAGATAACTAGCATGACATACAAGCATCGCCACCACCCAAGACGCGGAGAATATTGGGTTAAATCATGTAACCCTCACCCATAACAAGTCAAAGTGATGGTCGACAACTCATACTCACCTAATACCTTATCGAGATTTAGATCATCGAAGTCACGAGATTCAGGTTCTTCACGACGGTCCGATAGAAGAACTCATCTCACCGTGATCCATCAATAAGTCGAGACGTACCAACATAGATAAGCAACCAAGTCAAGTCACTTCTTATCTATACCGCACTATACCAACATCTCATCCTCAAGTTGTCTCGGTAGTGATTCTTTTATATCTCATTAAGCTTGACCAATCATACGAGACTTCGTGATCTTCTACACATCGTATGATCTAACTTATATATGAGATAATGGGACATAGATATATGCAATCAAGTAAACAATTCGAGACAGGAGATTGTAATAGTGGTAACAGGAAACATTGTATACAAGCTCAACCAAACTGCTTTTAGTATACAAATCCAACACCTTTATCTCATATATAAGCTAGATCATACAGTGTGTTGTAGATCACAGAATTTCGTATGATTGGTCAAGCTTAATGAGATATAAAAAGAATCACAGTTGAGACAACTTAAGGACGAGTTGTCAGTATAGACTGCATTATAGATAAGAAGTGACTTGACTTGGTTGCTTGTCTATGCTGGTACATCTCTGACGTATTGATGGATCACAGTGAGATGCATTTTTCTTTCTGACTATCGTGAAGAACCTAGATCTCGGTGACTTTACGTTGATCTAAACCTCGATAAGGTATTAGGTGAGTATGAGTTGCTGACCATCACTTTGACTTGTTATGGGTGAGGGTTACATGAGATAACCCAACATTCTCTGCATCTTGGGTGGTGGCAGTGCTTGTATATCATGCTAGTTACCTGTGTCGAGTCACCGTATTCGTTTAGGATGATAACGTCCGGAAAAGGACTCGAGATTATAGGCTGGTTTACCAGCGAGATAGTCTAATGCCTTTGGGTTATTGGACTCGGATTTCCAAGTCGACCGTGATGAGAAGAAGTCTACCTCGTGCTATGTGTTTACCTTGGGAGGAGGAGCCTTATCTGGTGAGTGCAAAGCGGCGATGCATTGCGGACTCTACCATGGAAGCCGAATATGTAGCAGCGGAGGCTTCTAAAGAGGTCAGATAGTTCAAGAACTATCTCATGGATCTAGATGTGGTACTGGTTTGCCCAAGAGTATCATAGTTTCTTGTGATAACTCGGTGCGATGGCAAACTCGAAGGAACCACGGACCCACAAGGCAACCAAACACATAGAGAGAAAGTACCATGTCATACGAGAAATCGTTAGGCGAGGAGATGTCTTGATTGAGAAGATTGGTCTGCGGATAACCTAGGTGACCCATTCACGAAGAACTGCCGCAAAAGTTTACGAAAAGCATATTCGAGGACTTGGATTGCAAGATGGCACCTTCTTAGAAAGGAAACTTTTGTAGAAGTGGGAGAAGCAAAGTGATGGTGTTGTTTGTAATAGCTAGTAGAGAGACATATTGTATACTAAAAGTTTGCTTTAGTACAAGTGGGAGATTGTAGGATTTGTATACTGGAAGCAGTTTTGGTTGAGCTTGTATACAATGTTTCCTGTTACCACTATTACAATCTCCTATCTCGAATTGTTTACTTGATTGCATATGTATGTCCCTTTATCTCATATATAAGCTAGATCATACGATTGTGTTGTAGATCACGTAGTGTGTATGATTGGTCAAGCTTAATGAGATATAAAAAGAATCACAGCTGAGAGAACTTGAGGACGAGTTGTCGGTATAGGCTGCGGTATAGATAAGAAGTGACTTGACTTGGTTGCTTGTCTATGCTTGTGCGTCTCGGCGAATTGATGGATCACAGTGAGATGAGTTCTTCTATCTGACTATCGTGAAGAACCTAGATCTCGGTGACTTACGTTGATCTAAACCTCGATAAGGTATTAGGTGAGTATGAGTTGTTGACCATCACTTTGACTTGTTATGGGTGTGGGTTACATGAGATAACCCAAGATTCTCTGCATCTTGGGTGGTGGCAGTGCTTGTATGTCATGCTAGTTACCTGTGTCGAGTCACCGTATCCGTTTAGGATGATGACGTCCCCTTAAGGAGCTCAAAAGGTTTATTGTCCTAAACCCTACAGGTTGAGTTATCTCAAGTACAATAATAAGGTTGAGTGGTACTACTTGAGGAATTAAAGATATTAATTATTTTAAACAGTTAGAACGCTGTAAATAATTAATGGACGTGCGATATCTTAAATACGAGGATTCGTTAAGTCTAAGTGCGAGCCCGACTCAACTTCAGAAATAAATGGGTAACTCAGCATTTATTCTCTAGTGGCATGAATAAATGTTTATGAATAAATTTATGTTAGGCCGAACATAAGATAATTAATTTATTTGAGGCCCATCTTTATTCCTCATTTGATCCTGGTGGCCCATCAAGGCACGGAGCTTAGTGAATTTTGTCCCCCTCCTTAGAGTTCCTTTGGGACTCTGTTTTGATCCTCTCTATCTTAAGAGATATTATTATATTTATTAGATATGCAAAAATTCTATCATGGTAGGAGTTAGGGTTGCATTATAAATATAAGGTGAGAGAAAATCAAACCCTAATCTAGACGTGCATGGGCTTTCCGAACCGCCGGGCCGCCCTAGGCCCGCCCTAAAGTCAACAGTTCGGGCCGGACCGGCGATCAACGGCCTGAACCGAACCGTGAGCTAGGGCTCAGGGCGGGCTCGGTTCAGTAAAATCGGCCGAACCGGCGGTTAACCGCGGTCCGAACCGGCGAGCTTTGGATGGAACCGCCGGTCCGGTTATAGCCATTGGAACCGCGGGCCTAGGGTCGAACCGGAGGGTCGCGGGCGGGGCGAACCGGCGGGCTTTTAGAGCCGTTGGAACCGGCGGTCCGCCCTATACCGCGGTCCCAACGGCTAAAAGCGGCTGAAAACGGCTATTTTCTAATTTCACCCCAAAATCACTCCTATAAATATATCCATCATCCTAACTCTATCCTCACTTCAATCTCTCATTTCTCAACCTTAATTCACTCATTTACATCTAATTTTCAAGCTTTCAAGCTCTCGTTCTCACTCTCAAACTCAATCTCTCAAGTTCTCAAGCTCTCAATCGATCTCATTCTTATTCTAAACTCTCAAACTTTCTCACTTCATCAATCATCATGTCTTTCTTTAAACGATTAAACAAGGAAAGGAAAGGCCGCGATGAAGGAGCTCCAGTGAGGAGGAAACATTCCAACTCAGCGTTCACGAAGGGCCTTAGCGGCGGAGGAAATCTCAAGGCAAGTTGCGAAGGTTCTGGCCGAAGAAGATGCTCGATTTTATGAAATGGTGCATCGAATGGAAAGAAGTCCCAATTTCGGTGACGTGGCTCGAGCGACCAAGAAGGCGGCGAAGAAGCGGCGAAGAATATGGCGACTTTGACCAAGATCGCCGCCACAACCACCAAAATCAAAGGAACTTAAGTCAAGCGTTTTGTGAAGCACTTTAGATGCGTAAATTTTACGTTTCTTACAAATTAGTTTCACAATTTTAATTTCATGTTCATAGTTCTTACAATATCTTTTATATTTTCTTTAGAAAAGTGGAAGTCTTAAGTGAAGCACCTCTTCCCGACGGATTCGAAAGAGATCGTTTCTTATTGCAACTATTGCGAAAACCTACAAATGGATCGAGAAAGGAGGTTACGGGCGCTCGATAGGCACATGGAGGTTCTCATCCTCATGAGTATGGAATATCAACGAACCAAGCTCAAATTAAAACCCTTCTCAATATTCTACAGCGAGTGCGTCCACTTTATTTAAATTTGATAAGGAAAATATGAAGATGCGATGGCTAGATATTGTGCTATGGAAAAACTCCCTTTAATTATGCCGATAGAGTTACGTATGAAGAATGTTATAAAGAGGACTTGGTCCTAATGCATGCAAAGTTAGTAGAAGTATTATGCTTAAGAAGATTAGGAGACAATGCATGGAAAAAAACATGATTTAAAGAAATATTTGGTTCGTTTAGGTCATAAAGTTTCTATTTGTGCCGATGTTTGGACGGATGCTTATAATAAGAATTCTTATATGGGTATTACTTGTCATTGGATTGATTCGAAATGGGTTATGCAAAACGTTTAATTGCTTTTAGAGAGTTTGAAGAGCCTCATAATGCTTTAGGTATTGCTAATATTATAATTGGTGTGTTAAATGAGTATTCTTTGATTAATAAAATTTTTCCGTTGGTTTTGATAATGCTTGACAAACACCGCTAGTATTCCTCAACTTATTGAAGCATCCTTCTTTGAAGGAAAATACTTTCATTCTAGATGCATTTGTCATAGTTTAAATTTATGTGTTCAAGATGCACTTAATATTTTTCAAGAATCCGTTAGTCCTATTAGAGATGCTATCAAATGTTTGCATGCTTCAAAACTTATGGGAAGAAATGGCAAAATATTGTCGTATAAAAATATTGCTTATACATGTTTCAAATTGGATGTTTCTCATCGTTGGAATTCTACTTATGAAATGCTTAATATTACTATTTCATATAAGGGTCATTTATGTGATTTTTTAGAAAAGAGTTTACATCTATTCAATTACATCTTAATGAGTCTCATTGGGATGCTTGCATGGATTTATATCGATTGTTAAAGGTATTTCATGGTGCAACGAAACAATTATCGGAGTTTATTATTGCACTTCCGTTATGGTTTTAGAACATTGCATGCATATTGCCATGTCTTTTCGTAGTTGTTTTAGTAAACCATCTTTATGTGGTGTAATTTATTTTATGGTTCAAAAGTGGCTAAAATATTTTGGGAGATACCTACAATTTTTTGCTTGCTAAGTGTTTAGATCCTAAATGGAAATATGATGGTACTTGTCAAATGCTTAATGTTTATTATGATGCTTTTAGGCAAATGGATTTTCAAGGTGCTAGTATAGAAGGAGAATTAGTTTATTTTGATCTCCGGATGTAGATCAAATCAAATATAATCTTGAAAAGAATTTAAGAAGTCTTTTCAAGAATATAGGTCGAAATATGGTAGTGATGATGATATTCAAACTCCACCTCCTTCTTCTATGATGTCTTGATTAATTTTCCTTTTGATATGAATGAGTTTGATCCTTTGGTGCAACAAATGACTTGATGTACCAAAATAGAACATTCAAAGGCCGAGAGGACAAGGTAATAGTGAATTAGATATATATTTGCAAACTCCTTTGTCTTTGGTGTTGAAGATAGCGGTCCTTCGATCGATGTCTTGAAGTGGTGGTCGAAGAAGAGGAGTACCCAATCCTCTCAATCATGGCAAAGGAGTTATTTGCCGTCCGGCATCCACAGTATCCTTTGAACAAGCATTTAGCATTGGAGGACTAATGCTTGATCAAAGAAGAAGCAACTGTAAGCCGGCGAACATTGAAGCTACAATGTTGCTCGATGATTGGTGTAGGGCCGACCTTAGAGCTCAAGAACCACAATGGGAAGATGGTAACGAGGTTAAGAGGCGAGGCCTTCACCGAAGCGGATCGATCGGAATCGGGTGCGGAGGCGGGTGAGAGCATTTAGAAATTAAAAGAACTACATGGACTTTGATTCCTCTATGATTATGAGGATATGTAGGCAACTCAATTTTAGAAATTAAATTGAGCTCAAGTCCTTTATTATTATTATTTTTTCATCCCTATGTAAAAGTCATAAACGGATTTATGTAATTTTACTCATCATTTATTAAAAAATGCAAAGTGTTGACACATATTTTATATTTATACGTAATGCAAAGTATTTACAAGTTCAAACATAAAAAATCACTTACAAATTTAAAAATATTTACAAGTTTAGTAGTTTACAAATTTTTACAACTTTAAAAATATTTACAAGTTTATTAAACTTTAGACTTAAAAGTTAAAAGTTAAAACTTAAAAGTTTGTTAAAATCTTGGACTTTGATACTTGTTGCATATTTGATTGAATTTTCAGAAAATTGAGATAGAATTGGAGATTTTACCCTTCATAAGAGTTGAAGTATATCGCGATACGAGTTCGTGGCGCAAGCGGATCGAAAATCGGAGCTCGGACGAGAGAGCGGATCGATACAAAATCGCTGCTTGCGAACAGGCCGAACCGCCGGGCTCGGCCCTAAACCGGCGGTTCGAGCGAACCGGGACCGCGGGCTCAGGCCCGCCCTAAACCGCCAACTAGTATGTAGGGCCGGGCTAGGGCCGTCACATTTGGAACCGCCGGACCGCCGGTCCCGCCCTAAACCGCGGTTCGGCCCGTCAACACGTCACCCTAATCTAAGAGAAGGAAATTTTGAAATTTACTATTCACATAGTGAGGATTTTCGAAATCTCTAGGGTAAGGAAGAAGGCGAATTTCTGTAGCACTCTCCATAGATTGTCCTCACTCGACATTGGAGTTTAGGCAATCGGGACACAGTCCAGAAGATCAAAGCAAGAGTCTTGATCTAATTTATTCCTGACAAATTTGCAGGTAAACACGAGAAAACACCAACGTATTGCAATTAATTACATAGGTGCATGCTAGATATATAATCAATGTATAAACATCCAAGATAGATCCTCGGGAGAGGGTTATAATCATATTTCCCTACAGAAAATAGAGATCAAAAGAAAAATCCCATAATCGTGAGATCTTCAATTGTGTGTTCTTGATGAGCTCATTTCCAAATCCCCCATTCTTCTCCTTGTTGAGGTCTTATTCTTGAGATGAATGTAAAATGGAAGAGAGAAAAATGATAGAGAGAGAGACGGGTGGTGTGTTTTTGGAGGCTAGGGTTTCAAGATTAGAATTGAAATGAGAGTTTGGAGAGTGTATTTATAGTGTAGTGTGTTGAGGAAGACAATGGGTGCGAAAAATGGACAAAAATCAGCCAAAATGGGAGAAAAATGCATTTTCCCGTAACAGAGCACATCGTCAGCGACCCAGGCAGCGGTCATTGGCTTAGTCACTACGTCTGGGCTCTGAAAACGCTCATGACAGCAACCCGGGCAGCGAGTCACGCACGGATCGCTGGCTCACCAGCTGGAAGCCTACGCACTTCGCTCGTTCTCTCTCGTCCGGACTTCGAATTGTTCTCCTTATCAAACTCCTCTTCGATAATATATAATCCTTTTATTCCAAAATGGTCTTCATTTTCCTACAAAATTCCATAAATAATCACAAAGTATCAAGCTTTCACAAAACACTAACTTTGCATTATAACTCATAGCATACATGATATTTCTTAGTAAAATGACATCAATTGCATCCTAAAATACATGTAAAAACCATGTTTTTCAGTCAACAACTCATACTCATCGAAAATCTTATCGAGGTTTATATCAACATTAAGTCACTGAGACCTAGGTTCTTCACGATTGTTAGATAGAAGAACTCGTCTCACTGTGATCCATCAATACCTCAAGATTTACTAGTATAGACAAGCAGTCAAGTCAAACTACTTCTTATCTATATTGTAGCTTATACCAACAACTCGTTATCAAGTTATCTTAGCTTTGATACAGGTATATATCTCAACTAGCTTAACCAATCATACAGACTTCTATGATCTTCTACACACAATATATATGAACTAATTTATGTATGAGACAATGAGATGATATATGAAATCACAAATAATTCAGATATGAGATCTGAATAGTGGTAATAGGAAATATTGTATACAAGCTCAACAAATAAACTAATTTCAGTATACAAATCCAACATGTATGTTGTTGTGCCAATTCGTGGTGGACCACGTTGGAGGTTGCGCTCGAGGGCATGTGATGTGTCAGTTTCGTGCATAGAATCGAGTCTTCTCACGGTGTGTACCCGTGCAAAAATGTACAACTCGACGTGTATTTTCAGTTTTTCTCTACAAAACCCTACAAACCACACGTGAGAACAATTAACTTGTTTCGTAATAGAAATATATACAATAACGAACAAACAAAATCGCAACGACACACATAATATAACAAGAAAGCGCCAAAAATGAGACTAAATAAGTGACGTCCTCCATAGCTCCAACGTCAGAAGCCCGAGCTCATCTATCACTTCTCTAGCCTGATCCACCTTAGCTTTGCCTTCGACCACTTTCTCAGGAAGAACAATCCCCAACGCTCTACTTAAATAAGAGAGGCATCACTACTTGGGAAGACGTATTGACCCAAGCTGTTGTATCGAGGCCAAGCCCTGTGCTGTCCTCAAACTACCTACAAGCCTCGTAGTTTCTCCTCGGTCATGTGAGTCTTGTTGAAGATAATAGATTCTTGCAAATGGATGCTAGGGTACTCAACCCATCCTTCTATAGGTAGAGTTGGATGGTTAAAAAGTTCTAAGGTGAGAAAATTTGAAACTTTGATGAAGAAAGACATCCACCAAAGGAAGTCATCTAATATCTTATCATCAATCGACAAACATTCGTTAACGTTGAGGATCTCACAATGTTTTCGATGTCCATCTCCTTGATGATATTTGGGTCGACGCGCCATACTTTACAAGCTCTACGTGTGCCCTCACTGATAAAATTAACTTATATCCCCTCAAATACGGACCATGAACACCGACGTCACATGTTAACCTTCATCAAACCATGGCAGATGATATCCATGAGCTTCTATCCCAAAGGACTCATCAAGATGTGTTAATGACAGTACTTGATACACTGCTTGAAGACTCTAACGTTTCCTTCCAAAACTGAAGTTGTAGGCACCCGACCTTGTGGGCTCCAGTGCTTGGGCGTGAATTTTCTCCAAGGGTTTTGTGGCCTCCATATTCTCTCATTGAGATTTGGCGAATGTAGAAGACAGTGAACCTACATGTACCTTAGATTGTTTAAGTTTCAGCCTCAACTGTGCATTTTCTTCCTTGGCGTGGGCCAAAGCTTTCGTGGCCTTAGCCAAATCCTTGTCCCTAGGCAGCGAGCTCGGTGTTCTTGGTAGTAAGCTCTTCTTCTTATTTTCCGTGTCAGCCAGAGCTTGTCCAAGATTTATAGTTACTTGCTCGTATTTGGAAGCCTGGCGGTACATGGTCTCTATGAGGGACCTCTCTTGAGAAAAGAAAAAAAGATGTGTAAGAAGAAACCTAAGGTAGTGAAAGCCTTGTATAGCAAAACGAATGTGTATACCTTCATGCAGTGCTAATAGTTTCGTACTTGTAGTGATCCTTTCTTCATAATAATTATGAAGTCCTCAACTTGAAGAATACCGTTAACAGGCTCCTGGACTTGTCGGTGGATAAATTTGCAGCTGCACTCGAGATTAAGTACTTAAACAGCTCTTCAGTCCTCTTAACTGTAACCGGAGTTGGACCTTTAGAAGTTATGGATTGTTGACCCTTCTCAGGTTAGGAGATGGTCTCATTGTGCTCTTTTTAGGAAAGAGTTGTGCCTCCCAAATCATGCCCTTCTTCTATGGGCTGATCTTTTGCTTTACGCAATTGGGAAGAACCCTAAGGTGGCACTTCTTCACAGCTAATCTTGACAAATAGGAGAATGGTCTCGTGTAGGGTCGTACTAGTGTATGAGGGGAGGAGAATACACCAGTTCATGCAAATTAAAATTTTCTTAAAACAAGACTTAACATTTTACTGAGTTCAGTAGATGTCGGTTAACTGATATCAATAAGTACTGATGGTCTCTAGGGGTATGTACTAGTGTATGGGGAGAGGGAGAGATGAATACAGCAATTAGGTAAATTTAAAAATTTTATTCTCACAAGACTAGACCGGCTACTGTGATAGTAGCTACCGATTAACTGATGGTAGTTCAATACTGATGTTAGTACTGCTGGTCAGTTCAGATAAGAAGAGTCTTGTTCAGAGTGATACTAGTTAGCAAACCTCGATCGTTGAGACACCGGTCACTGGACGATAATCGATGTGCTTGTGGAATGTGGTGGTTACTATTTACCTTTACTGAAAACTTACACTGGCAAAACACACTTAGTCGAATATGGGCTTAGTCAATTTTCAAATTATCTATTCATTCAAATTGATACTGATAGAGTGTTACAAAATAATGTTGTGCTGATGTGTGTGGGTGATGTCAATTCAATAAAATGCAATGTAAATACGATACAGGAATTAAAAAGCTGAAAGTAAACAACACTTTATTTTTACGTAGTTCGGAGATATCAGCTCATATATCAACGGACTAATTGCTTAGTCAATCCACTAACTGGGATTTGGTCTTGTTTATGGATACAAGAATAAAACTAGATACAGAGTTCACTTTATTGTATCCCAATGAACTGGGCGTTCTTCCTACCCTTGTGGGTGCTATGAAACCTCTGCCTGCTTACAGGTGTAGTCGACCTAAACCTCTTGCTTATAGGTGCAAGATAACCAGGTTTTCAGGAATGGACACTTCATTGCCTACTTATCCAAACTTCTACTTAAACATGGGTGTTTTTGTAGATGGGTTTTCTAACTAAATTTCTGAGTTGTCACAGATGACAAGCTCATCTTGTCTAGACTTGGGATATACAAAGACGTATCCTAGATGAGTGTATGCTGAAACCTTGAGCTGATAAATATATTTGAGCTCTTAAGGTTTACGTATAACTCTGTAAACTCCTTTCTTCGAAATCGTTGGGTATAAGTTCTTGAACTTTGAGCTTTGAATGCTTTAGAATATTGAATGCGCAGCGTTTTGGTAACCTTCAAAGGTTGGATTATGTGCGTATTTATAGAGGGGACGATAATAGTATCGTTGGATGGAGCACCAATCACATCCATTATGTTTGTTGTTTGAATTCTTCCCGTTTGAGTCCTCGTACATTGTCGTCACGTTCTGCATTATCGTACTGTAGGGAAATCTGATTTTAACTCTCTCCCGAGGATCATTCTTGGATGTTTAATTCACCATACATTGATTATTTACCTAGCATGCATCTATATAATTAATTGCAACACATAAGTGTTTTCTCGTGTTCACCTGCGAATTTGTCTGACAAGGAATTGGATCAAGAATCGTGCTTTGATCTTCTGGATTGTATCCCGTTTGCCAAAACTCCAATGCCGAGTGAGAGCAATCTATGGAGAGTATTGCAGAAATTTGCCTTCTTCCTCACACTTGGAATTTTCGAGAATCACAAAATGCTACTTGTAATTTTCGAAAATCGCAATGATATGTGGATAACTTGATTTTCTCTCACCTTATATTTATAATGCAATCCTATAATACTATTATGAAAGGATCTCTGCATATCCAATAAATATAATAACATCTTTTCAGATAGAGAGAATCAGAACAGAGTCCCAGTGGGACTCTTATGATGAGGGACGAAATTCTTGGTAGTTCAGGCCTTGATGGGCCAACCCAGTGATCAAATGCAAGGACTAAAGTTGGGCCTCAGTTAAATTAATTATCTTATATTCAGCCCAGAACATAAATTAATTCATAAACATTTATTCATACCACTAGGGAATAAATGCTGACTTACCCCTTTATTTCTGAAGTTGAGTCGGGCTTGCACTTAGACTTCACGAACCCCGTATTTAAGATATCGCACGTCCATTAATTATTTATAGCGTTCTGATTGCTTAAAATAATTAATCTCTTTAATTTCTTATGTAGTACCACTTAACCTTATTATTGTACTTGAGATAACTCAACCTGCAGGGTTTAGTACAATAAACCTTTTGAGCTCCTTAAGGGGACATCATCATCCTAAACGGATACGATGACTCGATACAGGTAACTAGCATGACATACAAGCACTGCCAATACCCAAGATACGGAGAATATTGGGATATCTCATGTAACCCTCACCCATGACAAGTCAAAGTGATGGTTTGTAACTCATACTCACCTAATACATTATCAGGGTTTAGAATAACGTTAAGTCACCGAGATCTAGGTTCTTCACGATGGTCAGATAGAAGAACTCATCTCACTGTGATCTATCAATACGTCAGAGACGTACCAGTATAGACAAGAAACCAAGTCAAGTCACTTCTTATCTATACCGCAGCCTATACCGACAACTCGTCCTAACGTTGTCTTAGCTGTGATTATTTTTATATCTCATTAAGCTTGACCAATCATACAGACTTTTGTGATCTTCTACATACTGTATAATCAAACTTATATACGTGTGACGACCCGACTTTCCAATGAAGTACGGATCATATGGATCGTCACCGGTATGATAAAGCGTGAAATAAACATAACTAATCAAGGCGATCAACCAATCAACTACTTAATAACGCATAGGTTAAAGGGATAAACAATCGATACTCAACTCAAGTCTAGAAGGACTTGTCGAAAAGGGTTCAAGGTTCAACATAACCCAATCGAGGCGAGAATTTAAGGTACAGTGCGACCTCCAATACAATACTGAAATAAGCAATTATAATCAAAACATTAATAATATCGAGTTAGGCGGCAAGTAAGCGTGTGGACATGCATATGACGATGCATGACCAAAGTTCTAGAAACCTTTCTAATTAAGCATCAAAATAGTTGCTACCGCACCACCTCGCACCCATCATCGATCCTTGCTCAACCCGCACGCCAAAAGCGAAATGCGGGGCTAAGTACAAAAGTACTCGGTGGACTCGTTACAAAATATTTTCTTTGTCAAAAGTTATTAGCGCCCACAATAGCGCATGAGGGTTTTAGTTAAAAGACTCATGCCTATCAAACATTTTATCGTTTTCCAAAAGCATTCGGCGAACTATTTCATTCACGTTGTTTCCATATCGATCATTCATTCATTCACGCACTATGGGTGGCCACCTACACATAGTCGCCGTGACGATCGAGGTAGCTAACCTTAACACACAACACATCGCGTGTACACAATCCGAGTTAGTCCTTAACTAAGTCGGATCCGATCGATACCCTTTTTAACGTTGGTGGACCAACACATTCACATACCACATTGATATACCAATCTCGGATAGGATAACAACAAAACATAAACATTTGGCGATCGATAACATTTCATGTGATAATATTTCATAAAGCTTTGTAAAACATGCTTTGAGATATGCATAACATTTTCGTTTCAAGAAAGCCCACCGCTAATCCAAAGCTTAGTGGTTCTAAATGAGCGGTGAGTATCCTTCCTCAAAACTTCACGCCCGATCGAACCATTCATAAGAAAATAGCCGTTCTTAGGTTCTTTCTATCGATCGATGGTCGCTATAAATTACGACTTTAAAGTTCCCAATTAGGGTTTTTTAAGATTTTATGTGATTGTTTTAAGATAATTTCTATTATCTTACATTCCCAATTCTCAAGCTATATTACCTCATCGTTCATAGGTGAACTTCAATTATGAATCACACATTCGAGTCTATCCTTGACTCTTAACCTTAGTTTTATTATAACGTTATTACGTTATAGGTTGTCGATAATCAAATTATGATTGGTAAATTAGGATATTCTCAAGCCACTAACTAGACTTAACAATTTTGGTTACGTCTAGTAGGTTATGTGACGACTTGTCGATTAGTACGATAATTAAAGAGGAATATTGACTTACAATTCAGTGGACATATGCTATCATGTAAGTAATTAGTACTTAAGAATAAATGAAGTACTTCGGGAATATTAACTCGGCTTTTGAGACATAAGGATCGACATCTTATGTTCGAATCGTTGCTTACACATTACGACATTGTGTATTTAACTTAACTCGTCGGAGGTTACATATGTCGTATAATCGTTATTCATTATCGAGTTGTGTTTACGTGACTAATATCGTATTGAGTTGTCGTTATTGAATATTAACGTTGTAGCTCGACTTTTGGTTTTTCTAACGTAGGAACTCACGTTGAGTATCCTTTCATTAATAAAAACCCTAATTTGTGTCTAACTTCGATTCTCGTTTATTCCGTCTTAAGTTATCGAAATTGGTCGATTTCTTTTGGATTCTCGTTCATATAGTATTATGTTGTTTACGTTCGGGGTTTTGGTTTGTCGGTTCAACATAAACATAAACATTCAACATCAACAAAACCATACACAACATAAACTATACTAAGCATTAGAAAACCCTAATTTCTAATGTAATACACAATCATTGTGTAAGTGTGCATAAGTGTTCCATTCATTCACCCTAATCACAACCATTTATCCAAAGTTTCATATTACTATCATAGCATCATTCATCATCAAAATTAAACCCATACTTAGCCATTCTATTACGTTTTCGATAATTAGCAATAATTAGTATGTATCGATAAATTCCAATAAAATCACATCATACTCCTATCTACTATAGGATTTAATTACCAACTCAAAATCATCATATAAATTTTTAAACCATAGTTTAAATTGCTTAAAGCTTTCGGTCATCATGTTTCTTTTTGCCTTAGTGTTCAATAAATCCCACAAAATTATATCATGCTTATACTATGTACTAAACATGGAATATCACTACATATCATACATTAAAATTTTAAAATCATGCTTTTCATCCTAAAACTTTTCGGTAATTCTAAGAACATACATATATATTTTCAATAATTTCCAATCTTGCACAACATGGTTATATATGAAATAAACATGTAATATTAACATTAAATATCAACTAATATTTATAATATGAACCAAATGCTTGTAATTCTTTTGTCCTCACACATATTGTACATATGTGTTCAATAATTCAACAATGCATATTAGGTTCATATTATTTCTAAACATCATATATCCTATTATTTCCAACAAATAAAATCAAATAATGGCTTAAAAATACTTAAATATATTCTGACCATTTTGAAAAAATAGGAGTAGTGTTTCAAAATTTTCAAGATTAATGTATGATGTTCATATCATATATTAAACACTATATCTAAACTATTTCTCAACAAATAAAATCAAACAAATACAAGAAAAATCCAAAATATTCTGAAAATTACCATATTTATTCTACATACTTATAATACATTATCAAGTAACAATATCAAATAACATTCACAAAATCATGCTTTAACATATTTAAAAATAAATAAAGCATAAATCGAAAAAATATAAACATGCTCCAAAAATTATGAAATATTTACAGTAGCCTTATAACATTATTCTAAGAATTTTTCATTCATGGATCAAGAGAATTTGAAGGATCTAAAGTCACGAAAATAAATGGGGAGCAAACTAGGGTTTTTAAACCCAAAAATTCAAAATAAAATTTCCACTCCATTAGGATGGAAGAGGATGATGAATAATACCTTCCTATGGTCTTAGAAGGATTATTTGAGTGTGGGAGAGGTTGGGGAGGGAGGATTTAGTGTTGGGAGTTTGAAAAGTGTAGAGAGAAATTTGAAAAATGAGAGAAAATGTGAAAGAGTGAATGGGGTCTGGTCTTGAACGTCTCTACTGTTATTACAGACATAATGGCTGTCATTGCCCATTTTGGGGTGGTCTTGGTGGTAGTTGGGAGGTGGATTGGTCAAATTACCGTTTGGTATGTTATACTGACTCTTTAAGTTTTAACGCACTTTCGATCGATTTCTCGGAACCTTAAGGTTCTACCTTATTAAATAGCCTTTAAAGACTTATTTTAATGTTCATAAAAATTTCCACGAAGTTCGGACGTCGTCCGATAAGTCAATTCGAGTTATCGCGGAAAAGCGGCGTTCGGCGATTAAAATATGCCCACTCAAAATTCTATTGAATTTTGAGCTTTCATAAATAATTTTAGTCTTATAAAGCATATTTTATTGATTTAGACCCTCGGTTCGAGTTTTGGGTCGTTCGGATCAATTTAGGTTTTTCGGTATATTTTACCGGCGTTGGTTAAGTTCTTGAGAATTCCCTTAAATTAATTCTTATAATTTCTAAATTCATAATAGATTATTCCTTCATGATTTTGGTTGTTATCATAATTTATTACGATTAGCACGGACTGAAAGTTGTTCCGGCTCGTAAATAGTGTTTTTAAGACTGACCGGGCAAGTATGCCCGAAAATTCTCATTCTTCGCATTCTCACATGTTTTCGTGTGAGGATTCTAAAAATGAAATCCGTTCGTGGAGATTCATTCTCAATCTTTCATTCTATGTTCAGGCTACTCAGAAAACCCTAATCCGGTAGGACTAGTTATCAGTTTTTGATTTCTTTAGTATTCGATCTCCGAATCGATTCTAATTCGTTTCATTGGTTTCCTTAAACATAATTAAGGTCTAAGAACCACAACTAAGTGATTCAAACATCACTAATAAAAGTTTTAAATTTTTCGGGTTATTACATACCATCCCCCTTAAAATAAATTTCGTCCCGAAATTTGCTAATATGGAAAAGATCGGATATTTCTCCTTCATAGCTGATTCCAGTTCGTGTTGCTTCTTCTTGACCATGGTGTCGCCATAGAACCTTCATAGCGGTATCTCTTTGTTCTTAGCTTTTGGTTACGTCGATTACAAAATTTTCGTGGCGGTTCTCGTAACTCATATTGTCATCGAGGACAATATAGGTCGGTGGTATCACATGGCTGGGGTCATGTATGTACTTCCGTAGTTGTGAAACATGGAACACATTGTGCACGTTTCCAAAACTTAGCGGCAATGCAAGTCGTAAGAAGTCACGGTCTATTCTCTCCGAATTTCATAGGGTCCTATGAAGCGTGGTCATAACTTCCTTTGATTCCGAATCTCACGATCCCTTTAGATGGAGAAATTTTCAAGAAGACCTTGTCTCCTCTTCAAAATGTAGCTCGTGCGACGCTTGTGGCGTCACGACTTCTGTCGATCTGGGCCTCCTTGATCCGTTGGCGGATCATCGCACGATTTCAATCATTTCTCCCACGAGTCGAGGTCTAACACTCTTCTTTCTCCCACTTCATCCCGGTAAAGTGGTGACCGACATTTCCTTCCGTAAAAGCGCTTCGTGCGGGGCCATTCCAATAGTCGCTTGGTAGGTTATTGTAGGCGAATTCCAGTGGTAACACTTGTTCCCAACTTTCTTCTCTATCGAGGACAACGGTCCTCAGCATGTCTTCCAACGTTTGAATGGTCCTCTCGGACTGTCCGTCCGTCTGCGGATGGAACGCGGTACTGAAATGTAGTCGTGTCCCCAGTTCCTTTTGTAAACTCATCCAGAATCTGGACGTAAATTTCGAATCTCTATCAGACGTGATAGTCTTTGGAACTCCATGTAGACGGATAACTTCTCGAACGTACAACTGTGCTAGTCTGTCTGACCCATGTGTTATTGGAATGGGTAGGAAATGCGCGCTCTTGGTCAGTCGATCAATGATGACCCAAATAGCGGTATTTCCTCTTTGTGATTTGGGTAGCCCGGTAACAAAGTCCATGGCTATATCATCCCATTTCCATTCCGGTATGTCTAGCGGTTGTAAGGTCTCATCTGATCGTTGGTGGAGTGCTTTCACTTGTTGCACGTCAAACAACGTTCCACAAATGAAGCCACGTCTCGCTTCATTCCATCCCACCAAAATTTCTCTTTGAGGTCTGGTACATTTAGTCTTTGCCGGGGTGTGCGGTATAAGAAGTCTCATGAGCTTCCTTCAAGATTTCGCTCAAGTTCTTTCGTCGAACGGGCACACTCTCCCGTCATACAACAAAACATTATCTGTTATACGTGAAATTCTTGTGTTTGTTGTCCTTGATCTTAGCTCGCATTTCCTCTAGCTTTTGCTCTTCCTCCGAGCTTCTAAGATTCGGACTCTTAAGTCGGGATTGCAATCAATGTTGTAATGCACCCTCTATCGTCGAGAGGCAGCCTACGACTTGATGTTCATCCTCGAAATTCTTTATAAGTATTTCCTCATGGTGAGGAGACATCCCAAACTAGGATGGGATTTACGACTCGAGGCATCGGCTACAACATTAGCCTCGCACGGGTGGTAATTGATACCACAATCGTAATCTTTCACTAGTTCTAACCATCTCTGCTGCCTCGTGTTAAGATCTTTACGCTCAAAGAAATATTTCGAGTGCTCTTATGGTCGGTATAGATCTCACATCTAACTCCATAAAGGTGATGCCTCCATATTTTTAGGCCATGTACGACATTTGCTAATTCGGTCGTGCATAGGATAGTTCAACTCATGTAGGCGTAATTGCGCTTGAGCGTAAGCAATAACCTTACCTTCTTGCATTAGTACACAACCTAGTCCATTCTTTGAAGCATCCGTGTAAATTGTGTATTCTTTATACGCCGGAGTCTTTGTTAGTACAAGTCTTTGTCGTCGATAACTCCTTTAGTCTCACGAAAACTAGCCTCGCACTCGGCGGTCCGGTGTACTTGATTCCTTTCCTCAGCAGTTGGGTCATGGGTCGGGCTATCGTTGAGAATCCTTGATAAATCTTCGATAGTAGCCGGCGGTCCTAAGAAACTCAATTTCATTCGGGTTCTTTAGTGACTCCCGTTCTCGAGCAGTATCAATCTTGAGGGTCTACTTTGATTCCTCGGCGGACACAATGTGACCTAAAATGTCGCCGCCTAACCAAAACTCACACTTGCTAAACTTGGCGAAGAGTTGCTCTTGCCTTAACGTTTGTAGTACAGTTCTCAAGTGCTCTTTGTGTTCTTGGTTATTCTTAGAGTATATTAGGATATCGTCTATGAACACTAGGACGAATTTGTCTAAGTATGGGTGGAACATACATTCATAATATCCATAAATACTTAGGGGCATTTGTAAGTCCAAAGGGCATCACGATGAATTGAAATGACCATACCTTGTACGGAAAGCCGTCTTTGGTACATCCTGCGGTCGAATCCTCAATTGGTGATATCCGACTTTAGGTCTATCTTTGAAAAGACTCTGCTCCTTTAAGTTGATCAAGCGGATCGTCAATTCGGGCAAGGGTACTTATTCTTAAGAGTTATCTTGTTTAACTCTCGATAGTCTATGCACATCCTCGATGTACCATCCTTCTTTTTCACGAAAAGGACGGTGCTCCCCATGGAGACACCTTTGGGTCTAATGAATCCTAGCTCGAGAGTTCTTGCGGTTGGATCTTAATTCCTCAAGCTCCTGGTGCCATCCGGTATGGACTTTTGACACGAGGCGAGAACACGGTTCGAGGTCGATCGTGAACTCGATCAGTCGGTTTGGCGGTAATCCCGATGGTTCATGCGGAAACACATCGGGATACTCCTTCACGATCGGGACATCTTCTATCCTCCTCTCGTTCGATCTTCTTCTTGGAGGTAAGCGAGGTAGGCATGGTTCTCAGTCTTGTTCAGCAACGTCCTTGCTTGCAGTGCGAATATAATTGGAACTCTCCTCCCCATGTTGATCCCGTGAAAGTCGGTAGATTCCTCTACGGGGTGTTGGAAAGAAATTTTTCTTTCATTACACAGGATGGTCGCGTTATGTTCGGTTAACCAATCCATTCCTAGGATTATGTCCACATCCGTCATAGGTATGGCGTGAAGGTTATCTGTCGTGACCTTAAGTGAGCCTAGTCCAAGCTCTAGGTTCGAGCATATGTGGGTTACCGTTCTTATGCCTCCCTCTTGGAGAAGAAATTCTCATGATTTGTTCGGTAGCGTTTAGGATCTAATCATAAGTTCTCTCGCATGCTTGAAATAAAAGAGTCACGGCGCCGGTGTCAAATAGTAGGATAACGGTAATTGGAGGAGTATTCCCATACACGCTAAGTTTCCTTGGTTCCTTGGCGGCTCTTGCAGGAACTCCTTTTCTGGTTGAGGCGTAGGCCTCGCTTCTTTGAGGCGGTGTTGTTCTTGATAAAGTTGTTGTGGTTCTGCGGTTGTTCTTCTTGTTGTTGTTGTTATTCTTTGTGGCTCTGTTTGTTGAAATTTGTCGATGCTTCTGCTGGGGTTGTCGCCATTGTTGTCGTCGTTATCGCCGTGGTTGATATGGTCGTTGATTGGTGATAATCTTGAACGGGGCTGTTGTTGGATCGGTTGAGCTTGGATAGCCGGACGGTTGGACTTGGTTGGGCACGTTGGACGACCATTTCCTCCTGGCGTGTCGAGGCGATCCACAGGTAGTGGCCCTACGGCCACACTTGAAGCATCCGTCATTCGTGAATCGCATGCCCTTATGACTCCCTATGGCACAGGGCACATGGGGAGCTTCACAATTTTAGTTTCCCCCAGAGATCACGGGTACCATGGGCGTCCATTCCCTACCCGTGCCGGATGGCACGTTATTTCCTGCCATGGCCTCGTATCGGCTGGCGATGTTGGATCCTTGCCCTTGGTGGGGTCCTTCCCACTTCCTCTTCGCGATCTCCTTGGTGAGTCGGGGATGCAGTGATGACTCTATCTTGGGCGATGCAGCCTCGATGTCGATGCGGGACCGAGGGCCTCAGTCGGTGACCAAGATCTCATCGGATCTCGTGACCGAGGTGCCCGTGAACAACATGCGGTCGTGTCGGTGACCGTGGTCTTCCCTGGCGTAAGTTGATCTCATGGCTTAGGAATGAGTCGGAGAAACCTTCCTTCCTACGTCGAGGTTCTTCTCTTTGCCTCCCACCAAAAGTTTCTCATGACAAGCGTTCCTCCTCTTCTCGTCCCGTTGAAGGGTTTTGCACGAGCAGTTCTCGATGTCTTTGTGATGTTTGGTATGAATCATGCTGATTCTTGGTATTGTTTTGCATGTTGTCTTCATTAGTTTATCACATTTATGCCGTAAGTTCAATTATTATTTATCGTTTCGGACTTACTTGGTTCGTTTCAATGTTTTGCAGAAAATCCGCATTAAATAGGATGAAAGCTATCTTCCAAGGATCAGGTATAATGAAGAGCATCGCGATAGAGTTTATAAGCGGCGGATCCTATTTCGGAGTTGGACGAAGGAGAGCGAGCAATTGTTGAAGTCGCGACGACCCGTCGCATGGCGAGCATCCGCGCACGCACGCACGCACGCGCCGCGCGCCGTGCGCCAGCAGCGCCGGCGCCCTCCTTCGCGCGCTTTGAGCGCCGGCTCACTCCAGTCGCGCGTTCCCAATTTCCTCGCGCTCGGGTGAGCGCCCGGCTCGCCGCGCGCGCCGCGCCGCGCCCGCGCCCGCCGCGCCTCGCCCGGCTCACCCCGCGATCTGAGCGCCGGCTCACTCCGGCGCGTTCCTAATTTCTGGCTCTCGGGTGGCGCTTCGCAATTTTCAGCCTCGCCTCGGGTGGCCGCCGCTCGCCTCGCCGCGTGCCTCGCCGCGCCTCGCCCAGACTCAGCGCCGCGCCTCGCCCTCTACGCAGCGTTCTTTTCCACCGGCGCTCGGTTGCCTTCCTATATATAGCCTATTTTAGGTTATTTTCGGTCAGAGTTTCGTATTTTACATTTTCATTCGCCATTGCTTGCTGAACACATTCTTGACTTGTTCCAATTCGGACATTACTTTACATTGGTATTCTATTTGTTTATGAATTTTAGCGTTATAATTTTATTCTGATTCTTGCAATACATTGTGTAATTTTGGATTTGGATTGAAAGTAATTGATCGTCTTTTGTTCATTTTTCTTGATCATTCGTTTATATGTTGATTAGTTACGATTTCGATTATTCCCTGTCTTGATTAGGTTCTTGATTAGTTCTTGTTTACGGGTTTAATAATCTGAATTCTATGCAAGTGGTGTTGAACTTTAAATTCATGTTAAATCGTTCTTTGTTGAATTTCATTGATCCTTGTTTGAAGATCTAATTTAATTGTTTTGATTTATTTCTGTTTACGTGTTTGGTAGTTAATCATCTAGGGTTTGACAACCTCTAGTTTAGATCTTTTGTTTTCATAATTTAGCTCGGGATTGACAACCACAGCTTAGGTTTCTTTGTTTAATTCTCGTGTTTGATTCCTCGTATGTTTCAAAATCCCTTATTGGTATTAGAGTGTTTAGGATTTAATCGCTTTACGTGAGCAACACGAACATTAGGCCTGTTAAGTTTTCCTCGAGAGGCGACTAGGGTTAGCTTTCCTACTATAACACCTAAATGCGATTCTTGAGTCAATTGAAAGTATACTTTTGGTTGAACAAATTTTGGCGCCGTTCTTGGAAAACTTTAAGCGTATTGTTTGTGTTGATTGTTTTCCGTGTTTCTTTCGTTTTTATTTTTTATTCTCGATTGCGTGTGATCTTTTCTTGTTTGAGTGTTTTGTATGCTAGGTCGCGCGATCTAAATAGACCGCTTGCTACCCGTTGGACCACATTCGAAGAACTAAAGGTCAGCTTTTCGGAGCTGGAGGAGTTTGGTACCACACGAGTGGTGAGCAATCGAGCGGTTTATCACGGATCGACCTATTGTTGAAGATAATCCCGTTGAGAGATGGGTGAGAATGCGTGCTCTGCGTAATTTTATAGGCGGTGATTGGGGCGCTCGTCCCCAATTGTTCTTGGACGGCGGCCGAGATTCTGAGTTGAAACCGAACCATTTCTCACTCATGCCTACTTTCCATGGGCTTGCTAGTGAGGATGCTTTGGGTTTTATAAGAGAGTTTTGCTCGGTTTTGCGATCCTTCCATTGGGAGGACTAAATGAAGATCGATTGAAGATGCGGTGTTTCCGTACACCACGAAAGATAGAGCAAAGTCTTGGTTTCGGCTCTCCCGCCAACTCTGCGAGCTGGGCGCCGTGGTAGACAAGTTCATGACAGTACTACCCGAACAAGAAGAGTCGAGTTGAGGTCTCGGATCATGACTTTCAATCAGACGGTGACGAGCTATTCCATGAAGCTTAGGAGCAGTTCGGGGACTTGTTGCAAAGTGTCCTCATCATGCCTTGCTGGCGAAATTTTGTATCAATTCTTCTATGATGGATTGAGCCATAGTTTCAATACATGGTGGACAGCGGCGGGAGGAGACATCGGTTCTAGGGCGGCGATGGATATCGTCGATATTTTTGAAGCCATGGATGCTACTTCCAATAGAAGTCGGTCGGTGGGAGAGCAAAGGCTCGTGCCGTGAACCCTTCACCGACATGACTAAACAAGTGGGTGAGTTGATGAGGAGAGTCAAAAGTGAAATTGAGAAAGCACGATCAACCAAACCACGACGAGTTTCTTAGAGCCATGTGGAATTTGCAATGAAAGCCGGGCATCGCGTTGATACGTGCCCTAGGATGGGGAGCCGACTCTTGAGGGAAAGCGGCTATGCCATGCAAGGATTCCAACCCGAGCGGCGATTCGAGTCTAATCGACCAGTTTGGCTCGGGGTGGAGGAATCGACCTAACGTGGGATGGAGAAATCGGTCGAGGCAAAGTTCTAATCAGGCGCCCATTCGAAGACCTCGGCGGACGCGGCAATTTGGCGGAGAGCGATACCGCGACAACGACCCCCGCGGCGGTTCTCGCATCAGCAATACCCCAGCGGCGGCGATATCGTGAGCACCTCCGCCGCCACCTCGAGACCAGCATTTGAGGATCGATGGCCCCAAAGAATGGATGCTTTCGCCCGAAGGATGGATGCCCAGAATCCGCAAACAAGCGTTTGGAGGCGCAAATAGGCGGATTGCGGCCTGCTGAGCGAGCTCTGCGGCAAAAAGCGATGGGGAAGCTCCTAGCCAACCCATCAAGCCCGGCGATTCTGGTTTTGAGGTGGTCGTGTGATTGAGAATGAGGTGGGGAGAAATCCGATAGCGGTGAATTCTCAAGATGTAGAAACTAAGAAGGATCTTGAGGTCCGACTGCATAAAGCGACAAAGCCTTACACTCCTCCGATACCTTTCCGCGGCTAAGAAATGAGAAACAAGATCGGCGGTTTAACGAGTTCTACAAACTCTGTCGAGGTGAATGTCAATTTGCCTCTTTTGGGCGTGTCGAAATGTGCCGACCTACGTCAAATTTTTCAGGGCGGCTTCAAAGAAAAGGAAGTTTGGAGAATATGAGAAGGTCGTGGTCTCGAGGCGGCCAATTCCATCCTGACATCGGTTACCTCCCAAACTCGGGACCGGGTGGTTTATAATTAAAATTGCTCTAGGTAATGGTAAGGAGGCTTACGGCATGCTTGATTTGGGTAGGGATAAATTTGATGCCTTATTCGATTTTTAAACAATTAGAATTAGGCGAACTTAAACCCACTCGCATGTGTCTACAATTAGCGAGATAGGTCGTCGGATATCCGAAGGGTATTATTGAGGATATTTTAGTTAAGGTAGGTGGGTTGATAGTTCTGTTGATTTTGTTGTGTTAGAAATTGGTGAGGTTAGAGAAGATGGAAAGGAGCACCTGCTTGTTATTGGGAGGCCATTCATGGCACAACCAATACACTGTCGATGTTAAAGTGGCACTTTAAAATGGCGTGCTTGGTGAAGCAGTGTCTTTTTACGATAGGACGAGTGTGATGTTTCCTACATTAATTGATTGATGATTGTGCTTTCATTGATGCTATTGATCCTTGGCCGAGAATGTGTTGTTGGAGAACATAGCCTCGAGGAAGTTTTGCGAGGATCGGTGACGAGGAAGAGTGGGCAAGTGAAGTTGCTAGTATGCCCAAGCCCACTCTAGAAATGAAGAGCGCGAAGCACTTGAAGTATGTCTTCATGGAGGAGGAAATGAAAAGCCGGTAATAATCTCCTACGAGCTTTCGATGATGAAGAAGAAGAAGCATTTCGGTTACGAAGAGGAATAGGCGGCATTTGGGTGAGTCTTGCCGATATTAAGGGGATCGATCCGGCAACATGTATGCATCGTATCACGCTTGAGGATGGAGTTAAACGGTGATTGATGCCGGAGAGAAGTGTGAACCCGATCCTCGGTGAAGTGGTGAAGAAGGAGGTCTTGAAGCTTGATGGAGGGCTAATCTATCCTATCTCGGACAGCGAGTGGGTTAGCCCGATACATGTTGTGCCCGAAGGGAGGTATCACGGTGGTGGAGAAGCGAGAAAGGGAGATGGTACCTACAAAGGGCTACTACGGTGGCGTATGTGCATCGACTACCGAAGTTGAATGCCGCGACAAAAAGGACCATTCCTCTCCCTTTTATAGATCAAATGCTTGATAGATTAGCTGGACATGAATATTTACATTTTCTTGATGGATTATCGGCTATTATCGGTTGCAATTGCTCAGGAGGATCAAGCCGAGGCGGCGTTTACAAGTCCCTGGGACATATGCTTACCGGCGGATGCCTTTTGGCTGTGCAATGCACGGGCACCTTCGTGATGCATGATGTCAATCTTCTCCGAGATGATTGGAGATTTCCTCGGTATTCATGGATGACTTTTCGATTTTCGGATCTTCTTTCATGATTGCCTAGATAAGATTGATCGTGTGTTAAAGCGTTGTGTGGAGAGCAATCTCACTCTTAGTTGGGAAAAGAGTCACTTTATGGTTAAGAGTGGGATTGTATTGGGACATATTGTGTCTAAGAATGGGATTGAGGTTGACAAGGCTAAGGTGGATGTAATTGAGAAACTACCTCCACCCGTTGATGTTAAGGGATTAGGGTTTTTAGGACATGCGGGTTTTTACCGTAGGTTTATTAAAGACTTTTCTAAGATTAGCCAACCTTTATGTCATCTTCTTGCTCAAGATGTTCTTTTCAAGTTTGATGAAAAATGTTTGCATGCTTTGATTTACTTAAGGAGAAATTGACTCTTGCCCTTGTTGTTGTTGCCCCAATTGGTCGCTACCCTTTGAAATAATGTGTGATGCTAGCAATGTGGTGTGGGGCTGTATTAGGTCAGCGTGTGGATAAAATGTTACGTGTGATTTATTACGCTAGCTTAACTTTGAGTTACGCTCAAGTGAATTACACTACTCTTGAAAAAGAGCTTTTCTTTGTTATCTTTGCTTTGGATAAGTTTAGTGCTTATATCATTGGTTCTAAGGTAATTGTTCACGATGATCATCTTTGCTTTAAGATATATGTTGACTAAATCTCGGGCTAAACCTAGATTAATTAGTTGGGTCCTTCTTACGCAAGAATTTGATCTAGAAATTATAGATAGGAAGGGTAGTGACAATGGTGTGGTGACCATTTATCTCGTCTTGAGTCCTTTTGTTTTACTGCTGAGAGAGTCTTCTTGAGTCTTATCCTTTTGAGCATGCTTTGGAAATCAATTCATCACCTTGGTATCTTGATATTGTTAATTACTTGGTTTGTGGCTCCTTGAGACTGATTTAACTTCGAAAGGAAGAGATTTTTAGTGTGTCGGGAATTACTTTTGGGATGATCCATACCTTTTCAAACTCGGGAAGGGCGAGGTGGTTAGAAGATGCATCACGATGAGGAGCAAAGTCGAGTCCTTAAGTTGTGTCATGAAGCCCCCTGTGGGGACATTTTGGTGGGCGAAAGACGGCTTTCAGTCTCTTTGAGTGGTCTCTTACGGCGACTCTTTTCAGGCGCCCACTCCTTCTACCTTTCATGTGACGAGATGCCAGCGAGTTGGGAATGTGGGGAGGAGAAATGAGATGCCCACGAACAATATCTGGTAGTTGAAATTTTCGGCGTTTGGGGTATTGATTTCATGGGGCCTTTCCCAAGTCTAATGGTTTTGAATATATCTTGCTTCTTGTAGATTATGTGTCCAAGTGGATAGAAGCAATTCCACGAGGACTAGTGATGCTAATGTTGTCTTGAAGTTTGTGCAGGAGAACATTCTCTGCAGGTTTGGGTTCCCCAAAGCGATCATAAGTGATGGGGGAGCACATTTCTGTAATAAGTTGTTCAAAAAGCTCATGGAGAAGAATGGCATCACCCACAAGGTTTCCGCCATATCATCCACGAGACTTGAGACGGTGAGACAAGCAACAAGCGGATCAAGGTGTTCTTGAGAAGGCGGTCCAACCATCCGGAAGGGGTGGTCGATGAAGTTGAATCTTGCACTTTGGGCATACCGAGCGCTTTCAAGAGCATTTTGGGGATGAGTCCCTGTCGGCTTGTATGAAGCGTGCCATCTACCCGTTGAGATCGAGCACGGAGAGCATTACGGGCGATTAAGGCCATGAATCTTGACATCACGAAGCGGCGAGGGAGAGCTCTCCGGATCACGAACTCGAAGAACTTGGGGCGAAGCATATGAAACGCCCGCATTTACAAGGACAAAGTAAAGAGGATTCATGATGGAGAATAGTCGAAAAGAGTTAAGGCAGGAATGAAGGTCTTTGTTATTTCGGTCTCGTGAAACTTTTTCGGCTCAACTCGGTGGGTGGCCGCTTTTCGTTGAGAGGTGTTTTCCCATGGGCGGTTTCTTTGCGACCCAAAACAAGCGGATCATTTTTGTGAGCGGTCGTGAGTCAAACCGTACTTTGATCGTGAGAGTCGGAAGAAGTGGAGGCGTTACGCTCGTCGGTCCCAATATCTTTGATCGGATTATGTCGGGCTCACGGACGTTAAGCGGAGTACTACGTGGAGTTTACCCACAATTTTCGATGTTTTCGTTTCTTTTCTTTTCCTTTGATTTATGCGGTTTGATTATCTTGATCTTTCTCTGTCGATAATGCGGTTTTAAAGTGGAGATTGGCGTTTTAAAAAGTATAGAAACCATTCAAAGATGGCGCTCAAAGTTGAACCGCGTTGAAATGTCTGAAGCGTTCGGTTGGCACTCAATCGAACCGCGTTCGGAAGAATCTGAAACCATCACGGTGGCGCTCAATCGAACCGCGTCGGAAGATTTGGTGATAGCTTTTCTCGGTGGCGCTCACTATGATCCGGCGTTCAAAATTTGGGTAGTATGATTTTGCGGTGGCGTTCAAACCATGTGGTGGCGTTCAAAGTTAGGCGAATGTGGACAAGTTCAAACGGCGTGCGGCGCCGGCTTTGAATCACATAAAAAAAAAAAGGAAAGGAAGGAACCGGGCTCGATGAACCGGCCATAAATGAGGGTTTTTGCCCTATTTTTCGTTCCATTCAATTCCGAAGCGGTGCGCGCGCCTCATCGTCTCTTTCGGCAAGCTCCCGTCGCCCACGGCGTTCTCCGCTCGCCCCTCGGCCGGCGCTTCGTCAGCGCCCGTTCTCCGTCCGTCCTCGGCAGCGCGCCGTCTCGCGACCTCGCCTCCTCCCTCCCGTCGCCTCGCCCGGCGCTCCGCTCAACGGCGCGCGTTCCGCCGCCCGCGTCCCGCCGGCGTCCCGCGACTCCGCGCTCCTCGGTGGCGTTCTCTCAGGCAGCTTTCGCGTGCCATTCGCCGTTCCGCCGCTCGCCTCAGCCGCCGTTCTCACAACCGGCCGCGCTCGCCAGGCGGCGTAGAAACCACCGGCCTTTCGCCCAGCCGCGCCGTTACCGGCGCCCGCTCGTCCTCCGTCCGTCTCTTCGGTGGCGCTCATTCCATGGCCAACTCATCACCGAGCTCGCCCTCTCGCGCCTCTCTCGGCGCGCGCCCGCCTCAGGCGCGCCGTGCGCGCTTCTCTCGAGCAGCGAGCACGCTCGCCCGCCCGACCGGACATCTACCACCACACACCCGGCCTGCTCGCTAGCTCGAGCTCCCCAGGGCATTTCGAAGCATGGTTCGCACTAAAACCCTCTCGCCTCTTTGGCGAAGCAAGCGAAGCGCGAAGGTGCTTGGGATCGGGTGAACAACCCGAAGATCTGGGCGAACTCTGATGCCCATTCGCGATTTTACGCCCCGAAGGTATCTTTTACTCCGTTATTCGTTCGAAAGATATCGGTCACCACGTTCGTTTGATTGGAATATTTTAGCTTCATTGGGTGTTGATGGATCATTAAAGATATTTGAAATTGTGGGGTGCCTTGGTTTGGCAACTAGGGAACCCGAAGATGGTTTAAGCCTTTGCTTGGGAATTTTGTGTGTCACTCGAGACCGGTGAAGATTTTAAGTCTGCGTTACGTCGGTTGGGGAGAATAGATTTGCCGTTACACTAAGGTTCTGGCGTGAGGTCTTGGGTTTTCATAGTAGTGGTTTTCGATGTACCAAGGTTTCCCTATGGGTGAGACATGGAAAATTTTAATTGGTTTTGACAATTGGTCATCGTGAGCACTTCTAGTGCCTTTATTGAGACCACTTTGGTTATCGCTCATAAGTTCTAGCATTCAACCTTACGGGGAAAGAGCAAGCCGATAAAGTGAGTGCTATAGAGCTTTTCTTCTTGTGGTGTCTTTGTGAATAATAAGAAGATGCATGCGACACCGTTCTTATGGCGGCGATTTGAGTATATGAAGCGAACCGTAAGGCCAAACTCTCCTTGATCCAATACCCTTATATACTTGCCAAATACTTTGTGGGGTGACTAGAGATGATATACCTTTTCGAACTCCGCCGTTATTGAGCATCTCCCATCACTTTCGGTGATTTCGGTTGATGCTTCGACGAGAACATTGCTTCCTTAAGCACGCGGCGTCTTGTTCAGTATATCACATTTCAGCGAGAACCGACCATCGGGTCTATTGTGGGACAACTACCCCGATGGATGAAGATTCCACGATGATCGAGCCACGAAGAAGACAAGCGGCGCGATGTCACACCCTCCTTGCTTACCCTCTCCCGTCGGTCCACGGCGATGCTTTCGGTGGTCTTAGGGCTCATTTGATTCAGTTTTGGCAGGTTTGAGCCACTTCCACAGCGATTTGGGGACTTTAGCTCCTCGCGGAATCGAGAACTTTGAGAGGTATCGGCGGCGAGATGGGTCGACAATTCACGAGTTGACCAATCTTGACCGGGGTTTCGGAGAGTTCCGTCTTGAGGTATATCGGTGTCTTGGCGCTCAAAATCGCCCGACTCAGCGCCTTGATCAATCTTCACGGCGGCGTTTGGGGATTTCCGTCAAGATGTTTACGGCGTCTAGACACCCATGAGCGACATTTGGTGACCTTGAAGCCCGGTGGGACGCTGGTCCCTATCCCTGACCTCTCCACCACCACCACCGCCATGGGACCAGCGGTGAAGCTTCTTTGTTGGAGAGTATATATATTTCCTTATTTCTTTTTGCTCTCGTCCTTTTTCGGTGGTTCGTTGTTTTCCTTTTGTGGTGTGTGTGTCTTTTCGGTGCTTTGCGGGACTATCCTTGGAACTTCGATGTCGCCCGACCTCCTTTTCTCTCGGTATTGTCGAAGTCTCGTTCTCTTTTGGCTTTATTTTGTTGTTCATGTTTTGAGCTCACGGGGACGGTGCTCATCTATGTGTGGGGGAGTTGTTGATGATATGTTGTATATGTTGTGCTCGGGATATGTGCATGATTGACCCATGGATCTATGCTTACTTTGGTTTCTTGAGCTCGAGTTTTTGTCTATCTGAATAAGTTAGGATTGTGATTTGTGCACACGAACTACGTGGTATTGGTGAACCATGATGTGTTCCGTTTATCTTGTTGTTACGTTTTGAAGAGCAATGTGAATTGGCGGGGTTGTGAGAATTGATCTTAAATCAAGGGTTATTGATGTGATTTGTCCGACTAATGTTAGGGGAGTGTTAACAATGTGGTTACCTATATACTTGTTTCTTTATATAAAAAAAAAAAAAAAAAAAACTATATTTTTATGTGAGATTGTTGAAATGGAGGATGGGATTCTGCCCCTCTTTCTCGTAAATTGAGAAATGGGCATGGGAAACCACGATAGGAGACTCGAGTTCATCGAAATTCACCTTTCGACCATTGTTCCAAAATCATTAAGACTTTCAATGTTTATTGTTGAGATTATATAAATGGAGGATGGAATTCTGCCCCTCTTTCTCGTAAATTGAGAAATGGGCATGGGAAACCACGATAGGAGACTCGAGTTTATCGAGACTTCACCTTTCGAACATTGTTCCAAAATCATTAATATTTTCTTTGTGTTCTCAAAAGAAACTTGTTGCTAAAGGTAACCATTTTAGTTAATTCACTTACGACGGAGAGTTGGAGTGCGAGCAAAAATGATCCTATTGTTTATTTGACTTTCTCACAATCTTAGATTTGTTTCGCATTAACTTGATTACGTATTCATCATGTTGGGGAATTTCAAATAGAGGTTTGATTGATTGGATTAAGAGTTAAAGTTGCATGAGTTATTTTTCTACTCTTGTTATTATAGACTTTGCTTGAGGACAAGCAAATGGATAAGTGTGGGGAGTTGTTTGGTATGAATCATGCTGATTCTTGGTATTGTTTTGCATGTTGTCTTCATTAGTTTATCACATTTATGCCGTTAGTTCAATTATTATTTATCGTTTCGGACTTACTTGGTTCGTTTCAATGTTTTGCAGAAAATCGGCATTAAATAGGATGAAATCTATCTACGAGGATCAGGTATAATGAAAGCATCGCGATAGGAGTTCATAAGCGGCGGATCCTATTTCGGAGTTCGGCGAAGGAGAGCAAGCAATTGTTGAAGTCGCGCGCGACCCGTCGCATGGCGAGCATCCGCGCCACGCCGCGCGCGCGCCACGCGCGCACGCCCGCGCGCGCGCAGCGCGCGCGCCGCCCGCCCGCGCGCCCGCGCCGCTCCGTTCGCCGCGCCAGCGCCAGCGCCCTCCTTCGCGCGTTCCCAATTTCCGGCTCGCGCTCGGGTGTTCCCAATTTCGCCAGCGCTCGCCTCCGCCCGCCCGGCTCGCCCGTGCCCGCCCGTGCGCCCGCCCCGCGCCTCGCCAGCTCACCCGTGATCGAACGCCGGCTCGCTCCGGTAGCGCGTTCCCAATTTACTGGCGCTCGGGTGGCGCTCGCTTCGCCAGCGCCTCGCCTCGCCTCGCCTCGCCGCGTGCCTCGCCCGCCCTCGCCCCGCTCACCCGCGCATGCGCCTCGCCCTCTGCGCGTTCTTTTCCACCGGCTCGGTTGCCTTCCTATATATAGCCTATTTTAGGTTATTTTGGTCGGAGTTTCACGTATTTTACATTTTCATTCGGATTGCGCTTGTTGAACACATTCTTGAATTTTCTTCAATTCGGACTTTGATTCACGTTGGTATTCGGTATTCATTATGACTTCTAGCAGCGTCGATAATTGAATTCTGATTGGTACTATACATTGTGTAATTTTGGATTTGGATTGGAAGTAATTGATCGTTATTTGTTCATTGATCTTGTTCGATTCGTTTATATGTTGATTGATTCTTTCGATTATTCCACTGTCTGGATTTGGTTCTTGATTAGTTCTTGTTTACGGCTTTAATAATCTGAATTCTACGCACAGTGGTGTTGAACTTTAAATTCATGATTAATCGTTCTTTGTTGAATTTCATTGATCCTTGTTTGAAGATCTAATTTAATTGCTTTCGATTTGTTTACTGTTTACGTGTTTGGTAGTTAATCATCTAGGGTTTGACAACCTCTAGTTTAGATCTATTGTTTTAGTAGTTTAGCTCGGGATTGACAACCACGGCTTAGGTTTCTTTGTTTAATTCTCGTGTTTGATTCCTCGTATGTTTGAAAACCCTTATTGGTATTAGAGTGTTTAGGATTTAATCGCTTTACGTGAGCAACACGAACATTAGGCCTGTTAAGTTTTCCTCGAGGCGACTAGGGTTAGCTTTCCTACTATAACACCTAAATGCGATTGCGAGTCAATTAAAGTATACTTTTGGTTGAACATCGACCCGGTTGAGGTGCATACTGTGACATTTCACGAGCGCAGTGCGTGTCGGTGACCGTGGTCTTCCCTTGGCGCAAGTTGTAAAACTCGTGCTCCTTTCTCTTCGGTAACTCTTAGGAATGTACTTCGTACACTTCCTCTTTGAATTCTCCATGAGAAACCTTCGGTTCTTCCTCATCGGGGTTTTCTCTTCGCCTCCCACCAAAAGTCGGGCGCGGATCATCTGGAAAGCAGCGCATGACAAGCGTTCTGTGATGTGCGGTGGAGAAGTGAAGATTCGCTCGAGCCTTGAATCCATAGTTCGGCGTCCAGGATTCCGGTCCCGTTGAAGGTGGCGGGTTTTGCGAGAATAGTTCTCGATCCGTCTCGCGCTTTGTGGTGGTGGTGGTGGTGGTGGTGGTGTGGCCTCTCTTTCGGTGTTATCATACGATCCCTTCTTCTCGGCGGCATCCTATCCTTCATAACACACGAAATAGATCTCGTCTTATACCATCCATCGGGGTTAATGTATCTATATATATATCAGCGGGTATTTATATCGTAGCAAAAGAAAATTTTAAAAACAACATCGAATACCACATAACACCATATTAAAACAAAGGCTCTCGAAGAGCTATCATCATATCATATCAACTACCTCCACGAGGACTTTCATCGGCGTTTTAAACTTTACAAAATACCGGTGCAGTATGATGCCCAAAACAAATACGGCATCACTACGTGTACCTCGTCACGGTGCGTACAAAAATCAACACGCTCATGTGGTCATCAAAATGGGTTCTTGTCGGAGCGACTCATCGTTTCGCATGCATCAAAAGATATACAAAGTATATAGACAAAAGATAATCTAGTCTAAGAACTAGATCTATGGTGCCGAGTGTAGATCGGGCTCCATGCATCAGTCGGGGCGGAAGCATGGGAGTTCCCTTCCCTCCATCTCGTCATCGGTGATAGGTCGCCTCGGGGTCTTCCTCGGGGTCCTCCTCCTCGGATCTTCCTCGGGGTCCTCCTCTGGGTCTTCTTCGGGTCCTCCTCTTGGCGTCGAACACGGGGACAGGCTCTCGGTCTCTAGCAGCCACGGCTTCCTCCATAGCTGCTAGGTCTCGGCGGATCTCCGCCATGACCCTCGTAGACATCATCCGAGAAAGGGGCAACAGCGGGCGGACATCGGTCTCTCACTATACATAGCTATGTCACGGGATCATAAATCCTCTGACATCATGGTCCAAAGGCTCGGCGGAGGTGGCGGTGGGCGGGTGGTGGGGGCCGGCGGATGGAGGTGGAGATGGACATGGTATGACCGGTGATGGCACAGGCGGGCGATGGCGAGGATGGAATCTGCGGTGGTAGGGCGGGGAAGGTGGTTGTCGGGGCGGGAAGGTCTGCCTCGAACATGCTCCTGCTGCTGCCGAGCAAGAACACCGGTCCATCGGTGCTAGCGAGGCACCTCTGGATGGAGCCACTCGGAATCTCGTCACGCCAAGTGTATTCACGTGCGGGGAGATACGATCCGCGTGGTGCAGACTCTCCGTACTTTGTGAACACATGGCTCAGTGGCTAGCAAAGCGAGGCGGATCCCTCTCGGTCAAGCTCTCTCGATGCGGTAAATGTAGTCGCCTATATTTCACGGGCGTAACCTACCGATCGGATGGCGGTCTCATGATCGGTAGTACACCGTCATGTCGATGTACCGGGCATGTCTTGCGGACCAGCGGCGTGTGAAGTGTGCCAAAACTTCGCCAAGGTCGTCTCCGCGGCACGTCGGTAGGCAGCGATGCGATCGTATAACCTCCTCGGGGTGGCCACAGAGGACAAAGGCGCCTAGTTGTGAACACGGTCCGAGCCATCACGAAAGGAAAGTTTCACTATGGTGGAACACGGTAAACATAACGGTGTATCTAAAAGAAGATATGTATAAAAGACATCTATACAACAAAGGTTATAGCAATCTATATTCTACTATGACCTAAAATTCTAAATTCTATAGTACGACTTTCATGGTTGGGTCTCAGGAAGAGCGGTATGGTTTCTTAGAGTAGGGTAGCGATCGGCGTCTAGCCTTGGGTAGAATTACGAGGTCACCCTAGCTTATTGGGTTTTAAATCTTTATTTCTACTCGTGTTATCGTATCACATCATATCTATTCTCATTATGCACTTACAAATCGTTATTTCATTTTACACAACCATAATGTTATCGTTCATTCTTTTACATATGCCACGATAGAGGTAACACAGCGTGGTGTTGAAATTTCTTCATGTCGAGAGGTTGGGACTCGTAGCGGATGTAGTCCTCCGGTTGAGCAATCGCTTCGTCGTAAGTAACTCGTCGTGTTCTCATCATCGATTCCATTCGGATTGTGATCCTTAAGATCCCTATGTTCTCGTTTCTCCTTAGTATTTCGTTCGATTGGGGATATCTTATGTTCTCATACTAAGTTGGTATAAAAGGGATCATCGTCTTAGAGTCTATGTTCTCATGGGAAACATACTCATTTACATCATCTTCTATCATGCTTCGTATACAATAGTAAACACAAATCGCGACACATTGTGCGATACTCAAGCATTCTCGTTTACTCATTTACCAAGTTCTTAAAGCTTGTAACTTTCATTCAAGCTAATGACTAGTCAATTGAAACAACTTTTCAATTTCAAAAATTTCCACTTTCAAATATTTTTCAATTTCCCAACAAAGCTATATTGAAATTTCAAATTCACATTTCATATACTTGATCATTTTAAAACAACCTTTAGTTGAAATAGTTACCTTCTTCCTCGTTGAGCGGGCGGACGATGGAGTGCGGTGCGATGTGATCAAACCTAAACAATTTCTAGACTCGACTTTCAACTCGGGATTGAGAAAGGGTTTCTAGGGTTCGGGCGAACAAGTGCTCGATACCACTGTGGCGACCGACTTTCAATGAAGTACGGATCATATGGATCGTCACGGTATGATAAGCGTGAAATAAACATAACTAGTCAAGGCAATCAACCAATCAACTACTTAATAACGCATAGGTTAAAGGGATAAACAATCGATACCAACTCGAGTCTAGAAGGACTTGTCGAAAAGGTTCGAGGTTGACATAACTTGATCGAGGCGGAATTTAAAGTGCAGTGCGACCTCCAATTCAATACGAAATAGCGGTTATAATCAAAACATTAATAATATCGAGTTAGGCGACAAGTAAGCGTGTGGACATGCATATGGCGATGCATGCCCGAGGTTTAGAAACCTTTCTAATTAAGCATAAAAATAGGCGCTACTACTGCACCCTCGCGCCCGTCGTCGATCCTTGCTCAACTGCACGTCAAAGCGAAATGCGGGGCTAAGTACAAAAGTACTCGGTGGACTCGTTTCAAAACATTTTCTTTGTCAAAGTTATTAGCGCCCACAATAGCGTATGAGGTTTTGGTTAAAGACTAATGCCTATCAAACATTTTATCGTTTTCAGCGTTCGGCGAACTATTTCATTCACGTTGTTTCCATATCGATCATTCATTCATTCGTTCGCGCACTATGGGTGGCCACCTACACATAGTCGCCGTGACGATCGAGGTAGCTAAACTTAACACACGGTCCTGCGTGTACACAATCCGAGTTAGTCCTTAACTAAGTCGGATCCGATCGTTACCCTTTTTAGCGTTGGTGGACCAACACATTCACATACCACATTGATATACCAATCTCGAGATAGGATAACAACAAAACATAAACATTTGGCGATCGATAACATTTCATGTGATAATATTTCATAAAGCTTTGTAAAACATGCTTTGAGATATGCATAACATTTTCGTTTCAAGAAAGCCCCTGCTAATCAAAGCTTAGTGGTTCTAAATGAGCGGGGTGAGTATCCTTCCTCAACAACTACGCCCGTCGAACCCTTCATAAGAAAATAGTCGTTCTTAGGTTCTTTCTATCGATCGATGGTAAACTTATAAATTACGACTTTAAAGTTCCCAATTAGGGTTTCTTTATGATTTTATGTGATTGTTTAAGATAATTTCTATTATCTTACATTCCCAATTCTCAAGCTATATTACCTCGTCGTTCATGGGTGAACTTGATTATGAATCACGCATTCGAGTCTATCCTTGACTCTTAACCTTAGTTTTATTATAACGTTATTACGTTATAGGTTGTCGATAATCAAATTATGATTGGTAAATTAGGATATTCTCAAGCCACTAACTAGACTTAACAATTTTGGTTACGTCTGGTAGGTTATGTGACGACTTGTCGTATTACGATAATTAAAGAGGAATATTGACTTACAATTCAGTGGACATATGCTATCATGTAAGTAATTAGTACTTAGAATAAATGAAGTACTTGAGAATATTAACTCGACTTTTGAGACATAAGGATCGACATCTTATGTTCGAATCGTTGCTTACACATTACGATATTGTGTATTTAACTTAACTCATGGGAGGTTACATATGTCGTATAATCGTTATTCATTATCGAGTTGTGTTTCGTAACTAATATCGTATTGAGTTGTCGTTATTGAATATTAACGTTGTAGCTCGACTTTTGGTTTTCTAACGTAGGAACTCACGTTGAGTATCCTTTCATTAATAAAAACCCTAATTTGTGTCTAACTTGATTCTCGTTTATTAGTCTTAAGTTATCGAAATTGGTCGATTTCTTTTGGATTCTCGTTCATATAGTATTATGTTGTTTACGTTCGGGGTTTTGGTTTGTCGGTTCAACATAAACATAAACATTCAACATCAACAAAACCATACACAACATAAACTATACTAAGCATTGAAAACCTAATTTCTAATGTAATACACAATCATTGTGTAAGTGTGCATAAGTGTTCCATTCATTCACCTAATCACAACCATTTATCAGTTTCATAGTACTATCATAGCATCATTCATCGTCAAAATTAAACCCATACTTAGCCATTCTATTACGTTTCGATAATTAACAATAATTAGTATGTGCATCGATAAATTCGATAAAATCACATCATACTCTTATCATACTATAAGTTTAATTACCAACTCAAAATCATCATATAAATTTTTAAACCATAGTTTAAATTGCTTAAAACTTTCGGTCATCGTGTTTCTTTTTGCCTTAGTGTTGATAAATCCCACAAAAATTATATCATGCTTATACTATGTACTAAACATGGAATATCACTACATATCATACATTAAAATTTTAAAATCATGCTTTTCATCCTAAAACTTTTCGGTAATTCTAAGAACATACATATATATTTTCAATAATTTCCAATCTTGCACAACATGGTTATATATGAAATAAACATGTAATATTAACATTAAATATCAACTAATATTTATAATATGAACAAATGCTTGGAATTCTTTTTGTCCTCACACATATTGTACATATGTGTTCAATAATTCCAACAATGCATATTAGGTTCATATTATTTCTAAACATCATATATCCTATTATTTCCAACAAATAAAATCAAATAATGGCTTAAAAATACTTAAATATATTCTGCCCATTTTTGAAAAAATAGGAGTAGTGTTTCAAAATTTTCAAGATTAATGTATGATGTTCATATCATATATTAAACACTATATCTCAACTATTTCTCAACAAATAAAATCAAACAAATACAAGAAAAATCCAAAAATATTCTGAAAATTACCATATTTATTCTACATACTTATAATACATTAGCAAGTAACAATATCAAATAACATTCACAAAATCATGCTTTAACATATTTAAAAATAAATAAAGCATAAATTAAAAAAATATAAACATGCTCCAAAAATTATGAAATTTTTACAGTAGCCTTAGAACATTATTCTAAGCATTTTTCATTCATAGCTCAAGAGAATTTGAAGGCTCTAAAGTCACGAAAATAAATGGGGAGCAAACTAGGGTTTTTAAACCCAAAAATTCAAAATAAAATTTCCACTCCATTAGGATGGAAGAGGATGATGAATAATACCTTCCTATGGTCTTAGAAGGATTATTTGAGTGTGGGAGAGGTTGGGGAGGGAGGATTTAGTGTTGGGAGTTTGAAAAGTGTAGAGAGAAATTTGAAAAATGAGAGAAAATGTGAAAGAGTGAATGGGGTCTGGTCTTGAATGTCTCTCTACTGTTATTACAGACCTAATGGCTGTCATTGCCCATTTTGGGGTGGTCTTGGTGGTAGTTGGGAGGTGGATTGGTCAAATTACCCGTTTTGGTATGTTATCTGACTCTTTAAGTTTAACGCTTTTCGATCGATTTCTCGGAACCTTAAGGTTCTACCTTATTAAATAGCCTTTAAAGACTTATTTTAATGTTCATAAAAATTTCACGAAGTTCGGACGTCGTCCGATAAGTCAGTCAGAGTTATCGCGGAAAAAGCGTTCGGCGATTAAAATATGCCACTCAAAATTCTATTGAATTTTGAGCTTTCATAAATAATTTTAGTCTTATAAAGCATATTTTATTGATTTAGACCCTCGGTTCGAGTTTGGTCGTTCGGATCAATTTAGGGTTTTCGGTATATTTTACCGTGATTCGGTTAAGTTCTTGAGAATTCCCTTGATTGATTCTTCTAATTTCTAAATTCATAATAGATTATTCCTTCATGATTTTGGTTGTTATCATCATTTATTACGATTAACGCAGATTGGAAGTTGTTAGGCTCGTAAATAGTGTTTTAAGGCGGTAGGGCAAGTATGCGAAAATTCTCATTCCTTGCATTCTCACATGTTTTCGTGTGAGGATTCTAAAAATGAAATCCGTTCATGGAATTCATTCTCGATCTTTCATTCTATGTTAGAGCTACTTGAAAACCACTAATCCGGTGGGACTAGTTATCGAGTTTTGATTTCTTTAGTATTCGATCTCGAATCGATTCTAATTCGTTTCATTGGTTTCCTTAAACATAATTAAGGTCTAAGAACCACAACTAAGTGATTCAAACATCACTAATAAAAGTTTTAAATTTTTCGGGTTATTCTGATACGAGATAAAGGGACATACATATGCAATCAAGTAAACAATTCGAGATAGGAGAATGTAATAGTGGTAACATGAATCATTGTATACAATCTCGACCAAAGCGCTTCAAGTATACAAATCGATAATATCCCATATACTAAATCAAACATTTGGTAGTATAAGGTTTCTCTACTAGCTATTACAAACAACCATCACTTTGTTTCTCCCACTTCTACAAAAGTTTTCTTTCTAAATGTGGGCCATCTTGCAATCGAGTCTGGAACATGTTTGTCGTAGACTTTTACGTGAGCTTTTCATGAATGGGTCGACTAGGTTATCAAGTACCGATCTTACGAATCGGCGTCTCATAGTCTAACGATTTCTCGTATGACATGGTACTTTCTCTCTATGTATTTTGTCACCTTGTGGGTCCGTGTTCCTTGAGTTTGCCACTTGCACTGAGTTATCACGATACACTATGATACTCTTAGGCAAATGCGGTACCACGTCTAGATCCATGAGGTGGTTCTTGAACCATACCGTCTCCTTGCAACCTCGAGGCGGCTACATATTCGGCTTCCATGGTAGAGTCCGTAGCTATCATTGCTTTTCACTCCATGAATCTGACTCCTCCTCCCAAGGTAAACACATAGCACGAGGTAGACTTTTCTCATCACGGTCGACTTGGAAATCCAGTGCAGAATAACCGAAAGGCATTAGACTATCGCTTGGTAAGCTAGCCTATAATCTCGAGTCCTTTTCGGTACTTGGTATATGCGTTACCGATCCAATGTGTTTGTCTAGGGTTAGACTGATATCTAGCTACTATGCCTACAACATAGAAGATATCGAGTCTCGTACATAGCATTGCATACATGAGACTTCCTACGGCGGAAGCGTAAGGAACTTGTCTCATTTTCTCTATCTTATTTGCAGTCTTAGGGGACTGCTCCTTAGATAAAGGAATACCATGTCTGAAGGGTAGCAATCCCTTCTTGGCGGTTTGCAACGAATAATCACAATATCAATGTAAACCTCAATATTTTTCTCTTGCGATCTCGGTAAACCTCGATACGAGAATGCTGCTGCATCTCCTAAGTCTTTCATTTGAAACTAATCGGATAACCAACTCTTTCGTCGATAACAACTTCACATTGTTGCCAGTAGAAGGATCTCGTCGGCGTGAAGTGCAAGAAGCTCTGCGTCACGTTGACATCCAAGCGATACACATAACTTTCGCTAGGCAGTGGGTAAATCCATGGGACTTTACCACCTCGTCAGCGTAAGTTCCATGATCGGGAAGCTTGCTTGAGTCCATAAATGGACATCTTAGCTTCCATACTAGATGCTCTTCAACCTTCACCATATAACCTTGGTTCTTTGCATATAGATTTCTCTACCTTCTTCAATATAACCGTTTAAAAAGCGGTTTTAACATCCATTGTTAAACCTCAAGGTTTAGGTGAGTTGCTATGGCGGAAGAATTACGATGGACTTGAGCATTGCTATAGGCGAAAAGGTCTCATCGAAATCGATGCCCTCAATTTGATTGTACCCTTTAGCCAAAGGCGGCTTTAAAAGCGAAACCTCTCCATCGAATCTCTCTTCCTCTTGTATACCCACTTACTATATATAGCTTTATTGTCATACGGTAGAGGTGTTTTTCGTATACATCCATGTGATTATGGACTCGATTTCAAAGTTCATAGCGGTGTGCCATGATCTTGCATCGTGACTTGTATCGCCTCATTTGTATGTCCATGGGTCGATTCTGACTGCTCGTTTCACGGGACTAAATCTAAAGATTTACCCACGAACATAAATCGCTCGGGTTGACAAACAACCATTCCACTACTGACAGCTAATGGCATAATAGCGGCGGTGGGTGCGATAACTTGTGGTTCTCTATCTTGCATAACTTCTTTGGGTAGGTGCCACATGCGGTCGGTATCTCGGTGGAACTCGACCATTTCAATTTCTTGAAGTATCGGTGTCGATCCATCCCACTGACACGATATCTCGTACATTTGGCTGTCGATGGTGGAATCGATCATCTTCTAATTCTTAAATTATGATTTCAACTTTGGTTGTGGTTTTCATGTAGTCATGTTCGAAGAATCGGGCGTTAGTGCTAATAAAGACCCCGATCCTTGGGACTATAGAAATAACCACATTTCGTTCCTCTATGATAACGATAAATAGCGCTTGCTTTAGATCTAGCCTCCAACTTGTCGACTTTTTGTTGACACATGTGTTGGTGCCTCATATCTTATATGGCAAACTACGCTTGTGCCCAAACCATAACTTTCGAAAAGGGTCTTGTCGACTCACTTGGGCGGTACTAGATTGAGCAAATATGCATTGTTTCTAAGGCGTACCCCAGAAAAAATAGGAAATGTTACATAACTCATCATCGATCTAACCATTTCTAAAGAGTCATATTTCTTCACTCGACACATAATTTTATTGTGGTGTGCCGGTGTAGTGGTGGAAGGTAATCCCTGCTGCGCAAATAGTTCATGAACTCATTCTTGAGGTATTCGCCACAGCGATCGGACCCATGATGACTTGATATTCTTACCTAGCTTTGTTTCCATACGCCTTAAATTCTTTGAATTTCTCAAAGCATTCATACTTGCGGTGAAGTAGATATATGTATCCTTACATTGGTAATCATCAATGAAAGTTACAAAATACTCGTACCCTCCACGAGCTTGTGTGGACATTGGTCCACAGTCGAGAATGGACTAGCTCAACACTTCCTTGGCTCTATACCCGCCCGCTTTGAAGGGTCGATTGACATCTTTCCTTCTATCTGAGATTCGCGGTGGGGAAATGGGTGTTGTTATTTTACCAACGCTCCATTCTTAGCAGGTCTTTGGATCCTATTTAGATTGATGTGACCTAATCTAAGATGCCAAATAATGTGGTGTCATCTAGCGAAGAAAATATCATCTTCTTGGGTTTGATGTAGATCTGACATAATTAAAGGTATTATGTTTAGGCGTAATAGTATAAAGCAAATTATATAAAGTGTCACCAAAGATAACCGTCATTTCTTATGATTGAAACACCACTATCAAAAATAACAGAATATCCATGTATAAATAGTTTGGAAACCGAAATAAGGTTTTGCCTAAACTACGGCACATATAAAACTTCATTTAATACTAAACTTGTTCTATCAAAACATAAAGAAACATCTCCGACTACAATGGCCTCGACTTTCGTCGCATTTTCCATGGAGATCGTTATCTAGCCATCAATCAGCTCTCTTGTCCGTAGGAACCCCTACAAGGTATAACAAACATGATCAGTCACACTTGTATCTACTATCCATGAATGAGTAGAACAAGTTGCTAAACATATTTCCGTTACTAAAGCAAATGATGTACCTTGAGCCTTGAGCATGGGGCATAGCCATCAATACTGTCTTCCGTACTTGAAGCTTTGCCCTCTCCTTTGGCTTTTCAAGCCTCGGTGGCAACCATGTTCTCTCCCACTTCTTGGTTTTCTTGCCTCTACCACCTTTTGGCATCCCTTTTTCTTCTTCCACTTTTCAATGGAAAATTTGGGCCTTAGATGTGCTAGCGAGGGCATGTGCTCATTTTCCCATGACACCTTCTGCGACCACGAGATCATTTAACAGCCGGACTAAGTGTATACTCGATCTTGCTCATGATCGCGTTCACAAAAATTCTCAAAGACTTGGGTAGTGTGTTGAGGATTATATCGACCTTGGCCGCCGTCGATACCTCCTCCCAGCGATCAAGACTATCCATGAGATGAGTCGTGTGGGAGACATGTTCATGAACCGAACTTCTTTCTTCCATCCTACATGCGAGATTTCTCTCATTGTGTGAAAGCGGTTGTCGTCCATTGCCCAAACTTACTCTCGAGACTTGACCATATTTGATCCGTCTACCATCGGTGATCTTTGTTGCAAGCCTTTGGACATGGTTGTCATCATAAAGCATTCGGCTATATTATTTGACTTATGCCAAAGTCTGCTTGACTCTCGCTGCTCATTCGTCTATGCGTCAATAAGGCCATCGGGTTTGGGAGTAGTGAGAACAAACATGTGTTCTTCTGCGATAAGAACATATTCCATGTTTTGTTTCCACTCGATAAAATTTGGACCGGATAGAGCGATTTGTGCGAGCATATTGATAATCGGTGTAAGAGACATATCTGAAAAGTAATGTAAACACATAAGCAAACAATCGCACATAATTCGTAACAATAATATTGTAACCTTTTGATAAAACAATATTAATTGAAACCTCCAATCGCCAAGAATTCCATATGCAAGCCAGCGTGTGGGCGTTTACATGAACCCTCGACCGGACTAAAATTTACCTTTTAGTAGTTTAATTTCAATCCATGTCGACTTATCTTTATGACAAATGAAATTAATGATTGGACCTTACTAGACCACATCACTATCGCAATAGGGGACTTCGTGGGAAGTTGTACTTGAGGTGATATCTAAGCAATGACCACAATTATGACAGTAGATAATGAATTCTTAGAATTAGCATACTCACGCGGACCATACCGCTTCCAATTCAAAATCTTTTGTCATCTCATTTTAAATCTATCTCTAGATAATTTATGAAAATCGCATATGCAAGCAACGCGTGTGGACGTTGACACATTAAACTCCCACTTCTCAATAGATTAAAATGTTTTATTTAGAAATCTCATTTGACAAACTTATAATAAACAGTGCAAGCAAGCCACGCGTGTGGATGTTTACTCACAGTGCGTATCACTTTTTTTAGAGATCAAAAGGTGAAGGTCTTGACATCTTTAATTAAAAATTAATATATCGAGTTTCTTGCTTAGTCTTTTGTTTCAAAAGGTTTGTCCATACAGATCACGTAATCCTAGCATGCTTTCTATAGAACTCAACATGTAAAACATGCTCGTAGAATTTTAAAACATGTTTCAAAATGCGATAAACCTAGCTTGCTTGCTATACTCATCCAATCATGAAAACATATTTCTTGTTTATCTACGTAATTAAACATACATAGCATGCTTCTGCATAATTTAAACATCCACGACATGCTTTGAACGATAAAAATAAAATAAATTCGCTCATTGCGGCCCACTCGTGGATCCTGTACTTCCCTACCTAATTTATTACATAAATTTGCAAAGTACAGATCTTCGAAAAAATCTCGAAAAGGGCCTCGCGTGCACGGGCACGAGTCGGACTAGTCAAAACTGGATTAGGGCTGAAAAATCTAAAAACATGTGGGAACAGTGAAATGGGCGGGTCGGGTCATAAATCTAAAACCGGGTCAAAAATTGGGTTTGGGTGGCGGGTCGGTGCGCCTAAGATGGGGTGGGCCGTGTGCGCTAAAGCGTCGACCCATAGCCGCGCCGATAGCCATCCGCCGCCTCGTTGCCTCATCGTCGTCACCGTCGCCTCCGGCGAGAGATCTTTGCCGAGTCAGGGAGGCGAGCGCCGACTAGTGAGAAAGCTGTCGAGATGGGCTGCCAAGAATTACGCATGGAGTGCATGCGCAACAAAGCGCGCCCATGTGCCTATCTCGCCCGGCCCGCCCGGCGCGTCGTGCGTTGCCGAGGGGCCTTTAGCCATGTGACGTCTTGCCAAGCGCCACGTGCATTGTACGCGTTGTCGCCTAGCATCGCCTGGTGAAATCCACCCAGCTCGAGACTGTCGAGCATTGCCTGCACATTGCTACCGAGAAAACTCACGCGCGCTCGTCTAGCGTCGAGGTATGCCAAGGCATCCGCGGGAAAATTGTGTGCCCGTCGCCGACCATCGAACCACGCGGCTCGTCTGAGCTCCGTCGACCTACCGGCGTCTTCGGTGATCTCCCATCCCATGCGCACGGGCTGCCAAGGAGACCCATCGCCCGTTTGCCCTATTCGTTCGTACGTTCGACACGGTCGTACGCCTTGTCGTGCGACGTGGTGCCGTCGTGCCTCCCGTCACGCCATGCGACGGGACTCCGTCGTCTAATTCTTCGTGTTCTTCATCTTCGTTCCTCTTTTATAGATTAGATTTACAAGAAAAATTCTAATCAAACCAAGGATTTTCTCGTGGTGAAAAACAAAATCCGACAAAACATAAAACCAGCCACGATGAACAACAGATCCATAATTATTTCATTGCGCACATAATAATCAAACGTGAATTAATCCAACAGAGCCAACATACTGATCCCAGGCCCTGATACCAATTGTAGGGAAATATGATTTTAACCCTCTCCCGATGATCTATCTTGGATGTTTAATTCACCATACATTGATTATTTACCTAGTATGCATCTATATAATTAATTGCAATAAATAGGTGTTTTCTCGTGTTCACCTGCGAATTTATCTGACAAGGAATTGGATCAAGACTCGTGTTTTGGTCTTCGGTGTATCCCCTTTGCCAAAATTCCAATGCCGAGTGAGAGCAATCTATGTAGCTTCTTTGAAATTCACCTTTAATTCTTACTCACACTTAGAATTTTCGAGAATCACAATAATCTACTTGTAATTTTGAAAATCGCAATGATATGTGGATAATCGATTTTCTCTCACCTTAAATTTATAATGCAACCCTAGAATCCTATTAGGATAGGATCTTTGCATATCGATAAATATAATAATATCTTTTCAGATAGAGAGAATCAGAACAGAGTCCCAGTGGGACTCTTATGATGAGGGACGAAATTCTTGGCAGTTCAGGCCTTGATGGGCCAGCCCAGTGATCAAATGCAAGGAATAAAGATGAGCCTCAAATAAATTAATTATCTTATGTTCAGCGCAGAACATAAATTAATTCATAAACATTTTTTCATGCAACTAGAGAATAAATACTGACTTATCCTTTTATTTCCGAAGTTGAGTCGGGCTCGCACTTAGACTTCACAAACCCCATATTTAAGATATCGCACTTCCATTAATTTTTTATAGCATTCTGATTGCTTAAAATAATTAATCTCTTTAATTCCTTAAGTAGTACCACTCGACCTTATTATTGTACTTGATTATAACTCGGGGTTTAGTACAATAAATCTTTTGAGCTCTTTAAGGGGACGCCATCATCCAAAACGGATAAGGTGACTCGATACAGGCAACTAATATGACATACAAGCACTGTCACCACCTAAGATGCGGAGAATATTGGGTTATCTCATGTAACCCTTACCCATGATAAGTCAAAGTGATGATCAGTAACTCATACTCACCTAATACCTTATCGAGGTTTAGATCAACATAAAGTCACCGAGATCTAGGTTCTTCACGACGGTCAGATAGAAGAACTCATCTCACTGTGAGCCATCAATCCGTCAGAGATGTACCAGTATAGACAAGCAGTCAAGTCAAGTCACTTCTTATCTATACCGCAGCCTATACCGATAACTCATCCTAAAGTTGTCTCAGTTATGATCCTTTTTATATCTCATTAAGCTTGACCAATCATACAGACTATTGTGATCTTATACACATTGTATGATCTAACTTATATACGAGATAAAGGGACATATATATGCAATCAAGTAAACAATTCAGATATGAGATTGTAATAGTGGTAACAGGAATCGTTGTATACAAGCTCAACCAGAACTGCTTCCAGTATACAAATCCAACACGTACACTGTAGCTCTGCAACTTTGAAACGGTGTTTAGGCATGTCAGGATCTTTTGCAGATATGCTATGACACATGGCGACTCAAACACTCAAGGCTTAAATATCTCTGTGTTTCTTCAGCTGAGTTAACTCCGTGTTTTATCAGTACGTTGATTTCAGGTTGGGCTAGTTAAGATTACTCCGTGTTTTATCACCAGGTTGGATTCACATCACTTGTTAGTTTGTGAACTTGAGTCAGTGTGATGCTTTCAGCTTTGACATAGATAGTCAGCTTTGACTTTTCATCAGCCAGCTTTGACTTGGTATCCCCATCTTTGACTACTTGTCACCAACTTCGACTATTTATCAACAACTTTGACTTGCATTAGCCAACTTTAGCTATCTGTAGTTTTTGGAACAATGATTAATTATATTTTCATTATGTTTACTGTCTTGATATGATGTTCTAATTCTTCCAATCTAGGTTTAGGGTAAATTGATTCTTGATGTTGGTGATTGTGGATTGTGATGTACATTTATCCGATTGAATTGTTCTTGAATTCCAAAAAAGCAATTATCTACTACTTGGCTGTATGAACAATGAGTGGGATCAAGAGATGATCTTGTCATGAGATAGTGGTGAGATCGAGAGATGATCTTATCGTGAGATAGTGGTGAGATCAAGATATCATCTTGCTATTGGATCGTAGTTTGATCGAGGTAAACTTTATCGGAGAAGAATGGTTTATTTATCGTTGGTTTAGCAATGGATCGGTTGAATCTCTTATTTAAATTTGTGAGCGATAGTTTGAGAATTTGGTTTTGTGAAGTTGTTTGAATTAATTGCATGTGCATATTTGCTTGCATGTTGACTAGACATCTCGATGAGATGAGCCCAAACTCTTGACCTTATCCCGTATCGTGTTGTTTATGATTGTCTTTTCTTGCTTTCTTTGTTTTCATTTCTATTCCTATTTCTAGTCCTTGAAGTGACAACTACCTTTTGATGTTAAAATATTTAGGACTTTGTTTTTGTTTAAGTGTTAACACGATTCACAAGCCTTATTAAATCTTCAGAATACGACTGGGTCAACCTACCATCCTACGAGGATCTCATACAATTATTGCGAGCAACTTTTAGGCAAGACTTGAGGTTGGAAAATTAAGCATATGGTCATCAAATATCTTGTACCATTGTGTTGAGCTCTATTTCGGAACATACAGAGATCTCTTCAACAAACAAACCTTATCCTTATTTTCTAGCAGCTGAAATCCTTTAGGTTGAGACATTCAGGAAGTTGTTTTTACTTCAAGTTGGTGCAACTCTAAATCAAATCTTGCTACAACAGCCAACAAAATTCTATTGGAGCAATGTTTCAATATAGAAGAAAAACTCTCATTGAAATCTATGCCATCTCTCTAAGTAAACCCCATTGCAACTAGTTTAGCTTTTTATCTCACATGTTCTTTCACTCCAACCTTAATCTTCCTCCTAAAAACTCATTTACAATCGGTGAGCTTTTGTGATATAGGTCTAGACACAAGTATTCAAGTACCATTTCTCAAGAGGGATTACAACTATTATCTCATAGCTTACATCCATAGTTCATTTTCTTTACTATCTATTTACTCAACGTAGCTTTTGGGCTCTTGGTACTCAAAATTTACTGAAATACATAGGGCATAAAATACCATTTTAGCATGCCCATACCTGGTAGGTAGACGTATTGTGCTTATTTTCCTATTCTTGCTAGTTGCTAATTTTCAAGATTCATATCTTGAACTACATCCAAATCATCCTCCTAGCCTTCATCTTCATTTTGACTCTCTATGTCATGGATCTAATTAGTCATTGGTCTTTCTAACTCCACCTAAACTTTAGTTGTGGGCTTACCAATTGTGTCAACATTCTGAGATTTCTTCTCGCATTCAATATAAGGCATCTTATTTTCATTGAACACCATATCTTTACTGATAAGAAACTTTTGACCTCTTGTTCAACACACCATAGTTTGTATCCCTTTATTCCTTTTGGATAACCAAGCATTACATATTTAAGGGCTCTTGGCTCAATCTTTTCTTGCTTTATGTGTGCATAGGCCTGGCAATCAAAAACCTTTAGGTAAGATTAATAAGATCCTGCCATAACATATTTTATCTGGAGTTTTAAACTCAAACATAAGAAGAAGAAGATGTGTTCATAAGATAACATATAGTGGAGTTTGTTTCTACTTTGAACTTCTTTGGCAATTCAGAGCTTAGTAACATACACCTCATTATCTCTAGGGTAGTTCTATTCAACCTGAAACCATTTTGTTGAGTGTTTTAGAGCATTATTCTATTGTTTTTTTTCTTTCCATTATTTCACATAAAAACTTGAAATTGCTCTGAAAATAACTCCAAGCCATTGTTAGTTTTAGGCATTTTAAATTGGTGTCTTTCTCAATTTTTACATCAATACACTTAAATTTCACGAAAGGTTCATAAATCCATAATTTTCTTGAAGAATCATCAATGATGCTCATGAAATACCTTCCAAAACTAAGTGTTCATGTTCTTGAGAGCCTCCACAAATCAAGAGGTAGAGGTGATGTATGTTCAACATATGGCAATTTTTTATGTCACGCCCAATTCAGGAAGGCACGGATGCCGGGGTGTGATTAGGGATGGGGGTTAAGAAGCGGGGAAGAAGGAGGGGGATACATAAAGCATACATAATAAGAAGATATGACCATAAAATCGGGCAGCATCTCCTCTATAACTAGGACATATCCTGAAGGGGAGGGGTAAGCAAACAATTCACCAACAAAATTATATCGACACCATAACTTCAATGAACGTGAACTTGATTGAATAATAGTAATGCAGGGTAGCAAAATAGCATTACAACTCGAAAAGTCCAGTTTTTCGATAATTTCCCCGGAGTGCCAAACCTTCGTGGGTGGTCGAAAACATGTATACTTAGTGTCTATGAATTGGTCATAAGACACTCTTCACAACGCCTGGGTTTTATGATGGTCGCATCACCGAAACAAAAAGTCAAGCTTTTAACCTCTCAAAAAACGTGCCATGCAAACCTGAAGCTTTGGAATGACGAGGTATTACATCCCTCCCTCCTTAGAAAAATTTCGTCAATGATTTTGGATTGTTACAGTTTTTGTGTGGATGCCATTTCAAGTGGCTGTTGGACATTATAGGAAATTTTTCCACATTATCAGCCAAAATTTGCCAACATCAACAGATAATTCGGCCAACATTTACTTGGTGGAAATTACATCCGACTCACAAAATTACATCTCTCTCAGTAGAAAATTGCATCCTACTCACATCCCCCCGTCATATGTTGGCTGAATTATCTGGTGATGATTGCAAATTTTCGTCGAATTATCAATAGATTTCTTGCGTTTGTTATGCTTTCTTGGTTTTTAACTTTAGCTGGTGTCGGATTGAAGAACCGAAACACTCATAAGCTCCGGGTGTCACCTAACACATTTTAGGTTATAAGTATAGAGTGATGTTGATCACGTCTACGATCACAGTGGCGGTATCCCTTACATACAAGATCTCAGAATGATCTGTAATTGGTTTCACGCTTCTTGTTGTTGCTCAGTTCTGTCTGACGATGATTTTACAACCCGTCAATGATTTTGGATTGTTACAGTTTTTATGTGGATGCCATTCCGAGTGGCTGTTGGATATTATAGGGTGTTTTTCCACATTATCGGCCAAAATTTGCCAACATCACCGGATAATTCGGCCAACATTTACAAGGTGGAAAATTACATCCGACTCACAAAATTACATCTCTTTCATTAGAAAATTACATCCCACTCATATCCCCCCGCCATATGTTAGCCGATTTATCTGTTGATGTTGGCAAATTTTGGCCGAATTATCATTAAGTTTCTTGCGTTTATTATGCTTTCTGGGTTTTTAGCCTTAGTTGGTGCCGAATTTAAGTACCGAAACACTCATAAGCTCCGGGTGTCACCTAGCACATTTTAGGCTAAGTATAGGGTGATGTTGATCACATCTGCTATCACATTGGCGGTATCCACACATCAAGATCTCGAATTATCATGGTGGTTTCAAGCTTCTTGTTGTTGCTCTGTTCTGTATGACGATGATTGCATAGCCCGTTAATGATTTTGGATTGTTACAGTTTTTGTTCTGGATGCCATTTCAAGTGGCTGTTGGACATTATATGGAGTTTTTTCACATTATCGGCCAAAATTTGCCAACATCACCGGATAATTCGGCCAACATTTATTAGGTAGAGAATTACATATTACTCACAAAATTAACTCCCACTCATCTCCCCCCGTAATATGTTGGCCGAATTATCTTGTGATGTTGGCTAATTTTGGCCGAATTATCAATAGGTTTCTTGCATTTGTTATGTTTTCTTGGTCTTTAGCCTTAGCTGGTGCCGGTTTTAAGTACCAAAGCACTCATAAGCTCTGGGTGTCACCTAGCACATTTTAGGCCAACTATAGGGTGATGTTGACCACGTCTGCGATCACAGTTGCAGTATCCCTTACATAAAAGATCTTAGAATTATCTACAATTGGTTTCACGCTTCTTGTTGTTGCTGTGGAAATGAACCATTGTCTTCCTGCCACAGACGTCTTTGGTCTGGGTGAAGGTGTGGTGGGGTTGGGTGAAGTTATAGAAGAATCTCAAAGTTTGTTGTTCAATTTGTGTTCGCACAATATTACGTTTGTCATTTTGTTGATTATTGGAGCACCATGCAAAGAATTTTCCCATTCCATTTACTAGAAGGTATACCTGCTATGTATGTCACTGTTTTTTAGTTTCTCTTTTTCCCGTATTAATTTATTATTCGTTCTAATTATTATCATTTTTATTTTTTATCAATAGGTTTCTTGCGTTTGTTATGCTTTCTGGGTTTTTAACCTTAGTTGGTGCTGGAATGAAGTATCGAAACACTCATAAGCTTCGGGTATCACCTAGCATATTTTAGGCTATGTATAGGGTGATGTTGATCACGTCTGCGATCACAGTGGCGGTATCCCTTACATAAAAGATCTCAGAATTATCTGTAATTGGTTTCACGCTTCTTGTTGTTGCTCGCGTTGTCGACGATGATTGCTGCCCGTCAATGATTTTCGATTATTACGGTTTTGTGTGGATGCCATTTCAAGTGGTTGTGGGACATTATAGAGAGTTTTTCCACATTATCGGCCAAAATTTTCCAACATCACCAGATAATTCGGCCAACATTTACTAAGTGGAAATTACATCCGGCTCACAAAATTACATCCCACTCAGTGGAAAATTACATCCCACTTACCTTCCCCCGTCATATGTTGGCCGAATTATCTAGTGATGTTTGCAAATTTTGGCTGAATTATCAATAGGTTTCTTGCGTTTGTTATGCTTTCTGGGTATTTAACCTTAGCTGGTGCCTGATTTAAGTACCGAAACACTCATAAGCTATGGGTGTCACCGAGCATATTTTAGGCTAAGTATAGGGTGATATTGATCACGTCTGCGATCACAGTGGCGGTATTCCTTAGATACAAGATCTAAGAATTATATGTAATTGGTTTCACGCTTCTTGTTGTTGCTCTGTTCTGTCTGACGATGATTGCATAGCCCGTCCATGATTTTGGATTGTTATAGTTTTTTGTGTGGATGCCAATTCAAGTGGTTGTTGGACATTATAGGGAGTTTTTCCACATTATCGGTTAAAATTTGCCAACATCACCGGATAATTTGGCCAACATTTACAAGGTGGAAAATTACATCAGACTCAAAAAATTACATCTCATTCAATGGAAAACTACATCCCACTCAACTCTCCCCATCATATGTTGGCCGAATTATCTGGTGATGTTGGCAAATTTTGGCCGAATTATCAATAGGTTTCTTGCGTTTGTTATGCTTTCTGGGGTTTTAGCCTTTGCTGGTGCCGGATTGAAGTACCAAAACACTCAAAAGCTTCGGGTGTCACTTAGCACATTTTAGGCTAAGTATAGGGTGATATTGATCACGTCTGCGGTCACAGTGGAGGTATCCCTTACATACAACATCTCAGAATTATCTGTAATTGGTTTCACGCTTCTTGTTGTTGCTCTATTCTGTCTGACGATGATTGCACATTCCGTCAATGATTTTGGATTGTTACAGTTTTTGTGTGGATGCCAGTTCAAGTGGCTGTTGGACATTATAGGGAATATTTCCACATTATCGGCCAAAATTTGCTAACATCAACGGATAATTCGGCCAACATTTACTTGGTGGAAATTATAACCAACTCACAAAATTACATCTCTCTCAGTGAAGAATTACATCCCACTCACATCCTCTCGTCATATGTTGGCCGAATTATATGGTGATGTTTGCAAATTTGCGCCGAATTATCAATAGGTTTCTTGCGCTTGTTATGCTTTCTTGGTTTTAACCTTAGCTGGTCTTTGGATCAAATACCGAGACACTCATAAGCTCGGGTGTCACCTAACATATTTTAGGCTATAAGTATAGGGTGATGTTGATCATGTCACGATCACGTGGCGATATCCCATACATAAAAGATCTCCAATTATACGTAATTGGTTTCACGCTTCTTGTTGTTGTTCAGTTCTGTTTGACGATGATTGCACTGCCCGTCAATGATTTTCAATTGTTACAGTTTTTGTGTGGATGCCATTTCAAGTGGCTGTTGGACATTATAGGGAGTTTTTCCATATTATCGGCCAAAATTTGCCAACATCACCCGATAATTCGGCCAACATTTACTAGGTGGAAAATTATGTCCGACTCAAAAATTACATCTCATTCAATGGAAAATTACATCCCACTAACGTCCCCCCATCATATGTTGGCCGAATTATTTGGTGATGTTGGCAAATTTTGGCTGAATTATCAATAGGTTTCTTGCGTTTATTATGCTTTCTGGGTTTTTAGCCTTAGTTGGTGCCGGATTGAAGTACAGAAACACTCATAAGCTTTGGGATTTACCTAGCACATTTTAGGCTAAGTATAGGGTGATGTTGATCACGTCTGCGATCACAGTGGCGGTATGCCTTACATAAAAGATCTCAGAATTATCTATAATTGGTTTCACACTTCTTGTTGTTGCTCTATGTTGTCTGAAGATAATTGCACAACCCGTCAATGATTTTGGATTGTTACAGTTTTTGTGTGGATGCCATTTCAAGTGGTTGTTGGACATTATAGGGAGTTTTTCCACATTATCGGCTAAAATTTGCCAACATCACCGGATAATTCGGCCAACATTTACTAGGTGGAAAATTACATCTGACACACAAAATTACATCCCACTCAGTGCAAAATTACATCCCATTCACATCCCCCGTCATATGTTGGCCGAATCATCTGGTGATGTTGGCAAATTTTGGCCGAATTATCAATAAGTTTCTTGTGTTTGTAATGCTTTCTGGGTTTTTAGCCTTAGCTGGTGCCTGATTGAAGTACCGAAACACTCATAAGCTCTGGGTGTCACCTATCACATTTTAGGCTAAGTATAGGGTGATGTTGATCACGTCTGCGATCACAGTGGCGGTATCCCTTACATACAAGATCTTAGAATTATCTGTAATTGGTTTCACGCTTCTTGTTGTTGCTTTGTTCTGTCTATCGATGATTGCACAGCCCGTCAATGATTTTGGATTTGTTTTTGTGTGGATGCAATTTCAAGTGGCTGTTGGACATTATAGGTAGTTTTTCCACATTATCGGCTAAAATTTGCTTCCATCACAAGATAATTCGGCCAACATTTACTAGATGGAAAATTACATCCCGACTCACAAAATTACATCTCACTCAGTGGAAAATTACATCCAACTCACATCCCCCGCCAGATGTTGGCCGAATTATCTGGTGATGTTGGCAAATTTTGCCGAATTATCATTAGGATTCTTGTGTTTATTATGCTTTCTGGGTTTTTAGCCTTAGTTGATGCCGGATTGAAGAACAAAAACACTCATAAGCTTCGGAATTCACCTAGCACATTTTAGGCTAAGTATAGGGTGATGTTGATCACGTCTGCGATCACAGTGGCGGTATCCCTTACATAAAAGATCTTAGAATTATCTGTAATTGGTTTCACGCTTCTTGTTGTTGTTCAGTTCTGTCTGACGATGATTGCACAACCCGTCAATGATTTTGGATTGTTACAGTTTTTGTGTGGATGCCATTTCAAGTGGCTGTTGGACATTATAGGGAGTTTTTCCATATTATCGGCCTAAATTTTTTCCAACATCACCCGATAATTCGGCCAACATTTACTAGGTGGAAAATTACATCCGACTCAAAAAATTACATCCGACTCAAAAAATTACATCCCATTCAGTGGAAAATTACATCCCACTCATATCCCCCCGTCATATGTTAGCCGAATTATCTGGTGATGTTGGCAAATATTTGCCGAATTATCATTAGGTTTCTTGTGTTTATTATGCTTTCTGGGTTTTTAGCCTTAGTTGGTGCCGGATTGAAGTACCGAAACACTCATAAGCTCCGGGTGTCACCTAGCACATTTTAGGCTAAGTATAGGGTGATGTTGATCACATCTGCGATCACAGTGACGGTATCCCTTACATACAAGATCTCAGAATTATCTGTAATTGGTTTCAAGCTTCTTGTTGTTGCTCTGTTCTGTCTGACGATGATTGCACAGCCCGTCAATGATTTTGGATTGTTACAGTTTTTGTTCTGGATGCCATTTCAAGTGGCCGTTGGACATTATATGGAGTTTTTCCACATTATCGGCCAAAATTTGCCAACGTCACCGGATAATTTGGCCAACATTTACTAGGTGGAAAATTACATCAGACTCAAAAAATTACATCCCATTCAGTGGAAAACTACATCCCACTCAACTCTCCCCGTCATATGTTGGCCAAATTATCGGTGATGTTGGCACATTTTGGCCGAATTATCAATAGGTTTCTTGCGTTTGTTATGCTTTCTGGGTTTTTAGCCTTAACTGGTGCCGGATTGAAGTACCAAAACACTCACAAGCTTCGGGTGTCACCTAGCACATTTTAGGCTAAGTATAGGGTGTTGTTGATCACGTCTGCGATCACAGTGGCGGTATCCCTTACATACAACATCTCAGAATTATCTGTAATTTGTTTCACGCTTCTTGTTGTTGCTCTGTTCTGTCTGACAATGATTGCACAGTCCGTCAATGATTTTGGATTTTTACAGTTTTTGTGTGGATGCTATTTCAAGTGGCTGTTGGACATTATAGGAATTTTCCACATTATCAGCCAAAATTTGCCAACATCAACGGATAATTCGGCCAACATTTACTTGGTGGAAATTACATCCGACTCACAAAATTACATCTCTCTCAGTGGAAAATTACATCCCACTCACATCCTCCCGTCATATGTTGGCTGAATTATCTGGTGATGTTTGCAAATTTTCGCCGAATTATCAATAGGTTTCTTGCGTTTGTTATGCTTTCTTGGTTTTAACTTTAGCTGGTGCCGGATTGAAGAACCGAAACACTCATAAGCTCCGGGTGTCACCTAGCACATTTTAGGCTATAAGTATAGGGTGATGTTGATCACGTCTACGATCACAGTGGCGGTATCCCTTACATACAAGATCTTAGAATTATCTGTAATTGGTTTCACACTTCTTGTTGTTGCTCAGTTCTATCTGACGATGATTGCGCAACCCGTCAATGATTTTGGATTGTTATAGTTTTTGTTGATGCCATTTCAAGTGGCTGTATGACATTGTACGGAGTTTTTCCATATTATCGGCCAAAATTTGCCAACATCACCCGATAATTCGGCCAACATTTACTAGGTGGAAAATTACATCCGACTCAAAAAATTACATCCCATTCAGTGGAAAATTACATCCCACTCACGTCCCCCTGTCATAAGTTGGCCGAATTATCTGGTGTTGTTGGCAAATTTTTGCCGAATTATCAATAGATTTCTTGCGTTTGTTATGCTTTCTGGGTTTTTAGCCTTAGCTGGTGCCGGATTGAAGTATCGAAACACTCATAAGCTTCGGGATTCACCTAGCACATTTTAGGCTAAGTATAGGGTGATGTTGATCACGTCTGTGATCACAGTGGCGGTATCCCTTACATAAAAGATCTCAGAATTATCTATAATTGGTTTCACGCTTCTTGTTGTTACTCTGTGTTGTTTGAACATAATTTCACAACCCGTCAATGATTTTGGATTGTTACAGTTTTTGTATGGATGCCATTTCAAGTGGTTGTTGGACATTATAGGGAGTTTTTCCACATTATCGGCCAAAATTTGCCAACATTACCAGATAATTCGGCCAATATTTACTAGGTGGAAAATTACATCTGACAAAAAAAATACATCCCATTCACATCCCCCCGTCATATGTTGGCCGAATTATCTGGTGATGTTGGCTAATTTTGGCCGAATTATCAATAAGTTTCTTGCGTTTGTAATGCTTTCTGGGTTTTTAGCCTTAGCCGGTGTCTGATTGAAGTACCGAAACACGCATAAGCTCAGGGTGTCACCTAGCACATTTTAGGCTATGTATAGGGTGATGTTGATCACGTCTGCGATCACAGTGGCGGTATCCCTTACATACAAGATCTTAGAATTATCTGTAATTGATTTCACGCTTCTTGTTGTTGCTTTGTTACGTACATCGATGATTGCATGACCGTCAATGATTTTGGATTATTCTGAGTTTTTGTGTGGATGCAATTTCAAGTGGCTGTTGGATATTATAGGTAGTTTTTCCATATTATCGGCCAAAATTTTCCTACATCACCGGATAATTCGGCCACTATTTACTAGATGGAAAATTACATCCCGACTCACAAAATTACATCTCACTCAGTGGAAAATTACATCCCACACTTAGCAAATTTTAGGCTAAGTATAGGGTGATGTTGATCACATCTGCGATCACAGTGACGGTATCCCTTACATACAAGATCTCATAATTATCTGTAATTGGTCTCAAACTTCTTGTTGCTGCTCTGTTCTGTCTGACGATGATTGCACAGCCCGTCAATTATTTTGGATTGTTACTGTTTTTGTTTTGGATGTCATTTCAAGTGGTCGTTGGACATTATATGGAGTTTTTCCACATTATCGGCCAAAATTTGCCAACATCACCAAATAATTCGCCCAACATTTACTAGGTGGAGAATTACATATGACTCACAAAATTACATCCCACTCAACTCCCCCCGTCATATGTTGGCCGAATTATCTGGTGATGTTGGCAAATTTTGGTCAAATTATCAATAGGTTTCTTGCATTTGTTATGTTTTCTGGGTCTTTAGCCTTAGCTGGTGCCGGATTTAAGTACCAAAGCACTCATAAGCTCTGGGTGTCACCTAGCATATTTTAGGCTAAGTATAGGGTGATGTTGACCACGTCTGCGATCACAGTGGCAGTATCCCTTACATACAAGATCTTAGAATTATCTATAATTGGTTTCACACTTCTTGTTGTTGCTGTGGAAATGAACCATTGTCTTCTTGCCACAGATCTTTGGGCTGGTTGAAGGTTGTAATACCCCAAATTTCTGGGCTTAAAAATTTTGAAAATAAAGAAGGAACAGTACAATAGGAACGAGTATGAAAGTGAACGTCGGTAATTGTCGATTTTGAATAAATCGAAATTTCTCTTAAAAATTTGAACAAAATAATTTTTAAATATGTTTTAAGCATATTTAGGATAGTATTTACACTAAGGAAGAAAAGAAATATTTTCCTTATTTATTTGTTATTTTGAAAATATGGTGAATAAGTGGTTAGTTTTTTTTGGTCAAAACGCGTGCGAAATAACACAAAGCGGCAAAACATAATACAAAGCGAACTCGGTATGCGAGGGGATCTGACCTAATTCAGAAGAAATGCGGCGAGGGTGGGGTAAAAGACCTAGGGCCAAAACACACAGCTAAAGAGCGACTCGCCAATCCTATGAAAGAAAAAGAAAAAAAAACCTCCTCAACAAAACCCTTTGTGGCGCATAAGGCGGGCCTCATTAAAACCCCATGACCGGTGGAGAAAAGAGTGCCCTTGTGCGGTGTGATCGCGGGGTATAAGGGATAGGGAAAGTGAACACATGCAACCACACGAGGTGCCTTTGCTTTGGTTAAGCTAGCGATCCTTCAACACACACACCCAAAATCCATTAACAACGCAAAACATAATATGGCATCCCAAAAGTGGATCAAAAGAAGCGGGACATCCCCAACTCACTACAAACCCAACTCAAAGTGCGATACAACCATATCAGCAGAATACATCGAATATAAGGCGGTATATCATCTTCTTTAATACTCTTCACAATGGTCTTCACGTGAAGGGATGTCCTCGAAGATAATCTTGTTACGCCGCATACGGATGTGATTGACCGTCCTTCGCTAACCCGATCTGCTTAGCTCGAAGGATGATGGTGACCAGCCTTCTTCTCCCTTTTAATGTGCTTGATAGCACCGGCAATAATAGTCATACTTCCGGGAGATGGAGCCACTCTTTGATCTTTTTCCAAACCGCCTCCGTGCCTTACACTTAAAGAACAAATGATCGTGAGTTTCAAATGGACATTACATACGGTACATACACGTGAGATATTCAGTATCTCAATCTATCCACCGTCTTAAGTCTTCCTCGCATGGCAAGCCACATGGTGATGGAAAACTTAGGCGGGATGTACTCTTCTAAATCGCCTTGTGCGATCGATCGCTTTCACCCTTCTCCGGGAGGTAGTGATATCGACTTTCGTTCCTGGACCCAAAACACTCTTAAGAAGATCATGACTCTATCATGATCACCTCCCGAATCCTGCAAAAAGCGATCACGAAGGATGAGAATATTCTTAAGAAGGAGATAGCGAATGTCATTAGGAAACTCCCATATGGTGGTGGTTGTCAAGTACTCTACATGGATCCCTTTGGATCCATAGGAGTCCTTCTTGGTATGGATATTCCACAAGGTCTTAGCTAGAAGCGCTTTGTTCCAGTCGAGATCTCTTGGGCCGAGACCTCCTTCATCCTTTGGTAAACAAAGCGGCTTTCACGCGTTGGACGGTGTGTTGAACCCCACAGAACCTCACGGCCATCGTATTGATGCGATCAATGGCGGTGACCGGCGTGGAAGGACACGCAACCAAAGCACTCCACTCGCTTGTAACCGAGCGAATCGACTCCAACCGTCTGCAAGAGATAAATTAAGATTAGACCAGCGGTGGATACAAGACGCTATCTTCTCCACTAGTCCACTATCTTGGTGACTCCTAGTTTCCTTGAATATAGAGGATGCCTAGATATCTTGTCGGGAGTTCTCCCGATGGGAAGCCGAGCAGATCTAAGATCGCTCGCTTCTCAAATGGTGAACTCCCACCATAAATATCAAGGACTTGTGATTATTTATCTTCAATCGATGCATTGGCGAAGTCCCCAAGCGCATCTCGAAGCACCTCCATCGATGCGGTGTCACCCGCCAAAAGTAACAAATCATCGTCAAGGCAAGATGTGTAATAATGGAAGTACTACACTTAGGATGAAATTGAAAATCGACTCCTTGTTCGTTTCTTTCAACGATGCGGAAAGGTACTCCATACGGCCGAGGAGCAGTGGGTGACATTGGGTCACCCTGTCTAAGCCCTCGCCGCCCATTGATGAACCCATGTGTCCCTCCATTGATGGCCGGCGTGTATGTTGCCGGTGACACAAGTCGTGATCAATACGAAGCAGGGTGAAAGCCAAGCCCGTCAATGCACGCGTCGAGGAACTCCCAAGATATGGAGTCATAAGACTTACGGAGATCAATCTTGACATGCGTCTCGGGGTGATCTCTTCCTCTCATATCCTCCGAGCAACTCACGAGCCAAAAGATGTTATGCGAGATGTTACGTCCTCTCACAAATCCAGTTGTCTTTGGATCGATGATCTTGCCCATCAAAGATGCCATCCTCACGTCGGGATCTTCGTTATGGTCTTGTAGGCGACATTGGTGCACGCAATGGGTGCGAAATCGACAACGATGGGGTTGTGATGCTTCTTGTGGATGAGAGTCACCACCGGTGGTTGAACTCCGCATACAGGACCCCCTTCTCAAAGAACTCCCGTACAGCCAAGACCACATCCTGACCAACAATTTCGCAGTTCTCTTTGAAGAAGGCTGAAGGGTAGCCATCCGGTCCCGGTGCTTTCTCACTCGCAATGTCGAACAGCGCATTCTTAATCTCGATCTGGGACACCTCCATAACCATGTCCACCCTGTCATATTCATCAAGCCGCGGGCCTTCCTCAAACACAGTAGGATCGAATCCACTCATGGGAACCTTTACACCGAAGAGATCAGTATAAAAGGTCTCAAAAGCCTTGATTATTTCCTCCATGTCATAAGTCGGGTACTCCAATTCCCTGCATAAGAAAGAGATGGTGTTACGCGTGTGATTTCTTTTCACCATAGAGTGAAAGAATTTAGTGCATCTGTCGGATAGGTTGCTGTGCATGTTCTTCGTTCTTTGCTTGAAGAAACTACGCTCGACCTCTTCCAAGAACTTAGTCTTCTTCGAAGACCAAGTTCTTGTTCAACAATTCCCATTCATGGGGTCACTATCGAGCTAATTGCACATCGTGCAATGCGACTCTAGAGATACCGTCCTCTCGTGAGATGGTGAACTCCTTGAAATTGAACTCCTTAAAAATCGCTGCATCCTCTTCAACTTTGCACCCAAGATCCACCGAGGTCGACCATTCTCTTGTTCAATCCAATTTTCTTAAAGAATGCATTTAAAGTGCGGGTGCTTCATCCACATGTTGAAGAACTTGAGCGAGCGGTGGTACGGGTGACATCTCCAAAGAGAGTGATCGGTCGGCGAATGATCGACAATGTGCCTCTGGCGCGAAAGTTCGCCACAAAAAGGTTAGCATCCAACCAAGCATTATTAATTAAGACTCTATCAATCTTAGAATACTTCACCGTATTAGTCCACGTAAAGTGGCATCCCGTCGGTGAATCCTCGAGTCCCACGAGCACAAGTATCAGCGAAGTCCTTGTATTCTCGTTCAGCGGAACTCGACCTCCAATCCTCTCATCCGGGTCAAGGACACAGTTGAAGTCTCCCGCGACAATAGAAGGTTTAGAAGGGTCTATGTGGATGATCATAGAATCCCACAGCTCCCGTCTATGAATAACCTGCCAAAAACCATAGACAATGGAGCAACCAAAAGTGGTGTTAGTAATAAGACAAGTGAAATTAGAGTGGATCACCTGTTTTTCTCGACTGATGACCTCAACTCTGATCCTCTTTGGGTTCCAGATGATTAGGATCCTTCCCCCAGGGACCTCATCAAAGTTGTGAACACACTCCCACTGAATGAAGTGCTTTGCCATGAAATTCTTAAGCTTCAACTTTGTGAGCTTCGTCTCAATCAATGCAATGGCATCAAGCTTATGCTTGAACACGTGGTCGGCAACAGCAGCTTGCTTTTGAGCCTTCTAGAGGCCTCTGACATTCCATGTCGTAAAGATCATTGACGACGTCTTCTGTTTCTAACTGGACTCCTCGTCTTCCTGGGAGGAGGGCTTTGTCGGCTTGTGTTCGACTTACTTCTGGTGATTCGGACAGTAGGAATTTCTACTTCTTCATTGTTCGTTGACTCTCCTGCAAGGTTAGTTGCAGTATAATCATCAAAAGAACTTGAAGAGGTAGAATGTACCGAGGATTCCGACACAGTGTTTTGGATGGGTGGTGCCTCCAAAGCAAGAGCAGGCTCATTTAAGTTTGTGAAGAGCTTTTGTTGTCCCCCTGCAATTGGTGGCCGAGCAAGGTGGGTAGAACGAGTTGGTAGTTTTTGAGGTTCGGTGACCTGTCGATGATTGTCGACAGGTGTTGAAGGGTTCAAGGTCACGGATGGTCGAGAAATATTTGATGGTGGCTCGGGTTTCTCGGCAGGTGTTGAATTTTGGGTGTGCGAGGTTGGGTGAGGAGTGTTGGCCTTGGAATGTTGGGAAATCTCGGCCGAGGGAGAGGTTGGTCGAGAGATGTTATCCGATGAAGGGGGGATGGGGGCTGCCAGGACGGTTCAAGAATTATCGGCCGAGGATGGTGAGGCTGGTCGAGAGATGTCAGCCGAGGGATGGGGGATGGGGGTTGTCGAGGATTGCCGAAGTTTCTCGGCAGGAGAGGTCTCGGCAGTAGGTGGTTGTCGAATGCGAGATTTCTCAGCAGGGCTTCGAGACATCTCGGCAGGAGTGGGCGGGCGTGAGCGAGACTGCTCGGGGTGCGGGCATTGGTGTGCGGTCTCGGCGGTTGCCGATGGTTGCCCAATTTCAAAAACTTGGGTACTATTAGAGGATTCAAAGTGGATATGTGTGTTTAAGGCCTCGAATTGGTTTTTAATCTCAATCCCATTTTTGATGGGTTGAGATCGAATCTGTTTATCCTTTGGGCGGGAGACACTTCTCCTCCTCCATTCGGCTCTTGGGACAGGAGTCTTGGAGGCTCGGCCAGGCATAGTGGTTAGTTTGTGATTCAATATGTGATCACTTGATTTTATGTGATGAGTTGTCATGTTTATCTTATAGTATATGATAAGATAGTTATCTTGAACACCTAAGCATGAGGTGGATGTGATAAGGTTTGATAATGACTCTTAAGAGATAAGATAAGGTTGAAAATGACATTTTAAAGATAAGTATAAACTAAGATATTTTATTTAGAGATAAGATAAGGTCATGATTAATTAAGAGATAATGTTTATCTCTTAGAAATGTGTAGAAATGTGTAGAATATCATAGGAAATAATATTTTAGATATTAGTTGCATGATTTTCGAAATATAGGTATTATTTTATGTGAAAATTCGAAAATCATGATTTTTATGTGATAAATGTATTAAATAATTTATTTAATTATATAATTGATAAATATCATGATTCTAGATCAATCTTATCTCCTAGAAACTATATAAATTTTTGAAATTAATAAAATAGGGTAAGAATAGAATTTGATGAAAATTAAATCCTAGAAAACCCTAATTTTCGAAAATTCGGGGAAATAGCTTAGAAAAAATCCAAAAATTTATTTTATGATATAATATCATTATATTGATATAATTACTCATAAAAATAACATTTTTATGAAAATAATCATAGTTTGATAATTTATTCATAATTTCGAATTATTTGCCGATAACTTTACTAAAGTACATGAGATGACCTTAATTAATTTTCCTATGATTTATTTTATCATCTAAGATTATTATTATGTCATATAGTTATTAATTGGAGAAAAATAAAATATTTGGCTTATTAATATTAAAGGGGCCGAAAATATTGAATTATATGTGTGAAAAGGATATAAATATCATGCCTTAATTAATAAGGGGTCATGATTATAATGATAAGATATTATTAAAGGATAAGATAGAGTTAAAAGCCAATTTGAACAAGTAACCTATGGAGACTTCTAGTAGTGGCCGAAAATATCACTCTTTATGTGATTAAAAATGGTTTTACACCACGTGATGGTGTGTAGAGATAAGATAAGATCTTATCATGTATTAGGTGTAAAGTAGTGATAGTTATCAAATTAAACAAGTAACCTAATGTGGCATTATGTGAGGGGACCAAAAATTACACATGCACAAATACTATGTGATAAACTTTATACTATGTGACACCTAAGGTTCAATGCATTTAATTAAGGGATAAGGTAACCTAAGTATGAGTTGTAAAGATAAGATAAAGTTTTGTCTCCTTATGCAAGTGGGGACCAAAAAATTAATGAAGGATAACAAGTGTACATAAGATATTTTAGGTGTAATAATTATAATACCACTTGCATATGCCTATAAATATAGGATGAAGCTCTTCATTTCTCATTCACAACTCATAATAACCAAAAATATAGAAAGAAAGAGAGAGAGTGTTCTCCAATCCTTCAAAACCAAACTTAGAGCAAATAAACGTTCGCCAATCAATTCTACTCCGATTAAGAGGTTAGATTTCTTACGAGCTTCATATATACGTTAGAATTCATGTTATAAGCTTAGTTCATATGTGTAATTTTCGAAAATTATGTGACTTGTGCTAATATGTTTAGATATTGAATTTATATGATGTTATTAAGCATATAGTATAATTATATCACAAAATCAAGCATGATATCAAATTTTATATGTGGACCAAAAACTTGAAGGTGTAATATGTTGATAATTATGATTTTAATTGATGATTGAAGCATGAAATCATAATCTAGGGTATTAATTATGCTTGTATGATTTTATGTAGAATTTATGGAAAACCTTAGTACCTCCTAAGTCTATGAATTTCGAAAATTTTAAAACATGATAGTAGGTTGTGATATACTCCATGTTGACTTTAGTCAAAATTGCTGACTAAATGTTGACCAAGTCAAAATCATTGACCAAAAACGTTGACCAAGGTCAAAGGGCACAAAATTCGATAATATGTGATCTATGTGACGTAGTACGTTTAGTAACAATGTAACTTACGTTACGTAAGTACATTAAAACGTACATTATATACTAAAGAGATGGAACATCTCTTATATAATGAGCGATGTCATAATCGACATCATTTTGATTAGGAAACGTCAGTATAAGTCCGACATTAGCCTTATTTGATGCATAGGACGTTATAGACGATGTTCGCGATGTACTAAACCTCGTTTCTCACATTGAAAAAGGATCCTGCTCAGAGGAGAAAGAAGATGATAATTAAGTACTAGTGACGTAGGAACTTTAACTTCCCGAGGTGAGCTTTCTTATCTACACTAAATGTGGGCTTTCTTATCAAAACCATTTACGAGCTTTGTTGAAAAATGTTTACTTTTATTCCGCATCTTGTTTCTTGCAAAATTTTTGAGATCGATATTATCTCGCCGAGAAAATATTTTATGTTTTGTATATGTCCATTCGGGCCTGGGCAACCGAAAGATTACAGTCGGATCCTATGCGGATGTGTAAGGTTGAAATTCCACTAGGGTTGTGTACACTTTAGTCATATCGCGGTTGCGATCGCTTTACGAATCATGGTTGCGATCGGTTTCAGTATCGCCGGTTGCGATCGATTGCATCCGGGTGAAGGAGGCCTCCCTCCCTGCGTTAATCCATATGCCGACTTGGAATATACGTTGTGGTTGTTGTGATATGAAATGACTTGCCATCGACTTTGAGAAATGAGAAAATGTATTTTGTAAGCGAGGCCTTTTCAACTAAAACCCTTGTCTTCTTGTTATGAGGCGATCTGATATTTCGTAAAGTAAAATGTTTTCGGCAATGTGTCCACTGAGTGCAATTTTTGTACTCAGCCCTGCATGTTTGTTTTTAAATGTGCAGGTTGAGCAGGTGATGAAACAGAGCGGGAGTTGAGCGGAACCTTTTGACAAGACGTATAAAGTATTTTTCGTTCACCTTGAGAATGCATCTTCACATGCATATCTCACACGTATTTCTGCTGTCAAACTTTTGAGACTCTGTTATCTTTTGTTACTATGTAAAAGTTACTGTTGGTTGAAACTTTGGAACCATCTTTATATATATATATATATATATATATATATATATATATAAGCTATTTTGATCCATCGTGATTCTCGTCTCTATTTGAAACATCTATATTTCTTCATAGATGAAATGAGTTGTAAACCCTATTCTTTCATATTTACTTAAACCGAACCCCAAGTCACGGTCCGGTAAGGATAAGCCGAACCGGGCTGTGACAGAGTGGTATCAGAGCAGTTCGTTTGCTTTGAACCAAAAATATTCTTTATATCCAAAGTCTGGCTTGAATCACTAGACTTTCTATGAAGTAAATCATCACCGCTCAACGCTCCTGTTCATCACGCTCAAACAGCAAGGAAAAGTGAGTGCTGATAAAAAGGTATGTGTTAAAAGTTTTTGAAAAGTATGTTACATTTTGAGGAAGTATTTGTGAAAAATGTTTTTAAAGTGGACATGCCGTTAAATGAGTAGTTTTGAATTGTGATAATTCATGGGACAAACGAGTGGTTTGTCTGAACAAGTTTGAGTTCATACCCGGTTGGTATGTGATTTTGTTGTGATGAATTTGAAAGAAATTAAAGCTTATACCGGTTGGTATATGAGTATTGATAATGTACATATATAGAGTTATATGTCAGTGAGTTGAATGAAAAGTTTGTTGTGAAAGCGAAGTTGAATTGTGAAATTGTTTTGATTTTCAAAGAGAACATAGATGAGCTCTAAGTTTCACGAAGAACTTAGAATGAATGAGATCATAAAATTTCTCTTTTATGTATAACGAGTGTTTGATGAAAACACGAGAGTTTGAGAACCTAGAATGCCTTTAGGTTCGATTTGTGAACAAGAAATGGAATACTACGTGAAGGAATGGAAGCTTCAAGAAATACTCGTGACATGGGCATAATTTTCTCTTTTGAGATTCTCGCGACGTAATCAATTGTTACTTACGAATTAATGATAGATGAACTTGGGGATTAGAATGATAGCGTTTACGAGCTTATGTTAAAGAATGTTCACAAACTTTGTGTTTGTGAAGTTTAGAAATCCTTATGATTTAAGTTCCCCTTTGCTTGTAAGTTTAAAGATAAACTTACTTAGAACTATCTGTCTTCAGATAGCATGAAATGGGGATGATAAGGGTAAGAACACGAGCACATATGTTTCGGACTTAGAACATCACGTTAAGTACTAAGTTAAAAAGAACAATCGTTATATATGGAAAAGTCCTCGTTGAGGCATTTTGGTGATACATGATGTTTACGTGACTTGGTGAAAAATATCTGGCGTGTGATATGTTTTATGAGCCATGATCTATAAAGAAGTTATGTGTTAGATACTAATTTAGAAGTTAACATTTGTTTTGTTTAAAAAGCGTTAAGAATGCCTCCTAGAAGAGTTGGGACGTGGGAGAGAGAGGAAACTCGGAACGAGACCCCAACAACCACCACCGCCTCGTAGAATAGAAACATTGCTTTCAAGCAAAACCCGCCTACATTTAATGGGATGGTACCCTAATGAAGTTGAGCGTGGGTAAGGGCGATAGAGCGAATCTTCAATTTCTGCATTATGCGGATCGGGAAAGAATTTCTTGCGTTACTTTTCAATTAACGGGTTCATCAGACTTCTAGTGGGAAACCAGAAGGAAAATTATGAGTGAAGAACAAATGGAGGAATTCACTTGGGAAGATTTTAGAACTGTATTATATGACAAGCATATTCCAAAGAGTTATAGAAAGAAACAAGAAAACGAGTTCTTCAGCCTCAAGCAAGGAGATAAGTCAGTAACAAAATATGATCGGATATTCTGTGACATGTCGAGGTTTGCCCAGAATATGGTGGACACCGATGAAAAGATGGCTGACAAGTTTAGATCGGACTAAGGCACGAGATTAGGATATCTCTTGCCAGCCATGGAGCAATGACTTATGCAGAGGCATTAGGTAGGGCCTTGGATATCGAGGCATTGGGAAAATAAACCAAACATTAGCCCAAGAAGACAAGGCAAAAGGAAATGGGAAGAAATTCGTAACAAGGGTAATTACTACCGGTGAAAGAAGGCCATGGACGAACAATCAAAGGCCCCAGTGGATTCGAGGGCAAAGCGAGGTCGTCCGATAAATTTTGGACAAGGACGAAACAACCAACGAAAACTAAGCGGCCCTCAATGTCCACAATGCCATAGGCATCACATTGGTCCTTGTTTAGCGGGACGTGTGAACATTTTAGATGTGGTCAACAAGGGCACTTTGCAAATAATTGCCCACAAGAAGGACGAGGAATGATAGATAAAACTAACCCACCACGACAAGTTCCACGCAAAAGCAATGCAACGACCCACGACGAGCGAGGGCTTATGCTCTCAACCAACAAAGCGAAGATGACCGGAACAACCCGGCAGTGCGAATACGCTTTCAACATATTTGTGATTATATTATTGCTATAGAATTTCAAGACTACGATATTATAAGATTATCGCAAGTATTTTAGAACTTAGCACGAAACGAGATGAAGAAATACTGAATCTTCTTCATCAAAGGCAAGAGATCTGACGTTAGCGTAAGTTAAGCAAACTTAGATTTGGACATAGGAGTCACCGTCCATAAGAATCGATAGTTGCGTGAATCTGAATGAAAGTTAAGGATCATACGATGATTAAAATAGGTACAAAGTACCAACATCGAACGGGAAATGCAATATGGAGAAGGAGAAGAGAGCTGTGAGAATCGTAAATTTCGAGGATAAAATTTCTTTAAGGGGGGTAGTATGTAATACCCCAAATTTTTGGGCTTAAAAATTTTGAAAATAAAGAAGGAACAGTACAATAGGAACGAGTATGAAAGTGAACGTCGGTAATTGTCGATTTTGAATAAATCAAAATTTCTCTTAAAAATTTGAACAAAATAATTTTTAAATATGTTTTTAAGCATATTTAGGATAGTATTTACACTAAGGAAGAAAAAGAAATATTTTCCTTATTTATTTGTTATTTTCGAAAATATGGTGAATAAGTGGTTAGTTTGTGATTCAATATGTGATCACTTGATTTTATGTGATGAGTTGTCATGTTTATCTTATAGTATATGATAAGATAGTTATCTTGAACACCTAAGCATGAGGTGGATGTGATAAGGTTTGATAATGACTCTTAAGAGATAAGATAAGGTTGAAAATGACATTTTAAAGATAAGTATAAACTAAGATATTTTATTTAGAGATAAGATAAGGTCATGATTAATTAAGAGATAATTTTTATCTCTTAGAAATGTGTAGAATATCATAGGAAATAATATTTTAGATATTAGTTGCATGATTTTCGAAATATAGGTATTATTTTATGTGAAAATTCGAAAATCATGATTTTTATGTGATAAATGTATTAAATAATTTATTTAATTATATAATTGATAAATATCATGATTCTAGATCAATATTATCTCCTAGAAACTATATAAATTTTGAAATTAATAAAATAAGGTAAGAATAGAATTTGATGAAAATTAAATCTAGAAAACCACTAATTTTCGAAAATTAGGAAATAGCTTAGAAAAATCCAAAAATTTATTTTATGATATAATATCATTATATTGATATAATTACTCATAAAATAACATTTTATGAAAATAATCATAGTTTGATAATTTATTCATAATTTCGAATTATTTGCCGATAACTTTACTAAAGTACATGAGATGACCTTAATTAATTTTCCTATGATTTATTTTATCATCTAAGATTATTATTATGTCATATAGTTATTAATTGGAGAAAAATAAAATATTTGGCTTATTAATATTAAAGGGGCCGAAAATATTGAATTATATGTGTGAAAAGGATATAAATATCATGCCTTAATTAATAAGGGGTCATGATTATAATGATAAGATATTATTAAAGGATAAGATAGAGTTAAAAGCCAATTTGAACAAGTAACCTATGGAGACTTCTAGTAGTGGCGAAAATATCACTCTTTTATGTGATTAAAATGGTTTTACACCATGTGATGAATTATGTAGAGATAAGATAAGATCTTATCATGTATTAGGTGTAAAGTAGTGATAGTTATCAAATTAAACAAGTAACCTAATGTGGCATTATGTGAGGGGACCAAAATTACACATGCACAAATCTATGTGATAAACTTTATCTTATGTGACACCCAAGGTTGATGATTTAATTAAGGGATAAGGTAACCTAAGTATGAGTTGTAAAGATAAGATAAAGTTTTGTCTCCTTATGCAAGTGGGGACCAAAAATTAATGAAGGATAACAAGTGTACATAAGATATTTTAGGTGTAATAATTATAATACCACTCAGATATGCCTATAAATATAGGATGAAGCTCTTCATTTCTCATTCACAACTCATAATAACCAAAAATATAGAAAGAAAGAGAGTGTTCTCCAATCCTTCAAAACCAAACTTAGAGCAAATAAGCGTTCGCGATCAATTCTACTCCGATTAAGAGGTTAGATTTCTTACGAGCTTCATATATACGTTAGAATTCATGTTATAAGCTTAGTTCATATGTGTAATTTTTGAAAATTATGAGACTTGTGCTAATATGTTTAGATATTGAATTTATATGATGTTATTAAGCATGTAGTATAATTATATCACAAAATCAAGCATGATATCAAATTTTATATGTGGACCAATAACTTGAAGGTGTAATATGTTGATAATTATGATTTTAATTGATGATTGAAGCATGAAATCATAATCTACGGTATTAATTATGCTTGTATGATTTTATGTAGAATTTATGGAAAACCTTAGTACCTCCTAAGTCTATGAATTTCGAAAATTTTAAAACATGATAGTAGGTTGTGATATACTCCATGTTTGAGTGTTATCATAACATGTTGAAAGTGTAGAATCATAATATCTTGTTGTAGAAATTTATCGGTTTGTTAAAATTTATTGGACCTAAGTCCAAATTTTCAAAAGTGACTTAGGAATATTAAATTCAATAGTTTGCAATAAATAAAAATGATGTTATAATAAGGATGCTTATGGATAATTATGTGTTATGTGATTTTATTGGAATTTTTGGAAATTGTTTGCTTAGGTTAATTAGGGTTTTCAAAAACCATAGCTTAAAAGTATTAATGTTAAAAATTTATTTTATAAGATATAAATACATAATATGATCCAAGATGATGTTTTAGACATATTATGATTTTATGGGAATTTTTAGAACAAGAATTGCACATAAAATAATAGAATTACATAAAAGGAATTAAAAAGTCAAAATGTTGACTTTAGTCAAAATTGCTGACTAAATGTTGACCAAGTCAAAATCAATGACCAAAAATGTTGACCAAGGTCAAAGGGCACAAAATTCGATAATATGTGATCTATGTGACGTAGTACGTTTAGTAACAATGTAACTTACGTTACGTAAGTACATTAAAACGAACATTATATACTAAAGAGATGGAACATCTCTTATATAATGAGCGATGTCATAATCGACATCATTTTGATTAGGAAACGTCAGTATAAGTCCGACATTAGCCTTATTTGATGCATAGGACGTTATAGACGATGTTCGCGATGTACTAAACCTCGTTTCTCACATTGAAAAAGGATCCTGCTCAGAGGAGAAAGAAGACGATAATTAAGTACTAGTGACGTAGGAACTTTAACTTCCCGAGGTGAGCTTTCTTATCTACACTAAATGTGGGCTTTCTTATCAAAACCATTTACGAGCTTTCTTGAAAAATGTTTACTGTTATTACTGCACTGTTTTACTGCAAAAATTTGTAGATACGATATTGTCTGCCAGAAAATGTTTTATGTTTTGTATATGTCCATTCGGGTTGCATGGGGCAACAGGAAAGATTACGAATTCGGATCCTATGCTGGAGGTGTAAGGTTGAAATTCCCAGCTAGGGTTGTGTACACTTTAGGCAGTATCGCGGTTGCGATCGACTTTCGAATCACCGGTTGCGATCAGTTTTCTGTATCGTCGGTTGCGATCAGTTGCGTCCGGGTGAAGGGAGGCCTCCCTCCCGGCGCGTTAATCCATATGCCGACTTGGAATATACGTTGTGGTTGTTGTGATATGAAAATGACTTGCCAGTCAACTTTGAGAAATGAGAAAATGTATTTTGTAAGAGCAAGGCCTTTTCAACTAAAACCCTTGTGTCTTACTGTTATGAGGGCAGTACAATATTTCGTAAAGTAAAATGTTTTCGGCAATGTGTCCAATGAGTGCAATTTTTGTACTCAGCCCTGCATGTTTGTTTTTAAATGTGCAGGTTGAGCAGGTGATGAAACAGAGCGGGAGTTGAGCGGAACCTTTTGACAAGACGTATAAATTATTTTTGGTTCACCTTGAGAATGCATCTTCACATGCATGTCTCACACGTATTTCCGCTGTCAAACTTTTGAGACTCTGTTATCTTTTGTTACTATGTAAAAGTTACTGTTGGTTGAAACTTTGGAACCATCTTTATATATATATATATAAGCTATTTTGATCCATCGTGATTCTCATCTCTATTTGAAACATCTATATTTCTTCATAGATGAAATGAGTTGTAACCATATTCTTTCATATTTACTTAAACCGAACCCCAAGTCACGGTTCGGTAAGGATAAGCCGACCCGGGCTGTGACAAAGATGTGGTGGGGTTAGGTGAAGTTATAGAAGAATCTCAAAGTTTGTTGTTCAATTTGTGTTCCCACAATATTACGTTTGTGATTTTGTTGATTATTGGAGCACCATGCGAAGATTTTTCCCATTCCACTTACTAGAAGGTATACCTGCTATATATGTCACTGTTTTTTACTTTCTCTTTTCTCGTATTTATATGTTATTCGTTCTAATTATTATTATTTTTATTTTTTATCAATAGGTTTCTTGCGTTTGTTATGCTTTCAGTGTTTTTAGCCTTAGCTGGTGCTGGATTGAAGTATCGAAACACTCATAAGCTTCGGGTATCACCTAACATATTTTAGGCTAAGTATAGGGTGATGTTGATCACGTCTGCGATCACAGTGGCGGTATCCCTTACATAAAAGATCTCAGAATTATCTGTAATTGGTTTCATGCTTCTTGTTGTTGCTCTGTGCTGTTTGACGATGATTGCACAGCCCGTCAATGATTTTGGATTGTTAAAGTTTTTGTGTTGATGCCATTTCAAGTGGCTGTATGACATTATAGGGAGTTTTTCCACATTATCTGCCAAACTTTACTAACATCATCGGATAATTAGGCCAACATTTACTAGGTGGAAATTACATCCGACTCACAAAATTACATCCCACTCAGTGGGAAATAACATCTCACTCACCTCCCCCGTCATATGTTAGCAGAATTATCTGGTGATGTTTGCAAATTTTGGCCGAATTATCAATAGGTTTCTTGCGTTTGTTATGCTTTCTGGGTTTTTAACCTTAGCTGGTGCCGGATTTAAGTTCCGCAACACACATAAGCTTTGGGTGTCACCTAGCATATTTTAGGCTAAGTATAGGGTAATATTAATCACGTCTACGATCACAGTGGCGGTATCCCTTACATACATGATCTCAGAAGAACTTTAATTGGTTTCACGCTTCTTGTTGTTGCTCTGTTCTGTCTGACGATGATTGCACAGCCCGTCAATGATTTTGGATTGTTATAGTTTTTTGTGTGGATGCCAATTCAAGTGGCTGTTGGACATTATAGAGAGTTTTTCCACATTATCTGCCAAAATTTGCCAAAATCAAAGGATAATTTAGCCAATATTTACTAGGTGGAAAATTACATCAGACTCAAAAAATTACATCCTATTTAGTGTAAAACTACATCCCACTCAACTCTCCCCGTCATATGTTGGCCGAATTATCAGTGATGTTGGCACATTTTGGCCGAATTATCAATAGGTTTCTTGCATTTGTTGTGGTTTCTGGGTTTTTAGCCTTAGCTGGTGCCGGATTGAAGTACCAAAACACTCACAAGCTTCGGTGTCACCTAGCACATTTTAGGCTAAGTATAGGGTGATGTTGATCACGTCTGCGATCACGATGGCGGCATCCTCACATACAAAATCTAAGAATTATATGTAATCGGTTTCACGCTTCTTGTTGTTGCTCTGTTCTGTCTGACGATGATTGCACACCCCGTCAATGATTTTGGATTGTTACAGTTTTTGTTGTGGGTGCCATTTCAAGTGGCTATTGGACATTATATGGTGTTTTTCCACATTATCGGCCAAAATTTGCTAACATCACCGGATAATTTGGCCAACATTTACTAGGTGGAGAATTACATATGACTCACAAAATTACATCCCACTCACCTCCCCCTGTCATATGTTGGCCGAATTATCTAGTGATGTTTGCAAATTTTTGCTAAATTATCAATAGGTTTCTCGCGTTTGTTATGTTTTCTGGGATTTTAGCCTTAGCTGGTGCCGGATGTAAGTACCAAAGCATTCATAAGCTCGGGGTGTCACCTAGCACATTTTAGGCTAAGTATAGGGTGATGTTGATCACGTCTGCGATCACAGTGGCGGTATCCCTTACATATAAGATCTTAGAATTATCTATAATTGGTTTCACGCTTCTTGTTGTTGTTGTGGAAATGAACCATTGTCTTCCTGCCACATACGTCTTTGGGCTGGGTGAAGGTGTGGTGGGGTTGGGTGAAGTTAGAGAAGATTCTCAAAGTTTGTTGTTCAATTTGTGTTCCCACAATATTACATTTGTGATTTTGTTGATTATTGGAGCACCATGCGCAGATTTTTCCCATTCCACTTAGTAGAAGGTATATCTGCTATGTATGTCACTGTTTTTTACTTTCTCTTTTTCCCGTGTTTATTTGTTATTCGTTCTAGTTATTATTATTTTTATTTTTTATCATTAGGTTTCTTGCGTTTGTTATGCTTTCTGGATTTTTAGCCTTAGCTGGTGCTGGATTGAAGTATCGAAACACTCATAAGCTTCGGCTATCGCCTAGCATATTTTAGGCTAAGTATAGGGTGATGTTGATCACGTCTACGATCACAGTGGCGGTATCCCTTATATAAAAGATCTCAGAATTATCTGTAATTGGCTTCACGCTTCTTATTGTTGCTCTGTGCTATCTGACGATGATTACACAGCCCGTCAATGATTTTGGATTATTACATTTTTTGTGTGGATGCCATTTCAAGTGGTTGTTGGACATTATAGAGAGTTTTTCCACATTATCGGCCAAAATTTGCCAACATCACCTGATAATTCGGCCAACATTTACTAGGTGGAAAATTAGTAAAATAATCAAAGTTTAATTATTTATTTTTGGAATGAAAAAAGAATAAAATGATAAGAAATATAAATAAAACTATATAAGATTATTTAATATACTTCAAAAAAATGAAAACATCAACAAATGAATAGCATAATAATTTTCAAGTTTTAAAACGAGAGTCCCATTTAATATTAAAAGCCCATATTATCATTAATATGAAAAGAAGCCCAAATCAATTAATATAAAATTGCCCTAATTGTCATTAAGCATCTTCTTCTTCATTCTATCTGCGTTTTCTGTTCTTCATCTTCTGCAAAAAAAAAAAGAAAATTTTGATACACAACAAATTATCCATATCTAGAGGATCTTTGTGCAATATAATTAATATATGCGTTTCAGCTACAGTATTAACGCATATTTGAGTTTGGAGGAGAGAGAAACTTAATCAAAACTCATTTTGAGTTTGGATTTGCAGTTACATTGGAGATGAATTCTAACTACAAAATAAGATTTGCAGTTGGGTTGGAGATGCTCTCACCTCCCCCCATCATATGTTGGCCGAATTATCTAGTGATGTTTGATAATTTTGGCCGAATTATCAATAGGTTTCTTGCGTTTGTTATGCTTTCTAGGTTTTTAACCTTAGCTGGCGCCATATTTAAGTACCGAAACACTCATAAGCTCTGGGTATCACCTAGCACATTTTAGGCTAAGTATAGGGTGATATTGATCACGTCTGCGATCACAGTGGCGGTATCCCTTACATACAAGATCTCATAACTATTTGTAATTGGTTTCACGCTTCTTGTTGTTGCTCTGTTCTGTCTGACGATGATTGCACAGCATCAATCCCTTCTTGGCGGTCTGCAACGAATAATCACAATATCAATGTAAGACGCCTGAGATAAGCTCAATATTTTTCTCTTGCGATCTCCGTAAACCTTGATACCAAGAATGCACACTGCATCTCCTAAGTCTTTCATTTGAAACTAATCGGATAACCAACTCTTTACGTCGATAACTTCACATTGTTGCCAGTAGAAGGATATCATCGGCGTAAAGTCTGAAATCCACGTCACCATTGACGTCAAGCGATACACACAACTTTCGCTAAGCAATGGGTAAATTCATTGGACTTTACCACATCGTCAAACGTAAGTTCCATGATCGGAAAGCTTGCTTGAGTCCATAAATGGACTTGTTAAGCTTCCATGCTAGATGCTCTTCACCCTTCACCACATAACCTTCGGGTTGCTGCACATAGATGTCTTTACCTTTTTCAAGGTAACCGTTTAAAAAACAATTTTAACATCCATTTGCCAAACCTCAAGGTTTAGGTGAGTTGCTATGGCCAGAAGAATTCTGATGGACTTGAGCATTGCTACAGGCAAAAATGTCTCATCGAAATCGATGCCCTCAATTTGATTGTACCCTTTCGCCACAAGTCTGGCTTTAAAAGTCGAAACCTCTCCATCTGAATCTCTCTTCCTCTTGTATACCCACTTACTACATACAGCTTCTTTGTCATCTGGTAGAGGTGTTTTCTCGTATACATCCATAGCTGTTATGGACTCAATTTTAAAGTCCATAGCAGTGTGCCATGATCTTGCATCTGAGTCTTGTATCACCTCGCTGTATGTCCATGGGTCGATTACAGCCTGCTCGTTTCCTGGGACTAAATCCGAAGATTTGCCCACGAACATAAATCGCTCGTGTTGAAAAACAACCCTTCCACTACGACGAGGCGCTACTGGTATAATGGCAACGGTGGGTGCAGTAACTTGTGGTTCTCTATCTTGCATAACTTCTTTGGGTAGGTGCCACATGCGATCGGTATCTCGGTGGAACTCGACACACTTCAATTTCTTGAAGTATCGGTGTCGATCCTTCCACTGACACGACATCTCGTACATTCGCCTGTCGGTGGTGGAATCGATCATCTTCTAATTCTTAAAAGTATGATTTCAACTTTGGATTTGTGATTTTTCATGTAGTCATGTTCGAAGAATCGGACAATAGTGCTAATAAAGACCTTCTGATCCTTAGGATTATAGAAATAACCACATTTCGTTCCTCAAGGATAACCAATAAACAACTTGCTTGAGATCTAGCCTCCAACTTGTCGACTTTTTGTTCAAAGACATGTCTTTGGATCGCCTCATATCCTTATATGGCTTAAAATAAACTGCGCCCAAACCATAACACGAAGGGGTCTTGTCGACTCACTTGGGCGGTACTAGATTGAGCAAATATGCATTGTTTCTAAGGCATACCCAGTAGCGAAATAAGCGATGTTACATAACTCATCATCGATCTAACCATTTCTAAGAGAGTCCTATTTTTCGCTCTGACACACCATTTTATTGTGGTGTGCCCGGTGTAGTAAGCTGGGAGGTAATTCCACACTGCACCAAATAGTCCGTGAACTCATTACTGAGGTATTCGCCACCGCGATCAGACCGCAGTGACTTGATATTCTTACCTAGCTTTGTTTCCACTTCTGCCTTAAATTCTTTGAATTTCTCAAAGCATTCAGACTTGCGGTGAAGTAGGTATACGTATCCGTACATTGAGTAATCGTCAATGAAAGTGACAAAATACTCGTACCCTCCACGAGCTTGTGTGGACATTGATCCACACAGGTCAGAATGGACTAGCTCCAACACTTCCTTGGCTCTATACCCCTTCGCTTTGAAGGGTCTGATCGACATCTTTCCTTCTATATGAGGATTCGCGATCGGAGCGGGTGGTGTTATTTTACCCAATGCTCCATTCTTAGCCAGTCTTTGGATCCTATTTAGATTGATGTGACCTAATCTAAGATGCCAAAGAAATGTGGTGTCATCTAGTGAAGAAAACATCATCTTCTTAAAGTTTGATGTAGATGCAAGATAATTAAAGGTATTATGTTTAGCAGAAATAGTATAAAGAGAATTATATAAAGTGACACCACAGATAACTTCGTCATTTCTTATGATAGAAACACCACTATCAAAAATAACAGAATATCCATGTATAAATAGTTTGGAAACCGAAATAAAGTTTCACCGAAACTCCGCACATATAAAACGTCTTTTAATACTAAACTGGTTCTATCAAAACATAAAGAAATATCTCCGGCTGCAACGGCCTCGACTTTCGTCGTGTTACCCATGGAGATCGATATCTAGCCATCAATCAGCTCTCTTGTCCGCAGGAACCCCTACAAGGTGTAACAAACTTGATCAGTCGCACTTGTATCTACTACCCATGAATGAGTAGAACAAGTTGATAAACATGTTTCCATTACTAAAGCAAATGGTGTACCTTGAGCCTTGAGCATGGGGCACTTAGCCTTCCAATGCCCAGTCTTGCCGTACTTGAAGCACCTGCCTCTCTCCTTTGGCTTTTTCAAGCCTCCGGTGGAAACCATGTTCTTGCTCCCACTGCTCCCACTGGTTTCCTTGCCTCTGTCACCTTTGGCATCCCTTTTTCTTCTTCCACTTTTCAATGGAAAATTTGGGCCCTTAGATGTGCTAGCAAGGGCATGTGCTCATTTTCCCATGACACCTTCTGCGGCCACGAGATCATTTAGCAACTGACTAAGTGTATACTCGGTCTTGCTCATGATCGCGTTCATGTAAAAATTCTCAAAAGACTTGGGCAGTGTGTTGAGGATTATATCGACCTTGGCTTCGCCGTTGATACCTCCTCCCAACTGATCAAGACTATCCATGAGATGAGTCATGTGGGAGACATGTTCATGGACCGAACTTCTTTCTTCCATCCTACATGCCAAGACTTCTCTCATTGTGTAAAAGCGGACTATCCGATCTGACTGCCCAAACTTACTCTCGAGACTTGGCCATATTTCAGTCACGTCTACCATCGACTGATGTTGCAGCTGCAAGCCTTTGGACATGGTTGTCATCATATAGCATTTGGCCGTATTATTTGACTTATGCCAAATCCGCTGACTCTCGCGCTCGTTCGTCGATCGTCGATAGGGCATCGGGTTTGGGAGTAGTGAGAACAAACATGTGTTCTTACGTGATAAGAACATATTCCATGTTTCGTTTTCACTCGATAAAATTTGGACCGGATAGAGCTATTTGTGCGAGCATATTGATAATCGGTGTAAGAGACATATCTGAAAAGTAATGTAAACACATAAGCATACAATCGCACATAATTCATAACAATAATATTGTAAACTTTTGATAAAACAATATTAATTGAAACCTCCAATAGCCCAAGGAATTCCACATGTAAGCCCACGCGTGTGGGCGTTTACATGAACCCTCGACGGACTAAAATTTACCTTTTAGTCGTTTAATTTCAATCCATGTCAACTTATCCTTATGACAAATGAAATTAATGATTGGACCCTACTAGACCACATCACTATCGCAAGAAAGGACTTCTCGGGAAGTTGTACTTGATGTGATGTCTAAGCAATGACCACAATTTTGACAGTAGATAATGAATTCTTAGAATTGGCATACTCACTCGGACCATACCACTTCCAATTTAAAATCTTTTGTCATCTCATTTTAAATATATCTCTAGAGAATTTATAAAAATCGCATATGCAAGCAACGCATGTGGACGTTTACACATGAAACTCCCACTTCTCAATAGATTAAAATGTTTTATTTAGAAATCTCATCTGACAAATTTATAATAAACAGTGCATGCAAGCCACGCATGTGGATGTTTACTCACAGTGCGTACCATTTTTTTTAGAGATCAAAAGGTGGAGGTCTTGACATCTTTAATTAAAAATTAATATATCGGGTTTCTTGCTTAGTCTTTTGTTTTAAAAGGTTTGTCCATACAGATCACGCAATCCTAGCATGCTTTCTATAGAACTCAACATGTAAAACATGCTCGTAGAATTCAAAAACATACTTCAAAATGCGATAAACCTAGCATGCTTGTATACGCATCCAATCACGAAAACATATTTCATGTTTATCTCGTAATTAAACATACATAGCATGCTTACGCATAATTTAAACATCCACGACATGCTTTGAGCGATAAAAATAAAATAAATTAAGCTCATCATGCCCACTCGTGGATCTGTATTTCGCCTAATTTATTACATAAATTTGCAAAGTCTGATCTTAAAAAATCTCAAAAAATGGGCCTCGCGTGCGGGCATGGACCGGACTAGTCAAAGCGGATCGGGCGAAAAATCTAAAACAGGCGGAGCATTGGAATAGGCGGGTCGGTCGAAATCTAAAGCGGGTCAAAAAATCGGGTTTGGGCGAAACTAGGTCGGTCGGCCCAAGATGGGTTGGGCGTCTAGTGCATGCCCGACCACGCGCCGCCAGCCAGCCATCCGCGTCCTACCTCGCCTCGTCGCGCACCGCCGCCCTCCCGGCCGAGATGCTAATGAGTCACCGAGGAGGCGGACCCTGACACTGCCGAGAAGTTGTCGAGATGGGCTGCCGAGAATTATGCGTGGGTCTATGCACTGTGAGCGTGCCTGTCTTATCGCTTATCTCGCCAGCTCGGCGAAGCGCCGTGCGCCGAGAGCCTTTGTCATGACATCTTGCCAAACACCACGCGCATTGTGCGCGCTGTCGCCTAGCATTGCCTGGTGATATCCACCCAGCAGTCGAGACTGCCGAGCATCGCCTAGGTATTGCTACCAAGAAAACTTCGCGTGCTAAATCGCACCGAGGTATGCGAGCGCATTCGCGCGAAACCATGTACCCGTGACGCGCCGACCATCGACGCTTGCGAGCGATCGCCGAGGCTCCGTGCGCGACCACCGATATCTTCCCAGCGATCTCCCATCCCGCGTGCACGGGCTGCCAAGGAGACCCATCGCCCGTCTGCCATGTTCGCCCGCACGTTCGATACGGTCGTACGCTTTGTCGTGCGATGTGGTGCTGGTATGCCTCCCGTCGTGCCGTGCGACGGGACTCCGTCGTCTAATTCTTCGTGTTCTTCGTCTTCGTTCCTCTTTAATAGATTGGATTTACAAGAAAAATTCTAATCTAACCACGGATTTTCTCGTGGTGAAAAACAAAATCCGATAAAACATAAAACCAGCCACGATGAACGACAGATCCAAAATTAATTAATTACGCACGTAATAATCAAACGTGAATTAATCCAACAGAGCCAAGATATCGATCCGTGCTCGATACCAATTGTAGGGAAATATGATTTTAACCCTCTCCCGATGATCTATCTTGGATGTTTAATTCACCATACATTGATTATTTACTTAGTATGCATCTATATAATTAATTGTAATAAATAGGTGTTTTCTCGTGTTCACCTGTGAATTTATCTGACAAGGAATTGGATCATGACTCATGTTTTGATCTTCTGGACTATATCCCGTTTGCCAAAACTCCAATGCCGAGTGAGAGCAATCTATGAAGATTACTGCATAAATTCGCCTTCTTCCTCACACTTAGAATTTTCGAGATTCACAATAATGCTACTTGTAATTTTTGAAAATCGCAATGATATGTGGATAACCTGATTTTCTCTCACCTTAAATTTATAATGCAACCCTAGAATCCTATTAGGATAGGATCTCTGCATATCCAATAAATATAATAATATCTTATCAGATAGAGAGAATCAGAACAGAGTCCCAATGGGACTCTTATGATGAGGGACGAAATTCTTGGCAGTTCAGGCCTTGATGGGCCAGCCCAGGGATCAAATGCAAGGAATAAAGATGGGCCTCAAATAAATTAATTATCTTATGTTCAGCCCAGAACATAAATTACTTCATAAACATTTATACATGCCACTAGAGAATAAATACTGACTTACCCCTTTATTTCCGAAGTTGAGTCAGGCTCGCACTTAGACTTCATGAACCTCATATATAAGATATCGTACGTCCATTAATTATTTATAGCGTTCTGATTGCTTAAAATAATTAAATCTCTTTAATTCCTTAAGTAGTACCACTCGACCTTATTATTGTAACTGAGATAACTCAACCTGCAGGGTTTAGTACAATAAATCTTTTGAGCTCCTTAAGGAGATGTCATCATCCTAAACGAATACGGTGACTCGATACAGGCAACTAGCATAACATACAAGCACTGCCACCACCTAAGATGTGGAGAATATTGGGTTATCTCATGTAACCCTCACCCATGACAAGTCAAAGTGATAATCAGTAACTCATACTCACCTAATACCTTATCGAGGTTTAGATCAACGTAAAGTCACCGAGATCTAGGTTCTTCACGACGGTCAGATAGAAAAACTCATCTCATTGGGAGCCATCAATCCGTCAGAGACGTACCAGCATAGACAAGCAGCCAAGTCAAGTCACTTCTTATCTATACCGCACCCTATACCGATAACTCATCCTAAAATTATCTCAGCTGTGATCCTTTTTATATCTCATTAAGTTGGACCAATCATACAGACTTCTGTGATCTACAACACACTGAATGATCTAACTTATATACGAGATAAAGGGACATACATATGCAATCAAGTAAACAATTCAGATATGAGATTGTAATAGTGGTAACAGGAATCATTGTATACAAACTCAACCAAAACTGCTTCCAGTATACAAATCCAACACGTACATTGTAGCTCTGCAACTCTGAAAAGGTGTTTAGGCATGTCAGGATCTTCTGCAGATATGCTATGACACATGGCTAGTCAAACACTCAAGGCTTAAATATCTGTGTTTCTTCAGCCGAGTTAACTCCGTGTTTTATCAATACGTTGATTTCTAGGTTGGGCTAGTCGAGATTACTCCGTGTTTTATCACCAGGTTGGATTCACATCACTTGTTAGTTTGTGAACCTAAGTTAGTGTGATGCTTTCAGCTTTGATATAGAAATAGTCAGCTTTGACTTTTCATCAGCCAGCTTTGACTTGGTATCCACATCTTTGACTACTTGTCACCAACTTCGACTATTTATCAACAACTTTGACTTGCATTAGCCAGCTTTAGCTATCTGTAGTTTTTGGAACAATGATTAATTATATTTTCATTATGTTTACTGTCTTGATATGATGTTCTAATTCATCCAATCTAGGTTTAGGGTAAATTGATTCTTGATGTTGGTGATTGTGGATTGTGATGTACATTTATCCGATTGAATTGTTCTTGAATTCCAACAAAGCAATTATCTACTACTTGGCTGTATGAACAATGAGTGGGATCAAGAGATGATCTTGTCATGAGATAATGGTGAGATCGACAGATGATCTTATCGTGAGATAGTGGTGAGATCAAGATATCATCTTGCTATTGGATCGTAGTTTGATCGAGGTAAACTTTATCGGAGAAGAGTGGTTTATTTATCGTTCGTTAGCAATTGATCGATTGAATCTCTTATTTAAATTCGTGAGCGATAGTTTGAGAATTTGGTTTAGTGAAGTTGTTTGAATTAATTGCATGTGCATATTTGCTTGCATGTTGGTCGACATCTCGATGAGATTAGCCCAACTCTTGACCTTATCCCCATCGTGTTGTTTATGATTGTCTTTTCTTGCTTTCTTTGTTTTCATTTCTATTCCTATTTCTAGTCCTTAACGTGACAACTACCTTTTGATGTTAAAATATTTAGGACTTTGTTTTGTTTAAGTGTTAACACGATTCACAAGCCTTATTAAATCTTCGAATCTGAATGGGTCAACCTACCATCCTACGAGGATCTCATACAATTATTATGACGAGCAAGACTTGAGGTTGGAAAATTAAGCATATGGTCATCAAATGTCTTGTACCATTGTGTTGAGCTCTGCTTTGAACATACATAGATCTCTTCAACAAACAAACCTTATCCTTATTTTCTAGCGGTGAAATCCTTGAGGTTGAAACATATATGTTGGAATTGTATCTTGAAAGCGTTTTGGTTGAGCTTGTATACAATGTTTCTGTTACCACTATTACAATCTCCTATCTGAATTGATTACTTGATTGCATATATCGTGTCCCCTTATCTCATATATAAGTTAGATCATACGATGTGTAGAAGATCACGAAGTCGTATGATTGGTCAAGTTTTAATGAGATATAAAAGAATCACGGTGAGACAACTTGAGGACGAGTTGTCGGTATAAAGCTACGTATAGATAGAGAAGTGACTTGACTTGGTTGCTTATCTATCTTTGATGCGTCTCGACGTATTGATGGATCACGTGAGATGAGTTCTTCTATCGACCGTCTTGAAGAACCAAGATCTCGGTGACTTATGATGATCTAAACCTCGATAAGGTATTAGGTGAGTATAAGTTGTTGACCATCACTTTGACTTGTTATGGGTGAGGTTATATGTTCTAACCCAATATTCTCCGTATTTTGGGTGGTGGCGGTGCTTGTATGTCATGCTAGTTATCACTATCGAGTCACCGTATCCGTTTAGGATGATGGCGCCCCTTAAGGAGCTCAAAGGTTTATTGTACTAAACCTGCGAGGTTGAGTTAGCTCAAGTACAATAATAAGGTTGAGTGGTACTACTTAAGGAATTAAAGATATTAATTATTTTAAGCGGTCGAATGCTCTAAATAATTAATGGACGCGATATCTTAAATACGGGATTCGTAATGTCTAAGTGCAAGCCCGACTCACCTTCGGTAATAAAGGGTAAGTCGATATTTATTCTCTAGTGGCATGAATGAATGTTTATAAATTAATTTATGTTCGGGTGAACATAAGATAATTAATTTATTTGAGGCCCATCTTTATTCCTTGCATTTGATCCCTGGGCTGACCCATCCAGGCCCGTAGCTTGGAAGAAAATCGCCCCCTCTCTCTCTCTATGGTAAGGATTTGATCCTCTTTATCCATAAGGATATTATTATATTTATGGGATATGCATGGATATTTTCCTAATGGGATTATGGTAATGCATTATAAATATAAGGTTAGAGATAAGATCAAGGTTAATCCTTAAATATCTATCCATAATTTTCGTGCATCTCCCATAGCTCTTAGTAGAGGATTCTCGAAAATTGCTAGAGGGATTAGGGTGATTTTCTGTAGTATTCTCCATAGCTCATCCTCACTCGACGTTGGAGATTGGGCAACCGGGATACAGTCCAGAAGATCAAAGCACGAGTCTCGATCCGTTCATCCCCGACAGATTCAAAGGTAAACACGAGAAAATCCCTACGTGTTGCAATTAATTATATAGACGCATGCTAGGAATATAATCAATGTATGGTGAATTAAACATCCAAGATAGATCCTCGGGAGAGGGCTAAACCTAGTTTTCCCTACAATATATATTGTTTCTTCCAACTTTCCATTCAGGAAGTTGTTTTAACTTCAAGTTGGTGCAACTCTAAATCAAATCTTGCTACAACAGCCAACAAAATTATATTGGAGCAATTTTTCAATATAGAAGAAAAAATCTCATTGAAATCTTTGCCCTCTCTCTATGTAAACCCCATTGCAACTAGTCTAGCTTTTTATCTCACTTGTTCTTTCGTTCCAACCTTAATCTTTCTCTTACAAACTCATTTACAATCGATAAGCTTTTGTGATATAGGTCTAGACACAAGTATTCAAGTACCATTTCTCAAGAGGGATTACAACTATTATCTCACAGCTTGCATCCATAGTTCATTTTCTTTGCTATCTATTAACTCAACGTAACTTTTGGGCTCTTGGTACTCAAAATTTACGGAAATACATAGGGCATAAAATACCATTTTAGCATGCCCATACCTGGTAGGTAGACGTATTGTGCTTATTTTCCTATTCTTGCTAGTTGCTAATTTTCAAGATTCATATCTTGAACTACATCCAAATCATCCTCCTAGCCTTCATCTTCATTTTGACTCTCTATGTCATGGATCTAATTAGTCATTGGTATTTCTAACTCCACCTAAAGTTTAGTTGTGGGCTTACCAATTGTGTCAACATTCTGAGATTTCTTCTGGCATTCAATATAAGGCGTCTTATTTTCATTGAACACCATATCTCTATTGATAAGAAACTTTTGACCTCTTGTTCAACACACCACAGTTTGTATCCCTTTATTCCTTTTGGATAACCAAGCATTACACATTTAAGGGCTCTTGGCTCAAGCTTTTCTTGCTTTATGTGTGCATAGGCCTGGCAATCATAAACCTTTAGGTAAGATTAATCAGATCCTGCCATAACATATTTTATCTGGAGTTTTAAACTCAAACATAAGAAGAAGAAGAAGAAGAAGAAGAAGAAGAAGAAGAAGAAGAAGAAGAAGAAGAAGAAGAAGAAGAAGAAGAAGAGTTTGTTTCTACTTTGAACTTCTTTGGCAATTCAGAGCTTAGTAACATACACCTCATTATCTCTAGGGTAGTTCTATTCAACCTGAAACCATTTTGTTGAGTGTTTTAGAGCATTATACTATTGTTTTTTTCCTTTCCATTTTTTCACATAAAAACTTGAAATTGCTCTTAAAATAACTCCAAGCCATTGTTAGTTTTAGGCATTTTAAATTGGTGTCTTTCTCAATTTTTACATTAATACACTTAAATTTCACGAAAGGTTCATAAATCCATAATTTTCTTGAAGAATCATCAATGATGCTCATGAAATACCTTCCAAAACTAAGTGTTCATGTTCTTGAGAGCCCCCACAAATCAAGAGGTGCAGGTGATGTATGTCAACATATGGTAATTTTTTATGTCACGGCCGAATTCCCGAGGGAAGGCACGGATGTCGGGGTGTGATTAGGGGTGGGGTTTAAGAAGCGGGGAAGAAGGGGGAGGATACATAAAGCATACATAATAAGAAGATATGACCATAAAATCGGGCAGCATCTCCTCTATAACTATGACATATCCTGAAGGGGAGGGGTAAGCAAACAATTCACCAACAGAATTATATCGACACCATAACTTCAATGAACGTGAACTTGATTGAATAATAGTAATGCAGGGTAGCAAAATAACATTACAACATGTTGACTAGACCGGTCAACCACATAGCATCCTCATATCGAGACTCACAGCATAATAACATAATATCAAATCGTGTTCCCAATCGTAGAGCAAAATAAAGGGACAAGAATACATCAACAACAGAATATGTAAAAATAACACAACATCGCGGAAGCATAGAATGAAGAACCCACAGCTCCACCCCTCAGCGTTGCCCGTCCAGCCCTCCTCCATCTGTGAAAAACATTTGAAAAGATTTTGGGGTGAGTACTAGCGCACTCAGCTGGGGTTTTTATCATATATCAAAATTCATGATGCCGTATTCAGAGCACTTACCTTAGAAGGTTTTAAAACGTAAATCCACTTATAAGTAAGCAAAAATAGATTTTTTGGTTTTCGATACGATCCGTTATTCGTTACTCCCATCACAGATCCACGAACCACGGCTCGGGCGTATCACGCCAGCCCGTCACATCTCGGCCGGAACATATCCGGCCGACCCACAATATCTCAACCTGAACATATCCGGTCACCACGCCGGAAGGTATCCGGTGGCTAACTCGGTGTGAACTTGGGTCAAATACTCGTCGAACCATAACCACCTCATTATCATTTCGTGTGGACTTCGGGGTCTATCCTTCGTAACCATAACCACGTGTTGGGGTCTATCCGCTACGATCAATACTCAAGATGGGGATCAACCCACGAATAGAGATCCGCACAATCACAATAGAAGCACATCTCGGATCGGAGAGCGATAATAACCGTTAAAACATTTTCTGACGCACATGTTTTATTTTTGAAATATCGAGTAAATAACTCAAAATAAGCATATATAACCCAACCTGAATAGGCGAAAATGTCAATGGGAGATATCCGGATCCAATTGTTGGATTTGTATCTTGAAAGCATTTTTGGTTGAGCTTGTATCAATGTTTCTGTTACCACTATTACAATCTCCTATCCGAATTGATTACTTGATTGCATATATCGTGTCCCTTATCTCATATATAAGTTAGATCATACGTGTGTAGAAGATCACGTAAGTACGTATGATTGGTCAAGCTTAATGAGATATAAAAGAATCACGGTGAGACAACTTGAGGACGAGTTGTCGGTATAGGCTACGTATAGATAAGAAGTGACTTGACTTGGTTGCTTATCTATCTTTGATACGTCTCGACGTATTGATGGATCACGGTGAGATGAGTTCTTCTATCGACCGTCGTGAAGAACCAAGATCTCGGTGACTTACGATGATCTAAACATCGATAAGGTATTAGGTGAGTATGAGTTCTTGACCATCACTTTGACTTGTTATGGGTGAGGGTTATATGTTCTAACTTGATATTCTCCGTATCTTGGGTGGTGGCGGTGCTTGTATGTCATGCTAGTTATCAGATCAGTCACCGTATCCGTTTAGGATGATGACATCCCATAAGGAGCTCAAAGGTTTATTTTACTAAACCCCGAGGTTGAGTTAGCTCAAGTACAATAATAAGGTTGAGTGGTACTACTTAAGGAATTAAAGATATTAATTATTTTAAGCAATGTAATGCTCTAAATAATTAATGGACGTCGATATCTTAAATACGGGATTCGTAATGTCTAAGTGCAAGCCGATTCACCTTCGGTAATAAAGGGGTAAGTCGGCATTTATTCTCTAGTGGCATGAATGAATGTTTATAAATTAATTTATGTTCGGGTGAACATAAGATAATTAATTTATTTGAAGCCCATCTTTATTCCTTGCATTTGATCACAGGTGATCCATCCGAGCCCGTGTGAGAGGGAAAATCGGCGCCCTTCCTCCTCTCTAAGGATCTGATTTTATTCTCTTTATCCAAAAAGGATATTATTATATTTATGGGATATGCATGGATCCTTTCCTAATGGGACTATGGTAGTGCATTATAAATATAAGGTAAGATATAAAATCTAGGTTAATGCTTAATCATTATTCTCGAAAATTCCTAGTGTGTATTGGGAGAGATTTTCGAAAATTAATAGAGAGAAGGAGGTGATTTTCTTTTGCATTCTCCATAGATTATCCTCACTCGATATTGGAGATTGGGCGGCAGGGATCTACGCCCGTAAGATCAAAGCACGAGTCTCGATCCGTTCATCCCGATCCACCTCGACAGATTCAAAGGTAAACACGAGAAAACCCCTACGTGTTGCAATTAATTATATAGGTGCATGCTAGGTATATAATCAATGTATGGTGAATTAAACATCCAAGATAGATCCTATGGAGAGGGTCAAAATCAGTTTTCCCTACAATTGGTATCAGAGTCTGGGATCAGTATCTTGGCTCTGTTGGATTAATTCACGTTTGATTATTACGTGCGCTATATATTAATTGTTGGATTTGTCATTCATTGTGGCTCGTTTTATTTTATTTTTTTGTCGGATTTTGTTTTTCACCACGAGAAAATCCGTGGTTAGATTAGATTTATTTTACGTAAATCTTATACGTAAAGAAGAACGAGCGAAAGGGCGAAGAACGAGACAACGGAAGACACGTCAAGAAACCGGACGCGACAGAGCGAAGCGCGCGCGGCGGCACACGAGGCGTGCTCGGTGCTCGCAAAGACCCTCGGCTGCGCGCTCGTTTCTCGGCAGCGGGGTGACACAGGCGGCAGGCGGGCGGCACGGCTCGGCCGCTGGGTGCAGGCACGCTCTCACAAGACGGATGCCTCGGCACCACCCGGGCCGATCGCACGCCGGGGCGCTCGTCGCGGGTCGCGGGCGCCACGATCGCGGTATGGCACGTCGCGCGCGCACGGCAACGGGTGCGCGTTTGTCGCACGAGATCCTCGGCGCTTCACGAAGCGGGGTTACGGTCGCGAGGTCGATCAGGAGGGGCAGCGCATGCCGCGATAGTGAACGCGAGCATGGCGCGCGACGCGTGCTCGACGGTCGCGACCCGCGAGGACGCGAGGCGCGCGAGAAAAGGACGGCGGCGGCAGGGCGGGCGCGCGCATGGTGTGCCTCAGCGCTGCCCAGCCATTCGCCCAAACCGATTTTCGGCCCGAATCCGGTTTTGACGAACCGGTCCGTGCCCGTGCACGCGAGGCCCATTTTTCAAAGTTTATGAAGATGCATGCTTTGAAATTCTATGTAATAGATTAGCAAGAAAGTGCGGGTTCCACGAGTGGGCCACGATGAGCGTTTATTTTATTTTTAATCGTTCATAGCATGTCGTGGATGTTTAAATTATGCGAAGCATGCTATGTATGTTTAAATTACGTGAGACAAACGTATTATATGTTTCGTGATTGGACGCGCATAGTAAGCATGCTAGGTTTATTCGTTTTCAAGCATATTTTAGAATTCTGCGAGCATGTTTTACATGTTGAGTTCTATAGAAAAGCATTCTAGGATTACGTGATCTGCATGGACAAACCTTTTGAACAAAAAGACTAAGCAAACAACCCGACAAATTAATTTTTTTTTTTTAAATTAAAATGTCAAGACCTCCACTTTTGATCTCTAAACAAAGTGAGACGACCGTGAGTGGCGCCCACACGCGTGGCTTGCTTGCTTTGTTTATCATAAGTTTGTTAGATGAGATTTTAAATAAAACATTTTAAATCTATTGAGAAGTGGGAGTTTCATGTGTAGCGTCCACACGCGTGGCTTGCATGTGCGATTTTGAAGTTCTCTAGAGATGGATATAAAATGAGATAACAAAGGAATTTGGATTGAAGCGGTATGGTCTAGTGAGTATGCAAATTCTAAGAATTTATTTTCTGTTTGTTAAAATTGTGGTCATTGCTTAGACATCACTTCAGTACAACTTTCATGAAGTCCTTCTTGCGATAGTGATGTGGTCTAGTAAGGTCCAATCATTAATTTCTTTTGTCATAAGGATAAGTTGACATGGATTGAAATTAAGCGACTAAAGGTATATTTTAGTGCAGTCGGGGGTTCGTGTAAAGCGTCCACACGCGTGGCTTGCATGTGGAATTCCTTGGGCGATTGGAGGTTTCAATTAATATTGTTTTATCAAAATGTTACAATATTATTATTACGAATTATGTGCGATCGTATGCTTATGTGTTTACATTATCTTTTCGGATATGTCTCTTACATCGATTATCAATATGCTCGCACAAAATCCCTTATCCGGTCCGAATTTTATCGAGTGAAAACGGAACATGGAATATGTTCTTATCGCTGAAGAACACATGTTTGTTCTCACTACTCCTAAACCCAATGCCCTTACTCACGCATCGACTAATGAGCAGCGAGAGTCAAGCAGACTTTGGCATAAGTCGAACAATATGGCAAAATGCTATATGATGACTACTATGTCCAAAGGCTTGCGATTCTGACATCGATCGATGGTAGACGCGACTGAAATATGGTCAAGTCTCGAGAGTAAGTTTGGGCAATCGGATCAGATAGTCCGCTTCCACACAATGAGAGAAATCTTGGCGTGTAAGATGGAAGAAAGAAGTTCGGTCCATGAACATGTCTCCCACATGACTCATCTCATAGATAGTCTTGATCGGTTGGGAGGAGGTATTGGCCAAGGTCGATATCATCCTCAATACACCGCCCAAGTCTTTTGAGAATTTCGTGAATGCGATCATGAGCAAGACCGAGTATACACTTAGTCGGTTGCTTAATGATCTCGTGGCGCGGAAGAAGTTATGGGTAAAGGGCACATGCTCTTGCTAGCACATCTAGGGGCCCAAATTTTTCGTTGCAAAATGGAAAAGAAAAGGGCACCAAAGGTGGTAGAGGCGAGGAAATAGTGGGAGTAATGAGAGCAAGAACATGCTCGCCATCGGAGGCTTAAAGAAGCCAAAGGAGAGGCAAGTGCTTGAGTCTTGCAAGGCGGGCATTGGAAGGCCAGTGCCCTATGCTCAAGGCTCAAGGTACGCCATTTGCTTTAGTAACGGAAACATGTTTAGTGACTTGTTCTACTCATTCATGGGTAGTAGACACGGTCTGTTGATCATGTTTGTTACACCTGCGTGGGTTCCTGCGGACAAGGGAGCTGCATGATGGCGAGATAACGATCTCCATGGGCAACGCGATGAAAGTCGAGGCCGTTGCTATCGAAGATGTTCTTTATGTTTTGATATAACAGTTTTAGTATTGAAAGATGTTTTATATGTGCGGATTTTCGGTAGGAACCTTGTTCTGTTTGAAATTGTTTATTCATGGATATTACGTTATTTTTGATAGTGGTGTTTCTATCATAACAAATGGCGAAGTTATACGTGTTGGCACATTATATAATTAAGCTTTATACTATTTCGCTAAACATAATACCTATAACTATATTGCATCATCTACAAACCCTAAAAGAGAAAATTTTCTTATGCAAGACGACACCACATTTCTCGGCATCTTAGATTAGGTCACATCAATCTAAATAGGATCCAAAGGCGGCTAAGAATGGAGCATTGGGTAATCTAACGATTACTCCGTTCCCGTCTGCGAATCCTGTATAGAAGGTAAGATGTCGACTGCACCTTCAAACCGAAGGGTTATAGAGCCAAAGAAGTGTTGGAGCTAGTCCATTTCGACTGTGTGGACCGATGTCCACACAAGCTCGTGGAGGGTATGCAGTATTTTGTCACTTTCATTGACGATTACTCAAGGTGCGGATACGTATACCGCTTCACCGCAGTCCGAATGCTTTGAGAAATTCAAAGAGTTTAAGGCGGAAGTGGAGCGAAGCTTGGTAAAGTATCAAGTCATGCGGTTTGATCGCGGTGGCGAATACCTCGAGAACGAGTTTATGGACTATCTAGTGAAGTGTGGGATTACTCCCAACGCATTACACCGACACACCACAACAAAATGGTGTGTCGGGCGAAGAAATAGGACTCTTTTGAAAATGGTTAGATCAATGATGAGTTATGCAACATTGCCTATTTCGATTCGGGATATGCCTTAGAAACGGCGGCATACTTGCTAAATCTAGTACCATCCAAGTCATCGAAAAGACCCCTTCGAGTTGTGGTTTGGCGCAAGCTCAGTTTAAGCCACATAAGGATATGGGGCCCAAAGACATGTCTTGAACAAGAAAGCTGACAAGTTGGAGGCTAGATCCGCCGCAAGGATGTTTATTGGCTATCCTAGAGGAGGAAAGGTGGTTTATTCTATAGTCCTAAGGATCGAGAAGGTCATTATTAGCACTAATGCCCGATTCTTAGAAGATGATTTTATGACAAACCATAAATCCAAAGTTGAAATCATTCTTGAGAATTAGAAGATGATCGTATTCCACCACCGATTAAGCAAAGGTATGAGATGTCGTGTTCAGTGGGAGGATCGACACGAGATACTTCAAGAAATTGAAGTGGGTCGAGTTCCACCGAGATACTGGCCGTATAAGTGGCTCCTATCCGACAAAGTGTGCAAGATAGAGAACCACAAGTTCTGCACCCACCGTTGCCATTGTGCCGATGGCGCCTCGTCAGAGTGGGAGGGTTGTTCGTCAACCCGAGCGATTTATGTTCGTGGGTGAATCTTGGTTTAGTCTCGTGAAACGAGCAGGCAATAATCGACCCATGGATGTACAAATGAGGCGATACAAGACATTGATGCAAGATCATGGCACACCGCTATGGACTTAGAAATTGAGTCCATAAACTATGGATGTATACGAAAAGACACCTCTACCAAATGGCAAGGAAGCTATAGGTAGTAAGTGGGTATCAAGAGGAAGAGAGATTCGGATGAGAGGTTTCGCTTTTAAAGCCGTGCTTGTGGCGAAGGGTACACTCAGTTGAGGGCATCGATTTCGATGAGACCTTTTCGCCTGTAGCAATGCTCAAGTCCATCAGAATTCTTCTGGCCATAGCATCCCACTTGAACCTTGAGGTTTGGCAAATGGATGTGAAAACCACTTTTCTAAACGGTTACCTTGAGGAAGGTAGAGACATCTATATGCAGAACTTCGAAGGTTATGTGGTGAAGGGTGAAGAGCATCTAGTATGGAAGCTTAAGAAGTCCATTTATGGGCTTAAGCAAGCCTCACGATCCTGGAACTTACGCTTTGACGAGGTGGTAAAGTCCTATGGATTTACCCAGTTGCCTAGCGAGTTGTGTGTATCGCTTAGATGTCAACGGTGATTCGGTATTTCTTGCACTTTATGTAGATGACATTCTTCTAGTTGGCAACAATGTGAAGTTGTTATCGACGTAAAGAGTTGGTTATCCGATCGGTTTCAAATGAAAGACTTAGGAGATGCACGTACATTCTTGGGATCAAGGTTTACCGAGATCGCAAGAGAAAATATTGAGCTTATCTCGGGCGTCTTACATTGATCTTGTGATTACCGCTTTAGTATGCAGACCGCCAAGAAAGGATTGCTACCTTTCAGACATCGCGTTCCTTTATCTAAGGAGCAGTCACCTATGACTGTAAAGGAGATAGAGGAAATGAGACAAGTTCCTTACGCTTCCGCCGTAGAAAGTCTCATGTACGCAATGCTATGTACGAGGCCCAATATCTGCTATGCGGTAGGCATAGTAGCTAGATATCAGTCTAACCCTGCACAAGCTCATTGAACTGCGGTAAAGCATATACTCAAGTACCTGAAAAGAACTCGAGATTATAGGCTAGTTTACCATGCAGATAGTCTAATGCCTTTGGGTTATACAGTCTCGGATTTCCAAGCTGACCGTGATGAGAAAAAGTCTACCTCAGGCTATGTGTTTACCTTGGGAGGTGGAGCCGTATCCTGGCGGAGTGCAAAGCAGTGATGTATTGCGGACTCTACCATGGAAGTCGAATACGTAGCCGCTTCGGAGGCTGCTAAGGAGGCTCTATGGTTCAAGAACTACCTCATGGATCTAGGTGTGGTACCTGGTTTGCCCAAGAGTATCATAGTTTACTGTGATAACTCAGGTGCAGTGGCAAACTCGAAGGAACCACCGACCCACAAGGCGACCAAACACATAGAGAGAAAGTACCATGTCATACGAGAAATCGTTAGGCGAGGGACGTGCTGATTGAAAAGATTGATACGACGGATAACCTAGCGGATCCATTCCCAAAGAGCTCGCCGCAAAAGTCTACAAGTGCACGCTCGAGGACTGGATTATGCTGATGGCACCCACTTAGAAAGGAAACTTTTGTATAAGTGGGAGAAGCAAAGTGATGGTTTTGTTTGTAATAGCTAGTAGAGAGACACATTGTATACTAAAAGTTTGCTTTAGTATAAGTGGGAGATTGTTGGATTTGTATCTTGAAAGCGTTTTGGTTGAGCTTGTATACAATGTTTCTGTTACCACTATTACAATCTCCTATCCGAATTGATTACTTGATTGCATATATCCGTGTCCCTTATCTCATATATAAGTTAGATCATACACGGTGTGTAGAAGATCACGAAGTCCGTATGATTGGTCAAGCTTAATGAGATATAAAAGAATCACTGGTGAGACAACTTGAAGGCGAGTTGTCGGTAAAGGTTCTGGTATAGATAAGAAGTGACTTGACTTGGTTGTTTATCTATCTTTGATGCGCCTCGACGTATTGATGGATCACGATGAGATGAGTTCTTCTATCTCGATCGTGAAGAACCTAGATCTCGGTGACTTATGATGATCTAAACCTCGATAAGGTATTAGGTGAGTATGAGTTCTTGACCATCACTTTGACTTGTTATGGGTGAGGGTTATATGATCTAACCCAATATTCTCCGCATCTTGGGTGGTGGCGGTGCTTGTATGTCATGCTAGTTATCTCAGACGAGTCACCGTATCCGTTTAGGATGATGACGCCCCTAAGGAGCTCAAAGGTTTATTGTACTAAACCCCGCAGGTTGAGTTAGTTCAAGTACAATAATAAGGTTGAGTGGTACTACTTAAGGAATTAAATATATTAATTATTTTAAGCAATGTAATGCTCTAAATAAATAATGGACGTGCGATATCTTAAATACGGGATTCGTAATGTCTAAGTGCAAGCCCGACTCAACTTCGGTAATAAAGGGTAAGTCAAGATTTATTTCGTAGTGGCATGATGAATGTTTATAAATTAATTTATGTTCTGAGCTGAACATAAGATAATTAATTTATTTGAGGCCCATCTTTATTCCTTGCATTTGATCCCTGGGCTGGCCCATCCAGGCCCGTAGCAGTAGGAAAATCGGCGCCCTCCCTCCTCTCTAAGGATCTGATTTTATTCTCTTTATCCAAAAAGGATATTATTATATTTATGGGATATGCATGGATCATTTCCTAATGGGATTATGGTAGCGCATTATAAATATAAGGTAAGAGATAAAATCTAGGTTAATGCTTAATCATTATTCTCGAAAATTCCTAGTGTGTATTGGGAGAGATTTTCGAAAATTAATAGAGAGAAGGAGGTGATTTTCTTTTGCATTCTCCATAGATTATCCTCACTCGATATTGGAGATTGGGCAACCGGGATACAGTCTAGAAGATCAAAGCACGAGTCTCGATCCGTTCATCCCGATCCACCTCGACAGATTCAAAGGTAAACACGAGAAAACCCCTACGTGTTGCAATTAATTATATAGGTGCATGCTAGGTATATAATCAATGTATGGTGAATTAAACATCCAAGATAGATCCTCGGGAGAGGGTCAAAATCAGTTTTCCCTACACCAACGACTTCACCGATCGCACTGGTAGGTACCTGGTAACAAGACAGAACAACTTTTGTGGTCACATCCCACAAAGCAAAGCAACAACGTGATCCAAACGAAGATCGAAGTAAAACGGGGGTTTTTGACTTTCTGAACCCACATTTGGCACTCTCCGGATTTTCTAATCAACTCGATGCAGAAGGAAAATATATACAGGGCATCAAGACCTATAATAGGGTACCTTCAAAATATGCATGCATGCAAGTTGACACAAATCTTAGCAGCGAAGAAGCTTCAAAAACCGATGCCTATCCTCAAATCCATGATAAACCATCCAAAATCGATGCATGAAAATGGAAACATAAGCAATATGCATAACGAGGAACATGGAATGACAAACTATGTTGAAAATGGATAACCCGGGCATGTACTTCCTTTAGAAAACTCGAAACGACGGAAAACATCCCGACATGCAGAAACGCGAAAAACAGAAAAAACGGAATCGGTACTTTAGTAGAATGCATAGCGCGGAACTCAAAACCTAAAGGACACGTAGCCAAAAGGTGGCTCGGTGGCCACCAAATCAGCGGCCACAGCTCACGGCGATGGCGGCGATTCGGCGGCGGCGATTCAGCCAAATTGGCCGGCCTCCGGTCGTTTTCTCGTCCGTCCGTCCGTCCCTTTAGAAACCCGAAGTTCTATGCTATGCTATGCTATCTACTAAAGACGGAATCAAAACAAGAAAAGGATAAAACGGAAAACGGGTTGTCGGGAGGGTCGATCGACGGTGGTGGCCGGCGGAATGAATGGCGGCGCCGCCGAGCCTCCCCGGCCGATCCCCACTCCTCCAGTAACTCCGCACAGCACTGAGGTTGCTCGGCTCGTCCGTAAACAGAGAGACGAAGAAATGAACGTTGAAAATGAAGGCCTAACCTCTATTTATAGGAAAGGGGTCAGCATTGTTCTGTACAGCGACCGATTTTTTCGAAACGCAAAAGCGACACAACTTTGCAAACGGACTCCAAATTTAGCAAACTTGGTACCCATGGACTCGAAATAAAATACCAGACACAATGACTATAAACAAGATAAGCTTTTAAAAGACCCATGAAAAGTCCGATTTTTCGATAACTTCCCCAGATTGCCAAACCTTCGTGGGTGGTCGAAAACCTGCATACTTAGTGTCTATAAATTCGTCATAAGACACTCATCACAACGCCTGAGGTTTCGTGATGGTCACATCACCGAAACAAAAAGTCAACCTTTTGACCTTTCTCGAAAAATGTGTCATGCAAACCTGAAGCTTTGGAAGGACGGGGTATTACATTTTACTTTTTCCCTAAAATGCATTCATCATATGAATCCAGCTTAAAAAGACAAGTGTTTTTAGAATGTTCTGTTCATTAGTTCATTCAGCCCCTTCACGCTAATATGGCCTAATCTCATATGCCACAGCATAATTAATTTTACTCATCAGTGTGCGTAATGGGTAATTAGTTAATTAAATTACTCGTGGATGAGGTGGAAGTGACTTAAAATAAATTAAATCTCAGCAAATGTGATTGGAGAACATAAAGAAAGGTGGTCTCTAGGGAATTAATTTGAAATGTTTCTTCGTTAACGTCAATACAATTTAACCTCTATAACCTTTTTTCCGGGACCTCTATAAATTACTTATATTGGAATTTTGTTAATTTAATAATTAATCAATAATTCATGAATCTAAATACTCAAGAGTGTTTTTCGATTGTGTGAACGTTACTGTAATTGGACAAATAAACATCGTGTTTCACTAATGTATGTGTCACATTCATTTAATTAATACAAAAAAGTCATTGTGTATATATTTATAAATAAATAGATGAATTTCACTGATTTCAGTAGTTAAACAATATTCATTTGATGACATATATAGAAGGAATTGCATCACATAAAATATAATAGAAGGCATCTTATACGTTCGACAATTTTTCGTAAGTATTGTTGCAGACTTGCAGTTCGGGAACGCAAATGCAATTTGAAAAGTTGAAAATGAATTTTAGCAAAATGTTATAAAAAAGGTATAGTTATTTACTAAAATATCTAAATATGTTTATGAAATTGACAGGACTAAATATATATGTAATAGTATTTCAGAAAATTATTATTGTACTAATTTATTGAACATATTAATTTTTAAACTAGCCCACATGAGGGCCTTCAAAAATTATTTTACAAAGATTAGAATTGTATCGACAATGTACTGTAGTTGCATTTATTTGTTTATTTATCAATTAATACCTATATCAACTTTAAGAGAACATTATGGTCCAAGTTGGTCGGCTTCTAACTTTTTTAACTTTAAATTTGACTTTTAAAAATAAAATTGATCAGCCGCCTGTAAGCTGAATTTTCTTCATTGGGAAACTATAAGAAAATTAAATGCATATCACCGACTATGAAACCATATTTTTAACAGTATTTCTTTGCATTGTACAAAATTAATTAAGGTTACTTAATCTGGTAGACTAATATGACAAATTTATAGTAGTTTAGAAACTTGAATTTTGCAAATTGTACCTTACTACTCGAGATTCAACCTATGGAGAAATGAGGACATATGATCATTTAAATATCAAAGAATTACTCAAATATTTTCAGTTTTTCTAAAATATATATATATGCGATCATTACTTACATATATTCAGTTGGGAAGACAAATTGGATTGAATTTCTTAATAATACTTTGGCAAAATAAACAGCACGCAGGATTGCTTATAATCTATCAACATTAATTATTTTTTAGGAAATCGCAATATCTAATCTAATCTGACCTAATCTAATCATTCATATAAACGATATCTTATAATTATAAGTGATTAATCTCTGTAGATCAATAATATTTGCTAGATCGAGTAGCAAAATGGCCAAGCAGAACTTATTAAAATAAAAATCAAACAAATTCTTACCACAATGAAATACATATAAGATAAACACAAATGTGAGATAGGTATGAACATGAACAATTGTAAGGTATTCGAAAGAACACTGATGAGAGTGCGTGGAGACATGTATTATGATTGATCAGAAATGATTGATAAATATATCATAAGTTGAGGTGAGTCTATTTATTTATTTTTAATTTTTTGGTCAATTTAATACAGAAATTTAAAGGTTGCGTCACGATATATTCGAATCCGAGATCTTTGGCTTCGAGCATTAACCACTCTATCACTGGGCTGTTTAGGTGATTCATAATGACATGCATATATGATATAATGTATTGTTATATAAATATTGATATCATATTTTGAAGCATAACCTTTGTATATTAGTTTAGGATAGAAAAAAGTGTTGGAGATAACTTAAAAATCCAAGGGGCAGAGCTGCAACTTGCACGCCGATACAATTTGGTGCTAGCCTTTGTAGGCGATGGACCACTCTCTCTCAATACCTCCAAGTATCATCATATCATTGCTTTTCTCTCTCTCTCTCTCTCTCTCTCTCTCTCTTCACACACACACACACATTAGCAATAGTACTTGCTTAGATTAACTAACATTGAATGAATTTGTTGATAATCTTTTCTTTCTTTTTGTTTACACGTGGTTGGGTCGGGAAGGATTCTTGGAATATGTTCTTTACTTCTTTTCATTTGATAATTAACTGAAATATGTATTGACCTCTTTCCATTTTCCATCACATTAATTTGCTTGATTGAGCAATTCTTGATCTTGGTGCACTTACAGGGTGTTTGGTTGAGCTTATAAGTCTTTAAAAAAGCATTTTATGTTCGCATTTAAGAAACATATAAACTGTTGAGTGTTTTTGAAATAAGATCCTAAACAAATTATAAGCGGTGAGAATAAGCTCCAACGAATTATAGCCCCTAAAAATAAGTTGGTCAACCTAACTTATTTTTTCATAAACTTATAAGTAATCATGAATTTACCAAAATAACCTTATTATAGTTCGTTATTTCCTACACATATACTATCAACTTCACATCTCGTCAATTTTATCTCTCTAACTATGATTTTCTATCTCTAACTCATGATTCTTTTTCTAGCTTATAAGATCAATTATCCAAACACTTTAACAACTTATAAACACTTGAGACATTACCTCTTATAAGCTCTTGAAACATCTTATAAGCTCTTGGAGCTTATAAGCTCTCTAAAATAAGCTTAGCCAAACAGCCTCTTAGTCTTTAATTTGCATGTTTGAAGCTTTATTGAATTGATTAGATTGAAATCCGCGGATGTCAAAATCCATGCAATAAATTCATTAAATTTGTTTGGGCATGATTATGATTTTATATGACCATGAAGTCTCTGAATCCTTGAGATTTCAGTTTCAGCTACTATTTGATTGAATTTGATGGATTTCACCTATTGAGTCATTGATATCATTTTCAACCTATTCAAATTCCAAGCCCCTTTATATAAATATGGTTCATCGGAACTTCAAATTTCTCAATGGAGGCTAAAGAGAACTTGTGTGATTAGAAGGAAGGATATGGAAAAGAGTTATAAGAGGAAATCAGCTAGAGGCACACTCGTGTGTATTCGGATGCATGGTGCATCCATTCTAATTAAGTTCTAATTCAAAATTAATAAATTTTAATTGAAGATGAGTAAACAGTTCAATAAATTTAATTAAAATGAATGCATCTTATATTTGAATACACACATTTTTGCCAATAAGGAGAAATGGAAAACGAAAAAAGATTATGGATAACCGTAGCGAAAATGAGGTCGATTTATATACATACATTGATATATATAGTTAGGTTCAAATAAGAACCGTTTTATCCTAAAAACTAAGAATCAAATGAATTTGCTATGAAAGTTGATAAATCCTTTGGAAAGTTCTTCAATTCTAAAATTTTCACGTGGTTTGATCCCATGAGAGACTAAAATTTTATTTTTTGGATTGAGAACTTTCACAATGATTCATCAATTTTCACAATTAATTCATCATTTTTTGGTTCTCACGTTCTCATGATAAAAATGGTTTTCACATTAATCGTCCCTTATATATATATATATATATATATATATATATATCCATTTGAAGATGGCTAGGCCCAACCCAACTCCCAAGCCCAATCTGAACAGTTCATGATCACAAGTGGCCCATTGTTGGGGATGTTTAGATAAGTGTTAAGTCTAATCAAATTAAGTTATAAGTGGACTACATATATACTTACGAGGTAACAAGTATAAGATAATAAATAAAATTAGGCATGAAAGAAATGAAATTATAACTAAATGAAACAAATATAGGAATGAAATGACGATAAAACTAATTCGGCTTTTCTTATAATTAGTGTGTCAATTTAATGAAAGATATAATCAAATAGGGATAATTACAGCTTTGTGTATCCAATCTTCACACTATTTTGAATGAATTCTCAACTTCAGTTAATCTATTTATGTTGTTCCCAACATTCACGAGAAATATCTCGATATAGAGATTCTAACGACGAAGTGCTACGTCAGATGCTCGTGTGTGAAATTGTTTTTCCACTTTACTAGCTAAAAGTGATGTTGTTTCATATGGTTAAATTAAATATATATATAACAACATCCTTTTTAGTGGTGGAGTGGAAAATTTTCACCCCATTTAAACAATAATCCACACAAGAATTCGACAAAATAACTCAACATTCCGTCACCGAAATTTCTATGGGGACATATTTTAAAATATCGTCAAAGTTTGGGAGATTTAAATATATAAGCTTAAGCTAAGAACATTTTCAAAAATATATGAGATTAAAGTTGAGAACAATTTTAATATATTAAGTTAAGTTATGGACATTTTTCAAAATATATCAGGACATTTTCAAAAGCTCATCGAAATTAGAGATATTTAAATATATTAAATTAAGTTGTAGATGTTTTTAAAATATGGTGAAAGTTGGGAATACAAAAAGTAAAGAAACCGAAAGTAATGTCTGATTATTGGCCATTGAGCTTATGCAATACCATTTATAAATTCGTGGCGAAGGTGATAAGTAGAAGGCTCAGGACTATGCTAGGAAGGGTGATAGATCAAGAACAAAGTGCCTTCATCAAGGGGCGCCTCATTACTGATAACGTTTTGATCAGTTTTGAATGCCAATATCGGCAAAGGAGCAAGAAGAAAGGGAAAGATGGGTATGTGACAATGAAGATTAAGATTAGTAAAGCGTATGATATCTTGAAGCTCTGATGTACGGGGATATCAAACCGTCACGAGGACTGAGACAATGAGAGTATATCTCATTTCCTCTTAGTCATATGCGCCCAATATTTTTCTTTATTGCTTCACTTGGCGGGAGTTCCGATGGTGCCGAGGCAGTTAACTATCACCCATTTTTATAATTATTTAGTGATGAGAATATCATGTTACTATTGTATGGAGTTTTAGTGACATTAATTGCACGTGACTACGTAATAGCTTACTATGGAGATTTAGTGACGGTAATCTCATGTGACTACACAATGGATTATTCAATAACAAATATATAATGTCACTAAATTACGGAGTTCTAGTGACAAAATACACATGCCACTAAAAATGCAAGCTACAGCAACGAACATGCACCATGATTATAAAAAGTAAATTTAGTGGTAACAATATTTTGTCACTATAAAATTATTTTTAATGAGGACATTATCTGTCACTATAGTTTGATTTTATAGCGACGATTATTGTCGGTCGTCACTAAAATTTTTAGTGACGGTGCCTATAGTCACGATCCAAAATGTCCTCACTGGATACTTTTAGTGACGATTTTCACATATATAGTGACAAAATTACCGTCACTAGAAGTAGTTTTTTTTGTAGTGCACCAAAAGTTAGAGTGTTTCTTTGGAGAGTGATGAAAAACATTATTTCTACAGCCACAAATCTAAAGGAGCATCATGTCCTTACGGATGGGATTTGCTCAATGTGCAAGGATATATGGGCGTCTACAGAGCATGTGTTGATTTTTTGCCCGAAAGTGGTGGAAATTTGGAAGACTGGTAGCTATTGGAATATTTTACAAAGGGGAGATAGGATAGAGATCAGAGATATAGCAGGGGTATTTCGTAGATGTTGAACTATGTCAGTAAAGTGACTCATTGAGAAGATGTGAGGAAGGAGATGGCAATAGAGGAAGAGAGCAAGGTTTTTTTTGTGGATGTGCCAGAGGGTAAAATCAAAACCTTTTGGTAAACGATTATCTTGGTATGACTTGTGGAGAGAGGGTGTGGAGAAGACCGATAACAGGAACATATAAAGTGAATGTCAATGTACTTTTTAATAAGGACAATGTTGGTCCGTCGCAAGAGCATACTAGTTTATGTAGGGGGAATACACTAGTAAAGACAAATTAAATTTTTTGCAATAAGACTTGGCTGAGATCAATAGGAGATCAGGTAACTAAAGTAAGTACTGAAATTAGTCCTGATGATTAGTTCAACAAAGAAGAGTTTATACAAAGTGTTATCATTTAGCAATCCTATTGACTGTCCGATAGCTGATCAATTGACTAATAACTATTACAATGAGAGAGTGCGATACTTCGGTGGAGGCAACGTTTTAAGAGGAAGAAGGGAATAGAAATGTTGTGTTGGAAAATTCAAGGAAGATGCTAGCAAGAGGGTGATTGAGAAGCACGCGCAGCGAACAGATGAGTAATTGGACCATCTTCCATGTGGGCCTTCCTATTAAATTAATGGTACTCATGTTTTGTTTATCAGCTTTTGTTATTTCAGCCCATATGACTATTCTTAGGGTTCCTTTACGAAATGAAATAAGGCATCAGAAAATTGTCCCAGTTTCCCTCTCTTATCTTCTCTCTCTTCATTACCCAATTCTTCAGCTACTGTTCATTTTCACTTTTTAAAAAATAAAAAAAATTACAGACTTTGGGAAACACAAGTCCGAGCTTAACATTTCGTATCAGAGCACAATTCTAGGCCATGGCTGAGGGTACGTGTCTTCGAGAAGCACAAAAAAGGTTAGATCAAATTTTGCAAGATTAAACCATGAAAAGAGAAGCTTCAGAATTGAAATTGCAAGACCAGATCACTGGAATTTTTAGTAAGTTCGACCATCTCACTCAAACCTTAGGAAATATGTAGTTACAACAATCTAATATCGGGGAGGGATCTATATTAGTTCATTATCATTCTGGGGTTACATGCTCCTGGTTCAGAATCCAAATTTTAGTAGCTCCTGGTTCAGAATCCAAATTTTAGTGTAAACAGTCATCAGGATCAACCGTACTGAGCCACATTCCCAAGGTAGATTTTCTCATATTCGATGGAAATAATCCATGCTCTTGAACATTGAGGTGCCAAATGAATCATAGAAGGTTATATTGGGTACCATGCATTGCCAAAACATTTCACAGATGTACATGGATCTAGGTTAGGATCAATTCATTGGATTGGTATCTGCTAGATTTGAAGAGGCTAAAATAATAGCATAATTCAATAAGTTGTATTTGGAGGGTAGCTATTCTGATTACATCGCAAAGTGTCTAGCTAACTTGCTTAATGGCTTAACGAAAAAGAATTACAGTGAAGGAAAACAATGTGAAAAGAACTTAAATTCCTACAGAGCTGATCGAGATTGAGAAATCTGCTCTCTCTCTTTTTTATCAATTAAATACATAAATTTAAAGGGTTACGTCATGGTGGACTCGAACCCGAGATATTTGACTTCGGACATTAATCATTGTACCACTAGGTCAACACATGCACACAAGAAGAAAGTTAGCATATAAATGTTGAGAATCTCACAATGTACATGCTAGAGACTAGGGATGTGAGGTGATTGTGAGTTTTAAAGAGAAAATTAGGGTAAAGTTTTGAGGATATTTGGGGGATTTCTGTGACAAGACAATTATCGCACTATAATTCATCTGACTCAAATCTAATTATTTATAAGTTCTCTGACTTTTATTTAAACATCTTGTTTAATTCATTCCTATTATTGAATTTTAATTATCATAAAATCAACTATGGTTCTCGATATAATGTTAACATGCTATAACTTATAATTAATTAGGTTCGAAATAAATCGAAAGTCGAAATAAAATCAAAAGTCAAATGCTCTTTGTTTTAATTAATTGTCATGAATGCAAATTTCAATTTAGTTTAATCAAATAATTAAAGTTAAAATTTTACGGGATATTACACACACATATATAGATATATAGGGATGGTTTATGGTGAAAAAGTTCCTTAATGTAGGAAATAGAAATAGATATATAAGTTTAGCACATCTTTCATATTTGTGTAGCACAATCAGAATTACTATGTTGCAAATGTTAGTTTAGTACATATATCATCCCTTCGTAACACATATGCTAAATATATTAGTCTATCACATCTTTCATTCAACAGAAACAAGAAGGGTTCTAATCTTGCACAAGAATCCGGTGGCACACAAAACACAAAACAAAAAATTGTAGCACGCACCGAAATTAAATCTCAACCATTGATCTAGCAAATCAAAAAACCAGATTCATTCTCATTTCCTACCAAATTATTATTTCCTACCTGAACCATCTCCTCTATATATATATATAATGCCACATTTAATATTAACATAAATCATTCAATCAATATATTAAATGATAAGTGATGAAAAATGAAATTTGTAGAATTTAGAATGAAAAATGATGAAAATATCACATTAATTCTAGAGGAATGTGATGTCTTCAAGAATTATATATTAATTAATAGATACTTAGTTATATACTTATTTCAGACGGACATGATAGCTTGATAAATATACGTAGGATGCATTTTCGTCACAAAATGTCACATATATTAAATTATTTCAGAAGGTTGCATGTTAATTTTGAGCAAATTCTCCAACATCACCGAGAGAGATGTGCGTTGTGTGCGCGGTGTGTGTGTTCGCGAGAGAACCGAGAAATAAGAAGAGATGGGAGGAGGCCACAGTCAACGGTGGCGGCCCAGCGTCGGCATGACCGACTGGAGAAGACGATGGTAGCGGCAATTTCGCTGAGAAGGGGGAGAGGAGGCTGAGTGTGCGGTGCGTGCATGTGTATCTGTTGTGCGAGTATGAGAAAACGAGAGAGTGAGAAATGAGGGGGAAGGCCGGATGAAGGGTCAGCGAGGCGGCCATGGTGTCGCAGGCCGCGATGGCTCGCCGGAGACGAGGAGGAAGCAGTGGCAGATGGAGGAGGGAGAGATGGATGCGCCTGCGTGTGTATAGGGTGAAAGGCGAGAGAGTATGTGTAAAGTGGGCTAGGGTTGCATTTAGTTTTAGTCTTCATTTTGATGTTGGGTTGGGCTATTTTAATTAATTAGATAGATGTTGGGCCTACTTCTAAAATAAATGGTATTGGTCATGTTCTGTTAGTAAAATAGGGTTGGGCCTTATATTCTTTTGGGTTGTAGATTTTAAGTAGGACATAGGTTGTTTATTTAATTCGCACGGACTGAAAATGGTGATAATAATGGGCTCACATAGATTTATTTAATTGTTGGGTTGAAGTTATTTTAATCTTAGGTTTCAATTAAATTAAATATGATGTTTAATTCTAGTAATTAAATTTTGAGATTAATTCTTAATGACTTAAGTAATAATCTAAGTACCACTTATTTAGAATTAATTATTTAATTTCATTAAATCGAAATTGATAAATTATTTAAATGTTAATTGAGTTCTTATAATTAATTGAGATGTGGAACTAATCTAATAATTGAATAAAGTCTAATTTTTAGAAATTGAATAGCATAACAAAAAAAATATGCTAAAGGATAATTTAAGAACTATCTTTTAAATGGTTTATTTTATGTAATAAGATGAACCTTAAGTCAATTGCTAAATAGGAGGTGAATTGAAATAAATCCTAATTAGTGGATATTTAAATGAATTAAATTAATTTGATTAATTAATCAAATGTTAATGGACTTTTAATTTGATCCATTTAGTTACCTTTAATTATGAATTTACTTAATTAAATTAGAGATTTAATTAATTAAATGAGTTTATTGTGCCAAGTAGATGCTTTGGGGAATATTATTTAAATAACTTTAATTTATAAATGATTGTTACAAGATAATTGAACTAGGAAAAATCTTTATTAATCGTGTAATATATAGATGGGTTTCTCTGATGGAATAAGTAGGACGTGTGAGGCAAGAAAAGAGACAAGAAAAAGTTAGCAATGAGTTACGAAATTTGAAATCAGAATTGTGATGCGCGTTAACGAACAACGAAGATTAGTTATGAACTTAGGATTCATAAATTGTACGAAATAACGTGGAGAAACATCGACGAATGGAAAGAATGCAACGACGAAGTGGCATCTCTCATCATGGTAAGACGAACCTAATAGACGAAATATAGTTGTTAACTCAATCGTGTCGATGAAGAAAATCCTAAAACCCATAAACTCTAGAACTTAAAAAATTTCATCTCCATGGTATCCCATCATGTATTCCACCATACAACTAATATAGAAAGAAAATTTGTATTCAATATTTAAACTATTATGAATTAAAAAATTAAAATTAAATCAATATAATAAATATCTTGTGACATGTTAAGTATGTTTCCAAAGAAGATTTCTAGCCCAACAATCCTAATTATGATCAAGTTGGGAGTCAATCTTGAAGTATTTGTCTTAATATGGAACGAGTCGTTCCATGCACCGATATAAACCACTTTTAATTTTTGGATGCTCAGAAACGTTTGGACTCCACCTATATAGAGGATTTAGATAATACACAGTTGTATGTAAGTAACTATACAACTGATTATCCCATTTATGATCGATGATATCTCAAGTCTCTTTATGGGAAGACACTTGTATGTCTAAGTTCGTCGCTATCTTTTCCTTTGCCCCATCCATAGCACAATAAATAAACTCCATTTGTCGGCCTCTTCTCACCATTGACATTATTCAAAACATCAATAAGTGACTTTGTAGTTTTGATAGAGTAAATCACATTAAGCCAAAATGAGTTGTTATTCATGACGATCTTTTCCAAATCTTTTCAATCACAATACGACCATTCTCTCGATACAAACATCGACTGCAATGGTTGCTTCAATTCTTATACTCTTTAGAGTCAAGAAGATAGTGGTGGATCGTGTTGTAGGTGGTCGAAGATCTTTCTTTGCAATTATTTTTAAAGATTCAACGCCTATAGATGGTTATATGTGAAGTTGTTCACTTTCTTTGCCTCAAGAAAAACATTTATGTGCTGCTGCCAACGTTGTAAAAAGCATAAGGCGGAACCGAGGCATTTTACCTCCATGGGACGGTTGGGCTTGAGTGGGCCACCTTCTTCTTTCTCGATTCACGAGACGGTTGGGCCTGAGACGGCCTTCTTCTTCTTCTTCTTTCTCGGTCAGTTTTCGGTTCCTTTACATACAATTTATTACTGTTAAATATGTTAAATTTATAACCAACAAAGTTACAATATAAAAGTCAGGGGAATAAATTATGATGTTTGTATTTGTTGATTGCATATGATTTGTTAAGTGGAACAAAATTACAATAAAATATTGTCAATTAAAAGCATATAATATAGTTAATATAATATATTTTTAATTCAACAAAATACCGATCATAAAATTGGAGCTGCTGCCATCGGTATGCCCTTTTATCTAATCAGTTTTTTTACTTGCTTGGTTGTTAATATTGTTAATGTAATATTATTATAATTTTATGATTTTTGTTCTGAAGCCTTAGGCTATCTCGAGACTTACCGCCTTGCCTTGTGAGATAAAATACCTCAGTTCCGCCTTAAACTGTTTACGACATTGCAAGCAACATTAGCACTGGTTGCACGGTTGCATCGATATCAAAATATGATCCACTGTCACCAACTCAAAATTCATCTGCTTTGATGTTTTATGCTTTCAAATGTGTTCAAATATTATTTTATCTCATTTTTCATCTCACCAAGTACGATTTCTTGCACATTTTTATGTGTGCATGCAAAATGTTTATTCATTCTCATTACACATCCCATTATGTTTTTGTTACTGAACTTGCACTCTAAATATTTGTATCTTTTTTTCATGACCACAAACCCGTGGTTCGTACATCTATTTTATAAGCATAATTCCAAACGGGATCTCTTCTATTACTTTTTGTATATCTGTGATGTTAAATCACAATTTTGCCAAATAGCTAACAAAAAAAAACAGTAGTTCCAACAAAGAAAACCAAAACCAACAGATTCTACCATGAAAATCAATTCAGTTTATAAACCAAAATCATACTAATTTTTTATTTTGCCCACAGTCAAATATGCAAATAACTTTCAATTTGTTCCATCATATAAAAAATCAACAGCAGTATATTTTTCAAATCAAATCTTCCAAATTTTCTATTTTAAAAAGTAGAGGAAAACAAAAAAAAGATCAAAAGTAAACATTAAAACTTAAACACACCTTGCTGCCGGACTTTTGTCGGCCCCTCCAGGTCACCAAAGAGTATGGCCGCCTGCGAGACAGAGAGAGTCAAGAAGATTGAGGAATTAGGTCTGATTTCTTGCACTTAGGGCTGTTTTTAATAGCCCATTGCAAATTAAAGCAAAAAATAATGAAAGCCCAAAAAAAAAAGAAAAATGATATTTAGGCCAAATTGTGAGGCGTGCGCTTTGGTCCGATTGAGGCGTCCGTCTCGTTTGCAGCAGGTGAGGTGGAGATGCCTCAAATGTATTTTCCAGACGCGTCGCACCAAGGCGTACCTCTGATAAATGCGCTTTTTACTCGTTTATTACTGATATATTTGGATGAATTTAGATCAGTTTAAGTGAGTTGATATTATGCTTTTAGCTATTTTTAGAAAATACTGCTCTTGGGGTTCCATGTTGGTGTTTTGTAGGCTTTTCAGGTAATAATCGATGCACAAGGCAAAGAACGAACCAAAGATGTAAAGGAACAGGAGGCCGCTAGCACGGTCGCGAGCTAGTACGAAGAGAATCCACATTGAAGCTAGCGACCGACCTAGCGATCGCTAGGCCGGCCGCTAGGCACATCCAACGGTCGCTAACCATGGTCGCGAGCTCGGGCAAAAAGATTCTATATTCAAGCTAGCGACCGAGCTAGCGATCGCTAACTGCCGCGAGATCATCACGCGGTCGCTAGCCATGGTCGCGAGTTCATCCCGAAAAGCTTCTGTCTCACAGCTAGCGACCGACCTAGTGACCGCTAGGCCGGCCGCTAGGCGCCGTGGCCTGACGTGAATTAGGGCTTCAGCCCATCAGCTATAAGTACCCCAGACCATCCTTGGTGCCTCTCTCCCCGTTTTTAGCCTATTTTTCATAGTTTTCATTCACTTTTCATTCTAGCTTTAGATATTACTCTTCTAGACTTTAGAATATTGCAATTCTACTTTACGTTAACGCATTGTAATCGCCATTGGAGCAATTCATCCGAAGGATTTCAGATTTTTAGTTTTCTACTCGGGTTTGGATTCAAACCCAACAATTGTTCTTCCGACACTCCATTACGGATTTTATCAATTCAATTCCTATTTTTATGTTAATTTCGTATTTTATTTCAATTTATATGTCTAGTGATAAACGCGCATTTTACACGCTTATAGTTGATATTTGAAGATGAGTTTAGCTCGCTTAATGTGCGCCACGTATCGATTCCTAATGTTTTATCTATTTTTAGAAGATAACGCTCTTGGGTGTTCTTTTGGTGTTGTGTAGGTCTATATGTTGAAAATCGAAGCAAGGAACGACGCACGAGCCAAAACACACAATCTGGCGTGTTTCTAGCGATCACTAGCGGTCGCTAGCCGGGCCGCTAGAAACACGCGCGAGAACCCAGCATACCACGATCGCGATAATGTGCCCGCGAGCGAAGCCCGGTCGAGAAAGCCATTGGACGATTTCGCGACCACTTGAGTATTGCTAGCGACCGCTAGTCAGGTCGCGAGGTACCGAAGCGAGCGCAAGAGGCGACCGCGGGCGAGAGGAGTGCGCGCGAGACTTACCTCGCGACCACACCTAGCGATCGCGAAGGGTGGTCGCGAGACGGCGCGGCAGAAGGGAAAATTAGGGTTTGGGGTGTGCCTATATATATGGCAACACCCCCGCCCCCAAGTCCGCACTCACGATTCGAGCCTTTTTCTCGCTTTTTCATAAGTTTTTCAGAGTTTTAGCTTTAGGTTCCATATATTTTCATTCTAGAGTTGTTTTACGGATTGTTCTTCGTTAGTTTACATTTTGTTTACGATCCGGAACGTTTCGTCCGGACGATCTCTGCAATTTTCCGTTTTTCGCTGAGGTTGGGATTCAAGCCCAACGTGTTCATCCAACGCTACATCACGGGTTTTATATATTTAATTTCCGTCTTTATGGTTAAATCGTATTTCATTCCGCTTATTATGTCGGCTAGTTTTTCGCTCTAATCTAGGGTTTGCATGATTCGATCCTATATGTTGTGATTCCTGTTATCGTTATTTACCGTCCATACATTGATTCATGATTCGATTGTGCTTATTTATATGTGTTGGTTTCTGATCAATCTCGATGCATATTTAGTTGTCGGTTAATTACGTAATTGTGTTAATTGTCAATCGATATCGAATGCATGATACGAATGAGCCTTGAGTCGTAGCTGAGATAGGATATTCGTAGGAAGCATATTCTTTGTGATCCGTTTGGAGTTACTTGTTTTCACCTAGAGACTTAACAGTAATAGGGAAAACTAGTAATCTACAGCCGCTTTTGTCGTAACAGAAATTGTCGGTTATATATGTGATCTTCCATTTTGTCTGGATTAAAATTGGTTAATAGGAACAGGATAAACATACGTTGTGGATAGGATTAATGCAGCCCTAGGGTTAGTCGTCTTTCTCTGTTTTTAAACATCCGAGTGTTTATTGCTTTAATTTACTTCCTGTTTTGTTACCTTTGCTTTGGATTGATTTCCGAAGCCCTAAAATCTCACAAAACCATTTTGTTGCTTGGATAATGATGAATCCTTGTTGAGTTAGCTTCTGTATTTTCGCATTACAATCCCTGTGGATACGATACTTCGCTTACCCTATATTTACACCTTTTCGTGTTAGAAAATTAAGCGATCAAATTTTGGCGCCGTTGCCGGGGATTGTTAAGATCATATAGGAATAACTTGACAATTTGGAATTATTAATTCAAGTTGTACTTTTTTTTTTTTCCTTGCTAACTGATTTCCTTTTTCTTCTCCGGGTAGTTTATGTTCACAAGGTCCCGAGGACCTCCCGAACTACACTTTGATCCGAAATCGAAAATTCACAAAGGAGAAGGAGAAGGCAAGAAGAAAGGAAGCAATGGCAATCGTAATAACGGGGCGTTCCTCCCAAGTAGCCGCACGTCATAGCGGATTTCACAAATGCAGCCTAATGGCGACTATGGGACTCGTTGTCCTGCCCGGAGGCGGCAAGACCGCTGAATTACATGTCTGGACCTCCTACCGAGCAATTTCAAGGAGGCGGATGGGGCCCAAGTAAATGCTAACAATTTTGAGTCAAGCCGCCCTAATCGGCATGGTTCGAGGAGCAGTTCGGAGGAGGAGTCACAGAGATCCGAATGCCCATCTCGAGACCTATCTCGACATTTGTGACACCATCAAAGCAGAATGGGGTGCCACAAGACACAATCCGGATGCGATGTTCGGATTTTCTCTGCGAAATCAAGCAAAGGACTGGTTCAAGACCTGGATCGCACGGCATCACAGCTGGGCAATTCGTGAGAAATTCCTTTCAAGTACTTTCCTCCGGCTAAGCACGTAAGATCATAGCCGAGATTTCCACTTCTCCCGCTTAGAGATGAATCTTTATTCGAGTCGTGGGAAAGATTGTGGGCCTATTGAGAAGGTGCCCACAAGATGGATTTTCGAGGAGCAGCAGTTACCCGCTTTTACAATGGTGACACCTCACACGAGGAGCATTGTTGACGATCGCGGGGTTGCCTTTGAACAGACGTAGATGAGGCCACCGCATCATAGAAGAGATGGCGCCAACAGCTATCGATGGTCGATGGAGAGGACACCGTGGTGAAGGTCGCTACTGATTGAAGGTGACTCAAAGCACGACAATATTATGGGCGATTCACCTTGTTAAGAAGCAATTTGAGAAAGAAAGGAAAGGAAAAGGCGTGGCTCGGATAAATGCTGCAGAGTCGAGATGATCGAGGTGAGGACGTGAATTACATAAATCGAGGAATAACCGTCACGGGGAATCCGCGACAATCCTAACAATGTAAATCACCCAAATTTCTCGACGCCAACCCCAACAATTTTCAACACCTCCACCAGTTTCTCGCCGTCGAACGGAGTAATTCAAGAGACGAAGAAGCCGAGTCTAGAGGACATGATGCGTGCAGCTGGTTGTAAGCAACCAACAATTGGCAACGAATCGAATTCGCTTATAAGCAACACCGGCGTAAGATCAATCATTTGGAATCCACCGTGACGGCTATGGAAAGCACATGAAGATGATGGAGAATCAAATAAGTCGATAGCCGCACAAAGAACGGGCGCACAAGTCGGGCCAATTTCCGAGTAATACGGAGGTAAACCCACAAAATCACCGTAATGCCATTCAATTGAGGGTGGACGAGCTTATCAAAGTCACGAGGAGACTAACGGGCAAACGGGCAAAAGAGTGATTTGTGTGATTTTATCCTAAGTGTGGTGATTCCTGCTATTTGCTATTTACCTTCCAGTCATTGATTTGTGATTGTTGGTGCTAAATCTTATGTGTTAATTTCTGATGAACTTTGATGCATATCTAGTTGCCAGTTGAATACTTAACAATTTTAATTGTCAATCGATCTTGAATGCACAATACGGGTAAGCCTTGAGTCGTAGCTGAGATAGGAATATCCATAGGAAGCATATTCTTTATGATCTTTTTGGAGTTACTAATTTTCACCTTGAGACGTAACAGTAATAGGTAAATTAGTAATCCACAACCACAATTGTCGTAACTGAAATTGTTGGTTATTTATATGATCTTTCATCTTGACTGGATTAAAAATTTGTTAATATGGAGCAGGATAAACACACGATGTGGGTAGAATTAATACATCCTTGTGGTTAGTCTCTTAGTCTATTTGTGTTTTATTGTTATTTTTTATTCGTTCTGATTCTCTTGACTTTGAATTCTATATTTGAAATCCCAAAACTCTTTTAAAACCAAATTTTTGCTTGGATAATGATAAAGAATTATTGAGTTAGCTTCTATATTTTCGCGTTTCAATCCATGTGGATACGATACTCGACTTACCTATCTACTAGCACGTTTTCGTGTTAGAAAATAGGCTGATCAAATTTTGGCGTCGTTGTCGGGGATTGTTTAGATTATATAGGAATAATTTGTTGATTTAAAATTATCAATTCAAGTTGTATTTTTAAATTTTAATTTTTTTACTTGCCAGGACTAATTTCTCTATTTATCTCCATGTAGTTTATGATCACAAGGTCCGGGGACAACCTGCACAATCTTTAGATCCTGAGATCGAAATCACCCAAATGAGAAGGAAGCGAGAAAGGAGACGACAAGAAATGGCAGCAAACCCGAACAACGGAGGTGTTCCTCCCGAGCATGTTGCTCGTCTTCTGGCAGAATTCACTGAAATACAACTCCAGATGATGAATATGGGAATCCTCCATGCTCAAGAGACACGACCGCTAAATTATATGTACCGACCTCCTATTGAACAGTTTCAAGAAGGTGGATGGGGCCCTGAAGTGAATGTTAAAATCTTCGAACTGAAGTCGGCCCTAATCAGTATGGTACAAGGGGAGCAATTTCGGGGATGAGTGACAGAAGATCCAAATGCTCATCTGGAGATATTTTTGGACATATGTGACATCATCAAGCAAAATGGGGTGCCACAGGACACTATCTGAATGCGTATGTTCAGATTCTCTCTGCACAATCAGAAGAATGATTGGTTCAAGAGCTTGGACCGTACCGGGATCAACAGTTAGGGGAAACTTTGTGAAAAGATTCTTTCAAAATATTTTTTACCGGCTAAAGCGCAGAAGATTATAGCAGAGATCTTCCACTTCTCCCAACTGGGAGATGAGTCATTGTTCGAGGCATGGGAGAGATTTAGAGGATAGTTGAGGAAATGCCCTCGGTATGGATTTTCCAGGAGCAGCAGATCACCCGTTCTAAAGGACCGACACCTCACACCGTAGCATAGTGGATGCTTCAACAGAGGATGTCTGCTGAACCGACGGGCAGAGTATGCCGTGAGAATATCGAAGAGATGGGCCAACATGCCTATCAATGGCCTATGGATAGAACACCGTGATTAAGGCATTCTTTGTAGAGGTGATCGCCACTTTTATAACACTAAAAAGTGTAAGTATATAGGTAAGTCGAGTATCGTATCCACAGGATTGTATCACGAAAATATAGAAGCTAGCTCAACGATAATTCATCATTATTCAAGCACGTAAATTGGGTGAGAGGTTTAAAGGCTTGATTTAATCCAAAGCAAAGGTAACCATGCGTAATTATAAAATAAAGCAATAAAATCACGGATGATAAAGCAGATAAGAAAGACTAACCCAGGGATACATTAATCATATCCACAACGATGTTTATCCTGCTTCCTATTAGCCAATTTTAATCCGCATAAGATGGAAGGTCACATATGTAACCGACAACTTCGCCATTCGACAATTACGGCAGAGATTACTAGTTTTCCCTATTCATTATACGCCTCTAGGTGAAAACAAGCAACCCAAACAGATCACAAAGAATAAGCTTCCTACGGATGTTCCTATCTCACTACGACTCAAGGTTTATCCGTATCATGCATTCAAGATCGATTGACAATTAATACAATTATGTAATTAACTGGCAACTAGATATGCATCAAGATTGATCAGAAATTAACACATATAAATAAGCACCAAGAATCATGAATCAATGCCAAGAAGGTAAATAGCGATAACAAGAATCACAACATATATGATCGAATCATGCAAACCCTAGGATTAGCACGGAAAATTACCTAGACATAATAAACGGAATAAAATACGAATAAAACATAAAAATAGAAATTAAATTCATAAAACCCGGATAAAAGCGTTGGATGAACAATTGTTGGTCTTGAATCCAATCCCAAGCGAAAAACGGAAAACAACAGAAAACGATCGGACAAAACGTTCCGATCGATAACAAAGCGATAAACTAAACTAGAACAACGATAAACTAAAGCTAGAACGGAATTAAATCGAAACTAAAGTGCAAAATATGAAAACTAGAGAAAACCGAACAAATTCGTGCTTAGAGAGGTTCGGGCGTGGGAGCAAGCTTGGGGATATATATAGGTAGAGGAAAACCTAAATCGCACCCCGTAAACTTTTCGACGATTTCATGGCCGTCCTCGCGGTCGCGAGGTCGGTCGCTACTCTCGCGCGACTTCACCGTTTTGCTCCGTTCTCTCTCGTCCGAACTCCGAATTGCGATCCGTTTGCACCTATGGACTCCTATCGAGATGCTCTTTAACATTATAAACTTTTCACATCCATATTTTTCATATCCATTTCATCATCTTTGGTTACATCTTTGCCTTATGCATCGATTATCACCTGAAAAGCCTACAAAACACCAAAGAGAAACTCCAAGAGCAGTATCTTCCAAAAATAGCTAAAAGCATAAAGATCGACTATATAAACGCATTTAATAGATCTATTTCATCTTGATATATCATCAATAAACGAGTAAAACGTGCGTTTATCAAGAGGTCGACTCCAAATATGATAATCTCTTGGAGAAATTCACTCTTGTGAAGAGCCAATTTGAAAATGAGAGGAAAGCTAAGGGGGTAGCTCAAGTCACCGCTGCAGAACCAGACTTGATAGAGACGGAAGACATCAACTATATAAATCAGAGGAACCGTCAAGGGGGAAATCTAACATATCATCCTAACAATAGGAACCATCCCAACTTCTCATATGCCAACCCCAATAACTTCCAGCAACCTCCACCAGGCTTCACAGTGCAGAATGGAATGATTCAGGAGGTGAAGAAGCAGAATCTGGAGGACATGATGCAGCAGTTGGTTGTGAGCAACCAACAATTAGCGACTCAGCGGAACTCCTTCATAAGTAACACTGGTTAGAAGATGACACATTTGGAATCCATTGTGATAGCTATGGGGAAACATATTAAGATGATGGAGAATCAAATCAGTCAGATAGCTGCACAGCACAATGGGAAACACAAGTCGGGCCAATTTTCTAGTAATACGGAGGTGAACCCGAAAAATCATTGCAATGCCATCCAGCTGAGAAGTGGAACAGCTTATCAGAACCACCCGGAACGGGAAAATGATGATATAGAAGAGGTACCGGTAAAGAAGAACCGGGAAGAAGGTCAAAGTTCAAACAGAGAGAAACTAGCGACCGAGCTAGCGGTCGCTAGCCCGACCGTTAGGAAGAGTACAGAATGTTTTACGGAAGAACTAGCGAACAACCTAACGATCGCTAGGCCGGCCGCGAGGAAGAATATAGACGCGTCATCAGGAGCTCGCGACCACCCTAGCGATCGCGAGGGTGGCCGTGAGTCAGACCCAATGACAAAACTTCAGACATTCATCCCTCATGTCCCGTTCCTAAGTCGACTAGCTAAGCCGAAATATGACGAGAAGCTGACCCGGTTCATGGAGATGTTTCAGAAAGTGCACATTAACATACCATTACTAGATGCACTTAGAGACATGCCGGGATACGTCAAGTTCTTGGAGGATGTTGTAGCCAACAAGAAAAAGTTGGGAAGATTTGAGACCATAAATTTGTCTCAAGAGTGCAGTGCTGTGCTGCAAAAGAAGTTACCGCTGAAGCAGAAAGATCCAGGCAGCTTCACGATCGCTTGTGTCATTGGAGGCGCACTTTCTCCGTAGTTTTGTGTGATTTAGGGACAAGCATCAACTGATGCCATTGTCCATATTTAACAGATTGGAGATTGGAGAGATCAAGCCTACTACTATTGCTCTCCAGATGGCAGACATCTGTTACCTATCCAATGTAGGGAAATCTGATCTTAATCCTCTCCCGATGATCTATCTTGGATGTTTAATTCACCATACATTGATTATATACCTAGCATGAACCTATATAATTAATTGTAACACGTTGGTGTTTTTTCGTGTTTATCTGCGAATTTGTCGGGCAAGGAATTGGATCAAGACTCGTGCTTTGATCTTCCGATAGCCAAAACTCCAATGCCGAGTGAGGGCAATCTATGGAAAGTATCGAAATTCGCTTTCTTCATTTCGAGATTTTCGAAAATCCTAACTATTGGAATGGTATATTTTCGAAAATTCTTCTCTTAGGATTCGATTTTGATTTTCTCTCACCTTATATTTATAATGCAACCCTAGATCCTATATGGGTATGATCTCGCATATCTAATAAACATAATAATATCTTTCGGATAGAAAATCGAATAGAGTCGATGGGACTCTCCTATGTGGTGGACGAAAATCTCATCAGTTCTAGGCCTTGATGGGCCAGCCCAGGGATCAAATGCAAGGAATAAAGATGGGCCTCAAATAAATTAATTATCTTATGTTCAGTCCAGAACATAAATTAATGACAAAAACTTGGGTGAGCTCCGCCTCACCGTGAGCTCACCCTTGTTTTTTTTTAAATGATTATATATTAATTATGGTGAGTAAGGATAATTAGATTTTGTTAATGTATATTTAAATTTATTAATTTTTAATTTAAAATTAGAATTTATTAATTCATAATTATGGTTTATTAATTCATTATTGATGTTTATTAATTCATAATTAGGGTTTATTAATTCACAAGTAGGGTTTATTAATTCATATTAATTCAAAGTTAGGGTTTATTAATTCACAATTAGGGTTTATTATTCAAAATTAGGTTTTATTATTTTCAATTAGGGTTTATTAAATCAAAATTAGGTTTTATTAATTTCAAATAGGGTTTATTAATTCAAAATTAGGGTTTATTATTTTCAAGTAGGGTTTATTAATTCAAAATTAGGGTTTATTATTTTAAAGTAGAGTTTATTAATTCAAAATTAGGGTTTATTAATTCAAAGTTAGGGTTTATTAATTCACAATTGGGGTTTATTATTTCACAATTAGAGTTTATTAATTCAAAATTAAGATATATTAATTCAAAATTATTATTTATTAATTTACAATTAAATTTTATTAAACTAATTAATTTTAATTATAATTAAATAATTAAATAATTAATTAATTAAAAATTAGTTAAGATTAATTAATTAATTAATTAATTAATAGAATTGGTCTCACCGTAGCCGCGCGCATGTGAGACCATCCTAAATTAATTCATAAACATTTATTCATGCCACGAGAATAAATGCGCACTTATCCCTTTATTTCCGAAGTTGAGCCTGCTCACACTTAGACTTCACGAATCCCGTATTTAAGATATCGACGTGCATTAATTATTTACGCTGCTCGACGCTTAAATTAATTAATCTCTTTAACTCCTTAAGTAGTACCACTCAACCTTATTATTGTACTTGAGATACCTCAACCTGCAGTGTTTAGTACAATAAACTTTTTGAGCTCCTTAAGGGGACGTCATCATCCTAAACGGATACGGTGACTCAATACAGGCAAATAGCATGACGTACAAGCACTGCCACCACCCAAGATGCGGAGAATATTGGGTTATCTCATGTAACCCTCACCCATAACAAGTCAAAGTGATGGTCAGCAACTCATACTCATCTAAGACCTTATCGAGATTTAGATCAACATGAAGTCATCGAGATTTAGGTTCTTCACGACGGTCAGATAGAAGAACTCATCTCACTGTGATCCATCAATACGTCGAGACGCACTGTATAGACAAGCAACCAAGTCAAGTCACTTCTCATCTATCTCTGCTTTTATACCGACAACTCGTCCTCAAGTTGTCTCACCAGTGATTCTTTTATATCTCATTAAGCTTGACTAATCATACAGACTTCTGTGATCTACTACACACTGTATGATCTAACTTATATATGAGATAAAGGGACAAACATGTGCAATCAAGCAAACAATTCAGATAGGAGATTATAATAGTGGTAAAAGGAAACATTGTATACAAGCTCAACCAAACTGCTTTCAGTATACAAATCCAACATCCAAAGGGGATAGTGGAAGACGTGCTCGTCAAGGTCAGAGATTTCATCTTTCCAGCAGACTTTGTAGTCCTTGACATGCTAGAAGATGGAAACACGCCTCGCATTCCCGGGAGATCGTTCTTAGCCACAGGTAGGGCACTGATCGACGTGCAGGATGAAGACCTTACCTTCAGGTTCAATAACGAAGAGATGAAAATCTCTATTTATGATGCAATGAAGCAACCTGAAGAGAACATAATGGAAGAGTGTCGAGTCATTAAGCAGCTATCTTCCACCCATTTACAGTAAGCAGATCCTGTTGAGTTTTGCATGCAGAACTCGATTTTTACCTCCTCAGAGCTCGACGAAGCATGTGATGAGATCGTGGAATACCTCGAGGCTATAGAAGAAGTAAAGACCCTCCCAGAGGAGTCAGTGCCTTACTTAGATGTGAGGAAACCAGTTGGAGGAGAAGACACTACAGTGGCGATAGCAGAACACTAAAATAGAATTGAAAGAATTACCTGACCACCTCCAGTATGTATTTCTAGGAGAAGATGGGACTTGTCTAATTATAGTCTCTTCAGAGTTGACAGAGGAAGAATCGACTATTTCTGATATCAAGGGGGTCGGCCCTTTAATTTGTATGCACCGGATACTGTTAGAGAACGAGTACAAACCGAAGGTGCATTCTCAACGCCCACTGAATCCGGCAATGCAAGAGGTCGTGAGGAAGGAGGTGTTGAAAATGTTAGATGCGGGCATGATATATGCGATATCAGACAGTGAGTGGGTGAGCCCAACTCAAGTGGTGTCTAAGAAAGAGGGTGTCACTGTGATTCGAGATGACAAGAACGAGCTTGTAGCAACAAGGCTCGTGACAGAATGGCGTGTGTGTATTGACTACCGTGCTCTGAATGCAGTCACAAGGAAGGACCATTTTCCCCTGCTCTTTATTGATCAGATGTTGGACAGACTGACAGGATATGGGTTTTACTGCTTCTTGGATGGATACTCGGGGTACAATCATATTGTCATCGCTCCAGAGGACCAACACAAGACGGCTTTCACGTGTCCTTATGGAGTATTTGCTTACGGGATAATGCCATTTGGGCTGTGTAATGCACCAGCCATCTTTCAGAGATGTACGATGTCCATATTCCATGGTTTGATCGAGAACATTATGGAGGTATTTATGGATGACTTCTCTGTTTTTGATTCTTCTTTTGACCATTGTCTGAACAATCTATCCCAAGTGTTACACAATGTCAGGAGACGAACTTAGTGCTCAATTGGGAGAAGTGCCATTTTATGGTTAAGGAATGTGTGGTGCTGGGCCACAAGGAATCTGCCAAGGGCTTGGAAGTGGACCGAGCCAAGATCATTGCAATCGAGAAGCTACCTCCTTCCATCAATGTCAAATCAGTTAGGAGCTTTCTCAGACATGCCGACTTTTATAGAAGTTTTATCAAGGATTTTTCTACGATCACGAAGCCGTTGTGTGGATTGCTAGAGAAGGACACTAAGTTTGTGTTCACCAGTGACTGCATGGGAGCATTTGAGAAACTGAAGCGGGCTCTAATCTCGACTCTAGTTTTGGCCTCACCTGATTGGAGCCAACCTTTCGAGCTTATGTGTGATGCCAGTGACTGGGCAGTGGGAGCTGTTTTGGGGCAGAAAAGAGATAAGCTTTTCAGAGTCATTTATTATGCAAGTAAGATGCTTGACTCGACTCAGATAAACTACAGCACCATAGAGAATGAGCTTCTTGCAGTGGTCTATGCTTTTAACAAGTTTAGAACTTATTTGGTGGGCACCCACACTATTGTCCATGCCGACCATACAGTCATTCGCTATCTGTTCAACAAGAAAGACTCGAAGCCCAGATTAGTGAGATGGATTCTCCTCCTTCAGGAATTCTATACGGAGATCAAAGACAGGAAAAACTGCGAGAATGTGGTAGCAGACCACTTATCTAGACTGGAGAAGCCAGTAGAATGGGAAGATAAGAGAATTGGGATCAAGAAGAACTTCCTATACGAGCACATTCTGAGCATAGTTGATCATACTCCATGGTACGCTGATTTCGTGAAGTATTTGTTTATTGGAGTAATGCCCTCTTCGTGCAATTCTCATCAGAAGAAGAAATTTTTCCATGACGTGAAATTCTACTATTGGGATGATCCCCACTTTTACCGTCGATGTGCCGATGGCCTGATACGTCGTTGTGTCCCCCAAGAGGAATGGGAAAATATAATTCATTAGTGCCACAGTTCTTTAAGTGGAGGACATTTTGCAACGGCCAAGACTGCAGCAAAGGTTTATCTAAGTGGTTTCTACTGGCCTTCCATCTTTAAGGACTGCCAAATATTTCTGAAGAGCTGTGATAGATGTCAAAGAATGGGAAACGTCACCAAGAAGGATGAGATGCCTTAGAATAGTATCATGGAAGTTGAGTTATTTGATGTATGGGAAATTAAATTTATGGGTCTGTTCCTCATGTCTTGTGGATTCACTTACATATTGCTTGTTGTGGAATACGTGTCACGATAGGTGGAGGCAATTCCGACTGCCACTAGCGACTCCAAGGTAGTAGTTAAATTCCTTCATAAAAATATTCTAACTCGCTTTGGTGTGCCTAGGGCTTTGACCAGCAATGGAGGGTCCCACTTTAACAACAAATGGCTAGGCAATGTCCTAGCTAAATATGGAGTAAAGCATAGAATCACCTCTCCATACCATCCACAGGCAAATGGGCAAGCTGAGCTCGTGAACCGAGAGATCAAGAGGATATTAGAGAAATCGGTCGTCCAAATGAAGGATTAGGCTAAACAGTTGGATGATGCTCTGTGGCCCTACAGGACTGCCTATAAAGCTCATATAGGTTTATCTCCATATCAGCTAGTATTTGGAAAATCTTGCCATCTACCAGTTGAGTTGGAGCATAAAGCCTATTGGGCCACCAGAAGGATAAACATGGATTTCAAGGAGACCGGGTTGAAAAGGGGCGAACAACTGCTAGAGCTAGATGAGTGGAGGAACGAAGCTTTCGAGAACTCCCAGACATAAGGAAAGAGCGGAAGTTCCATGATCTCACAACCGCCCAAAGGGGTTCTCAGGAAATGAGGTGCCGCTTACAATGCCCGACTGCCTCTTCCTCGGAAAGCTAAAATCAAGATGGTCGGGAACTTATACGGTTTACAGAGGACATGCCAATGGGAGCTACGAGCTGCTAGATTCAAATGGCAACATTTTCAAGGTCAATGGCCAATGGCCAATACCTCAAGTCATACTTCAAGTCTCACTTCAACCGTGAAGTCAGGGTGACCAACCTCAATGAACCATGAAGAGAGGTAACGTCGAGCTAGCGACAAAAAATTTAGCACTGGTTGGGAGGTAACACAATATGTTTACGTGTTTTATGTTTTTCTTTTAGCTTGTTTTGTTTTTTTGGGTTTTTGTCTTTTCGTGTCGTTTTGGTCGTTTTTGTGTCCCAAAATATAATAGCCTTTATAAGAACATAAAAAAATAAAAAAATATGTCACGACTAGCGACCGAGCTAGCGAACGCTAGCCCAGCCGCTAGTCTAATACATAATGTTTTTAGCAAAAACTAGCAACCACCCTAGCTATCGCAAGGGTTGCCGCTAGAATCATTACAGAATGTTTTCATCCAAAACTAGCGACCGATCTAGCGGTCGCTAGCTCGGTCGCTAGGCCCGACCCGACCCGAATTAAATGCGTTGACCCGTGGGTTTTGCCTTGTTTTTTTAGGTTCTCCCTCATTTTTCACACATTCACACAGCATAAACACCCAAAAGCACTCAAAACTCTAGTTTTCACTCATTTGTGCTTTCAACGTGTTTTCCACTCAAGGTATGCTCATTCTCTTCAAATCTTCTTTGATTTTAGCTTGTAAGCATGAATTAGAAGAGTTTGACCGATTATTTTCTTTTTTTTGTGGAATATTATGGAGCATATGAACTAGAGTTTTTTTTTGCTAGATTTGTATGGTTTTTGAGCATGTTTCTTACATTGTTAGGTGTTTATGTGTTCATTGAAGTTGATTTGTTGGATTAAATCGCCTACATTGTTGTTTTAGGGTCGAAATAGCGAAACCCTAGTTGTGCAGATCGCGACTAGCGACCAAGCTAGCGGTCGCTAGCCAGTGGCTCGCGACCACCCTAGCGGTCACTAGGGCGGCCGCGAGCTAACCTCTAATCCATTTTTATTGTGTGTTTTGAGCCTATGTGTGTATTATTTCCCTTGTTATGCCGTATTTGAACCAAATGTTATTGTGGGGGGAAGAATTTTGTTAATTCCAAGCTTTGGGGAACTTTATATCGAATTGGGTTCGCATTTATTTAAAAAAAAAATAGAATGGTATACCTGAGCTCATATTTACAAATCTTTTAAGTACAATATGCCGCCACGAACATCCGAAAAAAAAGAGAAAGGGGAAGGAGCCAGCTTCATCTTCACAGGGGAAAACTAACGACGAGTTTCACCCCCAAAATTATGGAGTTCATTTTGCCGAGTACCGCCTCTAGGGACAGATGGAGGAGGTTGGTGCAACTGAAGCATCGTCATTGTCGGTTCATGTATATTGACACATGTCAAGCAATGGGTATAGCCAATTAAGTTACTTGGCTCACCGAGAGATCCGGTCTATACTCTATCATCACTGCCAATTACTTGACATACCGGATCCTAACGCTGGAATTCCTGTCGACCGTAAATGTCCATAAAACACATGGGTCACCAGATTACATAACTTTCCAGTTGGGAAATGAGCCCCGATGGCTCACATGTGACGAGCTGAATGAAATCATCTAAGGCTCTCCCGACGATAACAACATTGGTGATATAGAGAGCTCGGCCTTCGAGATGTGGCCGTGTTTTATGGATCCACAATTGGAGCAGAATTCGGTCTATGATGCCACGAGGGCAAAGGCGAGCTCAATCCGGAATCTAGCATTCCGCTACTTCCACTGCCTCCTCACTTTCACAATACATGCCCGCACAAATGCCGGCACCTGTCTCTCCCAAGATATGAGTAACATGATAGGCGCTGCAGACGGTAGAAAAATACACGCCGGGATGTTCTCGCCAAGATTTCGGATGCAATCAAGTCTCGAATGCGAGGATATGCATTGGGGTTCGTCACCCTATTGCCGCCTTTTATGGGGTGGAGATTCGTGAGGATCCGCCTCCCAAGATATTTTCCCGACAAGCAATACCTATATGTCTAGACGTTCCTAAAATAAGACTCCCGGTGTTACCTCTGGCTGCTCTACGAGAAGAACGGCCAATCTATCTTCTGATTGCCCAACAATGATCTCACCAACAAAATCGGAGATAGAGGGCCCAACGCCAACAGGAACATGGGGTCAAAAGCGCACTATAGCAGGGCTCAGTGCCTAAATGCTCAGGGAGAGGTAGAGGAAGAGGAAACGGATAAAGAGGTCGCATATGAGATAGGGGGCGAGCTGCACCCACCACGGCGACCCCCAGATTTATGAGCATCTGGATCGGATAGATGGTCACCTCGACCACATAGACGAGAGTATGAGCTCCCTCATTGCCCAACAGCAGGCATCCTACGAGCACTAGCGTCAGATGATGCAGATGATGTAGCAATGGGAGCAGTGGCGATAATTCTATCCGTCGCCGGAGTAGCGGCATATCAGGTAAGGTCTCTCTCATAACCACATCTTTTCTGCAACCTTATTGCTCTACATGTCACAATAAGTTTGGGGGGAGTAGAAGAGATTGTAGTTGGTTGTTTAGTCATTTTTATGTTTTTGTTTAATTGTGTTAGTTGTTATGTTTTGGGCTTTTGTATCTTTTGTTTTTGTTTTCGTGTCTGTTGATAAACGAGCTTAAGTGAAAAGTGTTACCTATGTAGCCAATGATGATAGAAATTTTTGATAAAAATACGTTGATGGTGCACATGATGTGTTAGAAAGCGACACATATATGACTTGTGATTGTTTATCACGTGGTTTTTTACCATTTGCCTGAACTGTGAGATTTGAGCTTCACTGTACATTAATTACATGTTACAGTCTCTTTAAAATGTGTGTTATCATATATGTAATTATCTTCTAGAACTTGCTGTGTTTTCTGTGTCGAGATTGCAATATGTGTTTCGAATATGGAAAGGATAAAAGGTCATCTTTGTGAACCACGAATTTACTCATACACTAATCCAATAATATGTCATTTATCACCTACTTTGAGCCTTTATTAGACATTATTATTTTGTTAACTGGATGATAAGAGGTGAGGATGGATATGGGAATCAGGGGGTGAAATGATTTGATGTATTACGTTGGGTTAAAAGCTAGAGAAGTACCTCTGTGGAAAAGAACGGACCCTCTGTGGAAAAGAATGGACCCTATAAGCTCTATTAAAGAGAAGAAAAAGAAAAATGCTATGAATGATGTGAGCATAAAGGGATAGTTAATCAAAGTGTAGATATCACGAATTAGAATGACTGTTGATTTAGCAAGTTGGAAAGAAAAAGGAAAATGGATAAAGTTCATATGTATTGAAAAACATAATTGGGGGTACTCGGAGTCGCATTTGAGTCACTTAGCCATATATCACCCTACCTTAACCAATGTACCTACATTACAACCTGTGAAAAGACCTTTTTGATCCTAACTTGAACACATTTAACGTAGTGGAGATATTAGAGAAATGGCAAGCCTAAGGTAAGATGTTGCATGATATTGTTCTTTGAGTGTAGTTTTTCACTCATTTGTGCTTTCAACATGTTTTCCACTCAAGGTATGCTCATTCTCTTCAAACCTTCTTTGATTTTAGCTTGTAAGCATGAATTAGAAGAGTTTGACAGATTATTTTCTTTTTTTTTTGTGGAATATTATGGAGCATATGAACTAGAGTTTTTTTTTGCTAGATTTGTATGGTTTTTGAGCATGCTTCTTACATTGTTAGGTGTTTATGTGTTCATTGAAGTTGATTTGTTGGATTAAATCGCCTACATTGATGTTTTAGGGTCGAAATCACGAAACCCTAGTTGTGCAGATCGCGACTAGCGACCTTCTAACGGTCGCTAGCAAATGGCTCGCGACCACCCTAGCGGTCGCTAGGGCGGCCGCGAGCCAACCTCTAATTCATTTTTATTGTGTGTTTTGAGCCTATATGTATATTATTTCCCTTGTTATGCCGTATATGAACCAAATGTTATTGTGAGGGGAAGAATTTTGTTAATTCCAAGCTTTGGGGAACTTTATATCGAATTGGGTTCGCATTTATTTTATAAAAAAATTAGAATGGTATACCTAAGCTCATATTTACATATATTTTAGTTACAATATACCGCCACGAACATCCGAAAATAAGAGAAAGGGGAAGGAGCCAGCTTCATCTTCATAGGGGGAAACTATCGACGAGTTTCACCCCCAAAATTATGGAGTTCTTTTTCTGAGTCCCGCCTCTAGGGACAGATGGAGGAGGTTGGTGCAACTGAAGCACCGTCATTGTCGGTTCATGTATATTGACACATGTCAAACAATGGGTATAGCCAATGAAGTTACTTGGCTCATCAAGAGATCTGGTCTATACTCTATCATCACTGCCAATTACTTGACATACCGGATCCTAACATCGGAATTCACATCGTAGTAAATGTCCATAAAACACATGGGTCACCAGTTACATAACTTTCAGCTGGAAATGAGCCCCGACGGCTCACATGTGACGTGCTAAATGAAATCATCTAAGGCTCACCCGACAACAACAACATTGGTGATATAGAGAGCTCGGCCTTCGAGATGTGGTTGTTGTTTATTGATCCAAAATTGGAGCAGAATCCGATATATGATGCCACGAGGGCAAAGGCGAGCTCAATCCGAAATCCAGCATTCCGCTACTTCCACTGCATCCTCACTTTCACAATACATGCCCGCACAAATGCTGGCACCTGCCTCTCCCAAGATATGAGTGTCATGATAGGCGCTGCAGCCGGCAGAAAAATACACGTCGGGATGTTCCTCGCCCAGTATTTCCAGATGCAATCAGAAGTCTCTGGGAATGCGAGGATATGCATTGGGGGGTTCGTCACCCCTATTGCCGACTTTTATGGGGTGGAGATTCGTGAGGATCCAATCTCCTAGGATATTTTCCTGGACAAGCAATACCTATATGTCTAGACGTTCCTAAAATGAGACTCCCGGTGTTACCTCTGGCTGCTCTACGAGAAGAACGGCCAATCTATCTTCTGATTGCCCAACAATGATCTCACCAACATATTCGGAGATAGAGGGCCCAACGCCAACAGGAACATGGGGTCAGAAGCGCACTATAGCTGGGCTCAACGCCTAAATGCTCAGGGAGAGGTAGAGGAAGAGGAAACGGATGAAGAGGTCGCATATGAGACAGGGGGCGAACTGCACCCACCACGGCGACCCCCAGATTTATGAGCATCTGGATCGGATAGATGGTCACCTCGACCACATAGACGAGAGTATGAGCTTCCTCATTGCCCAACAGCAGGCATCCTACAAGCACCAGCGTCAGATGATGCAGCAATGGGAGCAGTGGCGATGATTCTATCCGCCGCCGGAGTAGCGGCATATCAGGTAAGGTCTCTCTCCTAACCACATCTTTTCTTCAACCTTATTGCTCTACATGTCACAATAAGTTTGGGGGGAGTAGAAGAGTGTGTAGTTGGTTGTTTTGTCATTTTTATGTTTTTGCTTAATTGTGTTAGTTGTTATGTTTTGGGCTTTTGTGTCTTTTATTTTTGTTGTCGTATCTGTTGTTCAACGAGCTTAAGTGAAAAGTGTTACCTATGTAGCCAATGATGATAGAAATTTTTGATAAAAATACGTTGATGGTGCACATGATGTGTTAGAAAGCGACACATATATGACTTGTGATTGCTTATCACGTGGTTTTTCACCATTTGCTTGAACTGTGAGATTTGAGCTTCACTGTACATTAATTACATGTTACAGTCTCTTTAAAATGTGTGTTATCATGCATGTAATTATCTTCTAGAACTTGTTGTGTTTTCTGTATTGAGATTGCAATATGTGTTTCGAATATGGAAAGGATAAAAGGTCATCTTTGTGAACCACGAATTTACTCATACACTAACCCAATAATATGCCATTTATCACCTACTTTGAGCCTTTATTAGACATTATTATTTTGTTAACTAGATGATAAGAGGTGAGGATGGATATGGGAATCAAGGGGTGAAATGATTTGATGTATTACGTTGGGTTAAAAGCTAGAGAAGTACCTCTGTGGAAAAGAATGGACCCTCTGTGGAAAAGAATGGACCCTATAAGCTCTATTAAAGAGAAGAAAAAGAAAAATGATATGAATAATGTGAGCATAAAGGGATAGTTAATCAAAGTGTAGATATCACGAATTGGAATGACTGTTGATTTAGCAAGTTGGAAAGAAAAAGGAAAATGGACAAAGTCCATATGTATTGAAAAACATAATTGGGGGTACTCGGAGTCGCATTTGAGTCACTTAGCCATATATCACCCTACCTTAACCAATGTGCCTACATTACAACATGTGAAAAGACCTTTTTGATCCTAATTTGAACACATTTAACGTAGTGGAGATATTAGAGAAATGACAAGCCTATGGTAAGATGTTGCATGACATTGATCTTTGAGTGTATACACGTCCTGAATTTTCTTCTGAGCTTAAGTGTACACTATATTATACACATGCCTTTGTGAGGGTTGAATTGAATATGATTTTGCTCTCAATTGTTGTACATTATCGAGTTGACTAATATCATCATGTGTACTGTTGTTTTTTAGCTTTGAAAGGTTTCTGATGCCTGTTATAGCTACCGCCTTTGCTAACGCTCATTGATCTTTTGTTGAGTCGTTATTTTTGTTTGAAGACAAACAATGTTTTAAGTTTGGGGGTTTGATGAATGCTCTTTTTACTCGTTTATTAATGATATATTTGGATGAATTTAGATCAGTTTAAGTGCGGTTATATAGTTGATATTTTGCTTTTAGCTATTTTTAAAAAACATTGCTCTTAGGGTTCCTTGTTGGTATTTTGTAGGCTTTTCAGGTAATAATCGATGCAAAAGGCAAAGAACGAACCAAAGATGAAAAAGAACAGCAGGCTAGTGGCCACCCTATCGATCACTAGGCCGGCCGCTAGGCACATCCAGCGGTCGCTAACCATGGCCGCGAGCTCGGGCGAAAAAGATTATGTATTCAAGATAGTGACCAGGCTAGCGACCGCTAGCCTGGCCGCGAGATCATCACGCGGTCGCTAGCTATGGTTGCGAGTTCATCCCGAAAAGCTTCTGTCTCACAGCTAGCGACCGACCTAGCAACCGCTAAGCCGGTCGCTAGGCGTCGCGGCCTGACGTGAATTAGGGCTTCAGCCCATCAACTATAAGTACCCCAGACCATCCTTGGCGCATCTCTCCCCGTTTTTAGCCTATTTTTCATAGTTTTCATTCAGTTTTCATTCTAGCTTTAGATATTACTCTTCTAGATTTTAGATTATTGCAATTCTACTTTACGTATTGTAATCGCCATTAGAGCAATTCATCCGAAGGATTTCAGATTTTCAGTTTTCTACTCGGGTTTGGATTCAAACCCAACAATTGTTCTTCCGACACTACATTACGGGTTTTATCAATTCAATTCCTATTTTTATGTTAATTTCGTATTTTATTTCAATTTATATGTCTAGCTAAATTCATATTCTAATCCTAGGGTTTGTATGATTTTATCCTAAGTGTGGTGATTCCTGCTATTTGCTATTTATCTTCCAGTCATTGATTTGTGATTCTTGGTGCTAAATCTTATGTGTTAATTTCTGATCAACTTTGATGCATATCTAGTTGCCAGTTGAATACGTAACAGTTTTAATTGTCAATCGATCTTGAATGCACAATACGGGTAAGCCTTGAGTTGTAGCTGAGATAGGAACATCCGTAGGAAGCATATTCTTTGTGATCTTTTTGGAGTTACTAATTTTCACCTTAAGACGTAACAATAATAGGTAAATTAGTAATCCACAACCACAATTGTCGTAACTGAAATTGTTGGTTACTTAAGTGATCTTTCATCTTGACTGGATTAAAAAATGGTTAATAGGGAGCAGGATAAACACACGCTGTGGGTATAATTAATACATCCCTAGGGTTAGTCTCTTAGTCTATTTGTCTATTTGAGTTTTATTGTTATTTTTTATTCGTTCTGATTCTCTTGACTTTGAATTCTATATTTGATGTCCCAAAACTCTTTTAAAACCAAATTTTTGCTTGGATAATGATAAAGAATTATTGAGTTAGTTTCTATATTTTCGCGTTACAATACATGTGGATACGATACTCGACTTACCTATCTAGTAGCATGTTTTCGTGTTAGAAAATAGGCTGATCAGCCTTACAAACGATTTTTAAAACCCTGGGCTCATTGTATATCAACTTGTTTTAAAAAGGAAGGCATTGGGTTTGCTTCATCATCACTTGACTACTATGGCTTTTTGAAGGAGGCGACAAGAGAAATTATACAAGTTAGGTTCGGATGAAAAAGGAACGGGGAAGCCCGACTTTGTTTAAAAAGACGACGGACCAATAACGGACATGTGTCGTCGTTGATGTCCCTCGTAGTTTCGTCGTTGATCTACCAGGGAGTTGACAGCAGCAAAGAAGCCATGTTTGGTATTACTCTCCGTCGTTGATTGTTGGTCGAATGACGGTCATCGTTGATCAACGACGGTCCTACGACGGACATTCAACGATGGATTGAATCGGACAGTTGTCCGTCGTTTAAACAAAAATAACAACGGCCATGTGTCCGTCGTTGATGTTCAGGTCGTTCATCGTTATTCTGCCATTGATCCGACGGTGATTATGCTGCATATGCAAAGCATGATAGATATACCTCTCTGTCGTCCTTTCCGTCGTTGATCTCCGGAGGATGTACGGCCGTCATTGATTCCGTCGTTTTCGGTATAATTTTTTGTAGTGTATGTTACAATGGACTTAAACATAAGACCTTTGGCCTCATACATTAACCACTCTTTTATAGACTAACACATGCACACACACATCGCTTTCACTCTTTTGTAACACCGAAGATAAGCCTTGGGCACAGATAACAAATAAGAAATGTGATAGCAGGTCACCTTGAACTAAACCCTTCCGAAACCTTGATTTCCCCATAAATACAATTAGTGGGAGAAGGCATACATCATCGATGAAACACAATGATTAATAAACTGAATAGGGAATTCCATGATAATCAGTATTTGATTGAGGAAAGACGACTCAGCCCGATCATATGCTTTACTAATGTCAATATTGAGTGCAGCAGCCCCAAGTTTTTGCTATTTATTGTTCCTTGTCGAGTGAAGACATTCGAACCCAACATTCACATTGCCATTTTCTAAAACTCCCAGCATGAAAGCACTTCGTGTAGAATCAGTAAATTCCTTGAGAACCATTGGGAGGCTGCATGCCTCCATCCATACGTGAGACCACTTTGTACACCATCGTATTGAATAAACTGATTGAGAGAAAGTCATTCACCTTCTTTGGAGGATCTGTTTTTGGAACTAAAATCAACATAAGGTTTGATATCAGCCCCTTTGTTGAGATTATCAAGTACCGTTCTGTCGGGCAGAGTTTATGGAAGAAACGGGTAGAATACCCATCCGGACCCTGTGCTTTAAATGGATGCATATCGAAGATTACCTCTTCCACCCTCTAAGGATGAGTTAAGGCTTCTTTCATAATATAAGATATTTTGTTAGTGGTCCACAAGATTTAATACTTCGGTATGGTATATTTATTCCATAAGTATAGACTCTGGCACGTTTATATGTATAAGAACAACAAAAAAAATGGACTTCAGCATATTTTGTGTATTAATTACGGAATAATAAAATTCTAATTGGAGATTGAAGAAATCTAATTGAATTACTTTATATGATAACATAGAAATGTAAAACTAGTGCTCCGTTGCACAATGTGCGCAGGTCAAGTCCAACACAGATCTATCTTATTCACTTTTATTTATAAGCACTGTCACTTTTATAAAGAACAATTGTCACTTATATATTAGATAATTAGATATTCGTGTATTCTTAGTAAAAGATTAAAAAATATAAAGAAAACAAATGTCACTTAGATATTAGATAATTAGTAAAAATAATTGTTAATCTTTTTTAGAACAAGTGTTAGTTCTATTCCGAATAACTAACATTTTTATTCAAAGAACAATTACTTTTAACTCTTAAGAATAGTCACTTTTATTCATAAACATTGTGACTTTTATTTAAAACAACTATCATTTTTTCAAAAACAGTCATTTATTCAAAACAATTGTCACCTATATATATGGCATATCATAGGTTAGGTGTCCTCGTTTGATTGACCCAAGCCCGACCCGTGCGCTTGATAAGGGAGAGTGCATTGAATTTTTTGTGAAACTAATATACGCTAACCTACCACATACTTTGATGGATCACAATTTAAACTTGTTGGATCATATCAAATATTCATTCGTATGAATTGTTGATTCAATCTATTGCTCAAATTAAACTTTCCCTTAAAGTTAACGGAAACACAAAAGTATCAAATGATAATTAAGTATACTAAACATATTGCTCATATGGAGAAATTCTTATTAAAACTTCAAATTTTATCTCTGTAGGTGAGCGAAAATAGAAGTTATAAGATGGAGTGAACATTTGCAGTGCTTTGGTATCTTGTTTGGAAATAGACATTATGGTTTTTACTTATGTTTTGGTCGTAATTAGCAATGAACTCGAGGGAAAAATGAGGAACTCTGATAAACTACTTCATGAATATGGTACACTAAAAATTACTAACCTTTTTGATGCAAAATAAATTCAACTAAATGGGAAGACAAAATTCAGACCTACACAAGTTCCTTCTGTTTTGGTTCGAGTATAGGAGGGTCGACATCAATTCCCATATTTGCTGCAGTGCCTGCTATAATTCTCATCGCTGACTCCAGAGACGAACAGTTGAGATCTGGCAATTTTTCCTGTGCAATTATCCGCAGCTGGTCGATTGTTACCTTCCCAACTTTATCCTGCTTAGGGTTCTGCGAACCTTTCTCCGCACCTACATAGTACTAAGAAGTAATTAGCAGCACACGTTGTTACAAGAAACTAAAGTTCCAAGTAAGAAATTAAATTAAGACTTCCTAGAAACAATTATGTAAATGAAAATTAACAAGAGGAACATGATAAACAGGTGGAAAGTATCAATCCCAGTTACACGATAAAGAAAATAGTGTTCCAGGTAAAACAATGTTCTAATGAGATCAGGACGCCTTTTCTGGGTTAGGAAAGCTCAAGATTTATAATGTCAAATCAATTTAGGATGCCGTAACTGAACTTCATTAAGCAAAACCAATTTTCTTGTCAAGCCAAAAATCCTTAAGTTCAATCTTGACGGTATCTTTTGGGAAAATAAATCGAATTACCCTTGCTACAATCCAATTTGAGACGAGGTATAAATATAATACAAGCAACTAGATATTGAAATTATTGAACATAATGCAGCATAAAAATATGAGATGTCAAGGGAAAATCATTTCCCCACTAGTAAGCCAGCGTGCCGCTTTAGCGTGCAGTGGATGAGGATGATATGGCGGGATATGCAGCGGCCATAGCCAAGAAGGACTCATCAAATGCTAATATAAACAGTCAATTGGATAAACCTGCTAATTCTAAATCTACTACTTATTAATTAATATATGTTTTCTCTTCTTTATGATCAAACCTCCCAAGATATATCATAAATGCAGTAGGCATGTCAACACACATAATGGTTCAAACGTGAAATCAAACCTACATCATCCCATCGATTTCAAGATGAACTAATCCTACCCCCTTATAATTTCTGCCTTATGATTTTCTAGCATAAATTGTTTACATTATCATAATATTGCTTTAGCATTAATGATTTCTACTTTCGAATATGATCATCTAGTTTAGATTGTGCGATTCTCAAAATTCAAGATAGTTTAGTGACTGATGCACCATGCACAATCCATACTTGCTATTTCGTTAAAGAGATCGTTTCCGTCCATTGCATCAACAACTATAGCCAATGTACAAATTAGAAGTTGCCTATTAGGGCATAAGCAAAAGGGGTCGAGGAGAGTACCTGCAGCTTTGAGCAACAAAACTGAAGCAGGTGGAGTCTTCAAGATAAATGTGAAGCTTCTATCCTGGAGAAGAAGAACAACATCTTGCATTATTGAAAAAACAAACATTCATAAAAAAATCAAAATCAAAATCCAATTACGGCATCTTGCATTTGACAATTGACAGACTCACATCGAAAACCGTAATTTCAACGGGAATGATATAACCAGCCTTATCAGCAGTGCGAGCATTATAGTCCTTACAAAATGCCGCTATGTTGACACCCTTCGCACCCAATGCGGGCCCCACTGGCGGCGCCGGAGTTGCCTTCCCGGCCTCCAGAGCCAGCTTCACCACCCCAACCACTGCCCAACCGATAAACAACAGAAAAGGTTTTCAATTTTTTTCCCCAAATTAATTTATCAGACGGATTTGGAGAAATTGACGGTACAAATTGAAGCATTACCTTTTTTAGGTTTCCCACCGGGTTTCGGCGGCGCCATGGAGATGACGGTGAGAGTGCGCGGCGTGGAAGAGAGGCGCAGCGGCCGCTTCTCGCTCATGAACTGTAGAGTGGTCTGGTTTGAGGACAAAGTGAGGGACGAAAACATAGTAGAAGTTGGAAATTTGGCTTCACCTTCACCATTAAGTTTCTTTGAAGTAGGGTAATTTCGAGGCGAGATGGAAATCGGAGCGTTGTAAGCGCAGAAAGATGAAGAAGCCATTGACGGAGCTGAAAAATACTGGCCAGCAAGAGCGGAGCGACAAAGCAACTGCTTATCAGATGGATAACACAAAACGTATCCAGAAGTACGACATTGGGCTCGCTTAGATCCGACTTGGTTTGCTGAAAGAGCATTAAATCATACATTTTGGGCTGAACCAAAGCTAAGTATTTATGGGCCAGCGCCAGCGACAGCCCATTGGATAGTTCGTTAGATGGATCGGGATTTCAAATTAATCAGTTTAGTTTGCAAAAGATTAACTTGATTTTGTTCATATATATCAAATAAAAAACATTTTTATTCTGTTAATTGGAAGTCAATTTTATCTATAAATGTTGTTGATGGAGGTCAAATCGATTTCCAAATGAGATTATATTTTTTTACGCATAAAATAATATTTTCTCTATGGTCATGGTCTTTTACGTATTAAAATTGTTTTATTCATAACTATACTTTTTACACATAGAATAACACTTTTTATATATTACAATAAAAATTTATTTAAAGTTTATAGAATAAGATTGGTTTTTACTTGATTTCAATCCTACAAAAATATATACAAGTATACACTTCGATCTGAGAGAGAATTGAATCTGATCACTCGTCCTACCCAATGATTTGCACTATTTATGTATTTTTCCTGCTCTTAGGGGCGAGCATTCAAATTTGGATCCTATTTTTGCATAATCTGAACTGATCCAAAAATTTAAATTCATACAAGAAAAATATCTAATTCGAACCATATATTTGGAAATCCGAAATAAAAATTTTATTAACAAATCCGATCTGAACCGAAAATAAAAAAGTAGGAAAAAGAACAAAAATCTGAATATGGTTATTATTATTTATGATGTTATTTAATATTTTAATTATTATTTTTAATTCTTTTCTTTCCATTTTAATGAAATTTAATCATATATATATATATATATATATATATATATATTAATTATAATTTGATTTTGAATTTTTCGGATTTAAAATATACCAAGCGAAACTTTAGAAAAAATCAATAGGATCCGAACTGAAAACCCAAAAAGTCCGATTCGAATTTTAAATTTTGATTTGTTTCGAATCGAATATTCGAATTTCGAGTATTTTGTTCACTTATGCCTGCTCTAAAAGTATTCCCAACTTCAATAATTTGCACTAAAAGTCACCATTAAAGGTAATATTATCTAGTATCTCAAAAGCAATTTTATCTAGACTATTTTATTGTTCTTTATAGTTTTAACGATTGAATTTTATCTAATTATTTATGATGACTTGTTTGAAGGAATTTATCATTGCTGGATGATTTTTTGGCGCTCTGAGTAAGATATCAGCCCTCAACAAAAAATTGATAGGGTAGATTTGAAAATAAAAATAATATTTTTTACAGTATTTTTCGATCCTTCGTTATGCACTTCAAGGTACAAAATCCTCTATTATAACAAATTTGTATAATTAAAAAGTTTACAATTTTACAATTGAAAATATTTTGTAGTGTAAACAAATGAAAAGGAAATGACAAATATGCTTTACAAGGTATGAAGATAGTTAATTACTCCACCCATTTATAAATTTTGGAAAACCTATTGAAACAATATTTATTCCAAAGTTAAAATCAACTCTTTCTTAAAACTAAACTCTCTCTCAATATAAGAAGAATCATTCGTTACACATAAAATTTAATTAAAAACAATCACAAGTCTTTGTAAGTTGACATCTCTCACCTTAATTATCCAATCCTACTCTATTTCACAAAAATTAACATGGTTTAAATCTGGTGCATAATGAATTGGGTGGATCTAGGGATGGCAATGGGCCGGATCTAGCTAGGTCCAGATCCAGATTTGATTTTTTTTGCTTTGGTCCGGATCCAGTTCAGATCCATTGGGTCCAAAAAATTTGATCCAGATCCAGATCCATAAGATTCACAGGATCCAGCATCTAGACCCGGATTCATATGTTTTCGCTTCTAAAATAAATTCTAAATCAACTATAATTCACAAGAATAACCATAATAATCTAAATACACAATAATACTATAATAATTATTTAGAATTTCTACAATTATCACTATATTGGAAGACGTTAGTTACAAATTTACTATAAAGTAGGAAACAACAAACAACTCGATCGCCGGTGGTGTAAGTAACGCGATCCGTCGTGAATGTCGATTGATACATAATTGAGATAATTTGAAATAAAATTGGGAGCATATTTGTTTTGGGAGAATTTGAAAAAGAAAATTAAAGAGTTTTAAGTTGGGATTAGGTATTTAATTATAATAAAAATAATATATATATATATATATATATATATATATATAATTAAATGGATCTCATGAATTGGATCCGAATCGGATCCGGCCTCAAAATTAAATCTCATATCCGATTTTAAATATTGGAGTAGGATTCAGATCCGATTCGGATCTATCGAATATAATTTTTTGAAAATCCAAATCCAAAAAAATAGATCTGAATCTATAAATTTAGATCGGATCTGAGATCCATTGCAATCTATAGGTGGATCTAACAATTTGAATAAGATACTTTGTAAGAAAATATTAGGATATAAAATAAACTTTTATATTCTGATCCGACAGAACTGAAACTCTACATTAATCAATCCCTTCCTTCTAGAAGGTGGGGGGCCCACTGCCTGTGATCGTCTTTGATAGTTGGACCCCACCCCATTTGGAGTGAATTCCGGAGCTAATTAACAAGTTTGGAATTTAATTTAAAGTCTGTTTGTGACACCTAGCTATCTTCTAGAAGGAAATGGTGCCATCATCTTCTTGTGCTTGTCGTTGTCGCCATGGACGTGGATGATTACGTACGGCGAATTTATCTAAGACCTTCCAACTCAAAAAGCAAAAAAAAAAAAAACTAAGACCTTTCGAATTAATGTAGCATGTCAATCATTTTAGGTTACAAGATCCCTTCGAATGTTTCGGGAAATTTAGGCGGAAAGAAATAAAAAGGTCTCTTAAAAAATAAAGTTTTTAATTTTTTTTGCCAGCGATAGATTTATACAAGCATCTCATTCAAAAAAAGGGTAGAATTTATATGATCTTTTAGTTACTGAGAATTTTATCTTTTACTATCATAAATAATCACATATTGTTAGAGTATGAAGTTCGAATAAACTGTACATTCAAATTTGATCTTAGTGATCCAACTTATGTTTTTTGGGGCTTATGTCTCTGGGTCCAAGCGAGATCCTAATGGACTTAGGATTATAATTTGATTATTGTCTATTTAATAACTGTTTTTTCCTGTAATTCATATCCGAAAAATATAATGAAATCTCTGACTTGACATCATCCTCAAATGTAATCACAAGACAAATTGAATAAACAATTCTTGTATTATTTATTTTCTATCGTGATTATAGTGCGTGTTTTTTCGTAACAACATATCATTTTGTCTCTTTTAAAATATATATGTAGAAAAAACAGTAAACAATGGAAGTACGGAAGGAGGAGGTCCAAAAAGAATGGAACCATGACCTGTCCCAAACTCAATTATATCTTCCAACTCATTTTATACTTGATAAAATTCGACTTTATCCCAAGTAAACACAACTTATGCTTTTAACTACTTTTTTGTGAACATGCGTTAGTTGATACCTGATAATAACATATACTTTCTCTGATCTTTTTAAATATCATCTATCCTTAAATTATATAAACTAAGAAAGTAATTAAATTTATATTTGTAACCTCATTAATTACCATGATAAATATATTTATATAACTAAATCATCAAATTGATTATTTAATAAGGATAAATAGAAAATATATCATAATTTTACTCTCAAATTATAAATTATGATATTTATTAAAAAAATAAAAAAAATATTAATCAAACATTTGAAAAGAACTGACGGAATACTTGTTAACAATGATGTTGGGAGTTTAGATTCTTTCCTTCCCCGCCTAATCTTTATTATAAATTATTAAAAAGACATCATTTTGTTTTTCAACCTATCATCAAATAATGATGGTGCCATGTTCTTGTCAACTCTCATTTTCACGGAGTAATAGCAGAAAAATATATCAAATTTAGTGATACTAATTTTTTTCATGATTTTCTTTTTATAGTCATATCCGTAAAACATAGACATTTATCTACCTTTTAAGTTTAAAATCTAAATTATCCTTATTTTCTCAATTTTATTAATTACTCCTTTTGCTCCGTTAGGCTCAAAACTTTTGGACATATATGTAGATTAAAGAGGATTGTATTTTATAAAATAGTGTGACTCGTAGAATTTGATATATTTTTCTGTGTAAATTCATTTTTAAAATGAACAAACAATAATAGGTTGACCCAAAAAAAGAAAACAAGTCATAATATAGGACAGATGGAATATTTTATTGCTACTATATTTCATTTTTTACTTACAATTTTTTACCAATTTGTTTCCTTCTTGTTCTTCTTTTAGAAAATGTTGCAACTTTCAAAATTAATAACAATAAAATTAAGTGAATAATTTAATCAATAGGAGAAAACAAGGTGGTCGAGAAAATTGGGGGACTTGTGCATGGAGTTGTTATTTTTATTTTTATTTTGCTGTATAGTGCCTTAATATCAGAATATTAATTTAAAAGTCTCCAAAGAATTCAAGTACTCTCATCACCTTCTTATCTAATCGAATTATACGGATGAAGTACAAATACAACGTTGGTAATCTCCGCATAAAACCGTCCATATATAGGGGTGAGTTATTGTAAAAATATTTGTTATCCTATAAAAATGAGAATAATGTATTTTTATGAAAGTTATTGCACAAAAAAAAATCATTCTTCATGGGATTCGAACTCAGATGGACACAATGTACTCATCTAACAAAGTTTTATTACCATAGATTTTCGCGATCTAATGACTGAAAATGGTTCTCATATTCTCACTTTAAATAAGGGCATTATTTGAACATTCTGATGTGTATATATATATGGGTGGATTATTATAAAACCTTTGTTATCCTATAAACGTGAGAATAATACATTCTTCATGAAAATTACTACACTAAACAAAAATATTTGAATTTTTTAACTCATGGGAACTTCATCCCAGGTGGTGCACAATGCAATCATCCAGCAAAGTGATGCATCATCGTAGATCATCGCGATCTAATGGTTGAAAATGGTTCTTATGTTCTCATTCTAAATAAGGTTTTTATTTGAACCTATTCATATTTATATATATATATATATATATATGGAGTGGATCAAATGAGAACCACATCTTTTTTTTTGCGAACTCGCGAACCGTGCATAACACTACAAAAATACAGCCGAACAACGACGGATTAGCGACGGCCAAAATACGGATCGTGAATTAACGACGGAATACATACGAATTTTATTAACGACGGATAAACGACGGCACGCGGCGGGAATATCTCGCGGGAACTGTTAACGACATCATAACCGTCGCTGATCCGTCGTTAAATTTAACGACGGACCTATTCCGTCGTTAAAATTACGGATTTTTTAATTTTTTTATTATAGACTAACTTTAGCGACGGATTAGGTCCGTCGATATTAATTTCAAATTTATTTATTATAAATAATATTAACGACGGACTTGTCCGTCGCTATATTAACGGATTTTTATTTTTTTTATTTTTGCACGTAATTTAACGACGGATATTAGTCCGTCGTTAATATTAGTCCGTCGTTAATTACTTTTTTCCGTCGTTAGTCCACCGTTAATTACATTTTTCCGTTGTTAGTCCGTCGTTAATTACTTTTAAATATTACGACGAAAATTTTCGTCGCTAATCCGCCGCTAAAAATTAGATATCGACGGGTTTCTTCCCAAATTCACACTCTGCCTCCTAAGTTACACATCCAACCCAAATCCCCACCCCGCCTGCCGCCCCGCCCCGTGCTGCCCGCTTGCCGCTGGCCCAGCCCCCAGCCCGCCGCCGCCGCCCGCCCCGCCGTCGCCGTCGCCGCACCCAGCCCCGCCCGCACCTCCACCGACCGTGCCACCGATGCCATCGCCCCCCCCGCCGCCAATGCCCGTCGCCGTGTCCCCGCCACCGCACCCAACCCCGAGCCCAAGAGCCACGCCCATCCCGCCCCGCCCGCGCCGCGTCCCCTGCGCCGCCGTCGCCGCCGTCGTGTTATTTATCGATTCATTTATATTTCAAATATTTTGTTGATTTATATATATTTGTTGTTTTTACTGATTTTTTGTGAAATATTGTTGTGATTGTGAATTGGGATGATAAATTCATCATTTCGTGAATTAACTGTATGCATATGTGGTGTTTGCAAAAAATGTTTGCGAGAAATTGATAGCTTGACCCAGCTATGAACTTATTGCTAAAACTAGGAGTTACTTCGCAAAAACAGTAACTTCACAAAATTATTTGACTAGGTTTTAGGGGTACGATAGTCACCAAATTTTACTATGTTTAAATTAAGTATGTCTAGTATGTATATGTAAAATTTCGAGTCAATCCAAGATGTTTTACTATTTCAAATGATTTTTACAAAATCACTGCCCAAACTAGATTTGGTGAAGTAGGTTAAGGTTAAGTATATGAATAAGATGTTTTGAGTTGTTAAGTATATAATTAGGCATATGGTGATGATTTGGTGAAGTTTGGATGAGTTTGGTTGAATTAGGAATGAAATGGCGATTAATTTTATAAAACTTACTCTGCCGAAATTTTGTTAGAATTGGTATATGAATAAGATGTTTTATAAGTAAGATTTGCTCACTTCATGCTTAGGTTAAGTATATGAATAAGATGTTTTGAGTTGTTAAGTGTATAATTGTGCATATGTTGATGATTTGGTGAAGTTTGGTTGAATTGAGAATGAAATGGCGATTCATTTTATAAAACTTACTCTGCCGAAATTTTGTTAGAATTGATATATGAATAAGATGTTTATGTTGCCTCGTAGATAACAAACCAATAATTAGTTATGTTGCCTAAATCGGCATCAGAGGATAAAACATATGAAACTTGAATTAGGGTTTATGTTGCCTCGTAGATAACAAACCAATAATTAGTCTATTTTTATAATTAGTGTATATTGTACAACTTATGTTGAATATGTTTAATTAATTATTTATAATTAGGAGCTTGAAGAATGAATGACAAACGTGAGTGGATGTATAAGAGGTTTAGTTCGGTTGGTGGATTAAATATTGAATTTCGAGATGGACTTGAAAGTTTTATTGAATTCGCTAGTGCTCGCTTTTATTCACGATGGAGAGAAAATCAGTGTCCGTGTAAGAAGTGTAAGAATATATCTTATCGGAAGAAAGATCGTGCGATATCACTTATCAAAATTTGGATTTGTTCCAAATTATCACACATGGATATTTCAAGAGAGACAACCACGACAACCACAAGTAGGGACAATGTTGTGGATTCGGATGTTAGCCGTCAACCAAATACGTATCATAAGATGGTGGTGGATGTTGTTGGTCCACGCTCAACTTTGACGAGATCAAGAGGAGCCAAATTCGATGCACAAAAATTTTACGACATGTTGAATCTTTGCCGATAAACCTCGTGGTCGGGTTGCTCGAATCACACACAACCGTCATTTGTGACTCGACTTCGAGTTGGAAAGCAGAGAACAACATTCTCGAGAAGGGTTTTGATCAAATATCGAATCGATGAAAGAGTCGCTTCGGATGGAAATTGTGTGCTGATGACTTCTAAAGACGAAGAGATTGTTGCGTGGCATGGGGTTGTCCGTACACAAAATTGATTGTTGTCCATTTAATTGCATGATTTATTGGCGAAGATTCTAAATTGACGAGCTGCAAATTCCGTAATCATCCTCGCTTCAAGAGCAATACTCGAGTGGTGGAAGTCGACGAAAGCACAAGTAGCATATAAAAGATGTATTATTTTCCCTAACTCCTCGACTACGAGATTGTATGCATCCAATGCTACAATGAAAAATATGCGTTGGCATGCATCGTCGATCGATGATGGGGTCATCGTCATCCGGCTGACTCAATTTCATGGAAATATTTGAACACGAAGTTTCCTTATTTGCATCGAAATTAAGTAACGTGCGATTGGGACTCTCAACCGACGGTTTCTGACCATTCGGTCAATCAGAAAGCAATATTCATCATGGCCCGTTATACTTACCCTTATAATCTTCCCCGTGGTTGTGTATGAAGGAGCAATACATGTTTCTTACGATCTTAATGCCCGGACCGTGTAATTCGAAGGAGAAGATTGATGTGTTCTTGCAACCATTGATAGCAGAGTTAATAGATTTATGGGATGACGGTGTTCTTACTTATGATGTATCGTTGAAGCAAAATTTTCAAATGCACGCTGCATTACTTTGGACAATTAGTGACTTTGCATACTCTATGTTGTCTGGATGGAGTACAACTGGAATATTAGCTTGTCCGCCTTGCATGGAGTATACCGATGCTTTACTTTAGCTAAAAGTGGTAGCGATCATGGTTTGATAACCATCGTAAATTTCTAGCTCCTAATCACCCATTTCAAGGGATCAAGAGGTTTCGTAAAGAACACAATGATTACTAACGATCCACCGAGCGCGATCGGAGATGAGCTTCATCACTAGTTATGGGTATGGGACTAGTCTCCGTAATGTAGATTGGCAAGTGATGAAATAAATAGCGAATATCCAAGCAGTTTGAACCGGATGGAAGAAAAGAAGTATTTTCGGGATCTACCTTCACCGAGTTCTCTTTGATTCGGCATAATTTGGATGTCATGCACGTAGAGAAGAATGTGTTCGATAATGTCTTCAACGACCATGAATGTCCGAGGAAGAAAAAGATACGAGCAAATCTAGAGAAGAACTGAATTTATATCTGCTACGCACTGAGTTGACGATGAATGAATCAACAGAAAAATATCCAAAGGCTTTTATACACTTGACAATCGTGAGAAAAAGTTTTATGTGAGTGGGTAAGAGGTTTAAGATTTCGAGATGGGTACATTTTGAACATGGGTAGATGTGTAGACATGACAAAACTAAAGATGTTTGGGATGAAGAGTCATGACTGTCACATTTTCATGCAGATAATTCTACCGATTGTATTTCGTGAACTTCTCCCACCCAACGCTTGGAAAGTCAGTAATGAATTATCTTTATTCTTCAAAGATTTAACTTCTCAAACATAGGGCTTGATGATGCGTGCGAGACTCCAAGAAAATATTCCGATGATTTTATGCAAGCTTGAACGCATCTTTCCCTAGTTTCTTCGACTCCATCAACATCTACCGGTTCATCTAGTGATGAAGCCCGTATTGTGGTCTGCATTCAATACCGATGGATGTATCCATTTGAAAGGTCTTGTTCATATATTATCATATATATATATAGATATATATATATAAATTGAAGAACAACATCTGATTTATTTTGTAGATACTTACGTAAGTTGAAGAACAACGTACGAAATAAAGCCAGAGTTGAGGGTTCTATCTGCAATGCTTATTTAGTAGAAGAAGCATCGACATTTTGCTCTTATTATTTTGATGATCACGTAAGAACGAAGTTCAGAGATTTGCATCATGGTCAAGCGGAGATTAGGCACAAAGACTATCCAGATATGCTTCAAATCTTCAAGTAAGATGGCAGACCTTTTGGAAATATGTCAACGAGATATTTGGATAGTAGAGAATATGATGTTGCTCGTTTATACGTGTTGCTCAACTGTGTTGAAGTTGCAGACATTTACATGGCGTAAGTGTCGTGTTTTTCTCAAAAGTCATTGTTAATTATTATTATTGTTATTATTAACTAGGATTGTAAATATATGTTGATGTAGTTTATTCATCGATGATGTGAAAAGATCCAATCCAATGATCTCTAGCTCTGATATTCAAAGGTCGATTGAAAGAGGCTTCCCGCTTTGGTTTGAGGCATATGTGAGTGTTCGATGATTATTAGTAGGAAATATTTAATATTTAATATGTACGCTTAGTCATTCTAATCATTTTTACTAATAATAGGTCAAAGATCATACTAACAACATTGTGAATCCGCTCATATTGTCTCTTGCCAAATGGCCTTCATTTAATTAAGACGCATCGGGGTATTATATAAATGGGTACAAATTTCACACATTAGAACATGGGTCACAAATATCAACTATGAATAGTAGAGTGTGCATTAAAGGTGAAACTTATGGTACGTACACTCAAGAACTCGATTTTATGGGCAATTATTGGAGGTTTGTGAGTTGGAATATCCCGGCTACCAACGAAGACCACAACAATGTTTAGACGCGAGTGGTTTGAACCTTCACGATTGGGGTTATCAATTCATTCCGAGTACAAGTTGGTTTCGGTAAATTATACGCGAAGATATAACAAGTTCGAACCGCTTATCCTCGCCAATCAAGCCATTCAAGTATACTATTGTGCATATCCAAGTTTAAAACAATCTATGAAAGAGTGGTGGGAAGTATTCAAAATTAAAGTTCGATCTAATATGGAAGTCTCAGATGAGAGTTCTGCATCGATAGTACCTCCCCCTTTTCAAGAGGATGTATTTGGTTCGATTACTAATGTCGTTGTGGATGATGACACGACACTAGTTTATCCTGATGGTACACTCATAGACATTGAAGAGACATCGGATGATGAAGTTGAATTGTCAGAGTTAGAAGACAATCATACATTGGATGATGATGATGATGATGATGACGACGACGATGAATATGGTTTAAATTTATTATATAGTATGCACAAAAAACATTTTATTTTCTAGTATGCACACAAAACGTTATGATATGTATTATTTGTGAAATTTTAATGCAGCATTTTTTACCTTTGTTTGCACATGTCTCACAGTGGACGAGGTGCCTCGTCATCACGTTGGAGGCATCCAGGATCATATGCGTTGTCATCCTCACCTGCCGGACTCGAAGAAGGCATGGAGGCATTGTCTCACAGCCCCGTCCCCTCGAGCAGTAGTGCAGTACCGTCGAGAGAGGGGATGAAGAAGATAGCCATTGTGAATGGGTATGTTATCTATTGTATGTCTCAGTTAAAATAAATCATAATATTCTGATGTCTTTATTTCTTGTAAATTGCAGCATTTTGTGTCCGAGCAATGATATAGCCCGCGTGATTACGGAGTCATTCCGTAAATTCATGAATCACAACAGCTTCAATTGGAAATTGGTGCCTCAAGAGTTCAAGCAGATTTATTTCGATAAATTCAAGGTTCGTGTTGTTTATACTGAGTCATTTATGTTTTGACCTTTGACACCACCATATATTGTAATCATATATTTTTTCGAAATTTTTTATTGGGATGATACGATGGGCGAGGCCATGGTCTACTCCTACTTGGTGCGCAAAGGTCGTCGAACGCTATAAAGATCTTGTTCACAAGATCAAGCGGCGAAGGACTCGTCCAACCCATCTCGCACTTATCCCGAGCGAGATTGGGATAATCGGAAGCATATTGGGCTCGGACAGACGTTGCCGGCGCGCAAGGCCCGCAAGAACCGAATGTCCGAGCCGGATGGCGAGGGTATCGGGATAGTCAAACATCGGGTGGCTCACGCTCGCACTCGGTACGCGAGAGATTGTAAGTACTTCAAGTTTTAGATATAGTAAATTTATTTAAGAATCGTGATACTTGTTAATTATTTAATTTTTTACTTATTTATAGGCAAGAGGCGTGGAGTAGATATATCGAGGTCCAATGAGATGTATTCCAAAGGTATCATGCCACCGACGACGGGAGCTATCTGAGACGGAAAGCTCGTAGTATCGCGGTAAGTATATTCGTTAGCGCAATAACGAGCATTTAATTAAATAATAATTATACGAAATTATATTACAGAGGCAGGTTGAGGAACATGTGACTCAGTTGAGTCAATCTGGGGGGAGTGATGAGGCGACACCGGAAATTGATAGGACTCAAATTCTAAAAATATCCTGGGAGCTCCTCAAAGAAAAAGAATAGGATGTTTGAGTCGGTTCTATATCATGGACATACATTCGAGCGGCGTCGTCTCATTCGTAGAGAATGCCCAACTGCTGATTCCATAGCTTATCAACAACAACTATTGGAGATGGAGGCCGATTGTGTGGCGAAGCAATCGAGGCCAGATTGCAAGTCGAAGCGAGCAATACGAGGCCGAGTTGCAATCTGAGCCGAGCGCGAGATGACGTTGCCACGATTCGAGCTCGATTCGCAGGCCGCCAGAAGGCCTGAGCGCTTCACGGCCAGCCCCGCTTCCCCACCCTGTGATATCGCCCCGCTTCCCACCGTGATATCGCCCCGTTTCCCCCACCGTCATATTTTGGATTGTATTATGAAGAAACAAATACATTTTATTTGTAAAACTTATCATATGATTTAGAATTGTTTAGTTTGTTTGATATTATATCTTTTGAAATTGTTTTGTTTGAATTGTGTTTATGATTTAGAATGGTAATGTTTATTGTTTGGATTGTGTTTGTTTGGAATGTGTTTGTTTGGATTGTGTTTGTTTGAAAACATGTTTGTTGTTTGTTGTAAACGGCCGTCGAAAATACAAACAAAAACTGACTAGGTTTTCCACATTTAGCGACGGATTAGCGATGGATTTGCGACAGATCGTCAACGGATTAGCAACGTGAAATAACCAGAACAAACTGAAACTAACGACGGATTAGCGACGGATTAGAGACTATTCAACGGCGGATTTACGACGGATTGAGTACGTGAAATAAATAAATAAATCATATTTTATAACGACGGACATATATAGCGACGGATTGTCGTCGTATTAACGACGGAATGGCGACGGTAGTTTTTAGCTACGACTTCATGCCGTCGTTAAACCGTCGTTATTAACGACAGATTAGAGTCGTATTAACGACGGATTAGATATCAGACGACCGTTTGGAAGGTCGTCGATTAGCGACTGAAAAGTCCGTCGTTAATCCGTCCCTAAAAATTAACGACGGACTTAAATCCGTCGTTAGAAGTTTGCCAACCAGCTTTCCCACGACGTCATAATTCTGTCGCTAATCCATTTTAACGACAGATCCGACAGGATTTGCGACGGAATTTTCCGTCGCTATTCGCCTGTTTTTTTTTCCTTACAATTTTTTTACCAATTTGTTTCCTTCTTGTTCTTCTTTTAGAAAATGTTGCAACTTTCAAAATTAATAACAATAAAATTAATTGAATAATTTAATCAATAGGAGAAAACAAGGTGGTCGAGAAAATTGGGGGACTTGTGCATGGAGTTGTTATTTTTATTTTTTTGTTGTATAGTGCCTTAATATCAGAATATTAATTTAAAAGTCTCCAAAGAATTCATGTACTCTCATCACCTTCTTATCTAATCAAATTATACGGATGAAGTACAAATACAACATTGGTAATCGCCGCATAAAACCGTCCATATATAGGGGTGAGTTATTGTAAATATATTTGTTATCCTATAAAAATGAGAATAATGTATTTTTATGAAAGTTATTGCACAAAAAAAAATCATTCTTCATGGGATTCGAACTCAGATGGACACAATGTACTCATCAAACAAAGTTTTATTACCATAGATTTTCGCGATCTAATGACTGAAAATGGTTCTCATATTCTCACTTTAAATCAGGGCATTATTTGAACATTCTCATGTATATATATATATATATATGGGTGAATTATTATAAAACCTTTGTTATCCTATAAACGTGAGAATAATACCTTTTTCATGAAAATTACTAAACTAAACAAAAATATTTGAATTTTTTCTACTCATGGGAACTTCATCCCAGGTGGTGCACAATGCACTCATCCAACAAAGTGATGCATCATCGTAGATCATCACGATCTAATGGTTGAAAATGGTTCTTATGTTCTCATTCTAAATAAGGTTTTTATTTGAACCTATTCATATTCCTATATATATATATATATATATATATATATACATATGGAGTGGATCAAATGAGAACCACATCATTTTTTTGTGAACTCTGCGAACTGCAGATAAGAAGTTAAAGATGATGCATTAAAATAAAGATAGTTGTGCACAATGAAAACTTTCTAAAATTATTTTGTTGTACAATAATTTTAGAATGTTTTCCTTGTGTGCAACTTTATAGATTTTATTCATCAACTTTATACATATATGTATAGTTCTCAAGTTATCAAAAAAGATGAGTTTTCACTAGATCCAACCCCTATATATATATATATAATGGTTATGGACAATATCAATTCATGTTGTGCCGTAGTTCATGACTACATATGGTACATATTAAATTCATATGATTAATTAAATTTTTTATTAATAATTTTATTCTTGATTTTAGGGAGTTATTATAATCTAGTTTGTACAACAATAAATTGAGCAGAGTATATATTATACATGTGTTACAAATTATCTTGTGCGTGCAACAATCAACATTCCACTTTCAATACAAAAAAAAAAACTACAACACTTAATTCCACGAATAAAATTTATTTTGTGAAAAATTGGAAGAGACGTGTCAATCCATATAATTAAGGAAGGTGGTGAGATATATAGGTGATGGTGTATTTCTTTTTCCATTTTTAAGCCTTATCCGTAAATCACAATAAATAATGGTTAACATCATCAATTAATTTCAACTTAATATTGACCATAAATTTGGGTTTGATCTATGGTTATGAATTATGATACATTCTTATTTCTTATATATATAAGTATTCTCACAGAAACAATCTCATATATATATATATATATATATAGGATTAACGTGATAGCGCCTCATTACCATGTCTCGCCTTTGGGTTATCTTTCCCATACTTGGTTTAAACACTAGGAATAGCCTAGCTTGTTTGCACATCTCATTGATTATAATCAATCGATTCTCTATATCATTGGTTTAACCAACGTTTCAAGTATTCGGAATTAAATCCGCTCCAGCATAGTCTTATTGTTTTAGGGATGAAACGAGAACTTATTAACTGAGATATTATCATTCCTCACATATTCATCAATGATTCTCATCCACTTCTATACTTTAGATATGTCCAACCTATTAATGAGGTTATAAGGACAACAACTATCTCAAGGATAAGTTGTAATCTTTCTCACTATAACATAATGAGAGGAGATTATATCCCAATGATATCATATACTTTTCTTTACTTTTACTCTTGTAATCAATGCTAAAGAGTATCTCGCTTATGACTTAATCATCATACGCTCATGTGGAGGTATAACTTTACTGTTATTGGTATTGGGAAAGCCCATCAAGGGTCGATCCACCTATGTGTATCATAAAATATATCTCGTCTCATCGAGAACTTCTTTACATCATATCTTGATGTCTATCACTTTACTGATCGGATACTTTTAGTTGACATGATACGTCAATCTACGTCATACTTATTGGCTTCATGGATTGAAGAAAATTGCATTATAACAACTTTCAAGAGGTATAGTTTCATAATTCAAGATGACAACTTTGAAGGTTTGAATCGACATGTTCTCTGAACTGAATAATTGGGAGATAGGGTCCGAAGACCAGAATAACGAGTACTGAGATTTCTTAGATCATATGGGATGGCCAGGCCCGTCACAAATACTTTCTCAGTCACATGAAGGTTTGGTTTCAAAAGAACGCTTTATGAAATTTTCTGACTGTAGACTTCTTTCAAAGGAAGTGAGAATTCAATTGATATCTCAATCGAAGATAGGTCATAGAGTTAAACTCAATAACAGAATTTTGGGCTATGAATAAGGTTTGAAACCTTATACAACTCATTTTAGTTGTCATCAAAGATTCTTATGTATACTTATGTTAAAGTTCTTCTTGAACTATTGGAAATCTTGCTTTCTAGTAGCACTCTAAGATTCCTGTCGCACTGTAGAGTTCTCGTTCTATATACGTCGCATGATCAGTATCAACTGTTTCTTTGATCACATTCTTATTTTGTTTCTAACGAGAAAGTCATAGTCAATTTGGATTTCCGTCATACGTGAACATCCAAACGAAAGACTATACTCATGTCACTGTAATATAGTGACATTCATTATCTCTAAATCATCATTCTCGTCTTTGCTCTTTAACTTTCTGTTCTTTGTTCTCGTTATTCAGCTCGAGATTCTCATTTCGATCTCGATTTTGTCTCATGACAGACTAAAATTCTCATAGTTCTCTTTCTATGTTCTTTCGCAAAAGAAATCATGCGACTTAAACAGTCTATGTTCTTTTGGGATAACATACCCATCATCAAAATAACTGGAAATTTCAGAACCATCAACATTCATAACATATCTTTTCCATAATATTCATGCTCATTGAATTTCACAAATTCAAAGATTTCACTTTAGACATAGCAATGTCAACACTTTCTCATATAACATCATCATAATATAATCATATGTTGGTAATGAACCAACAACTTTCATAACATAAATTCTCATTGAATTTCATGAATTCAAAGGTTTCTCTTTTGACATATCAATGTCAATGCTTTCTCATATCACTTTCAACCCTTCACAACATAAAACATCATTGCAACATTTGTAATTACTTCCACTTTCAACAATCCTCATAACTTTCATTTCTTGAAAAATCATTTCAATCATCATTCACTACTTTTATTCTCGAATATCTTTCATAACTTTCATTTTTTTGGAAAATATCGTTTTCCATGTTTAAACTTTTCATTTCAAAATTTTGAGAAGAGGGCATTTACTTTCAAACTCTTTCATTTTCAAAACTGAGAAAATCATTTTCCTAACGCATATCAAATCCTTTAAGTTTTCCATGAATACGCAGTCTCATACCTGCATATTCTTGGAATCCTTTGAGCTATCCTTGAATATGCAGTCACATACCTACATATTCTTGGAATTTCTTTTTATTTCAAAAAACTTTCATTTTATTGAAAAAAATTATTTCACTTTAATAACCTCCACTTTCAAACTTCTCGTTCTTATTTTCAAAACTTTGAGAAAGTCATTTACCTCTTTCCCGGTTGAGCTTGATGTGATGGAGTGTTGAGCATAGTCAGCTGGTCTCTAGAAGTCTAGTGACTCAATCTAGACTTAACTTTGAAATGAAATTTGGGTTCAAGGAACGAACTGCTCTGATACCACTTTGTAACAGCCCGCTAACCCAAAGTACGGATTAGCAGGGTCTGTTACTAATGACGGAGTTAAGTAATGAATAACGACATGGAACACTGAATGGTGTGACATATATCGGGAATATTTCTGGAACTTCATGGGTTTAGGGTTTAACAAACATAACATACATATGACCTCCTAATCTAGCAGCGGAAAACATGTGAAGTACACATGTGACGATGTGTATTCAAGGTTCTACTATCAGCAATAAATGACCGACCGCCAACACCGCTCCATCCCATCTTATTTCAACCGCACATTTAAAACAAACATGCGGTCGAGTACAAATAATGCACTCGGTGGGCTCATTGCGTAAACATTTTATCAAATTTAAATTACATCGCCTTTACGGTAAGACATGCGGTTTTATTGAAAGACTCATGCTTACTAAAACATTTTCTTTCTCAAAAACATCGCTGCAGCATTTTCTCCGTATGTATGATCCATATCACATTTCACATAACTGCTCATAACAGATCTCACGCCGTAAGTAGCTCGCTTCTACAGACGCCGTGACCGTCAAGATGTTGCTAACGGCTCACAATCACATAGCTGTGAATTTCGCATCGATTAGATGCGATCGTCAAGATGTTGCTATCGCACACGGTCACTTTATGGTGTACACCGGTCCAGTTAGAATGCGATCTAGCCAGACCGAATTCAACCTCCGTGCTAGAATAGACTAGAATTCATCCTCTAAAGACAGACCGAATTCATTCTATAAAATTGGGAGCGACCCGGTTGGGAGCGACCCAACAATCAGATCTCTTTCTCATCAGTTGGGGAACACCCAGCAACTGAAGTCAATTGGCGAACCAACAGCTCGATAGGATTCATACACAAAACGTAAACACTTTGGGCAGGTAATCATTTCATAATCATTTCTCAACAAAAGTACTGTAAATAAATACTTTTCATTTGCGGAAAGCAAGTAAATAAAAGGGTTTTCGAATAAAGCCCACCTGGTATACGTAGGTCTTTTTATGGGCTCTCCTTTCTATGTCTCTGCTCAAATTCACGTTCCACCTTAATGTAAGAACTATTTTAGTACATTGGTCACGTTTCGATAGAGACGAACATCGTCTATAACGTCCTATGCATCAAATAAGGCTAACGTCGGACTTATTTTGACGTATCCTAATCAAAATGATGTCGATTATGAAATCGCTCATCATATAAGAGATATTCCATCTCTTTAGCACATAATGTACGTTTTAATGTACTTACGTAACGTAAGTTACATTGTTACTAGACGTACTACGTCACATTGATCACGACATCGAATTTCGCATGCGATTTGACCTTGATCAACGTTTTTGGTCAACGATTTTGACTTGATCAACATTTAGTCAATATTTTGACTTTGGTCAATAATTTTGACTTCAAAGTCAACATTTTGACTTTTTTCAATTATATATATATTTTCGAAATTAATGCATAATTCTTGTTCTAAAAATTCACATAAAATCATAATATTCTTAAACCATCATTTTAGGACATATTATGTAATTATACGTAATAAAATAAATTTATAACATTATTATCCTTAAACTATAGTTTTCGGTCACTTTAATTTAATAAGTAAACATTTTTCAAAAATCCCAATAAATTCACATAACACATAATCATTTATAAGTATCCTAGCTATAACATAATTTTTATTAATTATGAACTATTCAATAAAATTTACTATAGTCATATTTTCGAAAAAGTGACTTAGGTCAAAATAATTTTTAACAAATCCAATAAATTCATACAACACTATATTATGAATCTACACTATCAATATGCTATGATAACACTTAAACATGGATTATATCACAACATAATATCATGTGTTATAATTTTTGAAAATTATAAACTTAGGTACTAAAGTTTTCCAAAAATTCTACATAAATTCATATAAGCATAATTAATACTCTAGATCATGATTCCATGTTCAAGTCAACAATTAAAATTCATAATCATCAACATCTCATGGTTACATATTTTCGGTCCTTTTTCAAAAATTAATATCATGCTTAATTTTGTGATATAATTATAGTACATACTCAATATCATCATATAAACATGATTTCTACACACTTTAGCATATGAGCATGATTTTCGAAAATCATCATAAACAAACTAAGCTTATATCATGAATTCTAACGGATGAAAATCGAAAATTCTAGCATGTATACGAAGCTCGTAACATTTCTAACCTTTTAATCGGCGTCGATTTTTATCGGCAACGTTTTTCTATCTAAGATTTGGGAAGAATATGTGATGAACTCTCTAACTTTCTCTCTATTTTTTTTTCGGTGGTTATGGTGTCAAATGGAAGAGAAGTGGATCTTACCTGATATTTATAGACATTATAGGATAACCCACTTGCAAGACTTTAAAAATATCTTATGCAATTAATCATAATATTTGCATTCTTATCCTCCAAGTTTTCGACCCACTTGCAAAGGTTTAGATAAGATTTTAACTTAATCAAGTCATACTCTAGTATTAACATATCTTATCTCATTATTTTCGTTCATATGGTAATTGCTAGAGAAAAATTTTATTTTGTTTCCCACTTGCCATAGCTCACGGCAACAACATGAATTAAAAAGAAAATTTTTCATTCCATTCATACTTATGCATGGTTTCGGTTATTACATAGTGTAGAAGAATAAATTTTATTTTTATACTATTATATACCTTGATAATACTTTAGGAGAAGATCAATTTTGAAGAGTCAAAGTTTTACACTATGCTTTTAATTAGGTTCACATTTGTTCACACTATAGTCAAAATTTTCGCCTATGTCTAGACAAAGGCTAGAGTTACTTGTTTCAATTGGTAACTACTACCATGTTATCTCTTAATAATATCTAGGTAACATAATCATAACATAGAATTAATTAGAGCTTGATATTTTAATCATTTTCACACTACAACATGCTAATTTTTCGGCACTTTTCACATAAATGGCCTCCCACTTGTGCAACTTGATATACCACCTTATCTTATCCTTAATAATATTATATTAATATAATAATTATGATACATCATCAATTGGATAAGAATTAAAATTAATTAATGCTATATGTATGCATTTTCGAAAATTATAGGTCTCAATTGCTAAACATGTTATTTTATTGTAACAATTAGCTAACACATAGTTATGTGACATATTATAAATCATAGATAATGAATTTATTCATAGAAAAATACTTAGAACACTTTTTCGAACTCAAAACCCTAATTTTATAAATTAGGGTTTTCGAAACCACTATATATGGTTCATTCTATTCTTAAATTTTCTAGCATTATTTTGATGATAAATAATGCTCTTATATCATAAAATAATTATAGGAATTTGAATTTTATAATTCCATGATCATTTGTCCAAATTATCGAATTTTCTCCAAACGTAGACGTTTAAAACGTCTCAAAATATTAATAGTTGATTCTTTTCTAAAACGTTCGTAAATAAGTTGGAATCGCCTTATTCACTTCTATAATGGTAGGGAATTTTAATCCTAAGTCTTAATGCTTAGAAAAATATCGTAAAGCTTAACTGTCGAATTTTGTCGACGTTAGAACTATACGTTCGAAGGAATAGCAGAAACTGCATTCCCTAATTCACTAAGTGTCAGTGAATATCACACAGAAATTATCAAATTATGCTTAGTCAACATTAAGCATTGACTGATTAAGATTTTAATTATCGAGGCTAAAACCCTAATTACGATTTATATTATCGTAATTAAGCATTTAAAACTGCGGGATATTACAATAACGTCCCACTTTTTGCTTGATTTAATTTGTTTTATATAATTTACATTGAATTTGTGAATATTTGGTATGCTCGATTTTTTTTTGTTATTGTTGTTGGACTTGAGGGAGTCTGTAGTTGCGTCCCTAGCTAGAAAACGAACTTTAAAATTTATTCTAGTGCCTTCAAATATTACTTTACAGATATGTGCTAAATAATAAAATAAATTTTGGACTTATGAAATTATCAAATTATATTATAAAGTTTGGGATTATGTAAGTATCAAATTATATTATTTATTCTCAAATTGGGCTTTGTAGAATATTAATTTATTGAACCCTAATTTTATTTTTTATTTATTTAGAATTAAGATTTAATTAATAAGAATTCAAATAGGATTACTATATATATATATAACACAAATTCCTTGTCAAGCATTTACTTTCCAATAATCATTAGCTTTGAAAACTGAGGCATGTTTGATGTTTCTATTCTATGTGATTCATCAAATAGTTATTATTATTATTATTATTATTATTATTATTATTATTATTATTATTATTATTATTATTATTATTATTATTATTATTATTTTGAATGAGATTTTCTTTAGATAATAGTCTTCCAACATAAATGAGGTATATCATCTTCTAGGTAGTGGTATTAGTATAACAAAAGAGTTTAATTTTACTCCTAATTAATAATTGGTTTTAGGATTATATCATTAAATTATTGATTGAATTAGTAAACCAAATCTAAATTACGAAATGGCTATTGTCAGCGTTATCATTTTTTTGTTTATTTAAGTTTGTGTTGATGTTAATTAAATATCCACTGTATCTATTTTATTTTGAGTGGCCGAATGAGCTTGGATATTTTATTAGTGAGATGAGTTAACTAGTTTGAGTAATATTAACTATAGTATTAATTTGTTAAGTTTGGGTTTGAAATTTATATTTTGGTTGAAGTGTTTATTGGGAGTCGGTTTCTTTTGGATTAAATAATAAACCGAGAGCTTCTATAAGTGGTTTAATACCTCGATTTTTAGTCTTAAATAAAAGTAGGGTATTTATTTATTTTCTCAAAATAATGGTCTATCAACTTTTTAATAATATTTAGTTTTGTTTAAGAAATTGCATTTAAGATTTCTTTATAGGCCCTTATAAGATTATTTGTATTTATTGATTTAGATGCGGTGCAACTAGGACCATCGTCCCAAAATTTGAGTTGATTTTGATTTGTTGTGCTCGACAAAACATTGTGGGTAAAATTTTCTTTAACTTGCAAATATGTGATTTGGAATAAACATATTTATTGTGGGTAAAATTGTGGATGAAATTTTCTTTAACTTGCAATATGTGTTTTGGAATAAACATATTTATAGTGGGTGAAGTTTTCTTTAACTTGCAAATATGTGATTTGAAATAAACATATTTATTGCGGTGAAATCTTTTTTAACTCGCTAAAACCTATTTTGGAATTTCATATTGACACGTAGAATAAAGCATGTTTATTTTGTGAAAATTAAATTGGTTTGAAAAATATTCTTTTATGTCCAACGTGTATATCGCGGTTTGAATTGTGATACGATACTTATTGCATGCGGTGAGCATGCAAGTGGAAAGCCGTGACGGTGAGTCATTGGCCATGTATATATCCTATGCCAGTAAGGCATGATTCTTAAGCCGGTGAGGCTAAGCCTTGATGGTGAGTCATTAGCTACGTATATATCCTATGCCATGAGACAGGATTTTAAGTCGGTGAGGCTAAGCCTTGACGGTGAGTCATTAGCTACGTGTATATCCTATGCCGGTGAGGTTAGATATGATTGCATGCGGTGAGTATGCAAGTGGACATTGCTGGTGAGGCTGAATATGATTGACTATTACTTTCCTGCGATGTATACACGTTTGGACAAAAATAATGATATTTCGTGTTCCCCACCACTGAGTACGTTTTTGTGCTCACCCAATTTTATCTAAAATATTTTCAGGTCAGTGATCGTGGAGCGGCGTGACGGTGTGAGTGTGCGTAGTGTTGTTATGTCGTTTTAGTTCCTTCTAAAACTTGTGCTATTTTGTTTAATTTCTTTTTCTTTATTATCGTTGTTGGATTTGAGTTATTATGACTCCAACTTATCTCATGATATTAGGTCTTGCGTTAAATTATGAATTTAGGTGTTACATTCTCAGGAAATAAATAAAAATAATGCAGAAAAGATAAAAGCAGCCGTTATAATGAAGTAAAAGAAGGGTAACAAGAGAAACATAAAAAAAGTGATAATATTCCAATGTATAGACTGTGCTTTGCCTTTTGATTCACTGGGTCATCCCTTTTTCTCACAAAATAATTTAGATCATTTATTGTATTTTAGTACGATATCACCTATTATATTTATGAATGATGAATACTTAATATTATGATTTAGAATTTATATAAGAAAAATATACATCATAATATTTGATAATTCTATCATTATTATATGTCCTCTATCTATATATTCTATCTATATATGTAATAGAGAATGTAATAAAATATCTCAGTTGCAAGTTTTCAGATTTAGACTTGCCAAATAAAATATTGTCAAGTATGATTGTTTAATGAGTTGAAGTTAGTGGTATTTAGTGGTTGGATCGTAAATATAGCCTTTTTCTATGTATTTACAAGTTGAGTCGAGTTACTTCTTATTCGAAATGCATCAAATTAACTGTTACGAGTTCTCATCAACTTAAGAAAAAAACAAAAGAAAATTATTTAAATTCGAGTTCAAATTTTTCATGTGCTGTCAATCATTTCATGATTGAGTTCAAAATGTGATTCGCTAGTTCTTTTTCTTTTTCTTCCTTTTTCTTGTAAGTTGTAATGACTTTTTCAAGTTCTTTTAGGTCGTTTATTAAGGGTTTTATATAATATTACAAGTTTCTAATTAATTTTAATAAATAATAAATTAATATACTATTTTTATTCATCAATAATAAATGTCCTCTACAGATTATAAGAAACCTACAAGATATAGTTAAACTAATTCATACTCCCTGCATCCCTAATTTTCTTTCTGAGAATTTCCGTATGAATTTTAATAAAAATTATTAAATGTATTGTGAGTGGAGTAAGTGTTCCACATTAGTATAGTATTAAATTAATTAGCGATGGACCATATGTGATATAAAGTGTAAATAAGTGGTATTGATGAGGATAAGAAAGAAAGATACTGGTGGGTCATAAGTAGTAAAAAGATAAATAAATGGTATTGTTGAGAGTAATAGGTAGAAAGAATTCTCTAAGATAGTTTTCATAAATGAAATAAGAAGAAGTTTGAAAAACGTACCAAAAAATTAGGAAAAAAATTGAGGGATAGAGAGAGTATATAACTATTAAGCTTAGTGATGTGCTCAACGAATTTGGGTTGAACTAGACTATTTAATATGAGAATGACCAGTACATAATATTCACAAGGAACCACACTAAAGATGGTGAAACTCTCACACTATAAGGAGTCGCATTGAAAATGATGAAACTTTCATATGACAACTGCTAGGACTTGATATTTGATTCTTACACCAAATCTACTAATTTTTAATCAAATGAACTAAACTCATGGAGGCTAATTCTTCCTAATTATAATAAGATTCGTCGAGGCTAACTCGTCCTAATTATAATAAGATTGGTTCGCAGCCTTATAATGTTTTTAATGAAGTTATAAGTTTTGAAGTTATTTATATTTTCAAATATAAATTGCTTAGAATGGTTCCCGGCATGTTATGGAAAGTACTAGCTAACATTTCATTAGAATTTTCAAAATTTTGAAATTTGTTCTGATCTATCATTTTATAAAGTTTTATTTCATGATATTGCTTTTTTTCAAAGTTAAAAATTTATGATATTGTTATATTTGTAGATTTATGCAACTGAATTTTTTTACTTGAAATAGTTTTTGACATTGTACCCGCAAAAAGATAATATTAATATTCTTAATAATATATTTTATATTATGAAGTTAATAAAATTTAAAAATATGTGTATTATATATAATCATAAAATTAGAGCATGTATAAACAAAGTATAAATTTAGAATACAAAATAAAACTTGATAATGTGAATAAGAATGAACCAACACCATTTTTATATATAAAATTATGACAGTGCTGCCTGTCGTCCATATATAAACAAATAAAGAATAATGTCGCTCGAAACCCCCAAACTTTAATTGAAAAAGCCAGTCCACCACTATTTAAACCACCACCACAGATCTTAGGCGTCAGACTCCTTCTCCTCCGCCGGCAGTCCGAAAGATCAAGGAAATGGGTTTCCTATTCTACGCAATTAAAGTGCCCAAAGTCATCACCATAACCTTCTTCCTCAACCTAATCTCCCACGCCCACTACCTCTTCATCGGCGCCCTCACGCATCTCGGCCTCTACAAGCAGCCGCCAGCGGAGGAATCGCCAGACTCCGGCGCCGGCCTCAACAATTACATCCTGATACTGGACAGATCCTCCCCCTCGCTCGTCCCGATCCCGGTCAACGTCGTCACCGCCGCAATCAAGAACCGGGTTCCCGTAATCGAGTACCAAGAATTCCTTCGCCGCGGCGGAGGAGACGAGGGGAATTCCTCCGGCTGCGGCGAGAAGGGGTGCAGCATATGCTTGGAGTGTATAGAAGGGCGGGATGAAATCAGAGAGCTGTGCAACTGTAGGCATTTGTTTCATAAGGAGTGTTTGGACACGTGGATTGATGAGGGGCAGGTGACGTGTCCTTTGTGTAGGTCGATGTTGTTGCCTCCCAGAGTAAATCTTCTCAGATGTAATCAAAATCCAGATTCATAGTTTTTATATTGGTGTGATGTGTTAATCTGTTGGTAGTTTTGAAATATGTATTTCATCACTTTAGTTTGAAGTAGTAGTAGCTAATTCCATGTCAATTTTCTTCATTTGGTAGATTAAGAAGGTTATTTGGTTGCGAAGATGTGAGGCTTGAAACACTAATTTAAGTGTGCAACTGAGCAGAGAGAATCAAATATTTATTTGATTTATCCAACCAATTAGGAAAACTCCATTAAATGTGTGTATATATAAGGGAGGGTTAACGTGAAAACCATTTTTATCGTGAGAACGTGTAATCAAAACGATAAATTATTAATGAAAGTTGATGAATTATTTGGAAAGTTATTGAATCTACAAAATAAAATTTTCGCCTCATGATTCGACTCGGGTGAAAATCAATTTTGAATTCATCAACTTTCTCAACGGATTCATCAACTTTCATCGAATTCATTTGGTTCTTAATTTTAGAATAAGAATGGTTCTTATTTGAATCAAACTATATATATATATATATATATATATATATATATATGTTTGGACGATGAGTGCATGTTGTATCTTTTGAATTTTCTTGACTAGGAATGAGTGTTAATGGATCGTGCCTTTTTTCAAGAAAGCTGTTTCACTCCATTCTTCATTATAAAATTCGATAAAATTATCTCTGCCGACTCTTTCAACCTCAATTTGTTACCTAGGTCATAAACCCAACTTCTATATTTTTAATTCAGTTTTATAGTGTCATGTCTAACTTTTTGAAAATTTCTAATTTTTATTCTTTTTTTTTCTACCCGATAAATTCAACTTTCAACTTTTAACTAGGTTTCACTAAAATATATATGACTTTATATATCTATATATGTTACTAATATTAAGGCTGACAATTCGTGCGTATCGGGTGGTTATCGTGTCGACACGATAACGACACGATCTGATAAGATCAAACACAAACACGATCCGTTAAGGATCTGTCCGACATGAACACGAACATGACACGAAATGCACTGACACGGACACGATACGAACACGAATATGACACGATTTTTTCCGTGTTGACACGACACGATAACGACACGACACGAAACAATAAATTTAAATCAAAATTAGAAAATAAAAAATAAAAAATATATAACATATAATTAAATTAATATTAAATATATTAAAATATTATCGAATTATACTGAAAACGACACCGAACCATTACACGAACACGAATGCAACACGAAAATTATCGGGTTACACGAACACGACACCGATCCGACACGAACACGACACGAAATTATCGTGTCGACATGATAAGGACACGAACACGATAAGGCTGAACATTAATCCGTTAATTTCGTGTGTGTTCGTGTCGTGTTCTCGTGTCGTGTCGAAAATTGCCAGCCCTAACTAATATCCATATTTTTAATTATAAATTGAATAATTTAATAAAATAATTAATTCTTTCATAATTTTAATTATAATTAATAATTATAATTTAATAACTAAAAGTTACATTAGTAATTTTTTGCCCATTTCGATTTTTGCAATGGATTAAAATCAATTAATATATATATATATATATATATATATAGGGTTAGTTCAGTGAGAACTCATCTTTTGAGAACTTGAGAACCATGATAAGATGTTGAAGATAATGCATAAAGCAAGATAAAGTTGTGCATATAACGAAAACTTTATAAAATTGTTGCACAACAAAATAATTTTAGAAAGTTTTCGTTATGCACAACTTTATACCGCTTTGCATCATCTTCAACGACATCGTGGTTCGCAGTAGTCGCAAAAAGATAATGATTCATGTGATCCATTCCCATATATATATATATATATATATATATAAACCTTTGAACAATCGTAACTTGATCGTTTTAAATCCTACTTAATGATTTTTATGTCAAATAAATCTTGTTGCGAACTATAAAATAGGAAATTGAAAAATTGAAAAAAAAAATATCTAAAACTTATTTTTACAAAAAAATGAAAAAAAATCATAAATAAGAAAGTTATTAAAAAAAAGAAAAGAAAAAAAGTTTGTCTCAAGTGCTTTAACCACGTGAGCGTGTTATGCACGCGCCAATGACAAACGCAGAAGACAGCCCCACATTGTTGGTGAAGGTGGCTTCCAACTTTGAAAGTTGTATCTGGCTTTCAATCTTTTGATTTCAGTTTTGAAAGTTGCATCGGCTTTTGTCTTTTTTTTTTTTTTTTTTTTTTTCAGAATGAATACGTAAATTTTAAAAATTTGTTTGTCTTTTGCTTCCGACCTTTGTAACATCATAGGCATACATTTATCACACACTTTCATTAGACGACCATAGCCCCACCGGTTAAAATTTTGAACCACAACCACATATTGAAAACCATACGTTATTCTCTGTCACATGCCTTATTACAGTTTTGATATGACATTAATCTACACCAAAAAATCAAGACAAACACTTGCGCGCGCGCGTACGCGACGCGCACAAGTATTTGTTATTTTTTTATTTTTTTTTATTTTGTTTATTAATTTATAATTAGTGTTTATTAATTTATAATTAGGGTTTATTAATTCAAAATTAAGGTTTATTATTCAAAATTAGGGTTTATTAATTCAAAATTAGGGTTTATTAATTAACAAATAGGGTTTATTAATTCAAAGTTAGGGTTTATTAATTCAAAGTTAGGGTTTATTAATTCAAAATTAGGTTTATTAATTCAAAATTAGTTTTATTAATTAAAAATTAGGGTTTATTATTCAAAATTAGGGTTTATTAATTCATAATTAAGGTTTATTAATTAACAATTAGGGTTTATTAATTCAAAGTTAGGGTTTATTAATTCATAATTAGGGTTTATTAATTCATAATTAGGGTTTATTATTCAAAATTAGGGTTTATTATTTTCAATTAGGGTTTATTAATTCAAAATTAGGGTTTATTAATTCAAATTAGGATTTATTAATTCAAAATTAGGGTTTATTAATTTATAATTAGACTTTATTATTCAAAATTAGAATTTATTAATTCAAAATTAAGATATATTAATTTAAAATTATATTTATTAATTTAAAATTAAAGTTTATTAAATTAATTAACTTTAATTAGATTTAATTAATTAATTAAAATTAATTAACTACTTAATTAAGATATTAACTAATTAATTAAATAAAGTGGTCTCACTGTGCGCGGGCGCGCACAGGAGACCACCTCAAAAATCAATCAACAAGAATAGAATTTACAAACCTACCAAAGGTGCAAATATTGGTAAACAGTACAATGTTTTCAACTATATTCATCCAAAATTTGTTAGAGCTTTTGTTGAATAAAACAACTTGAAGCAAGAATATACAATTTATACCAGTTTTTGGCTTCCTGCATACTGCTACATTTGTTTGGTATTGGTAGAGAGGTGGTGTGTGTCATACCCCGTCTTTCTCAATAGGATTAAAATGACTTTCGAACTTAGAATTTAAAATGATTCGTGCCCAATGAAAGAAAACTTTTAAATTCCAATAAAAAGAATTTATTTAATTAAATATTATGAAATGAGTACGAGAATTATTATATATAATATAATAATCGAAAATGATTTATATATATACTTATAAATCATTATATCAATAATATTATGCTAATGTTTAATTATTAATTCATAGTCTTAAGGATCGAACATTGAGCCCGTAAGAATAAATTGTTTAATGGGCTTTAGGTTGACAAGATCCAGAGAAAAGCCCATTAGACAACCCCAAACCCTACACTATACAAACTTCTCCTTCTTTGAACCCTAACTACAAATCCATTCTCTCCTCACTCAACAAGAAAACTCCAAAGGTTTAAACTTTAACCTTCTATTTCATTTTAATGTGTTCTATTTGATGTGTGTGCGTGAGTTTTAGAGAAGGAGAAAATGAGTTTGTGTATATATGTGTGTGCACTGTCGTTTGTATGTGTGTGTTTTGCTGTGTTGATTTCGTGAAGAAAAGAACCAGAGAGAGGGGGGAGAGTGCCGAGAGGGTGAGGGCGAGGAGGAAGGAGATCGACGGCGAGTGGGTGTGCGACGGCGTGTCGCCGTCGCGTGCGTGTGTGTGCCCGCGGCCGTGTGCGTGTATGTGTGTGTGCGTGGGTTGACAGAGACGAGAGAGAGGCTGGTGGCTGGGCGACGCAGTGGACGTCGAAGTCCGACGTCGGCAGCGGCGGTCTCGGCCGTGCGTGTGCATGCGTCGTGTGTGTGCGCACTGTGCCGTCGTGCGTCGGCGTGTGTGTCGTATACGTATGTAGGTATACAGTAAGAAGGGAGGGGCGATGCTGGCGCGACGACAGCGTCGTCGGATCTGTGACGACGACAACACTGCGTGCGTGTGTGTGTGTGTGTTGTCTCCGCGTGTGTGTGTGTGTTGTGTGAGTGCCGAGAGAGTACGAGAGAGGAGAGAGGGTGAGAGAGAAAAGGGAGATGAAGAGAAAAGAGAAAAAAATGGGTCTTATTGAAATTGGTCATTGGCGTGACCACAAGCTAGCCGAAAAGCAATAGGAAAAAGTGGTAGGGAAGAAATAGGTTTAGGGTCTTCAAAGAGGGGGCTGTCTTATTTTGAGTTGGGTTCATTTTTTTTAATTCAAAGTGTTGGGCCTTCTATTTTTATTTTAATGTATAGGGCTGAAATATATTTAAATAGTTGGGCTGGGTTTGTTTTAATTAAAGGTGTTGGGCTGTCTTTTATTTAAATGTTGGGCTGTTTTAAATTTTTGAATGAGTTGGACTGGGTTTATTTTTATTTAACTGTTGGGCTGTTTCAAAAAAAAAAAATGATTGGGCTTTGTATTGTGGGCCGAAATGATTTAATGTTGGGCTGATTTTTTATTTTAAATTATGGACTGAGTAGTTCTATTTTATTGTTCTGGGCCTTATGTGTTTGGGCCGAAATTAATTGTTGATGGGCCTTTGGAATTAAAAGAAGTGGCCCGAAAATAATATTTGGGCTCCAGTGAATTTAAATAATAGTTGGGCTTAGATTTAATTAATGATTGAGCTTTAAATTAATTAATGACTAGACTTGCTTTAATTAATTAAATCCTTAGACTTAAATTAATTAAATAAATAATGTTTAACTTTGAGACTTAATTAATTAAATTATATTAAGTCTAATTAAATAAATAATTAACTTAAACTTAAACATAAGTTTTAATTATTTAATTATGGTAAGTTAATTAATTAATTAATTAATTGCTATTAAGTTTAATTAATTAATTGATTAAGTTAAGGTTAAGTCCATGTTTAAGTTACTTTATTTATGATTATGACCTATTTAATTAAATTAATTAAGTTAGAATATTTAATAAATTAAATTATGTTAGACAAGCGCATAATGTGAGAATTTTATTATGTGTTATATTAAGCAAGAATCTTTAATATATGCGAATTTAGAATGTATGTCAATTGCATTATACTTTTGTAAAAAGTATTTATCATAAGAAGATTATGAAAGTAAATGGGTTTTTAAACGAAAGGTCGAATAAGGGTATTGTTGGTGCCCTTAGCCGATATATACTAGTTTTTAAATTTAATTATATTTTGAAAACTCGGGCTTAACGAATCATAAGTTAGTATCATACTTTACTTGAACTTAAGGCTAACTTTTTCGAGACCTATTAAGATTAGTGCTTCTTGTAGGTTTTGTCGATAAAGGGATTAGCGTTGCTTTCCGAGACGCTGCACTATAGTGATTTAAATCGAGCTTTGTCCTATCAAGGTGGGCTTTATTTACAAAAGTATATTTGAGTTATATGCTCTGATATTTCATGAAATGCAAACTGCTTATCCAATAAAATGTTTTTGTGCGCTCTACTCTGTTTAAGGCTCGTAATTGTATCGATCGAGATTCTCTTTTAAACTTAATATGTTAATTGAGAATTGTGTACACTAGTTAGCTGTTTCGGTAGGTTAATCTCCATCGAACACTAACAAAATCATGAGGCGTTATAAGGGTGCTTGTCTGGATGCGTTCCGAAGTACGTTATGAAATTATGAATTTATCCGGGTTACGTCCCCGATGATAATAATGGGGGCATGTGATCCGACGGTGGCTAGAGGTCCGGGATCAAAGCGAGTAACAGAAGAGTCGTGACAATGGGCTCAATAAATGAAATATTTTTGCATGCTTAGAAGTGGTTTCTCTTTTAAAACCTTCTAAGTCGTGTTATCATGATTGAATAAATTGCTTTTACGAATTTATGAAACGTTTATAGAAAATGCATGTCCACTGAGTACATTAGTATTCAGCCCAAATGTTTTCAAATGTTTTCAGGTTGATCAATGGGCGCTGACGGAGCAGAGCTGAGATTAGAGTTCACTCCGTATTTTGACGGATTATTTCCGTATTTAGACTTCCGCTGATGAACTAGCTCTAATTTAATTTTTCCTTCTTGTCTATGACTTGAATTGTACCTTTTGATGATCTTAGACTCTGAATCCTTGATGTTTAGTATTTTGACGTATATTGGCTATTAGAAGCACGAAACTAAACTTGTGATCCTGAGGATAATTATTGTTTTGTTTGGATTACGTCATTCGATGTCTTCCATTTTCATTTCGGAAGCTATTCCCAAATTCTAAGGGTTTATTGCCTTGATCATTCGAATCAATTTTTACCTTATATCTTTTCGCATTTTTATTAGTTGCGTCTCGATTCTGAGCTTCCATTATATTAGGAATTGGGCCGTGACAGAGTGGTATCAGAGCATAAGTTTTCTTTCGTGTCTCTGACCGCCAAAATCTTTTCATGTTCTAGAATAGTATCTCTAGATTTCCTGTAATCTCAGTGACTCTCAGCTTACCGTCACGCCAACTGATCAACAAAGGTATGATTTAAAAGTTTCAAAGTTGGACTATGAAATGATGTACGCCATTGATGAATGTTGCCATGTGAATTACAAGTTATTTTCATATGTTGATTTGTGAATTGCATAATTGCTTTCACATTGTTATTGTGAGTCATTGTACTCAAATAGCTAAGTTTATTGTCGTGTTAGGGTCAACCCGAACCCTTAACGACCCAAATGAATTTGATTGTCGAATTGGATTGTCAAACCTTTTCGATCATGCATGAGACTTTTGGAACCTACATGACAATAGGTTTCACAAAAACGAAAATGGTTGATGAGATATTTTTAGATTCATATCCTGAAATGATCGGAATAAGTTATGGGTTCTCTCACAAACTGTTTGTGTACTCAAGGACTGTTTTGAAAACGTAAGTCGTGATAGCCTCGCTATAACAACTTAGAAAGAACTAGTTCACTGTTTCACATAGAAGCGCTTGAACATAGAAGTAACATGAAAAAGATTGAGGATTCACTTGAGTTATACCATTATTGTTAGGATTAGTTCCTCATATAGGTGTTATCGTTTCAGAATGGAAGACGCACCAATAGGAGGTGGCATGGGAGACGCACCGATAGGGAACGATAGAGGCCGAGGACAAAGACGAGGACGTGGTCGTGTACAAGGAAGAGGCTTTGTCCATCGTGAGCCTAACCCACAAGTAGCACCTGGTTGCACGGTGAAGAAAGGTTCGCAAAGAGAAGCCTCCGTTGTTCGATGGACTAGGTGACCGATGGATCTTGATAAGTGGATACGAGTGTGGAACGGATTTTTAACTATATCCCATGTGAAGACAAGGAGAAACTGAAGTGCGCCACCTACCGGCTTGTGGAAGAAGCTGACTTCTGGTGGGAGTTAGTGAGACGCACCATGACTGAGGAGGAACTCGAGAACCTCACATGGGAAGAATTCAAGACTGAACTGTATGAGAAGTACATACCGGGATGTTACCGTCAGAAGAAATAGAACGAGTTTTAGAATCAAGCGAGAATTGGAGCGATCCTTTGAATACGACAGAGCTTTCAACCAACTGTCAAGGTATGCTCCACATCTGGTGGACACTGATGCCAAACGCGCTGAGAAATTTAGAAACGGACTACGCCATGAGATATCGATTTCCCTAGCAAGTTAGGGTGATCTTACATATGCACAAACGCTGAGCAGGGCTCTTACCATCGAGTCACTTCTGCCAAGAGAGAAAGGAAAAGCTCCCCTGCAGGCTGTGCATACGCTCTCTCAAGACAATGGCAAAGGAAAGAGAAAGTGAGATGAAGGAAACAACGGAAACTCCGGAAATGGAAAGAAACTTTGGGTTGAGAACCAAAATCTAAACCAACCACAACGACATCAACAACAACTACCTCCAATTGAAACGAAACCCCTATGTTTGAAGTGCCAAAAACCACACTCAGGGGAATGCATGAAAGGATTAAACATTTGTTACAACTGTGGACAATTTGGGCACTTTTCCATGGCATGCCCAAACCCGAGGAAGGACGAAAGAACAAAGCAACAACAGAACCAGAGACAGAAAACCAATCACAGGCTGCCGTATCAAGCTAGGGCTTATGCTCTAAACCAACAAGAGGCAACTCGAGACCAAGGTGACATGACAAGTATGACTACGTGTCTATCTTACGTTGATATGGGAGCATCTCACTCCCTTATTTCAAATATAGCACGAAAAGTTTAAGTCGATGCCCTCAGTGGCAGAATGTTTTAGAAATCAGTAATTTCTTGAGAAATACTAAAACAAGCATAATGATGTAGCCTTAAGTTAAGACTTAGGCTATGAGAAGAGATTGATAAAGATATTCAATCATAAGGTCATGATATTTATTAGAACAAAGTAGATTGTTCTATATTAAAAGCACGTAGAATCGTTAAATACGAACAAGAAAAAGTGGAACCATCATAGGATGGAAGAGGCAATATAGAAGCTGAATAATAGTGCAAAAATCTAGTACCCCAAGTTAGAGATCGAAGTACATAAATTTCGAGGACGAAATTCTTATAAGGATGGAGGGATGTCATACCCCGTCTTTCTCAATAGGATTAAAATGACTTTCGAACTTAGAATTTAAAATGATTTGTGCCCAATGAAAGAAAACTTTTAAATTCCAACAAAAAGAATTTATTTCATAAATATTATGAAATGATTACGAGAATTATTATATATAATATAATAATCGAATATAATTTATATATATACTTATAAATCATTATATCAATAATATTATGCTAATGTTTAATTATTAATTCATAGTCTAAAGGATCGAACATTGAGCCCGTAAGAATAAATTGTTTAATGGGCTTTAGGTTGACAAGATCCAAGAGAAAAGCCCATTAGACAACCCCAAACCCTACACTATACAAACTTCTCCTTCTTTTGAACCCTAACTTCACAAATCCATTCTCTCCTCAGCCTCAACAAGAAAACTCCAAAGGTTTAAACTTTAACCTTCTATTTCATTTTAATGTGTTCTATTTGATGTGTGTGCGTGAGTTTTAGAGAATGAGAAAATGAGTTTGTGTATATATGTGTGTGCACTGTCGTTTGTATGTGTGTGTTTTGCTGTGTTGATTCCGTGAAGAAAAGAACCAGAGAGAGGGAGGAGAGTGCCGAGAGGGTGAGGGAGAGGAGGAGGAGATCGACGGCGGGTGGGTGTGCGACGGCGTGTCGCCGTCGCGTGCGTGTGTGTGCCCGCGACCGTGTGCGTGTATGTGTGTGTGCGTGGGTTGATAGAGACGAGAGAAAGGCTGGTGGCTGGGCAACGCGGTGGACGTCGAAGTTCGGCGTCGGCAACGGCGGTCTCGGCCGTGCGTGTGCGTGCGTCGTGTGTGTGCACGCTGTGCCGTCGTGCGTCGGTGTGTGTGTGTCGTATACGTATGTAGGTATACAGTAAGAAGGGAGGGGCGATGCTAGCGCGACGACAGCGTCGCCGGATCTGTGACGGCGGCGACACTGCGTGTGTGTGTGTGTGTTGTCTCCACTTGTGTGTGTGTGTGTTGTAAGTGCCGAGAGAGTACGAGAGAGGAGAGGGTGAGAGAGAAAAGGGAGATGAAGAGAAAAGAAAAAAAAAATGGGTGCGCCGGAAATTAGTCGCCGACGATGGCGACTGGCCGGAAAGCGGCACCAGAAAAAGTGGTAGGGAAGGAATAGGTTTAGGGTTTTCAAAGAGGGGGCTGTCTTATTTTGAGTTGGGCTCATTTTTTTTAATTCAAAGCGTTTGGCCTTCTATTTTTATTTTAATGTATTGGGCTGAAATATATTTAAATAGTTGGGCTGGGTTTGTTTTAATTAAAAGTGTTGGGTTGTCTTTTATTTAAATGTTAGGTTGTTTTACATTTTTAATGAGTTGGGCTGGGTTTATTTTTATTTAATTGTTGGGCTGTTTCAAAAAAAAAATGGTTGGGCTTTGTATTGTGGGCCGAAATGATTTTATGTTGGGCTGATTTTTTATTTTAAATTATGGGCTAAGTAGTTCTATTTTATTGTTCTGGGCCTTATGTGTTTGAGCCGAAATTAATTGTTGATGGGCCTTTGGAATTAAAAGAAGTGGGCCGAAAATAATATTTGGGCTCCAGTGAATTTAAATAATAGTTGGGCTTAGATTTAATTAATGATTGAGTTTTAATTTAATTAATGACTAGACTTGATTTAATTAATTAAATCCTTAGACTTAAATTAATTAAATAAATAATGTTTAACTTTGAGACTTAATTAATTAAATTATATTAAGTCTAATTAAATAAATAATTAACTTAAACTTAAACATAAGTTTTAATTATTTAATTATGGTAAGTTAATTAATTAATTAATTAATTGCTATTAAGTTTAATTAATTAATTGATTAAGTTAAGGTTAAGTCCAAGTTTAAGTTACTTTATTTATGATTATGACCTATTTAATTAATGTAATTAATTTCTTTTAATGAAATTAATTAAGTTAGAATATTTAATAAATTAAATTATGTTAGACAAGCGCATAATGTGAGAATTTTATTATGTGTTATATTAAGCGAGAATCTTTAATATATATGAATCTAGAATGTATGTCAATTGTATTATACTTTTGTAAGAAGTATTTATCATAAGAAGATTATGAAAGTAAATGGGTTTTTAAACGAAAGGTCGAGTAAGGGTATTGTTGGTGCCCTTAGCTGATATATATTAGTTTTCAAATTTAATTATATTTTGAAAACATGGGCTTAACGAATCATAAGTTAGTATCATACTTTACTTGAACTTAAGACTAGCTTTTTTCGAGACCTATTAAGATTAGTGCTTCTTGTAGGTTTTGTCGATCAAGGGGATTAGCGTTGTTTTCCCGAGACGCGTACTATAGTGATTTCGTCAGGCTTTGTCCTATCAAGGTGGGCTTTATTTACAAAAGTATATTTGAGTTATATGCTCTGATATTTCATGAAATGCAAACTGCTTATCGAATAAAATGTTTTTGTGCGCTCTACTCTGTTTAAGGCACGTAAATGTATCGATCGAGATTCTCTTTTGAACTTAATATGTTAATTGAGAATTGTGTACACTAGTTAGATGTTTCGGTGGGTTTTTAGTCCATTGGACACTAACAAAATCATGAGGCGTTATAAGGGTGCTTGTCGGATGCGTTCAAGACGTCATGAAATTATGAATTTGTCCGGTTACGCCCCGATGACAATTATGGGGCATGTGATCCGGCGGTGGCTGAGGTCCGGATCAAAGCGAGTAATGTAAGAGTCGTGACAATGGGCTCAATAAATGAAATATTTTGCATGCTTAGAAGTGGTTTCTCTTTAAAACCTTCTAAGTCGTGTTATCATGATTGGATAAACCGCTTACGAATTTATGAAATGTTTATAGAAAATGCATGTCCATCGAGTACATTAGTACTCCCAAATGTTTTCAAATATTTTCAGGTTGATCAATGGGCGATGGGGGTAGTGAGATTAGAGTTCACTCCGTATTTTGAGGGATTATTTCCGTATTTAGAGTTCCGGTGATGAACTAGCTCTAATTTCATTTTTCCTTCTTGTCTATGACTTGAATTGTACCTTTTGATGAGCTTAGACTCTGAATCTTTGATGTTTAGTATTTTGACGTATATTGGCTATTAGAAGCACGAAACTAAACTTGTGATCCTGAGGATAATTATTGTTTTGTTTGGATTACGTCATTCGATGTATTCCATTTTCATTTCGGAAGCTATTCCCAAATTCTAAGGGTTTATTGCCTTGATCATTCGAATCAATTTTTACCTTATATCTTTCCGCATTTTTATTAGTCGCGTCTCGATTTACAAGCTTCCATTATATTAGGAATTGGGCCGTGACAGTGTGTGAAGTAGATCAGATGAAACTCATGTAATATGGTCTGATGGGTCATGATCCAAGATCGGTCGGATTGGTAGATATCTGGAACTCAATACATATCTAATAACATAATTATAATTTCAATTTATTAATTTATTTTCACAAAAAATGTGTCAATACTGTTTTGAGGGGTCGAGATTCGAGATCTAGTAGATTGGTCAAATATTTGTAGTGTTTTATACAAAGTTTTGAATTGCATGATGAATTTTCGCAAGACCATATTGATCTTTTAGAATGTAATAATGGATTATATTGTATACAATTAATTATTAATAGATAAACAAGCTCCATATTGAATCTTCAGGGCAATTTATTGTTCTTTTTGTTTCTAGTCACAACAACATGCAAGAAATGATTACTCACTATTTAGTGGGTATTTAAAGAACGGTAAATAATGAAAAATAGGTCAATCGTCTATATATATTATATATGGTTGAGTTATAATAAAAAATTTAAAAACTTATGAATCACTACATTTTACCTATAAAGCTAAATGTACTATGGGTTTTTGGTAAAAAACAAACAATTTATCAATGTCATCATAGTGCAGTAATTTTATAACCGAAGGTGGTATTTACTTTGTATGATTAGATTGGATAGATAAAATTAATCCAACCTAATCAAGTGTTTACTTTTAAGGATTAATATTTGAGGATATCCTAAAGCCCGGGATTATTTTAATCCTTTGAATTATTCTTCATTAATTTTAATCCAACCAATATAGGTAGGATTAAAATAATCCTCCAAATAAAGGGAGACTTATTTATTCCAATTTTAATCCTTCACTAATCCTTTATAGTAAACAAATGATAAATAAAAATTATCTTATCACATTTAATCCATCAAATAATCAATCCTTCAAAATGAGAATCATGAAAAGTAAACACTCCGAAGTTGATTAATTTTATGTGTATGCATTGGTTCATAGGCTCTTAAGAAAAATATAGTATTATTTCATCTCATATATATATATATATATATATATATATATATATATATATATATAATGGTGGATTATTATAAAATATTTATTATCCTACAAACGTGAGATTAATGCATTCTTTGTGAAAATTCTTGTATTAAATAAAAATATTTGAATTTCCGTTCCTTATGTGATTGTTTTGTTACTGTTGATGAAAAGATATATTCTATATTTGTCGTCTCTTTTAACATATATTTTTAATTACAGTTGTGGGATGGGCTTTCACTTTAACATGTCCAAGATACGATAACTAGGATTAAATCGAATCATAGGATACGAAGTTTGATGTGATCACACGATCGTATATATTAAATATAATTAATTGCACTAAGCGATGAAGTGACATATGTCTTATGAAATATGGTCTATTTTTAGAAATAAAATAATAATAATAATAATAATAATAATAATAATAATAATAATGATAATAGAAAACACCAACACCTTTCGAATCATGTGTTCCTTGGTATAGACATCCGCCATACTATTATAATTTAGGTCACAGTCGTAGCCATGATCTAATATGCTAGACAAACACTTTCACAACAATATTATAATATATGAAGAGAATAGATATGTTGTCCAACCAATATCGACGTCTTTTGTGAATGCATGTCCATAGTAGATCAGATTATACATACACATGTTAAAAGTGCAATGCACAATGGGCCCAGCCTGATTCAGCCCGTTTTAGAGTGGGCTAGACTATGTTGACCCGGCCCGATAACTTATCATACAGATCGGCCCAGCCCATTTTAGAGTAGGATGGGCCCCGAATTTGATCAGGCCGAAAATCGCAATATCTCGTGGGCCCGTTGAAGCAACATAAGCTAATAGCGTGGACCTTGATAATAATTGCAGCGGAGGATTTTTTTTTTTTATGTTTTGGGATGGAAATTTTATTCCTAAAAATGGTTATTCGGGCTAAAAATAAAATAATAATGAACTAACATGTTGGAGATGATTAAATTATACATACATATATATATATATATATAATTATTATTAGATAAAATGATTGAAGTACTAATATGGGACACATGGACTCAGATATTCTAACTAACATCGTACATGAAAAAGCTTTGTAAAACCATAGCGATTTTGAATATCTTGGATAATAGAATATTCTTTAAACTCCGGGACATGTTTTGAATTGTTTATATTAATCCATTATTCAATTTAGTACTATGATTTGCTATGACATATAAAAATGAAATACCTTCAACAGTCAATAGATTGGTGGTAGTTAGTAGACCACTAAAATAGAAAATTTGAGATGATAATACATCCAAACATAGTATTTTATAAACAAAACCTAGTATTTATGATTAGACAAAATTGGCATTGCACGTTTGAAGATAGCTGCGGGTAGTGAATCATGAATTCGAATGGCCGGTAGTAGAGACGTGGGTGGGGAGTTATTGAAGGGAAAATAAAAATGTCAGCTGAAAATGATGTGAAAAGAAAAAGTTATTAATTGGCAAGGTCTACTTATAGATATGATATATTGCATGGTCGGTTACCGACGATCAAAAATTCTCCAAACCAAAAATTGAACTGAATATATTTTTTTAAACAAAATCGAACCGATTTATAATTTCGGACCAATCGAAAGCCGAAACGAAAAAAATCAATCAATTTCTTCGGACCGAAAAATTGACCGAAACATATATTATATATATATATATATTTTTCTAAATAAAATATTTTTATCCTAATTATTTAATTAAGATATTAATTAATTATTGTATGAAATATATAACTATATAAAAATAATAATTTCGATTCAGTTCGATTTGGTTACCGACCAAACCTAAAATATAAAATCGAGAATCGAACCGAAAAGCGAAATTTTGAACCAAATCGAAAACTGATTTTTTCAAAAATCGAACCGAACTGACCGAGAATTATCGATTCAATCAATTTTTTGGATTCGATTATGTTGATGCACACCCTACATGCTACCAATATATGATTCAAATTTTATAGGGTCCTTGTTATTTGCGGTCTAAATACTGCAACCAATCCAATAAAAGAATAAAATAAAAAATACTGCAACTAATGATTGGCACCTTTCACATTGGACGGCGGCCATTCCCCTCCAAAAAAATGTTTTAGTTAGACATTTTAGGACGAATTCGAAAATTTTCAAATATCTATTAGGCTAAGCTCTTCTTACACAGTTTATCCTTATGCTTGCAATTATTTTCCCAGTACGTCTCCCTCGTGTAAATTACAGAGTATTCATAAATAAACCTTGCTAGTTAATTATAATCATAATATAATTGTTCATATTCTCTCCAACAACATAACACACATATTTCATAAAATAACATTGATGAAGCTACTCAATTCTAACTAGGATTACAGATTGTAATCGAATCTAGCTGCATGACTATTATATTCAAACTTGGTTCGTTTATTATCGAATCGATCCAAACTTTATTTATCGAATATTTCAGTGTTCACGAGCTTAATTGAGTTCAAAAGAGCTTTCTAAATATAGATGTGTAATGAATAATAACTTTTTTTAAAAAAAATATTTTATCCACAATAACATAACATATTCATTATTTTCTTGCAATAAATGAAGTTAGTTAGAACTTAATAAAACTATTACTAATCATAGTATTGAGCTATAAGTTGTATCTAGTAAATAATTTTATACTTTCAAGCTAGACTATTTAACAAACTTGTTCATAAGTTAACGAGATGAATATTATCATACTAAAACTTGATTCGTTTAAATAGCGAACTTCATTAAACAAGATTGAACGAATTTTTATTAGATCAAGATCCGAATAAACGACGAAATGAGACGAGCAATTTGTTTCCTTTACAGTGCTACCTCTTACCTCTAATATAAGGGAAAAAGATAGTAGACCATTGGCGCGGGAGGCTGTCCTGATTGAAGTGGCCTTGATACCTAATCATTTCAACTTCCATTTGACGGATTTCTTTCAGTTCACTCTCCTCTGCCCAAGTCAAAGAATAAATTAAACAGAGAAAAAAAAAGTTTACTGCTGTTCTAATTGATTATAATATGCATTGTTACTTTTATGGCCACTGGATAACAAAATGAAATACTAGTTATTAATATAATCTTCACTTAAATATTTCATTCAGAATTTCTCCAAGAAAACATGATATATCAATATCTTTTGACATCTGTTCTGCTTTTTTTTTTTTATTATTCACACTTTCATTTCAAGAAGCTCCAAAAAGACAAACATGAAGTGGAAAAATATGAGAAGTGATATATAAAATGAACAATTAAAAGAAACCTAACACCTCAAAGCTCACAAGTTGAACTCTTAAAGTCGGACCTCATTAAAACTTTTTGGACAAGAATTTTATCACCAACGTAGTGCATGAACTATGCTACAGATCGAGCTATTGGACACCCCCATCCTATAGACTGTATGCTTACATATTTTACGGGATAGTTTCCATAAATGAAAAGAAAACAAATTTGAGGAATATATCAAAAAATGAAAACTAGGAACAATTTTTGAGAATGATGGGAGTATGAAAAAATGAGTGCAAGTCACAAGTTAGTTATTCATCATTTTCAACAAATAATCTTCATTTTGACTTACAATAGTGCTCATACCGTCCATCCATTTATTTAGACACGTTAGTTATTTAATTCAAGGTGACAAAATAATCATATCACAAAAGTTTAGATGACAGAATAATGGAATATTTCACAATTATTTAATTACTTGAGAAATTCAAAGGAGCGACTACATAAAGTCGAACCGTTTTAATACCTTTGGTCTTCCAAATTAATTAATGAAGTCTCCGCAGCTGCCTCACGAAATTCAAACATTTCCGGTGTTCAGATGGCTTATGAACTTTAGGCCACCATTTTAAATACCATTTTTGACCTAATTTATAAAATCAACAATTTTTTGAAACCTTTCAATAATATTTCAAAACTGATATTGAATTTACAATTAAATGAGGTTTGGGTGCTGAAATGGTTTCTGTTCGTAGGGATGCCAACTGTGTGGCTCATGCGATTGTTAACATTATATTGCTAGGGTTTTCTCCTCGTTCATGTGTGGTATGAACCTCCTGTTTTTGTGGTTGGTTTCCACTTATCTTTGCACCCGTTCATTAATGGAATAAGACACGTGTCTTTCAAAATATATATATATATATAAAGATGAGATTCTCATTCGATGATTTTGAACATTTTCTCATGCTTCTTTAAAAAAAAAAAAAAAAATTATCGTGGTTCGTTCCATGTCATTTGTTGCATATTATTAAGTGGAATTGTGAAACATGAAATTGAGATAATGATATTTATATCTCTTGATATTATATAAGACAACATTTGTTCCGTTTTAAGCGGCTCATTGCTTTTGAGTATATAGATTAAGGAGGTTGTGTTTTATGTGTAAAGTAATGTGGTTCACAGAATTTGAAATACTCCATCCGTCCACAAAAATCGTTCCTTGATTTTGGTGGCACGAGTTTTAATAAACTGTAATAAGTGTAAAGTAAGTTTGTGTAAAAAGGTGGGCCATGATGATAATAAATGAATATATTAATGAATAATAGATGTAAAAAGGTGGGCCATGAGTAATTTTTTTATAAATAAGTGGATAAGTTTAGGGTAAAAATATAAAATTGATGTTTCCAAAAAAAAGAAAATGAATATTTTTTGTGGACGGACCAAAATAGAATTAAATGAACGTATTTGGTGGATGGAGCGAGTATTTTTTTATGTAAAAATGATTTCTTTTTTAAAATAAGTCACTAAGAATGTGACAGACAAAAAAAAATACGAGTAAATGAGGGAATAATTGATTATTCATGGCCGCATAAAGATAAACATACAATTATTTTCACATATATCGGTGTGCCGTATTTCCAATCATATTCATTGATCTAGCAAAAATATGAAAATAAAATATTAAAGACATGTATAACATAATGAGTTTTCTATTTTAGTGGGTTTACCTGTAAAGTATATTTTTGTGGAATGAGGGAGTAAATATTTACAAGTTTCAATGATTCAATCATGCATCTATTAGATATATGTTATACAACACACACACACACACACAGTCGCATAGACTTCTTCTCCGGATTAATCATATTATATTCAAAAGCTCAATTTTATTCTTGATGATCATTAGTTGCGTAACATATGTGTTTGAATGTTAAATTTTGAAATAACTCAAAAATGTATATTTGATTAAATAAACATCTAAAATAAATACATAAGAAATTAAGTAAACATAATTATAAACGGATAACCAACTTCTCTGACCTATATTTGATGTACGTGCATAAATTTTTATTACTGTAAGTACTGTTGTAGCTACAGTTAGAGATTAAGATCAACAACTCTAATTTCATATCTATATTGTAGCACTATTAGGTGTTGCTTAATTGATATATCGCCATATTTCACTTTCTAACATTTCGGTAGCGTATACTGAAATGGCTACGATAATCAGACTAGACTTTTCAATAATTTAATTTACTCTTTATTGTTAAGATCAAAGTCTCCATTATCAAAGCTCGTGGCAAAGCCCCCAAAATGAGCGAGACAAGAAATTGAAATTACAACTCCTAAAAAACCCAAATTTTACTGAAAAGGAAAAGATGCTAATAATCTTTCTATAAACACTGTGCAGGAATGTTTTGTGTAATACAAATGTCAAATGTTTTCTAGTGTAATCTCCATTTTTATGTTTGTTGTCTTTATATTTAAACTAGTATACCTCATGTGTGATGCATAGAGACTAGTATGGTATACCAGCGGACTACATATGGAAAACACTTTTAAATTATTGGTTTAATTTTAAAATATTATATTTAACTTTTATAGTTTACAAATAGTATAATTTTCTACTATAGCCAATGTAAATTATACAAAAATGTGATATGTGTGTATTTATATAGAAATAGTATAATTTATATATAGTGATAACATTATGTTTTTACAGTCACACATTATATATAATGATAGTTGTGATGGATCCATTGGATACGTAGTGGTGTAAGAGGAGGATACACTAGTTAAACAAATTTAAAACTTTTTATGGAGACAAGACTAACTGTTTGTTAATAGCAATTGGTCGGGTAACTGACAGTCCTAGTACAGATGTCAATACTGCTGGTCAGTTCAGATAGGGAATGTCTTGTACTGAATGATATCAGTTAGCAAACCTAATTACTGCTAAGGCAGTAAGTCAGTTGGATTGATAACTGATATACGTACGGAATGTGGTGATAATTGGATTTGCTTTTCTGAAAACTGAGACTCGAGTTTAACACTTAGTCAAATATTGATTAGTCAGTTTTCACTGTATATCTCTTTAGTATCGAACTGATACTGATAGAGGGTTTCAAAATAATGTTATGCTGTTGTGTGTTGCTGATGGCAGTTCAATAACATGCAATATTAAAGTAAAGCTGAAAGTAAATAAAACGTTGAGTTTTACGTGGTTCGAAGAGATCAACTTCTACGTCCACGGACTGATTGCTCAGTCAATCCGCTAACTTTGGATTTATCTTATTTACGTGTACAAGAGTAAATCTAGATACTGAGGTCAACTTACAATATCCCGCCTAACTTGGCATTCTTCCTATGCTTGCTGGTGCTAGAAACCACTAACTGCTTCCAGTATGCAGTCGACTTAACATTTAGCTTACGAGTGCTAGAAATCAAACTTTCAGCAACTAACACTTCGTTATTTATTTATCCAAAACTACTACTAAACTATGGAGGGTTTTGTAGAGTGGTTTTCCAACTGTGGATCTGAGTAATCACATACGATAAACTCAGGATGTCTAGGCTTAATATATAAAAATTAATATCCTAGACATAAGGAAATGTATGTTGAAGTCTCAAACTGATAAGTATATTTGAGCTCTTGAGATTTACTGATACAATGTTACTTCTTTATTCAAAATCGTTGTTTGATTGGTTTTGAGCTTTGAGTTTGAATACTTGAGATTTCAATTGTGAAACGTTTTGATAACTTTCAAATGTCAGATTCTATATAATATATATAAAAAAAAAGTGTCGTTGGAGGTATAACCATTCAAAACCTTCTATTTGTCGTCTGAATTTTTCTCGTTGAGAATCTTCGTACGCCTTCTGACAAAGGTCGCATCATCGAACACTGTAGCTCTGCAATTCTGAAAAGGTCGTATGGCATGTCAGGATCTTCTGCAGATACGCTATTGCACATGGCGAGTCAAATACTCAATGCTTAAATCATTCTGTGTTTCTTTAGTTGAGTTGACTCGTGTTTTGTTAGCATTGACTTCAGGTTGGGCCAGTTGAGGCTACATCTCTTTTTTATCAATAGTGTGGAATCCGTTTTTGTCAGCATAGAACTCCTGAGTAGGATGCATTCGGTCAGACGTAGATACCGATGGTCACCTTTACTATCAGTAGACAGCTTTGACTCCTGGATATCAGTTTTGACTCCTAACAGTCTGCTTTGACTTTTGGTATTCAATTTTGACTATTGATACCCAACTTAGACTTTCGCAAGGGCAATCTGCTGCTTGATATGACACTTAGTCATAAATCTCTAAATATCATAAAGCACATGAACGAATTAATCTTTATTTTACATAATTGTTAATAATTAGGTATAAAAAATAACGACGGTCCCTTTTGGACGAGGTTAATAGATAAATTAAACTCCAAAAATTATTTTCCACAATATATATGAATTTTATTCAATCGTCACTTTATTAAATGCCCGATGAACAAATCACGAGAAAAATAAAAATTCCAATTACAATTTGTATAGTTTTGATTAATTAATTACCCCTAAGACTGCCATATTTATGTTTAATTTCTAACATAAATTAATTTCATAATTAACTAACATATTTGTTATAATTATGTCTAATTACTTGAATCACCTAATGACATAAATATACGATAATAGTGTGTGTTGTGTGTGTGTTGGCCTAGTGGTAGAGTGGTTAATGTCCGAGGATAAATGTCTCAGGTTCGAGTCCACTATAATACGGTGTGTGTGTGTTGGTATAATTGTAGAGTGGTTAATGCTCGAGACCAATGATCTTGGGTTCGAGTCCACCGTGACACAGTCTTTAAATTTCTTATTAAATTGATCCCCCCCCCCCAAATGTGTTGTTTGTGTGCATGTGTTGGCCTAGTGGTTAATGCCCGAGGACAAATGTCAGGATTCGAATCCACCGTGACGTGACCTTTAAATTTCTCTATTTAATTAACCAAAAATAGTGTGTTGTTCTGTGTGCGTGTGTTGGTCTAGTGGTAGAGTAGTTAATTCCTGATGCCAAATGTCTCGAGTTCGAGTCCACCATGACGTGATCTTTAAATTTCTGTATTAAATTGATTAAAAAAAATATGTTGTTCTAGTGATAGAATGATTAATATTTGAGATATTTGTCGTAGGTTCGAGTCCATCGTGATACAACCTATAATTTTTTTATTACTTGACTAGAAAAAAAACTCAATTCACAATAATTAGCCTAAATGGATTTTCCATAAATAAGAGCACATCATATATATTGTCCATTTTAATAAACAAATTAATATTCAAGGAATATATACAAAAAATAGTACTTTTTCCGTCCACCAAATTCATTCCTAGATTTTGATGCCAAGAGTTTTAATAAATTGTTATAAATGTAAAGTAAGTAAGTGTAAAAATATGAGTCATAAAGATAATAAATAAATATATTAATAGATAGTGGGTGTAAAATGGTGAGCTATGAATGATTTTTTTGTAAATAAGTGAATATGTTTAGGGTAAAAATGTGAAGTTGATGTTTCCAAAAAAGAAAAATGAATATTTTTTATGGACAAACCAAAATGGAATTAAATGAACGTATTTGATGGACTAATGGAGTATAATTATCATATTTAAGTAAAGTAATAACAAAATATAAAATTTTCTAATATGTCTAACACATTTTTGTATATTACATTATAATGAAAACTGCTAGGAACGGCAATGTCTATCCATATGCTAATCGGTCAGCTTATTCTTTAGCATAACTGGTTGCACAAAAGCTTTAAATTCCACTGTTTGGGCTGAGAATTTTCCAGTCTGGCTTAGAGATATTACAATTTTTAATTCTATTCGACGTATTATATTATATTTTTTCCTAAAAAGAAGAAGAATAAAATTGTGTATTATAGTATTTATTATACAATATATGTATTTTCATAGATTATATTATGTTTTTTTAACTTAATATATATTCATCTTATGTAGTGGAACTTCCTCTTTTTCCCCTTCTCATGTGAGTTCATTTTTATTCGATTCATTAGATTCAGAATCTTTAGGCGTTGTCTTGATAATTTCAAATCTCTAATATCTGCAAATCTAAAAGGTTTTGGATCTTGGGTCATCCACTTTTCTTCTAGAAGTGTGAGTACCTGCCCTCTTTACATAGATAAGTTTTGTAGTTCTCTAGAGTTTCATAGATTCCATCGTTTTTGTTTTTTGTTTCTTTTCTTTTTCTTCCTCATTATTTATATGCTTGTGTAGGGATATCAATGGATGTATTTTATCCGGAACATAACTAATAAATAAGTAATGGTTCTAGTTCTGAATCCGATCCATTAGACACTGGATCCGGACCGGACTAGGACCATCAACTATGGGTCTTAAACGGTCCGGATCTGAGAGGGTCTGGAACCAGAACCAGACTAGAACCGAATAAGAACCATAAGTAGAATCGAAACCCTTTGCTTTATAATTTAATGTGTTATGAGTGATTTTAAATCGATATGGATAAAACTAGTTCATTGACAAGCCTATTTAAACTTAGGCTCGTCAATAGATGGATTTTACTCGGACCAGAACCAATAAATAAGTATTGGTTCTTGTTCTGGAACCAGAACCAGAACCAGATCCGGACCGGACCGGACTATCAAACTATGGATCTAAACGGTCCGGGTCTAAAGCGGATTTGGAACCGGAACCAAAACCAGAATCGTTGATTTAAAATTTAATGGGTTTTAAAGGTTCCGGATCGGTCCGGATAAAATCCACTAATTGACATCCCTATGTTTGTGCCTTTGTGATTTGTGTGAAAGTGTTTTCTTCTAGAACAGGTAATAATGTTTCGATATGTATCTACAAAACTTTCTGTATTTTATGTCATTATAAAAATCGCCATTCTTTAAATGACTATGCATTTGATGTTGGAAATTTTGTATGAATACCAATTGATTTTTCAATATTTGTTGAAGGCTATAGTGAACAAGAGTACAACTAATTGAATAAGTAGCTCATGGCTTTTCTGGTGAGCGGCCACTTTGGTTGAGTTATCGTCTTTTAATTCAATCAATCGTCCTATAGTTTAAAAAATAGAAATATTAAATAAAAGTATAGAGCATTATTGGGTAAGTTGCATCAAACCTTCATGTGTTATCAAAATCTTGCATGAAACCTACTTTTCTTTCTTAAAATTGGCTAAATTTCTTATGTATTTTGGAAATATCATAATTAAATTTTTTTTCTAAACTTTTGTGAAACATACATTTTTATTCAAAAGTAGTATTTTTTTTAATACATAATCATCACATACAATAAAAAGATCCAAATAAATCAATTTAATGTTTGACATAGAAAATGACATTTGATTCTATTGACCTTGTAATATTTATAAGCATGCTTGATGATATTTTATGAATTAAGTTCCATCAAACAACTTATTTAATTAATGTGACAATCTCTTACATCTTTTTACTGTTAAATAAGGGTTATTTTGGATAAAACTTTGGGAGAAAGGAAAGTTGCACAGATTGTTTAAAAATACAAGGGGGTCTGACACAATTTGAAAACAAAAAAGATTTTCTTGCAAGATTTCGATATCATAGACAGGTTGTGTATTTACGCAACATCTATTTAAATTTAGACCAACTCATTCTCTTAAGCTAATTGGGCGGGATCTGTTTTTTTTTTTTCTTTTAACTATGAGATTAGTGTTAAATCCTTCGAATTTTAACGGTAAATCATTTTACATTATGTTTATGGTCATAATAAATAAATAATCTTTAAAATAGTGTGGTATATCTAAATTTGATATGTATAAATTATATTCCGTTGAGTTTTGATGAGAAATTACTTTACATTGTCATTTATATGTATAAATTTTAAAAATATTTCATATTTGGTTAAGGTTTAATTACCCGAGTTGTTAACAATGACGGGCATAGTGATGAAGGAAAACATTGAGGCTAAGGTTCAACCACTCGGAATATTAATCGCTGCAAAGCACGATGATAAAACGGAATGATAAGGCTAGAATTCGGCCACTAGAATCCGTCTAAAATGTATATACACATACCATCCTAAACTAAATTAAAATGGATTTTAGTATCATTCTTGTCTCAACTCCATACAATAATACCTGTTAACAACCCAACCTAATTAATTTATAAGTATAAGTTATTACAATAGTTGTTATCCTTTGTAATAATAATCCGAACATTACAAAATAATAATGTTCGGACCTGTTTAAAATTTATCTATTAGTACCGTGACAAATCCTTTTTATATAGGTTTCCATTTGGACACTTAATTATTGTTAAGATGTGCAAGGTTATTTATAAATATACCATCGATAAATGAAATGTATAAAACACTTTCTAGAAAACAGTTCACATGTAATTTACTTTGCCGAATATCAGACGTAAAACTAGACTATAATAATAATTAAAAGAAAATGCGAAATTAATGCAAGATTCAATATCTTTTTATTTAGGTTTTTATTTAATGAAGTTTCATACAAACTCAAATGTGAGATTCAAATATTTTTATTTATTAATTTAGGTTATGATTTTGTGAAGTCTTATGTAAAATCGATATGGAATTCAAATTGCATATGTTGAGATAAGTTTATATGATCGAATCAAGATTCGATCATAAATCCTCTTTTAATGGAAAACCTTGGACTTATAGTATGTTTCTTAGGTGAGTGAAGCTCATTTGTTAGGAAACTTCCTTATTTGTTTCTAGTAGTCAACTGATTGAAACAACTGATGCTATTCTGAAGATAAAAATAAATACGAAGTAGCGTAGCTAAACAACAGAGCTAGTAATATGATCGTTTAGATTACACCAGCGCATTAGGCAGTGCACCTGAAACAAAATGGATACTTAACGTGCACAAATAAAGGTACAAGTCAGACGAGTCCAGGAAGAGATACTCAATGTATACTCTTAACTACCAACTGTCACTCGACTAATGAGGAAGAGTCAACATCATATGGATCTGATGAAGAAGTCTTATCGACAGTCTACAACTGCGATATAGGACAAAAACACGAAACTAACATGAAAAAATGTATGATTTCAAGCATACACCATCAAAAGTTCCGTTAGACTTAAGATATAGTTTGAGGATGAGTTATCTCTTTAACAAATAGTTTTTATCTCTCTCATCATAAATAGAAGATCATGCTTTCAAATATAAAGATTGATACTTCTACAACGCTGCTATCTTCAAGAACGGGAACCAAAAAGCATTCAAAGCCCTAAAGGATCTAAAGCTTCATCTTCCTTCAGACACTAAAGTGTTCAAGTGCTTGAACTTTAAGATTGTGTTCAGATATCTTATTTGGAAGCAGGATTGCCGGTTAGTGACGTTTCAAGAATGGATAGCTATCTCAATAGAAAGTGACAGAAGGTCAAAACCTTCTAACCTCACTTTCATACTTAGCTTCGAGTCGAATGAGTCTAGCATTTTACTTGATTTTATTGTAAAGACTCACTCAAGTTGGATAAATATTCCTCACACATCTACCATGTCGTAGTAGCGATTTAGTGTTTGTGAAGACAAGTAAGTTATCATGTATGATAGACTGAAAGCTGATAAAACAGGCACATATGCTATTATGTGAGATAAGCCGAAAGCCAAGCTAAGAGATCTATGACGATATTTCTAAGTTTAGCTCACAGATGTATGAAATGATGGAAAATGATCTTGCCACTACATGGAAGGGAGTCATTACCAAGTGTGATTCAATTACTTATTTTGATAATGTACAATGGACGTAGGAGTTAGTTATTGTATGCTTTATTACTTTATTTATATTTTCCTTAACTGTCTTACATTATGCATATCATGAAATATGTCTAAGTATTTGACAAACAAGGCTGACTTCTACCTACATGTGAAAGCTTTATGTTTTAAAAATATCTTTCACACGCGAATATAATTTTGGGTTCACATACTTCTGCACCTGACTCATTGAGATAGTGGACCAACTGATAAGTTGTTCTAGCTAACTGTATGAGCGTTATTTCGACTGAGTCTTACTCTATAAGGAAAAGCTAATCTACACTTACAGAAATCAAGTCACTATTAAGGACAACTTGACTTCTCCATTGGATAAGCCCAAAAGTTTAACATATGTATCCTCCCCTTCCCCTGCCAATACACATGTTCAGACTCGTCCAAGAACCAATGTATCATTTTATTTAGAATTTTAATTGGTGAAGTTTCATGAAAAAACCAATATGTTATTTAAATCTTGTTTTAAAAAATGCAAAATATCTCTTCTTATAACCAAATTAAATTGAAGAAACAATTTATTTAGCATAAACTATTTATTTGGTTAGATTATATTAAATAAAAAATTTACTTGACCAAATACATTTGACAAATTAAGTTGATGGTGCGATAGGAAAAGTATTAATCTCAACCATTACATTAATTAAATTTGAATTTTTAGTTTGGAGAATAGAAAAATCATTTCATACAGTTTTTTTATTTGATAAAATCTTATAAAAAATTGATATGGGACTAATTTTTTTTGAAAATATTCATAAACATTTCACATAAAATAGAAAATTAATGTGATACATTTTGAGTCATTTTTAAATATTAAACACATCTATATATTTCATTCATTTTACAGTCTATATATGTTTTTCACCTCCATACTTTCTTCATTTTTAATTAATAAACATCTATACATCTCATTCATTTTTCTTTCACCCAAAATCGATTTAGAAAAAATATCTTTTCTTTATATAAAATGAAAACAAAGTTTTATATTGTTATAAAACCTTTTCTTAGGGTATATTGTTATAATACTTGGAGCTCATAACTTTAAGGGAGGGGATTACGCGATCCAATTTAAAATCATTTAAAATCAGATATATAATTAATTAATATATAATATTCTTTTTATCTATAGCCCTTTCCTATACTCGTCGAACTCATATATTATTCTTCTTTCTAAGAAATGTCGAGGGGCTTGAACGACGTAAACGAGTAGATTTGAATTGACCCCCTAGCAATATAAAATCAGAGCACATTGCAGTTTCAAATATATTATTAATTTGCAAATAGGATGTCAAACTAATTAGTTTTCTTATAAGATGGCGTTCTTTTTTAATGGAAGAGAAACGGACCCACCAAACACGACTGGAGTGCCATTTAAAAAGAAAAAGTATAGCACGACTGCACGAGCATCTAAGGCTGATAATTTTCGACATGATACGAATATGAACGAAATTAACGGGTTAGTATTCAGCCTTATCGTGTCGACACGATAATTTAGTGTTGTGTTCATGTCGGGTCTGTGTCGTGTTCGTGTAACACGATAATTTTCGTGTTGCATTCGTGTTCGTATCGGATCGTGTCATTTTCGTATAATTCGATAATATTTATATATATTTAATATTATTTTAATTATATTTTATATATTTTTATTTCTTTTATTAATTTATTTTCTAATTTTGATTTGAATTTGTCATTTCGTGTCGTGTCGTTATCGCGTCATGTCAACACGAAAAAAATCATGTCATATTCGTGTTCGTGTCGGCTTGTGTCGTGTCCGTGTTAGTATATTTCTTATCGTGATCGTGTCTGTGTCGGATATATGTCACAGCCCGACTCCGCTAATCTCGAAAGACTGCCTTGTCGGACCTCGACTGGGGTTTTGATTAAAGAAATGGGAATTTAGTATTTGGTTTCTAACCATACTACTGATAAGGGAAACATGAATAATTGCGGAAGCATAAGTGATACGAAGGTCAATTCAGAAAGTCTGACCATATAGTAGTTGATTATGAAATCACTACTAGGATATTCATGAGTTCAACATGTAACTAGAATTCAAAAGAGTTTGCAGCGGAATGAACATGTGAGATATGCATATGAAGATGCATTCTCAATGTGAACCAAAAATGTTCCATTTTCATTGACAAAAGCAATCTCGCTCAACTCCACTCCATTCCATCATCAGCTCAATCTGCACATTTAAAAACAAATATGCAGGGCTGAGTACATGAATGCACTCAGTGGACTCGTGCCAAAAATATTTTATACTTTAAATTACACTGCCCCTTCATGATAAGACACAAGGGTTTTACTTGAAAATGCCTTGTGCTTATTAAACATTTTCATCATTTTCATAAATCGTCCGCCGACATTTTCTTTGTATGTATGATCCATATCCTTTCATTCCTCATATAACATTTCACGAATCCTCGAACGCCGTAGAAGAGAGGCCTCCTCTACGTCGCTGTGACGGTCGTGAATTGTACTTACAAAGACACAGTCAACTTGAGTGTACACGTTAGTCCAGGCTATAAAGCACATGATCCGAATTCGATTTTTCATGAATTGGGAGCGACCCAACAACTTTTCTTTCATTCATTGCTGGCGAACCAACACATTGATATGATACATACATAAAAACATAAACATTTTGGGCAGATAATTTCATAAACATCATTTTCCCCATCATTCCTCAAAAGAGAAAGCATCATAAGTAAATACTTTTTATTTTTCATAAAGCATCATAAATAAAGCATTTTATCCTTGAGGATAAGAAAAGAAAAGCCCACCTAAAGAATTGACCTTCTTGACATACATGATAGTGATCCTTTGTCGTTTTCATTTACGTCCACGCTGGACCTTGTCAATGTAAAAATATAATTTAATACATCATTCATTTTTTTCTTTGAAGCATCGTTAAGATTTAACGAATTCATTATCTTTTAAATCTTAGAGTTTCATGATTTTCGTTATCGATACGACTTAGTTAACAATCTATACTTCATCTATTAGGTTCGTCTCGTCATGACGATAGGCGACACTTCATCGTTGCCTTCTTTCCTTCCATCAATGTTTCTCCACGTCGTTTCGTATAATTTATGAATCCTAAGTTCATAACTAATCTTCGTCGTTTGTTAACGCGTATCGACAAATTCCGAGTTTCAAAAACTCATCCATAACCAATATTTCTTCGCCGCGTTTCTCACCTCACACGTCCCATATTCTATCAAAGAAAACCAATATCGATACTAAACGATTAATAAGAATTTCTCTTACTTCAATCATCTTCTAATAATTAGTCTATAATTTAAGTTACTTAGAAATAATATTTCTTAAGTATTTTACTTGACATTAATAACTCATTAATTAATTAAATCTATGATTTAATTAAGTAAATCCATAATTAAAACTTAATTTAATGGATTAAATAAAATCCAATAATATTTGATTAATCAATCAAATTTATTTAATTCATCTTAAATATCCACTAATTAGGATTTTATTCCAATCACTCCTTACATAAAGTCCATCTCATTACATACATAAATCACTTAAAAGAATAATTCTCAAATTATTCCTTAACATAATTAATTAATTATGTTATTAAAATATACTCCCTCCGTCCCACTTAAAACGTCCTCTTTCTTTTGGACACGGTTATTTAGGAGAAAGGTATAAAGTAGTTAAAGTGTTAAAAGTGGTAGGTCCACACTTTTGAAGGTTAATTATTTCCTAAAATAGAATGAGACATTTGTAATGGGACAACCCAAAAGGAAAGTAGGACATTTTAAATGGGACGGAGGGAGTATTATATAGACTTTATTCAATCTCATGAGTTTAATTAACTCACTATAATTTATTTGGTCTTTAGATTACTCTTTAATTCAAGAGTCCATCCTTTATTTAATCTAGGGCCCAACATTAAAATAAATCTAAGTCCACCTTAAATTTAAGTATAGCCTATATCAATTTACTTTCAGCCCATGGTCCATTCTAGTATTTATTCCAGAGGCCCAACAAAAATAATTTAAACCAATTAAAATAGGCCTACATGATCAAACCCAACATTTAATTTATTTAGGCCCAGCACCCTCGCCCAATGAAATCCGCGCCGTCGTTGAGTGTAATAACCCGCAGCTTTAAAAGCCTAATTACGGTCTTTAAAACCCGTAAAATAAAATTTTGCCGTGAAATCAAATCACATATGAAATCGATCATGATTTCAATTGTTTACAAGGAACAATTTCCTATTACACACTCACCAATTTAGTGAATGATAGAAATCGAAAGTATAACTTTTATCTAGAAGACATTTTTAACGTCGAATGCCTATCGACTGTTGAAATGTCACGATTTTTCTTAAGCAATCAAACTTGGAATTATATCCCATTATGAATGGAATATTTTTATAATGAGATTACGGGTATTTACGACCATTTTAAAGATGAGTCGATACGTAACGTTTTGAGACGTTTTCAAACGTCAACGTTTAGAGATAAGATGAACGATGGTTTTAATAATCAAGAAACTTTAGGAAATTATTTCCTATGATATTTTTATGATATTACAGTACCAATAAGCATTTTATTAATGCTTGAACATTTGAATTAATATTTATATCAAAACTGATTTCGAAAACCCTAATTATTCGAAATTAGGGTTTCTTTCGAAATTAAATGCTCTTCCTAATTATCCTATGATATAATTATCATATAAATTATATACCAAAGTGTATATACCTATTAATGTCATGAAATAAAAATTTTAACCTATGAATTAATTAAATGGCCGATAGCCATTTATGTTGTGCATAAATTGAATTATCTTCTTCCTTTATACTATTAAATTAACCTATGATATTAAATATCATCTAAATCATATATTATGATTTATAAATCTATAATTAGCATGAATTATAGGATTTTTTAACATAAAGGCATAAAAGTGGCCGAGAGCTATATATATATATAACAAAGTATAGTTTTATTCTATCACTCATATATTCATGTATACCGATTTTCTTATGTATATCATTCACTATTTTCATGAATATACAATGTGATATATATATATATATTAGCTAGCTATTTTCAAGGAGAGCTATTGTCAAGATATAACAATGATTAAGACTTTCATGATTAGCTACCCATTAGTGTTTATTATATTATTAAATGTGAAAGGTCTCTATGTGTGCAAGTGAGAGAGGGGCGAGAGTGAGTGTATAGGGGGGATTTTTCAGATTTTCTTTCATCTCTTCTCACTTAAACACTCAACACTCAATTCTTCCATTTCTCTCTCAAACTTCTTCTTTTTTTTTTCTCCAAGCTTCACCATTGAGCTTCACCACTCCCTTCAAGCTTGATTTTTCTTCTTTTCATCTTCCATATCACACTTGGAACATTGTACCTTGTCTCTTTAATCCATAACACAAGGTAGGAGTTGAACAAAAGCTTGGTTTGTTCTTGAAACCTTCGAAATTTTCGAAGAGTAGCCTAGGGTTTTGCATGTGTGTTTGATGATCTTGGTTGGTAATCCTTTGCTATTGCATGTGTATTGATGATAAGAAGTATGTTGAATATGTGTTCTTATTTTTTCTAAGTCTTGCATGTATGATCTAGAATAAGAATCTTATGAATCCATGGCTATAATATGAACTAAGGATATGTAGCAATAAGTTGTGAAGCTTTGAGCATGTTTTATAAATTTATTCAATATGTATGGAAAATTATGAAAAGGCCGAGACCAATGGGAGTATACATGAGATTGATTTTATGATCTATAATGTAATATATGTTCATAGTGTTTGTTTTGAATTTTAGAAAATCCATGCTATGTTTGCTTTGAAACCGTGAGCATGTAGAATTATATATGTGGATGTATGATTTTGTTTTGTACATGCAATGATATTATTGATTATGATGTATTGAAGTACATACAAATTAATTGGGAAATTTTAGAAAGCACTACCTATTTTTATTAAAGAAAACCGAGAGCATGTATATATATAAATTAATGTGTGATTTTATTTAATACATGAAATGCTAAATTATTAGCTTAAAATATGTTTTATACATTTGATGTTTATTGGAAATTTTAGAAAATTCATTATACCAATTTTTGCAAAATAACCAAGCATATATATATATATATGTTAATTATAATTTTGATTTGTAACATGCAATGATGTATTATTGATCTTGAGTATGATTTATGTCTATATGATTTATTTGAAATTTTAGAAAAATCCTATCTATTTATTCAAAAAAGCCGAGACATATATATATGTATATATTGATGTGTGATTTTATTTTGTAACATGCAATGGTATATTGTTGTTCTAAAATGTGTTTTATGCATCCTAGAATTTTGTTAAAATTTTTAAAGATCAATTACACATTTGTTTCAAAAAGCCGATGAGTTATACACAAAATGGTGATGAACAAATGGTCTTTGATACATATTATGATGTAATGTTGCTATACTATAATTTATGAGCATATATATATATGTTTGGAAATTTTATAAAATCGTTTATTATGTTTAGTGTAAAGGACCGAGAGTTATATCCCATTTATATGGTGTATAAATGTTATATCATGAATTATGTGGCATAAGTATGTTATGGAATAATGTTTGGACCTTGTAGTAATTTATGGGAATTTTAGTGAATTTGTTGTGCATTTTTTAAAAATGCCGAGACCTTAATAAATAATAAGGTGATGATTGAACAATGTTTTGTTGATCTTATGACATATTAATGACCATAGTGTATATTAATACACTATATATTATTAGAAAAATTTTTAGTATCATTTGGTAATTTATTACAATTACCGAAAGTATTTAAGAATTTTAAGGATTTTAAATCCTTTTAAATCATTTTTATTAATAAATTATATGTCTAATGTTATTTTAGACATATTTGGAAATTTTGGATAATTTTCAAATTAATAGATTGAAAAATTAAAATAGCCGTGAGCTATTTTTAATTTCAAATAAGGATTTTTAATCCTTAAATTCATTATTTATAATGAATTATATGTTTAAAATTATTTTTTAAACATATTAAAACAGTTTATAAAAGAAATCAATTAGAAATTGATTTTCAAAGGATGTAATATTAAAATAAGACTTAGTAATTAAATTACTAAGAAAAGTCAAAATTGTCGACTTTTGAAATCAACGCACGAAAGACGCTCGATAAATACGCAAATACGCGTAAGACGATCATTTACTAATGATATCATGTTAATATGAAAAGATTTCATGTTTAAAGTCATGAAATCGAAAACGTGAGAAAACGCTGGACCATTTACTAAGAGGGTAAATTGGTCATTTATAACACATATCTCGCTTCTATCAAGAACGAGAAATGTTAATTTGGTACGCGATCGAGAAACGAATTAAATTCATTAAGGAATTCAATTCGCCGATATGAAATATCGAATTATCTTATAAGACTTAATAAGTCTCGAATTACGAAACCGACGTACTAAAGCATCCTTTTATATAAAGCGTGACGACGACGCACCACCGGACGCCGACGAGTAAGGAAAACGATAAAGACGAACAATAATTTCTGTGGGCTTTATTACCAAAACGGAACAACTTTGTCGCTTCTTTTCAACCGCCTTTGTTTACGATTTTCAATAAATGCTAAAATTCTTTAAATGATTACCGCCAAAATGTTTACGCTTTGTGTATCGATCCTATCCTCAGATGATGTGATGTTGTTGGAATATTCCCAACTTATGAATGAAAATCGATATCGGATCCTATGCCGAAGGCTTATACCGGCTAGGATTAACGTACACCGATGGTGACCTGTGCTATAAGGACAATTCACGGTCGGTCACGGGTCGTAGGCGAGGCCTCCTTCACGACTTTCGACTATGATAATGTGATGACATGATAATAAGGGATATGGATCACGACACCAAGAAAATGTCGCCAAGCAACTTTTATAAACTCGTGAAAATATTTTAGTAACAAGGCATTTTCAAATAAAACCCTCGTGTCTTACCACTATATCGCGTAGTAATTAAACGAAATGAAATGTTTTCGCATAAGTCCACCGGGTACAAATTTTGTACTTAGCCCCGCATGTTTGTTTTAAATGTGCAGTTGAGCTCGCTGTCGATGATGGAGGAGTGTTGAGAAAGCCTATATGTCCTGATGTTCGTTAGAATGGATAACCTCAATACATATCGTCATATATGTATTCACACTCTTCCGCCGCAAACTCGAACTGTTTATTTTCATGTTGAACACTATAACAAAGTGAACTATGAAGTCTTTCGATCGTTATATCCTTTCGATCCGTTCACAAGCCCTTTGAATTAAATTGTATAAGTGTATGTTTAATCTTAAGTTCTATATTCCTAATAATAGTCCGCTCACCCGGTCATCCCGAGCGGGCCGTGACAGAGTGGTATCGAGCTTGCTCTATGAAATCCCATTTCTTTCTAAACTAAGTCTAGAATTGAGTCACTAGACTTCTAGAAAATCTATCGGCTATTCTCAACACTCCATCACATCGAGCTCAACGGGAAAAGGTAACTAGTTTCAATTGAGTTTATGAGATGAAAATTTTTATATGATGGCCAAATTTGAAAAGATTTTGAAGTAAAAGGAAAAAAAGAAAGTTGTAATGTGATGATGATTGAAATGATGAGTTATGAATGAAGATTTTCAAAAATTCTAAATTTTGAAATTAAATAGCAATGATATGAAGTGGTTAAGTTGAAAAGTATGTTTGAAATGAATTAGGATGATTAATGATGAATGTATGAAAACAAGATGATATGTACAGATATGTATGAACGAAGTATGATGTTGTTTGATGTTATGTTTATGACTTATGAAATCTATGTTGATAACAAAGTATGCTATGCTCTTGAGAAGAACGTAGACGATATAGGAAGTATGTTCACATAATGAAAGAAAACAAAAGAATGATAGGAAGCATGAATGTGTTTTAATTTTGAATTCTGAACGGCGAAAGTGGAACGTAAAGATGATCGGCAACGACGTTGACTACGAAGAATGAAGAAGGTGGATGCTTATCACGGTCAAAGTGAGCGATCATAACCATGATTTTCAACTTGCGTGACTGAGGACCGAGATTTCCGAACGGCAAGCTTCAATTTGAAGACGTGGACGTAATAGTTATACTAAGTCGACAGTAGTTATAGTGCGTATGTTGTCATTATTGGCACCTTCTCGAAACGTCGTTATAATCGCGAAAATTTTCTGCACTGCGCAGTAAATTTGTTTTTAACCATACTCTCTCGATAGGACTCCGTTTTACGCATGGTTTTCGCCTGCGTATTCCTAACGTTCTGAACTTCATTTGTTATGAAGGACAGAATCTCTTTTTCCAGCTCCCAAATACAGTAGAGTCTGGGTAAAGTTCAGCTTGAGTCTTAGGTAGAACCAAGGAGCCTATAATACCTCGTGTAGCTTAACACAGCAATAGGAGTTTTGTTTACTAGATGGGTTAAGAATGTTTAGTTATAGGTTAAATAGTTTATCCTAGTGGATTAATCAAGTATTAAGCTATCCTATCTCGCTATTAGGTATTAGTAGTGTCTAACGGTTAGTTTTGATCGTGATGATGGAGGAGATGCGTTACATTGCGAGGAGAAGGATAGGACCCGACCCGACTCTCGAGGAGACTATTCGTATCTATCGAGAAAGTCGGATGTGTTGGCGAGGATTTAGGAGAGTTCCCGATGTATTACTTTAGACCGTGGAGGAATGCGAGAGTTTATGGCGTGACGGATTACGACGGCATTAAGCGCCTCCTTACTATACTTCCATGTGATTGGGAAGATTATGCTCGTGAGGTTTCGGGATTACATTTATCGTGCGACCGGAGGATATGACTTGATAGGTGATCTACCCAGTTCATCACCACCGACGACGATATAGATCTATGGCGCAGCACCGAGAGGACCTTATCTCCTCCACGGAGTATACATGGCGTGACGAGTCACCGAGTGGTCAGACACCGAGGTTCCACGGATAGTCGACCCAAATGGTACCACGATATCGGATCGACGAGGCGACTTGTTCAGCGGACGGAGCAGCTAGAGCCTAGAGCATTGGGAGCCCCTGCTTTCCCACCTCGATTTTCGGACATCCCGCGCGCCCACCACTACCGCCTTTACCACCGATGGCGCACCCCTACCACCGCTGAGAGTTTCCACGACAAGACGGATTAGCGTGACAGGTACTCTTGATGGGTATAACCCCATCCACGATAGCTACAGCCCGATTCGTGTGGATTATGGTCCACTGCGGGACATCCCGATGGTAGAGAGTAATGGAGCTGGAACCTCTAGAGCATATGGCCAGGTTGATGATTCGGACGAGGAGGAAGAGGATCCGAGAAGATGAGGAAGATTCGAGGAGTTGATGTAGATAGTGATGTTGATGTAAAGTTTGAAGGATTATGTTATCTATTTTTTATGTATGTTTTAATTATGCTTTTGAAAAACTTGAACAGTGGGGAAAACGGAATTTTTGTAAGGCTATAAAGCCATTGTGCATGACTTTAATTTTTGTAAAGCCTTAAGGCCGATATGTGTATGGCCTTTCTTTTGAAACATTTTGGAAGTAAGTATATAAGTAATCCTTGATGTAAGGACTTATGTTTGCAAAGCACGTTATCTATGGTGCTTTTGCAATTGTATGTATGTGTGATCCAAGAGGGCTTTTGCAACAAATTTATGTATGATAAGAATGAAATGTTTTATTTAAGTTATCATTTCTAAAAGGCAAAGAAATGAAATTGTACATATTCAAGTTATAAAATGATACATGATGCTAATGATATATTTTACACAATGTAACGCCTCCCTGACAAGCCCCGAACGAGAAGTAAGAGGCAGAGGGCACCTAGGAGACGAGGTAGAACTCCGGAATGGAGGAACAAGTCAGACTCAACCACCTCCACCTCAACCTGACCGCAGGATAGAGGAATTGTTTTTAAGACAAAACCCTCCAACTTTCAATGGGAAAGGTAGTCCGGAAGAGGCAGAACAGTGGATGAGAACCATCGAGAGAATTTTCACTTTTCTAAGGTGCACAACACAAGAAAGACTATCATGTGTAGCATTTCGCTTAAATGGGCTCTTGATTGACGGTGGGAGGCCGAGAAGAAAACTTTCACAGCAGAGCAGATGGAGGAATTGACTTGGGAGGATTTTAAAAGAGAAGTGTATGATAAATATGTACCGAAGAGTTACAAGAAGAAGAAGGAACATGAATTCTTCTTGTTAAAACAGGAAAAGATGTCGGTAATCGACACGATCGCACTTTTGCGAAATGTCTAGATATGCACCGGATCAAGTGGACACGGATTTAAAGATGGCCGAGAAATTTAGATCGTGGTTAAGGCCGTAAATAAGAATGTCTCACCGGTCTTGGAGACATGACTTATAATCGAGGCTCTTACACGAGCTTTGGACATTGAGGCAAAGAATGCCGAGGATAAGCCGGATCACCGATGCGTAATACTATGGATGAGGAAAGAGAAAATGGGATGCCAGTTTTGGTAACAGTAGCAAGGGAAGCTTTGAAAACAAAGGTAACAAACAACAGTGGCAGGGGAACTCAGCAAACCAAGGGCAAGGATGGAGGAAGCCAGCTTTTATTCCTCCAACAAGGGACCACAAGAGCAGCGAAGGGCTCTTCCATGCCCAAAATGCCGAAAGATGCACACGGGAATGTGCATGGCGGCGTGGAAACTGTTTTAGGTGTGGTATGAAAGGACATTACGCGAAACTTTGTCCGGGATACGCTCGAAACAATTGTAAGGCCGAACCAACCCGGTAATGTCCAACCACCGAGGGCTATCCAATTTCAGCCCCAACCTCAACAAAGAATTACAGCCGCAACAATGGCAACAACCTCCACCACAACCGCAATACCACAACAACAATACCACAACAAAGAAGGGCAACCACCCCAAAGAACGAAGACAACAACCAATACGGCAACGTCGCCGCAACAAAGAATTTGCATAACAAAGAATAATTTCAACAAAGGCAAGCACCACGCCACCGAAGCTACCTCAAGTTAGGCGATGCTTTGCATCGGCAACAAAACGAACAGACCAGGAAACCCGGTGTATGGGAATCCTTCTCAACATACCGTTATAGTATTGTTCGACACGGTGCTTCGCACTCTTTCATAGCAAAATCATGCGAGATCCGCTGGGACTTAATGCGATAAAGGCAAATCAGATATGAGAATCTCTTCACCTATAGGAGGAATTATGATCATTATGCATTATCGCCGAACCTAGAGTTGAACTTAGGATCACTAAGGGTTCTAGCAAATAATTTGAACATAATGCCCATGGGTGACGAGATATAATCCTAGGAATGGATCGTTAGTCGCAAACCACTCCACGATTCTTTGCAAGGAAAGGAAATATCATTTCATTTTCCGGCAAGAAGCAACGATTTCCATGGAATCGCATGGGCAAGAGAGTCCCAATTGTGTCCGCATTGAAGGCGAGGAAAATGATGAATAAGAAGGATACCATGCTTTTCTTGTTTACCCGAACGGAGAAGAAAAGCCGAATCAAGATAGAAGACATAGAAATTGTTAAGGAATTTTCGATGTATTTCTAAGGATCTACCAGATTACCTCCCGATAGACAATTGAATTTACCATCGACTTGGAACCGTGGATCGGCCAAAGATCAAAAGCACCCTACCGAATGGCCCCAAAGGAATTGGAAGAACTGAAAATCCAACTTCAAGAACTGCTGGACCTAGGTTTCATTAGACCTAGTGTTTCGCCTTGGGGAGCGCCTGTATTGTTCGTCAAGAAAAAGGATGGATCCTTAAGGATGTGTATAGACTATCGAGAGCTGAACAAGATGACGCTCAAGAACAAATATCCTTTACCAAGAATCGACGATTTATTCGATCAATTGAGAGGAGCAGGTATATTTTCAAAGATTGATCTCAAGTCAGGATACCATCAACTCAAGGTACGACCTGAAGACATAGCTAAAACTGCATTCCGAACAAGATATGGCCATTATGAATTTGTAGTTATGCCATTCGGATTAACTAATGCACCAGCGGTGTTTATGGACCTCATGAACCGAGTGTTTCATCCGCATTGGACAAGTTTGTATTGGTTTTCATAGATGACATTCTCATCTATTCGAAAATGAGGAAGACCATAAGGAACATCTAAGAATGGTGTTACAAACTTTGAGGAATGAAAGATTGTTTGCTAAGTTCAGCAAATGTGAGTTTTGGTTAAAGGAAGTAATGTTCCTAGGACACATCGTGTCTGCTGATGGAATCAAAGTGGATCCAGCCAAAGTGGAAGAAGGCAAGAATGGAAATCACCGCGAACTCGTAATGAGATCCGAGTTTTCTAGGTTAGCCGGTTATTATAGGAGATTCATTGAGGATTCTCCAAAATAGCAAGACCAATGACCCAATTACTCGAAAGGAGTTAAGTACACTTGACCGAGGAATGTGAGGCGAAGTTTTCAAGAACTCAAGGAAAAGTTAACAAGTGCACCGGTGTTAGCAGTCCCGGAATCAGATAAGGAATATGTGGTTTATACTGACGCCTCAAAGAATGGACTAGGATGCGTTTTGATGCAAGAAGGAAAAGTAATAGCATACGCATCACGACAACTTAGACCACATGAGCTAAACTACCCAACACACGATTTAGAGTTAGCAGCAGTGGTTCATGCACTGAAAATATGGAGACACCATCTCTATGGAGTGAGATGCTAAATTTATATGCATCATAAGAGTTTGAAATATTTTTCGAGCAAAGAGATCTAAACATGAGGCAGAAGATGGCTCGAACTAGTAAAAGATTACGATCGTGGTATTAACTATCACCCGTAAAGCTTAATGTAGTAGCCGACGCCTGAGTCGTAAAAATCAAACTCATTTGGGGTATCTCTCGACACGAGAAGATAAACTTGTCGAGGAATTCAGCAATTTAAGAATCGAATTGATTAAACAGCCAGAGACGATCAAGAATTGTATTGCTACACTCACCATGACACCTGATCTAAGAAAAAGGATCATTGAGAGACAAAGGATTGAGGAAAAGTTGGAAAAGATAAGAGAAAGAGTGAGAACTGGCAAATTAGAAAATTTCCAGGAAGCATCAGACGATGCTTTAATGTTCAAAGGAAGAATATGTGTTCCTGATGATGTTGAGATTCGGAACAACATAATGAGTGAAGCTCATGATACACCTTATACCGCCCACCCAGGCAGTACAAAGATGTACCGAGACCTAAAAGAGAAGTTCTGGTGGGAAGGCATGAAACGAGACATAGCTTTTTCGAGAACGCCGCTTTGTTTGCCAACGTAAAAGCTTTACACCAACGTTCCTACGGAAGTTACAACCATTGGGTATACCGAATGGAAGTGGGACGAAATAACGATGGATTTCGCTACGGATTTACCCAAGTCTCGAAAAGGAAACACTACTATATGGGTAATAGTAGATAGACTCACCAAGTGCGCCACTTACCAATTCAAAATACATATGGAGTCGATAGACTAGCCCAAATATATGTAAAAGAAGTGATACGACTACATGGAGTACCAAAATCTATTACATCGATAGAGACTCCAAGTTTACATCGAAATTTTGACGAGCCTACAAAAGAGCTGGGAACAAAGTTAAACTTCAAGACAAAGATTTCACCCACAAACCGATGGGCGTCGAAAGGACAATCCAAACCCTCGAAGATATGCCGAGAACCGTAGTACTCGGATCGAGGTGCAAATGGGAAGACATTTTACCTCTTATCGAGTTTGCCTATAATAATAGTTATCAAGCGACGATTGATATGGCCCCATATGAAGCTTTGATGGCAAGAAATGTAGATCACCACTTTATTGGGATGAAGTAGGTGAAAGGAAGATAATAGGCCGTAAGCGATGAATGAAATGATTGAAATCGTCCGACGATTAGGCAAAGAATCAAGGAAGCTCAAGATAGACAAAAATCCTACCGACACGCGAGATCGGAGTCTGATTTCAAGTTGGAGACAAAGTATTTCAAAGTCTCCATCAAGGGATCACAAGATTTGGTGTGAAAGGAAAACTAAGACCCCGCCACATAGGACCATACGAGATCCTAGAGAGAATAGGCTCAAGAGCCTATAAGTCGCTCTTCCGCCCAACTTGGGAAATGTGCATAATGTTTTCACGATCTCAACTAAGGAAATATGTGTACGATCCAAAACACGTGATCCGTCAAAACGACGTAGTTCTAAATCCGCATATGAGTTATGAAGAAGAGCCTATCGCAATACTAGACCATAAAGTTCAACAACCGAGGAACAAATCAATTTCACCGGTCAAAGTATCGTGGAATCATCACGCAGCAAGAAGCTACGTGGGAGCTAGAGGATACAAAGAAGGAACAATACCCCGCTTTATTCTTTTAAGGTATACAAATTTCGGACTAAATTTCTTTTAAGGGGTAGGATGTAATAACCCGCAGCTTTTAAAAGCCTAATTACGGTCTTTAAAACCCGTAAAATAAAATTTTGCCGTGAAATCAAATCACATATGAAATCGATCATGATTTCAATTTTACAAAGGAACAATTTCCTATTACACACTCACCAATTTAGTGAATGATAGAAATCGAAAGTTATAACTTTTATCTAAGAAGATTTTTTAACGTCGAACGCATATCGACTATTGAAATGTCACGATATTTCTTAAGCAATCAAGCTTGGAATTATATCCCATTATGAATGGAATATTTTTATAATGAGATTACGGTATTTACGACCATTTTAAAGATGAGTCGACACGTAACGTTTGAGACGCTTTCAAACGCCAACGCTTAGAGATAAGATGAACGATGGTTTTAATGATCAAGAAACTTTAGGAAATTATTTCTTATGATATTTTTATGATATTACAGTACTAATAAGCATTTTATTAATGCTTGAACATTTGAATTAATATTTATATCAAAATCGATTTGAAAACCCTAATTATTCAAATTAGGTTTCTTTCAAATTAAATGCTCTTCCTAATTATCCTATGATATAATTATCATATAAATTATATACCAAAGTGTATATACCTATTAATGTCATGAAATAAAAATTTTAACCTATGAATTAATTAAATGGCCGATAGCCATTTATGTTGTGCATAAATTGAATTATCTTCTTCCTTTATACTATTAAATTAACCTATGATATTAAATATCATCTAAATCATATATTATGATTTATAAATCTATGTTTAGCATAAATAGGATTTTTTAACATAAAGGCATAAATGGCCGAGAGCTATGGTATATGTATAACAAAGTGTAGTTTTATTCCATCACTTATATATATATGGGTACCGATTTTCTTAAGTGGTATATCTCCCCACTACCTTCATGTATATACAATGTGATATATATATATTGTATTAGCTCAGCCATTAGTGGAATATATTAGCTATTTTCAAGATATATTTCATGTGTAAGACTTTCATGATTAGCTACCCATTAGTGTTTATTATATTATTAAATGTGAAAGGTCTCTGATGTGTAAGTGAGAGAGAGGAGAGAATGAGTGTATAGGGGGGAATTTTCAGATTTTCTTTCATCTCTTCTCACACTCACACTCAACACTCAACACTTCCATTTCTCTCTCTCTCAAGCTTCATTTTTTTTCTCCAAGCTTCACCATTGCCGAGAGCCCTCTCCCTTCAAGCTTGATTTTTCTTCTTTTCATCTTCCATATCACACTTGGAACATTGTACCTTGTCTCTTTAATCCATAACACAAGGTAGGAGTTGAACAAAAGCTTGGTTTGTTCTTGAAACCTTCAAATTTTCAAGAGTAGCCTGTGGTTTCGCATGTGTGTTTGATGATCTTGGTTGGTAATCCTTTGCTATTGCATGTGTATTGATGATAAGAAGTATGTTGAATATGTGTTCTTATTTTTTCTAAGTCTTGCATGTATGATCTAGAATAAGAATCTTATGAATCCATGGCTATAATATGAACTAAGGATATGTAGCAATAAGTTGTGAAGCTTTGAGCATGTTTTATAAATTTATTCAATATGTATGGAAAATTTATGAAAAGGCCGAGACCCAAGGGAGTTTACATGAGATTGATTTTATGATCTATAATGTAATATATGTCTATAGTATTTGTTTTGAATTTTAGAAAAGTCCATGCTATGTTTACTTTGAAACCGTGAGCATGTAGAAATATGTGGATGTATGATTTTGTTTTGTACATGCAATTGATATTATTGATTATGATGTATTGGAAATACATACAAATTAATTGGGAAATTTTAGAAATGTCACCTATTTTTATTAAATAAAACCGAGAGGATGTATATATATAAATTAATGTGTGATTTTATTTAATACATGAAATGCTAAATTATTAGCTTAAAATATGAACTAACATTTGATGTTATTTATTGGAAATTTTGGAAAATTTTATACCAATTTTTGCAAAAAACCGAATATATATATATATATATATGTTAATTATAATTTTGATTTGTAACATGCAATGATGTATTATTGATCTATGAGTATGATTTATGCACCCTATGATTTATTTGAAATTTTAGAAAAATCCTATCTATTTGTTTTAAAAAATGCCAAGCATATATATATGTATATATTAGTGTATGATTTTATTTTGTAACATGCAATGGTATATTGTTGTTCTAAAATGTGTTTTATGCATCCTAGAATTTTGTTAAATTTTTAAAAATCAATTACACATTGAATTCAAAAACCGATGAGTTATACACAAAATGGTGATGAACAAATGGTCTTTGATGCATATTATGATGTAATGTTGCTATACTATAATTTATGAGCATATATATATATGTTGGAAATTTTATAAAAATCGTTTATTATGTTTAGTGTAAAGGACCGAGAGTTATATCCCATTTATATGGTGTATAAATGTTATATCATGAATTATGTGGCATAAGTATGTTATGGAATAATGTTTAGACCTTGTAGTAATTTATGGGAATTTTAGTGAATTTGTTGTGCATTTTTCAAAAATGCCGAGACCTTAACAAATAATAAGGTGATGATTGAACAATGTTTTGTTGATCTTATGACATATTAATGACCATAGTGTATATTAATACACTATATATTATTAGAAAAATTGTTAAGTATCATTTGGTAATTTATTACAATTACCGAAAGTATTTAAGAATTTTTAAGGATTTTTAAATCCTTTCTAATCATTTTTATTAAAAAATTATATGTCTAATAATATATTAGACATATTTGGAAATTTTTGGACAAATTTCGAAATTAATTAGTTGGAAAAAAATCAAAATAGCCGTGAGCTATTTTTAATTTCAAATAAGGATTTTAAATCCTTAAACTCATTATTTATAATGAATTATATGTTTAAAAATTTTTTTTAAACATATTAAAACAGTTTATAAAAAGAAATCAATTAGAAATTGATTTTCAAAGGATTTAATATTAAAATAAGACTTAGTAATTAAATTACTAAGAAAAGTCAAAATTGTCGACTTTTGAAATCAACGCATTTAAAGACGCTCGATAAATACGCAAATACGCGTAAGACGATCATTTACTAATGATATCATGTTAATATGAAAAGATTTCATGTTTAAAGTCATGAAATCGAAAACGTGAGAAAACGCTGACCATTTACTAAGAGGGTAAATTGGTCATTTATAACACATATCTCGCTTCTATCAAGAACGAGAAATGTTAATTTGGTACGCTGATCGAGAAACTAATTAAATTCATTAAGGAATTCAATTCGCCGATATGAAATATCGAATTATCTTATAAGACTTAATAAGTCTCGAATTACGTAAACCGACGCACTAAAGCATCCTTTTATATAAAGGCGTGACGCCGACGCACCACCGGACGCCGACGAGTAAGGAAAACGATAAAGACGAACAATAATTTCGTGTGGGCTTTATTACCAAAACGGAACAACTTTGTCGCTTCTTTTCAACCTGCCTTTTTTTATGATTTTCAATAAATGCTAAAATTTTTAAATGATTACCGCCAAAATGTTTACGCTTTGTGTATCGATCCTATCCTCAGATGATGTGATGTTGTTGGAATATTCCCAACTTATGAATGAAAATCGATATCGGATCCTATGCCAAGGCTTATACCGGCTAGATTAACGGTACACCGATGGTGACCGTGTGCTATAAGGACAATTCATGGTCGGTCACGGGTCGTAGGCGAGGCCTCCTTCACGACTTTCGACTATGATAATGTGATGACATGATAATAAGGGATATGGATCACGACACCAAGAAAATGCTTCGCCAAGCAACTTTTATAAACTCGTGAAAATATTTTAGTAAGACAAGGCATTTTCAAATAAAACCTCTGTCTTACCACTATATCGCGAGTAATTAAACGAAAATGAAATGTTTTCGCATAAGTCCACCGGGTACAAATTTTGTACTTAGCCCGCATGTTTGTTTTAAATGTGCAGTTGAGCTCGTTGTCGATGATGGAGGAGTGTTGAGAAAGCTATATGTCCTTGATGTTCGTTAGAATGGATAACCTTGAATACATATCGTCATATATGTATTCACACTCTTCCGCCGCAACTCGAATCGTTTATTTTCATGTTGAATAACAATATAACAAAGTGAACTATGAAGTCTTTCGTTTAAATCATTATATCCTAATATTTCGATCCGAGTGGGGCCGTGACATCCGGGAAGCCTCTTCGAATTAAATTGTTTATAATATGTATGTTTAATCTTAAGTTCTATATTCTAATATATAGATTCCGCACACCCGGTCATCCCGAGAATGGAGTATTTTGATGAATGATATTTGCTCAATTAACCATGAGAATAAAAAGGAGGAGTGAAGTGATGAGTGTATTGGGTAAAGTGGAGGTTGTGGGAAATGTGAAATTATGTATTTTGATGGGATAATTTATCCAAGATTGAAATATCCGGTTCGACGATATAATCGTATTCGTTTAAATTTTCTCGTTCAAAATAAAATCGAACGTCGACGATTATAAATTTTTAATAATCGCTCTAATTTCAAAACCCGATTTAGCTAAATAAATTAATAATTCAAAGTTTTAAATTTCTCGGGGTATTACAATATATCCTTAACGGATCGTATTCGTGTCTGACCTTATCGTGTCATGTCGTTTCGTTGTTGTGTCGACACGATAACGACCCGACACGCATTTAATTGTCGGCGCTTCTGGCGCCTAACTTTGTTAGGTTGTGAAAATTTTATTTCCAACTACTCTCTCTCGTGTAATATAGAAGTTTATTACATAAAACTAATAAAACTATTAGGGGCGCACTCGGTGCGCGCACTGCACAATGTGCTCGGATCGAATCGGGTTCGACTTGGATTTGAACCGACCTAGATTTAATATGTTCATTTTTATTTATTAGCATCTTTACTTTTATTTAGAATAATTGTTATTTTTATTGGAATTATGTTTTTTTGGTAAAAGATCGAAAAAATATTAAGGAGACTACCGTTACTTTTTTTAGATAAAAAAACTTCACTTTATTCATAGCAATTGTCACTTTTTTTAATTCATAGGAAACATTCAACCTCTACCTCCAGTGCGCATTGGATAACCCCATTTTTATGCATAAGAATTGCCACTTTTAATCATAAGGGCAATCACTTTTATCGAAAAACTATTACTTTTGTTCATAAAAATTGTTACTTTTAATCATAAAATAATCACTTTTATTATAAGCATTACAACTTTTATTCAAAAACTATTACTTTTATTCAGATGAACTATTACTTTTATTCTTAAAAATTATCATTTTTATTTAGAATAATTGTTACCTATGTAATGAGTTAGGTATCCAGGACAGAATTAACCCGAACCGGGCCGAACTGACCCACACACATACTAAGTTGCACGTATAAACTAATAGGAGGCAAACTTTATTGTGCTTTCTCTCGCCCTGTATTTTTATAAGAATAGTTACTTTATTTATAGAATTATTATTTTTATTCATATAATTGATAACTTTATTTATAATAACTATTACTTTTATTTATAATTTTATTTTTTTAAAACCTATGGTGATGAAAAGCTAAGATAAGTTTCTGTCAATTAATAAATTCCCAAAAGGAAATTTAAAAGAAGTTAGGATAAAAGTAAATCAGTCATTCCGTGGACCTTATTTTTAGTGTGAATCCAACTTTGTTTTCGAACTAAAACATTGTGGTCATTATGTAGTATTGGTCTTTAAATGTGAAGCAAATCAAACATGGACTTTCTTTTGCATTATATTTAATTTGTAAATACATTCAACCTAATAAACATCCAATTCCTTGCAAATTTTATAGCTTATTTGTAATTTGTTTCTCGAGCTCATAAATAATATTTTAAATTTGTAGTTTACTATTCTAGAAAGTAGATAAATTTTGCTTTAAATCACATGAAATTACTGTTGCAGCAAATTCTACGATTAATAATTTTGGAAGAATCAGCACGATTAAAATATAAATACATTTTTACCCTATTCTAATGTCGTTTTCACATAAATTCCCTGATGTATGAATGATTACAATGTGGTACCCATACTATCATTTTTTTTTTTTTTTTGAAAATATAACCTCCACGGTGGTCGTTGGTGCACCTATACACCATGAGCAGGTCGAAAGGATTCAAAATCTTGGTTAACCAAAAAATATATATTATATTACATAAATATTGAAGTAATAAAAAATATTATATCAACAAACATAATTATTAATATGTTTTGAATGAAATATTGATAGGGGCCTATAAATGAGGTTACATTATTGGGGTTAAATTCTAGATAGACATAACAGTTGATATGATAATAATGTGGAAAACTAAAAATGAGGTAAAGCTGCTGAAGATATTCTAATAATGTATGAATTCGAATTTCACCAAGATTACTAACTATTAAGTTGAAATATGACGTACATTTCTGATAGGTTACAAAATATTAACAAATAAAAATTAATAATACAAGGTGGACTAGTCTTCTCGTGAACTAGGACCTATGTGCTATTGGTTTCTCTCAATATAGTTGTAAACCATAGACGCTCAGATTGTATTCATTTTCCTACTCAACGATTTTACCCTCTCTTTTTTTTTTTTAGTTTGTAACGAGCATTACTATTTAAGATTTAAGTTTGTAACGAGCTTCATGGTGTTTCGTTTTTCATCAAAAATAAATCCGACACTCAGTCAGTATGCCCAACTACATAGATAGCAGTAAGCAAAATCATCTTTCAAATGATTGGCGATAATTTCTCCAATTTTCTACCTGTAAAATAAGTTTTGGAAAGTGACTAAAATATAAAAACTCGAAATTAACAAATACGAACGGTATCCAGATGTTTGATTGTAACAAATATGATGAAGGTATTCCGGTTTCAATTAATTACACTCTAGCTTAGACAAATCCGATCATCGATGCAAATATAACTTCAATTCATGCAAACAAGCCAGTTATGATCACCTAAGCGATTCTGATGCAATCTTATCTTTCTTTATTTTATCGGTAATTAGGAAGACGCTTCACTAACTACTTCTCTAAGCTAATGACAACCGCAAAATACACTCTATAGATTTAATGAGCCGATAGCTTTAAGAACTAGAGAAACCCAATTCAAAAACAATAAACTCTGACGCATGATTGTCGAATTAAGACTGTTAAACTCTTGACTCTGATGAATCACTTTACTACTAATCAAATCTAAACCACAATTATGGATGCCCGATTCAATTGGCTGCTAATTAATTCTGAACTACTAAATATTTACAACTACCTAGCTGAGACTAAACAATTAATGATAATAAACAAAGAGAATAACAGATGCGTGCATAAAATTAAAGGATAAACCGATTAGATCTTACGGAATGTATCACGCTAGAGCTTCCTTAATCTTCACCAAAATGAAAGAGATTAGCTAGAACTCATAAATGAATTCAACCTAAAAATCATAAGGAAAAAGAGAAGAAGAACAAAAGAATGAAATAACTTTTGAATTGCCACTTGAAATCACGCCTGAATTGTGTATCCCTCGTTTTTGTGAATTGTCTCCAAGAGGAAGGATTAAAATAGGATAAAATAATATCCTATTTCAAATCTTATCAAATCTAATCCCCTACTAAGAGAAAAAATATATTCTAATATAATAAGGACATTATTAGATAATTCAAAATAATAACTAAAGAAGCCCAAATCAATATTTGAGACATATTACATAATTAAACTTCATTTGACATCACAAAGCCTTCAAAAATCCACTTAATTCACGTCATTATCTTCCAGTCCCAGCGAAACAGTGCAGTATGAGCATAATGCATGACTTTCAGACAACAACTTTACTATGTATATTCCAAAAATTTTCCATATTGATGACAAACTATATAATAAACCACGGAATCATAAATTATCAATATAAGCACAATTAGATCCCTATTTAAAGCCAAAATATATCAATAATTATCCATAATATGTACGTAAAATACGCCCGATCACTTTACTATCTAAGATTTAAGTTTGTGATTCTCCTTGGGCTTCTTGCTGTTTTTTTAAATAAAATTACAATCTCTAATTTTCTTTCTTCTTTTAGTAATATCATTAACTATTAAAAATAAAGTATAAAAGCATTAAAAATCAAATTGGTCAAAGATCAATGTATTTTGTCACCATCTAAAGAAATTTACTCTAAAATCTCAAATTGTAAACCTAGATTCTTGAACTTCACTATGAAAATAATAACCTTGAATCTGAAATGGAAGGATCCTTTGTTTGTGGTTGCAGCAATATCATAAATCGAGTAACAATTGACAATAAGATAAATGATTATTTAGGTCATAGGTTAATGTTTTGGTCAAATACATTTAGCATGTTAGAATGGACGGTGAATAAGGAAGCACAACTTAGTCAAACCTAAATCAAACGTGAACAATGAGAACGCACACCAAATCGCTTCAACCCTTGGCTTTCACCACCACTATATACATTCAACGCCACAAACAGCAAACCATCTCTCTCTTCTTTCTCTAAAATACTAAAAACACACTAAACAGTGTTTTACCATTCCACCAAATCATCAGATATATATCTTCCCCTAAATACTTTTTTTGGGCTGCTATTTTGTGATTGGAAAGATATATGCAGAAGCCTACAAAAGCTGCGAATGTAAACATGTTGAATCTTGTGAAGTTCAATACAAGCGGGCCTACAGCAATCTGAGCAACGCCTCTGCCTAGCGCTTCTCTCTTTCTGACACTCGCATCCTTATCCTCTCCCCACCTCTCTCCTCTCTCTTCTCTACGCACACAAAATTGAGGGCACACTGCTTTGGTCGTTATCACTCTTACTTCTGCTAAATCCACCACCACTCTTTTTTAATTTGGCATCTTAACTATTAATTTAATCTTTTTTCTTTTGGTATGTACTATTACCCTCCTTATCCATAGCCTTTTCTCTTTCGATCTTTCGTTTCTAAATTTGCCCCCTTTTTGCACTCGGGTGGATTGGGGGCTAACTCAAACCTTTTTCTTCGACCCTCGACTCATCGTTGAGCTTAAAGGCTATATCCTGCCCGATTGAATCGGGGGTTTCTGCTGCTTTTGTTAATTGTATCTTCTTCTTCTTCTTCTTCTTTTCGCGTTTGCCATTATGGCGTTGGTTTCTGCTTTTTTTGAGATTTTGCAAAAGCCCACAATCGGAGATATGTTGCTTGAGCTAATGGCGTTCTCGACTCCCATCTGGGCGGCGATCGTCGTCGGCGTTTTGCTGGGTTGGGCGTGGAAGCCCAAGTGGGCCAATCTGAGTGTAGGATTTCTCGATTCCGCCGCCGCAAACGAGGGAGAGGCGAAGAATTCGACGGTGGGGCTGTCGCAATTCGTTGCTTCAATCTCCAGCTTGAGCTCAATGAAGCGGCATTTCTCGCTCGAGGCTAGAAATCCATCCGAGTCTTCAATTCCGTGCTTTGAATACAGGTTAGTAAGCAGCAAATCCTTGACTTTTTTTGCGGAATTCGTTTGATAATTCAACATTTGATTGATTGGGTTTGTTGGGGGCAATTGACTCTAGGCTTTGTCCTATTGATTTTATTTATTCCTAATAAGTTGAATTTGTATGTGGTTAGTTCATCAAAGTTGGTGACTGAGAAAACGAGTGCTGTGAATGAGGATGATCTCAAGCATTTTCACAAGTTAGTTGAGGAAAAAGATGGTGGCCCTGCTTGGATCCAGATGATGGATAGGTCCACGCCCAATATGAGCTATCAAGCTTGGAGAAGAGATCTTGAGGTATATGTATTTCATTTTTGTTTCAGATAATGAATTTTGGTCATGGATTGGTGTTGCATATGGTGGTTTTGGATTATAACGCTTAGCTCGTAAGCTTATTTATTGCATTTTTCGGTTACAGAGCGGACCTCCACAATATCGTAGTAGAACTATCTATGAAGACGCAACCCCTGAAATGTTGAAAGATTTCTTTTGGGACGATGAATTCAGAGTGAAATGGGATGATATGCTTATACACGCTGAGACTCTCGAGGAATGCACCGCTACCGGGACAATGGTTGTTCAGTGGGTGCGGAAGGTAGGCGGCCGTTTCTCTTTTGGTGCTCTGATCGTCTTGGTGAAATACTGATCGTGTTCTTTTTGTTGTCGTGCAGTTTCCCTTCTTTTGTAGTAACAGAGAGTACATCATTGGCCGTCGGATTTGGCAATCTGGAGGGAACTATTACTGTATAACAAAGGTTAGAGGAGAAATGGACATCTTGGTGCTCCTAGTTAATGTCTATAGTATAGTTTGAATAGTGTTAGTCATAGTCTAGAATTCATTTAGAAAGGCTCTAATATTGTTATTTGTATGCAAGGTATACTTCAAATTTTATAGCTTAGTTTCTTGAGGCTCAGTCACATGCATGTATGAATTTAGATTTTCAAGCATCTAGGTTCATAATTTGTCAATTTGATTAGGGGTTATTCTAGTGCCTCGCTTATCAAGCCAGTTCGTTATAAAGGGGTCACTGAAATTGTTTACATCCCGGTTGATAAATTGGGGGCTAGAGTACAAATTTTATTACTCTTATCATTCAATTCACATTATATGCTTATTGGTAATATTCTTGATTCATCATTCTATAGGGTGTTCCAAGCTCCTCTGTTCCACGTCGCAACAAACCAAGAAGAGTTGATTTGTACTATTCTAGTTGGTGCATTCGTGCAGGTACTAATTTTTCTTTTTCTTTTTTCCTTTTTTCGTAAAGCTACTCACTTTGTTGCCATTTTGCTATCTCAATAAGCTGATTGCAGGCTGTTATCATTATTGTGCCCCCCAAAAAAGTGATAGTCTTCATTATCTTTTGAATTTTTCTGTATTAAATGGAGAAAATGCTATGAAGTTACTAACTAGTAGTGTGTGAGGAAGACAGCTCTGAATTATGAATTTAGTTTTTGTAGAAATTTTCTCAAATTGGCATTTCTTTAGTTTGCTATAATTTCCTTCTTTTCAACTAGTTGGGCTAAATAAAACAGAGATCTTTTTTGGCAAGAAAATTTTGGAAAAGAGATTTGTTTGGGTGGTTGAGATTGAGTCTGAGAAATCTGATGACACCCCTTTTGCCTTTTGGTGAATTCAGCTGTATCGAAGAGAGACGGGCGGTCGACTGCTTGTGAGGTTCTACTGTTCCACTACGAAGACATGGGAATTCCGTGGGAGATTGCGAAACTTGGTGTCCGACAAGGGATGTGGGGCGCTGTCAAGAAAATCGACCCCGGCTTGCGTGCCTACCAGAATCATAGGGCATCCGGAGCACCACTCTCGCGCTCTGCAATGATGGCTCAGATAAACGCTAAAGTCGACGTGGACGCCTTGGAAGCCCAGGAGAGCACGAGTACTTCTGCACCGGAGGCCGAAGAATCCCTAGTTTTGACCGAGAAGCCATCCCGTAGAGGCATCTCAAGGGCCCTCGTCATTGGTGGGGCCATCGCCATTGCTTGCTCGCTCGACAGAGGGCTTCTGACAAAGGCGGTTATATTTGGAGTTGCAAGAAAGTTTGCAGGAACGGGGCAGAGGTTATGACGAAATACATATCATTCCCACTCTTGGCTGTGGGCGTCGAGGTTCAATAAGCAAAGGCCCACAAAAGGAATTCGCATTCGTTGAAAAATTATAAGCTGCGAAATAAAGAGGCAGATTCCATTCTTTTTTTATTTCCTATTTCTCCATGTAGTGATGATATTCGCCTATAATTCATTTATTTCCCCCAATATATGATCATTTTCTTGTCAGATGATATGAATAGAATTTTACAGTTCATTGTAACTTAAATCATACTTAAATTTTTATGTTTCTGCTCGAGGGAACTGCTATAGATCTTGTCATAACAGAATAGCAAAAAAAGAAAATCTTTTTTAGTTACTCTTATGAAGAGACTTTCGCATAACAAATCAAAGAGTAAAACGACACCTTTCAGGGTCAGAGGAGGCGGTTAGAAAGTAATGTTTTGTGAAAGATAAATAGTTGGATCTCTATCTATATACTCGTATCCTTTTCTCCCTAAATCTGTCTATATTTTTCTTCCTGTCTTCTTGAGTTTTAGAAAAATGACTTTTCAATATTTCAATTTTTTGTAGGATTTGAACCATGCCTATTATCCTTATTCCTTCCTACTCGGATCTTATCATCCGAGAGTGGATGTTAGAGGCTGTTTGGTTAACTTTATTTTAGACAGATTATAAGATTTAATATGTTAAGAGTTATAAGTTGTCAAAATATTGTACAATTGAGCTAATAAGCTAGAGATAAAATTATTAGTTAGAGAGAGAAAATTGAGGAGATATGAATTTAGAATGATATATATTGGAAATAACAAACCATAGTAGAGTTACTTTGAAAGATTGATTGTTGCTTATAAGATCATGAAAAAATAAATCGAGGTTGAAGAACTTATTTTTGAGGAGTGTTTAAGTTATTTGAACTTATTTTCACAGCTTATAATAAGTTGTTTATGAGCTTATTTTTTCAAACATTATTTATCAAGAGCTTATAAACTGTTTTAAGGAGCTTATAAGCTCAGCCAAACACCCTCTTACGTTACCAACGATGCCTAGCCCAAGTGGCAAAGTTGAGGCACCAAAAGTCTCTCTTTAGTAGAAGTATTTGGTTTGATTCTCATACATTGGTTGTTTCTTAAATTTATTTGAATATGATGTATAATTCTTGAATATTTAGCACATCCATAATATAATATATATTTTGTATCTCTAAAAAAATGTGTTGATTTTAGTCTTATCAAATACATATTTATTTATTTTCAAGCTTCTTTCTTTACGCAAGCCCCCTATTTTTCAATTTTTTAATTTTTTTGTCATCTTGTTTTAGGAAGATTGGGAAAAGATTGGAACGTGAACATTGTCCTAATTAGCAAATTAAGTCTTAAAATTTCCACATCACGATCATCAGCTCTTTAGACTGGTAACTAATTTTTCCTTGTTGAGGACTACAAGACCATGACAATCAAATTACATTGCGACATACCATTTTATGAGAAAATTCAAATTACAAACACAATGAGTTGTCAATTAAGTAAATAGGACTGTTCAATTAGCAACTCGATTTAAGTTAGATTGTTGGGCCTAATCAGTCTAAATAAGCACTGACTTTTAATATGTAAAGCTAGCAAACCAAAACCAAAAATAGTCGAAATTATAGGACTGAAGTGTTGCCCACGACACATCAATGTAAACCAATAAGGGGTATTTGGTTTGAGTGATTAGATAGGATTGATAAAATAATCAAGACGAATTACATGTTTAGTTTACATTATCAAACCCATGATTGATTATTTAGTCCGTACTTAATCATGCAATTGGGTGATAACTAATCACCCCAAACTTGGGTGGATGATTTAATCATTCTACATTTCAAAGTCAAAATTACATAAATATCTTTATTACAGTTGGATTGTTGCTGGAACAGAGAGGACACCGAGAGGGATAACAACGGCGATAGCGGCGATGGTGGCGCTGATTGAAAAAAGAATTACACTACAAAAAAATACGAAATTTACCGACAGACAAAATCATCGGTAAATTAAGAAAATCTGTCGGTGATAGTGATTACCGACGGACTTAGACAATCGCTAAAATCGAAGTCGGTAAAAATTTACTGACGGGATCCATCCGTCGGTAAACATTACCGACAGACTACCAACGGTTGTATCCTGTCGCTAATCTATCGTCGGATGCATCGTCGTTTGCATGCAACAATGGATTTACTGACGAACAATGTCCGTCGGTAATTTTTTTTTTCCAACGACATATGTTCGTTGGTAATTTTTTTAGTTTTTTGATATATTTATTTATTTTAATCCTACCAAGTTACGACATTTACAAGTACAACAACTTGTTAACAATTCATTCTTACTAACTAACAAAACAATCAACATACATATAAAATAGTCGGCATATATATATAATAAGATATCCAAATCACCAACAAAACAATATAATATCAATATCTAATACATAAATATCCATCAATCTAAAGTAATTAATCAGATCCCAAGTCTGCATCATCATCTGGAGGGTTCTTGTGAATGAGTCATCATCTGCTAGCGGGTGAACATCTCACGGAGGTGCGGACACGCGCTGCGGTGAAGTCTTTCATCGTGTTACATGCGCAATCGCGCCGCATCAACTCAATTTGGTCATTGCACTGCTGATGTGCCTCAGGTCCCTCTGCTGCAGAACTACTGCTTGATTGCCCTATGGCTAAGCTCCGGTGCTAGGGTACCAGTCCCGAGCATTCTCTGTTTCTTGTTGAGACGGCCTCCCATAACCTCGTTCATGTAAATCTGACTCAGATTTGCCCCCTCTTCCTACTGCTCGGCAATCTCTTGTACTCTCGCCTGATTAATAAAATAAAATTCATTAATATTATTGACGATATATAGTTATTAGTTTTAAACAAAATTTACATTCGTTGCTGCAGCCTTCGGATATGTATAAGTCCCATCAATAGCCACGTGTAAGGTCTTGAAAGACCTATGTGCACACTAGTCCAGCGGGACTCCCTCCTGTGATGCCTATTTATCAAAATGTAATTCAAAACAAATATTAGTAACTGTCAACACATAAGAATTTAATTCTTATGTAAAATTGCTCACCATCTCTTGGGCCATCAGCGCAACAGACTTAGAACCGCCACGATGCTTGCTAATTCCAGTACCATGTCCATCTGGCTCAAACATCCTAGACCTTCTCGTCGCCTCGGACCTCAGAATCACGTCAGGTCTATCCCAATAAGCACATAGACCCTCCCATAACTCATCAGAAATATATTCCGGCTTCCCTTTATTATCGGGTAGCCGACAAGCCTTCACATCATGTAGATGGTCAGAAAATCTGACGTGCGCCCTCTGCTCCCATAAGGTTCGCACTTCATGCTCCCACGCCTCAGGCCATTAATATACTTTCTAAAAAACATACAATTTTTATATGTTAATTTATCCAAAAACAATTCAAATATAACAAAAAACTTAAATTTAACACAAAATTACTCACCCAAAATTCGCCAAAGTACATATCCTTCACCTCTTGAGAAGTACACCTCTAGTTATATCCTATCGGGTTCGGAATCCTCCTAAAAGATGAAATAATAACCCTCAAAAAACACCGATGAAGTGCTATTGTCCTATTAAATAATCACATGAAAAATATGTTATTTTTACTTTTACAATGAAAATAAATTATAAAATATAAACAATAAATAACGACTCGCGAGGAGTCCTCTCAAGTGGAATCATCGGCATTTTCTCATCAATGTCTATATGTGCATCAGTTGCGTCTGAAGGTGATGATGGCGCAGACGACGGTGACGAGCCTATCTGGGACGAACTATAGGCACATCCACCATGACATCCTCCTCTAAAATGTCAACGTCCGTGATTCATATCCTAATAACCTAAAATTTAAAACTTTTATTAGTGATGTTTGAATCACTTAGTTGTGGTTCTTAGACCTTAATTATGTTTAAGGCCAATTAGAATCGATTCGAGATCGAATCTAAAGAAATTAAAAGCGATAACTAGTCCTACCGGATTAGGGTTTTCTGAGTAGCCTGAACATAGAATGAAAGATCGAGAATGAATCTCCACGAACGGATTTCATTTTTAGAATCCTCACACAAAAACATGTGAGAATGCGAAGAATGAGAATTTTCGGGCATACTTGCCCGGTCAGTCTTAAAAACACTATTTACGAGCCGGAACAACTTCCAGTCCGTGCTAATCGTAATAAATGATGATAACAACCAAAATCATGAAGGAATAATTTATTATGAATTTAGAAATTAAAAGAATCAATTTCTGAAGGGAATTCCTGAAGAACTTAACCGAACGCCGAGTAAAATATACCGGGAAAACCCTAAATTGATCCGAACGACCCGAAACTCGAACCGAGGGTCTAAATCAATAAAATATGCTTTATAAGACTCAAAAATTATTTATGAAAGCTCAAAATTCAATAGAATTTTGAATGGGCATATTTTAATCGCCGAACTGCTTTTTCGCGATAACTCGGAATTGACTTATCGGACGACGTCCGTGCCGTGAAATTTTATGAACATTAAAATAAGTCTTTTAAAGGCTATTTAATAAGATAGGACCTTAAGGTTCTGAGAAATCGATCGAAAGTGCGTTAAAACTTAAAGAGTCGGTATTAACATACCAAAGCGGGATTTGACCAATCCACCTCCCAACTACCACCAAGACCACCCCAAAATGGGCAATGACAGCCATTAGGTCTGTAATATCAGTAGGGGACGTTCAAGACCAGACCCCATTCACTCTTTCACATTTTCTCTCATTTTTCAAATTTCTCTCTACACTTTTCAAACTCCCAACACTAAATCCTCCCTCCCCAACCTCTCCCACACTCAAATAATCCTTCTAAAACCATAAGAAGATATTATTCATCATCCTCTTCCATCCTAATGGAGTGAAATTTTTATTTTGAATTTTTGGGTTTAAAAACCCTAGTTTGCTCCTCATTTATTTTCGTGACTTTAGAGTCTTCAAATGCTCTTAAGCCATGAATGAAAAATTCTTAGAATAATGTTCTAAGGCTACTGTAAAAATTTCATAATTTTTGGAGCATGTTTATTTGTTTTCGATTTATGCTTTATTTATTTTTAAATATGTTAAAGCATGATTTTGTGAATGTTATTTGATATTGTTACTTGCTAATGTATTATAAGCATGTAGAATAAATATGGTAATTTTCAGAATATTTTTGGATTTTTCTTGTATTTGTTTGATTTTATTTGTTGAGAAATAGTTGAGATATAGTGTTTAATATATGATATGAACATCATACATTAAACTTGAAAATTTTGAAACACTACTCCTATTTTTTTCAAAAATGGGCAGAATATATTTAAGTATTTTTAAGCCATTATTTGATTTTATTTGTTGGAAATAATAGGATATATGATGTTTATAAATAATATGAACCTAATATGCATTGTTGGGAATTATTGAACACATATGTAAAATATGTGTGAGGACAAAAGAATTCAAGCATTTGGTTCATATTATAAATATTAGTTGATATTTAATGTTAATATTACATGTTTATTTCATATATAACCATGTTGTGCAAGATTGGAAATTATTGAAAATATATATGTATGTTCTTAGAATTACGAAAAGTTTTAGGGATGAAAAGCATGATTTTAAAATTTTAATGTATGATATGTAGTGATATTCCATGTTTAGTACATAGTATAAGCATGATATAATTTTGTGGGATTTATTGAACGCTAAGGCAAAAAGAAACATGATGACCGAAAGCTTTAAGCAATTTAAACTATGGTTTAAAATTTATATGATGATTTTGAGTTGGTAATTAAATCCTATAGTATGATAGGAGTATGATGTGATTTTATTGGAATTTATTGGATGCACATACTAATTATTGCTAATTATCGAAAGCGTAATAGAATGGCTAAGTATGGGTTTAATTTTGATGATGAATGATGCTATGATAGTAATATGAAACTTTGGATAAATGGTTGTGATTAGGGTGAATGAATGGAACACTTATGCACACTTACACAATGATTGTGTATTACATTAGAAATTAGGGTTTCTAATGTTTAGTATAGTTATGTTGTGTATGGTTTTGTTGATGTTGAATGTTTATGTTTATGTTGAACCGACAAACCAAAACCCGAACGTAAACAACATAATACTATATGAGCGAGAATCCAAAAGAAATCGACCAATTTCGATAACTTAAGGCGGAATAAGCGAGAATCGAAGTTAGACACAAATTAAGGTTTTATTAATGAAAGGATACTCAGCGTGAGTTCCTACGTTAGAAAAACAAAAGTCGAGCTACAACGTTAATATTCAATAATGACAACTCAATACGATATTAGTTGGGCGTAAACACAACTCGATAATGAATAACGATTATCGACATATGTAACCTCCGTGAGTTAAGTTAAATACACAATGTCGTAATAATGTAAGCAACGATTCGAACATAAGATGTCGATCCTTATGTCTCAAAAGCCGAGTTAATATTCCAAGTACTTTATTTATTCTTAAGTACTAATTACTTACATGATAGCATATGTCCACTTGAATTGTAAGTCGATATTCCTCTTTAATTATCGTGCTAATCTGACAAGTCGTCAAGCATAACCTACTAGGACGTAACCAAAATTGTTAAGTCTAGTTAGTGGTTTGAGAATATCCTAATTTATCAATCATAATTTGATTACCGACAACCTATAACGTAATAACGTTATAATAAAACTAAGGTTAATAGTCGAGGATAGACTCGAATATGTGATTCATAATTGAAGTTCACCTATGAGCGATGAGGTAATATAGCTTGGGAATTGGGGATGTAAGATAATAGGAATTATCTTAAAACAATCACATAAAATCATAAAGAAACCCTAATTGGGAACTTTAAGTCGTAGTTTATAAACGACCTTGATCAATAGAAAGAATCTAAAAGCTATTTTCTTATGAAGGGTTTGATCGTGCGTAGTCGGCGAGGAAGAACATCACACCGCTCTTTTAGAACAACTAGCTTGGATTAGCGGTGGGCTTTTCTTGAAACAAAATGATTATGCATAACTCAAAGCATGATTTACAAAGCTTTATGAAATATTATCGCATGAAGTGTTATTGATCGCCAAATATTTATGTTTAGTTGTGTCCATATCTCGAGGTTGGTTTGTCCAAATGTGGGACGAGAATTGATTGGTATATGTGAATGAGTTGGTCCACCAACGTTAAAAAGGGTAACGATCGGATCCGACTTAGTTGAGGACTAACTCGGATTGTGTACACGTGTGTTGTGTGTTAAGGTTAGCTACCTCGACCGGTCGGCGACTATGTGTAGGTGGCCACCTCCATAGTGCGAATGAATGAGCGTATGATTGATGAATGAATTACGGATATGGAACAACGTGATATAATAGTTCGGCCGACGCTTTGGAAAAATGATAAAATATTTGATAGGCATGAGTCTTTAACTAAAATCCTCATGCGCTATTGTGGGCGGATCAATAACTTTTGGTAAAGAAAATGTTTTCGACACGAGTCCACCGAGTACTTTTGTACTTAGCCTGCATCTCGTTTTGATGTGCGGGTTGAGCAAGGATCGATGATGGGTGCTGCGGTGGTGCGAGTAGCGATTGTTTTGTGACTTAATTAGAAAGGTTTCTAGAACCTTGGGCATGCATTGTCATATGCATGTCCACGTTTATTATTTGCCTAACTCGATATTATTAATGTTTTGATTATAACCGCTTATTTTCGTATTGAATTGGAGGTCGTACCTCGTACTTTAAATTACCTACGATTGGGTTATGTTGAACCTTGAACCCCTTTTGACAAGTCCTTCTACGACTTGAGTTGGTATTGGATGGTTTATCCCTTTTAACCTATCGTTATTAAGTAGTTGATTGGTTGATTGCCTTGATTAGCTATGTTTATTTCATTGCTTTATCATACCGGTGACGATCCATATGATCCGTACTTCATTGGAAAGTCGGGTCGTCACAATAACAATATTTGAAAAACTAAATTAATAACAAATTATTAATATATGAGGTTATTCAATATATGAGTTCAAAGTGAATTAAATACAAATAAACTTGTCGCTACTCATTATCCGATAAATCGTCATCAATTTCGACATTTTCTTCATCTGAAAATACTACTTCTTCATCTGTTTTCACCCTCAGGCTCATCAGTGTCTATCGTCCCACCTCGTGGATGAATTAGATGAATATCGTCATCTATTGTCATTTCTATATCCGTCATTATCATTTTCATTTCATCTTCTTGAAATGGTGGATCTAATGTTGATCTAGAGAGAAATTCAATATTAGATCTTGCTTTGACTTTACATATTTCCCACCAATCATATTTTACTTGGTTTAAACTTGGATACGAATAATAGTACACCTGAATAGCTTGATTTGCAAGGACAAAGGGTTCGAACTTATTGTATCGAAGCATATGATTTATAGACACTAATTTGAAGTCTCTATGCACTAATGTCCCTGAAGCTGATGGGTCAAATAACTCAAATTTGAATAAGGTCGTTGTTTTTATTGACAGACCTAGATATCCCAACACACAAACCTCCACCAAATGCCCATAAAAGTCCAACTCATCACTACTATAAATCTCTCCCAAGCAAACTCCATTGGTCATAGTGGCTCGGAGAACCCCGTACACTATAGTGTAAAATCTGTATCCATTAATAAGATATCCAGGACATGTTTTAACCTCTAATAGAGGTCCTTTTGCAAGATCCTTGATATATTTATTCACAATGTTGTTACATCTTGCATATGCTTTGAACCAATCAGCAAATTCCTTATCAATTTTTGTACCAAGATCGGATTCAGACAATGATGAATTTGTTGCTCGCATTTGTTCCTCAAACAATCTTTAAAAATAATAATTATACATTTCAGATAAAAATAAACCAATATTGAAAAGAAAAAGACTACTTAATTTGATACTCACTTAAGATATGTTTCTGTAACCTCATTACAGTTGAGTAGCATGTATGTATGTGTGGCATTGTACTCTCTAGCATCCAAATATCTTGTCAACATTTTGCCAAAGGACGTCCCGTCCGTTTGAATATTAAAGGCAAATTTGGATCATCATTGAAGCTTTCTCCATCACAGTTACGAGGCATATTTCTTAAGCTCGTACTAACATGGTCCTCAAAATAATAGGAACAAAAAGTGGATGCTTCTTCTACTAAATAGGCATTGAATATAGATCCTTCAACTCTAGCCTTATTTCTTACATTATTTTTCAACTTTCTTAAATACCTATAATTACCGATAATTTATATTAATACGTGTAAGATGAACCAGAAACGATATATATATATATATATATATATATATATATATATATATATAGAGAGAGAGAGAGAGAGAGAGAGCTAATTGATATCGATATGATTAATACCTCTCAAATGAATACATCCATCGATATTGAACTAGACCTGTAAGGCGAGCTTCATCAGCCAAATGGACTGGTAAGTGCTCAATTGAATCGAAAAAACTTGGTGGAAATATGCGCTCGAGATTACACAAAATTATTGGAATGATATCATTAAGCCTGGACATATCATCTATTTTTATATTTCAAGAGATTCTGCATCAGGATTTGAGAGAGTGATGGTTGGGGGAAGAGAGAGAGAGGGACACACACACACACACACACACACACATATATATAGGGAATGGATCAAATGAGAACCACATCTTTTTTGCGAACTCTGTGAACCAACTTTATACTGTTTTGTGCATTATCTTCAACGTCTTATGCATAGTTCTCAAGTTCTCAAAAAAGATGAGTTATCACTGGATCCAACCCCCATATATATATATATATATATAGAGAGAGAGAGAGAGAGATGGGTCAAAAAAGTTTTGGATATTTTATTTTGTTTGGTTTGGCCCATATTGATTTTAATCTTGTGCTTGCAAATTTAATTAAGTTTGGAACAATATTTTTTTTAGGTTTTAAAATTAATTAATTATTTTAGTTTTAAATTGTGGGTTTAATTAATTAGGTATAATTAAATGATTTTTTAGAATTAATAATAATAATAATAATAGATGTTATTATACTTTTATGTGGTTGCAAATTAGAAAAATGTATTAAAATGTAATTTTGATATTAAGCTAGATTTTAGTTATAATTCTTTAATTTATCATACACAACAATCAATCAATCAAAACACAAGATTAAATAATCTAAATAATCACATCCTACTTTATCCTATCAATATTATGTATTCTATCCACCAAACTAAATACCCCTAAATATTTTACAACACAAGAGATTATATCCACAAGGAGTTCTCCCAACTCAACCATAACATACCTGGATCCTATTCACAATTATGCCTCAGGCACGCCACACAAAAATTGAGACTGGGCAGCTCATCAGCAAGCTCGACATAGAGGGTGTTTAGTTGAGCTTATAAGTTTTCTAAAATAATTTATAATTTTTTTTAAGTTTTGAAAATATTTTATAAATGATTTAAGAAACTTATGAGTTCAACCAAATGCCACCCTTTTACTTAGAATCTTGATAATATAAAAGTTTTGAAGCAGTTTTGTGGGCTCATGCACCTTCAACTAAATACGTCCTTCATTTTCATTTACTAATTATTAATTTTCATGCAAATACGTTACTCTAGGATAAAAATGTCTTCTTACATATAAAGTACTCGACAAAAGAAAGTTGATAGAGTAGTAGTAAGAAAAATAACCAAAAATTCATATAGTGTGCGTGCAAATTAAAACACTTGATGAAATTAATTTCCAAATTTCCAAGAAATTGTACATCGTCTGATATTCCGTTGCTCTGTTTATTTTGGGGAATGACTTCAATTTTTTTAATTTAGTCGACAGTTACGTACTAATACACAATTATGATTCTAGAGTTAAACTAAACAATAATATTAAAAATGAAGATCACTTCCGTGCAGTTAGCTGATTTAATTAATGCTTCTTTCCACCCTTGATATTCTTCATAGTTTTTCTTTTTCATACGTTTTCAAAATTTTTCCTATTCTATTTATGAAAGCTTTCTCATAAAATACTCTTTATTTATATCCTCAATAATATTATTTATTTATACTTTTTGTCACATATGATCCATCATTATCTCTCATTTTTACCCTAAAAACATCACATATTTATATTTTTTTACCACTTATATTTCACCACTAATTAGTTTACCATTATATTAATATAAAATTTTTATTCTACTCATAATACATTCAATAACTTTTATTAAAATCTGTATCTAAAATTGTCGAAAAGAAAATTAAGGACAGGGGAGTATATAAAGTGTATTTCGGAAATTGTTACTTAACAGTTTGGTGGACCCAACCCTCTACCTCTCATGCTTTTGTTGTCGGAAATTCAACATCTCACTTCTCCATGTGTCCATGTAGTATTGCTTTATATATTTTTTATTTGTATTTTATTTTTTATCTCAAAAGGAGAAACTCTCTCATTTTGTGGTAACAAAATGTAGTGAAGCAGTATAAATTTGACCTCGACGTGGATCACTCCGAAGATAATTGCTTTTAGATAACAAGTTATATTGTAGAGGAATATTGCTGCAGGAGATAATGACGAATAATATAAATAATACATTTTAAATCTTGTTTACTTTTATTTACATAACTCTTTATAACGTAAGGCCTGTCGATTGTTTTACAAATCTGTATGATTCTGCATACCATTTCTGAGAAACGGATGTATACGAATCAAATAATTTTGGTTTGGTTAAATATTCGATTCAAATTTTTATATTCGAATTTGAAATTTTATGATTTGACAGTTACAAATACTTTGTTTTTATAAAAAATCAATTAGTTATTAAATACGAATTCAAAATCATGATATTCAAAATTTGGTATTCGCAAATATTCGATTGAATTTGTATCTTTGTTATTGAATCTAAAAATCATAAATATTATGTTATATATTTATAAAAGTATAAAGAATAATGAATATTTTTCTCCATACCATGCTGCATTGATATGGTTAGGATTATAAATGAACATAGGTACTCGTAAGTCTTTCGAGGCTCAATTATAATCCATTGACAATGTCATTTTTATTAAAATATCTTTATATTATGTATATAGTTTTCAAGTAATCACTTATTATATATATGCTATCATTTTTATTACTTCATATTTCTATATAAATACTAACGTTGAACAAGTGAATCTACCTAAAATTAAAACAAGAAAAAAGAAAAATAAATACAAAATATAAATACTATATATTTTACGAATATTATAAATATTAGTTACTAATATTTTTCATCTAAATAATTAGATTCTATATCTAAAAGACTAGAAGTAGAATAAAAAATATAAACTATACAGATTAAAAAAATAAATAAAACGAAGGATTTAGATTTTTGTCAATCATTAGAAACCTTTAATCTTGACCCCATTCAAGAAACCCTTTACTATTCAAGAATAAAAAATGACTATGTCATTGTTGCCACACCATACCGCCGATCGCTATTGCTATCGCTTATTGCTTGTATTATATTTAGATTATATTATTTTAAATCTATTATTTAGTGTTTATAGCTTCTTATTTTTTGTTTTGTTGGCGGAGAATGAAATTTTAAAATTATTTTGGAGCATGTTTCTTTTATGCGCCAAAAATGAGATGATTTTCATTTTCAGATTACAATTATTCATTTTTTATTAATTTATATTACTAGAATAATTGGCATATCTTTGTAAATGTCAATAATTAATAATTACATGAGAGTAACTAACCGCACATGTGTAATTGTACTTATGTGTGACTAATAATATAAAATTTTGATATTAATTAAAATAAAAAAAAAATAGATAGAATTGGACAGAAAAGATATTAAATAAAGGTTAAAAATATAATATGACTAAATATTTTATGTCACATTTATTAAATATTAAAAACTAATAGTTACACGAGACATTAGCCACTCAAATATAATCATTCATTATGTGTCATTGATAATTTTTGATGATTTTTCACGCAAGCATAACAAATATCAAAGGTTAAATAAAAAATATAAAAAATGTGACTAAAAAGTTTTTCCACACATATCAAATGTCAATAACAATTTAAATTTTTTGTAAGATTCATCCACACATAAATAATTATGTGTGGTAAATCTTTGTATTGTCTCTTGATTTACCCAAACTTTAAATTTAATTCATTTTCGGTCCGTCCACCAAAAGTTTACGTTTTTCATTTTGGGAAACATCAATTTCATAACTTTTATCTTTAATCTACTACTTATTTACAAAAAAATCACGCATAACCCATCTTTTTACTTCCACTATATATTCATTTATTATCTCCTTAGTCCATTTTTTAATCTCACTACTCATTAATTAATTTATCTCCACTATTTTTAAACTCATTACAATTTATTAAAAATTGTATCACGAAAAACAATGTAAACTTATGATGGATGAAGTGAGTATATAAGTTTTAGCTCACAATGTTGTCACCTATAGGCGCAATACCAATAAATTAATCGTTCTTCGTTATTCTTTAAGTGAGTGTTTACTTTTCATGATTAGCATTTTGAGGGATTGACTAATTGATGGATTAATTGTGTGATAAGATAATTTTTATATATCAATCATTTGTTTAATACAAAGGATTAGTGAATGATTAAAATTGGGATAAATAATTATCTCTTTATTTGGAGGATAATTTCAATCCTACCTATATTGGTTGGATTAAAATTAATGAAGTACAATTCAAAGGATTAAAATAATCCCTAGCTTTGGGATATTCTCAAATATTAATCCTTAAAAGTAAACACTTGATTATGTTGGATTAATTTTATCTATCCAACCTAATCATACAAAGTAAACATCACCTAAGGGTTCAATTTGTTTGTATTAGATTGTACACTTAGTGAGTGTTTACTTTTCATGATTAACATTTTGAAGGATTGATTATTTGATGGATTAAATGTGTGATAAGATAATTTTCATCTATCAATCATTTGTTTACTACAAATGATTAATGAAGGATTAAAATTAGGATAAATAATTCTCCCTTTATTTGGAGGATTATTTCAATTCTACCTATATTGGTTGGATTAAAATTAATGAAGAATAATTCAAAGGATTAATATAATCTCGGGCTTTGGGATATCCTCAAATATTAATCCTTAAAAGTAAACACTTGATTATGTTGGATTAAATTTATCTATCCAACCTAATCATGCAAAGTAAACACCACCTTACGAAATTATAGCTAAAGCTTTTACATTTTCCTAATTCACAAAGTTTTATTGTCATCATTTATAAGAGTTCCATAGAATAATCGTTACTACTACAAAAGCAACCTTTTATGCAACTAATCCAATTTCAAACTCCAAAGTTACTATGTATTTCCACTATTTTTTTATAAGTGTCTCCAATTATCAAATTATAAATATTAAGAAAATAATTTTTTAGTCTTATTAATTATTATGATAAATATATATAAAAATAATTATAAATTTTAAAAATATTAAATAAAAAAAATAAAATTATTCTAATTTTACTTTTAAATTAACTTATTACAAAAGTAAAATTAAAATACTAATGAAGCACTTATTAAAAAATGGAGAAAGTAAACCACCAAAGAGAAATAACAAATGTTGAGCTAAAGTATGACACGTCGGATTAGGATATGATGCATTATAACATGGGGAGATATGTATACATTTTCGGTATATAGTTAAATTAATGGACTGAAATTGATTGCGATCGTATATATTTGACAAGTTGACCCATTGGAGAAGAAATGATAGTTGAAGAGGAGCAATTATGAATAGCCTGGAACTTGGGTAATCTTAAATTAAATGGATTGATCCGTTGACATTTTATCATATGTATTTATGATATTATTTTTAGACATAGCAAATACGCACTAAAATGTATTTGTTAAATGCTAATATATTTGTGTTATTATTTAATCAGACTCAGTAATTTCTAATTTATATACATTTGTATCCTACATAGTAAATTTATGGAAATTATGATGTATCTAGTGGATATAACACGAACGGAATACTAGTTTATATAGAAAGAACACAATATTTAGTCTGTATCTATATGCAGAGAGAGAGACTTAAGAGGTTCGAAAGAATTAAGTGAAAAGAAAATAAGTATATTATAATTGTCACATTTGGTGTTCACAAAAAGTGCGTCATTTTCTTTTTTATGACATTACTCCTTATTATTCAATCTTACAATAATTCATTATTTACCGAAAAACTATTTCTACTACTTATAATCTAACACATGTTGGGATTATTTCTCCACTCAAATAACATTCACCAACAACATATCATCCACAAGTGATATATTTATTATGGACTGGGGAAATATTAGTTATTGAAATAAAAAACAGAACCAAAATATTTCCAAATTCAAAGCATAACAGTTAAACAATAGTTGAAATTTATTTGGTCCCCGAGCCACATTTGGCAAATACAAAATGTCATTTTAGAGACTGTATTAAGATTTTTAGAAGTATGGACACTTGTTATAATTACGATCAATGAGACTGATTCATTCAATTTTGGGCAAGCTCTATCAAGCCAGTAAGCTATTTAGATCGGGTTAATAAAGTTAATTTTTTTTGGATTAAATTACTTTAATTATAACAATTCGTCAATTACGAGCTTGATTGACTTTACCGCAACTTTATTATCCTTCTAACAATAGTGTAACTAAAAGCGAGAGAAAATATTTAATATTCTTTTATCCACAAATCCACAGTACAAGAGCTTCACCATTAATCATTTGGACTATAATTTCAAGAAAGTAACCCCAAAAAAATAAAATAAAATGAATATTATATGAAGAAACTAAAACAAGTCCAGAGCAAAACCGTAACCCTGCGAGTAGTTTCGATTTATTGTATAGTAGTATCACACTTTCTTGCACAGATGTGATATAAAATGTAATTTCAAGTTATTATATACTCCCTCCGTCCCAATATTCATGACACGTTTTTCTTTTTGGGTTGTCCCATTAAGTTGGTCCGTTTTCAAAAAGGAAACACTTTTTACACTAAAATATGCTTCGAATTTCGTGTCACTCACTATTTTACACACAAAACACAACTCTCATTAATCTACGTATAAAAAAGAAACGTGCCATGAATATTCGGACGGAGTGAGGGAGTATTACATTACTAAATTTTGTAATTGGAATGTGACTTAAGCGTATAAACTACCAAACTATATCTTTATTTTAATAGAATATGTAATATATATTTTAGTAAGTCTATATTTCTAATTTTTATTTTATTATGTCATCCGGACGTCAACAATAAATCCGCTAAAAATGATCTCTTTTAAAAAATAACTACGAGGAAGGATCTAAAATAATAGGGACTTATTTTTTGAGGTATAAAATCAAATAAAATAATAGAGACTCGTTGGTGTGTTTTGCCTATAATTTGATTAAAAAATAATTATTTTACTTAAATTGTGAGGACCGAATGGAAAATTTGAAAGGTGGGTATCGAATTTCGCAAATATATCCGTGGCGTCCTCAAGCTAAATGATTTTAAAAGTGCGAAATCTCGCTTTATTTACAAGGAACGAAAAATAAATAAAAGCGGCAAGACTTGGAAAGGAAGGGCGAAAATCTAAGCGAGAGATCCGGCGAGCGGCGGTTCGTCGGATTTCCTCCATTGCACATATCTACGGCTTTTTGAGTGACTACGTCGGCGGAGAGATGATGAAGGCCTCTTCTACTCTCTTCGCGTCGGTCTTCGCCGCTACGTCCCTCGCCCTTTCCTCCTCCGCTTCCGCCGCTGCCCCTGCTATTACATCCACATCAAGCACCGACCGGGTATTTATTCTTAATCTAAACATAGGGCGATTATTTTCGTGAATCGGTCTACTTTTTTTCCGCGCACGAAGAAAATCGCAATGGTTTTCGTATACTTGGTTGCAGATCTATTTTTTTTTCAGCCTTTACGTTGCTTAGTTTTGACTCTGTAGATCTACTGAATATTTTTGGAGAATGTGGATAGCAGATTTATGTGTAGCTTAATTATGACGCAGAATGTTCTGTATTTTTTTTCTTCCTTTTTTTTGGCTTAATTCTTATGCAAGAATACCAATACGGCAATACCTGTTGTTGGTGATGAATCTAATTTTCTCTTTGACGAAGAAAACTAATGAATCTACCTGTTGATATATTTGATTGTTTTGTTCGTTGAAGGTAAAATCCACGGATAAAGGAAGCTTTGCTCCGAAATTCGATGGTTTAAGGTTCATAGAGACTCTGGTGACGGCCCACAGGTGAATTTGTTTGAATCAGTGTTGATATTGTGTTGGACAAAAAAGTTATGGTTCGTTTGAGAATGTGGGGTTGTTGTTGAGCATGTCAAGTATCGTTTTTCTAACAGATTGTAGGGTCTTCCAATCGATTTACTCAGGGATGGTAGTTTTCCAATTACTTGTCATTTGTTTTACATGATGTCTGCTGCAGCTATCAAACCTCGTTATTGTCCTGAGGAATTATCACCACATTACTGGCTTGTTTATAATTTGGTAGATGCAATGTTGTACTCCCTCTTTTTTTCCTTTTGAATTCAATTACACCGAACTTTTGATTTTTCCATCGAAATTGAAAACTTATCTCTCATCTCCTCTCTCTCGGCGAGTTCGCGACCACCATTCCGCCATCCAATTCAATGGGTGTGTGGAGGAGTGGTAGGGGAGAGGGAGGGAAGATAGAATTTAATATTGATCAAAATCAAAACGTTTACCGTTTTGATTGTCACCTCAAAATTGATTTGTCATATTGGTACTGATTTTTTGTCCATTTTGTTTTGTGAAAAAAATCAAATAAGTGAAAGTTGGTAAATTTAAATTTCAAAAAAAGAAAAAGAAAAATTGTTGTGCAAAAATGCCCAAGATTTATGTATCAACAATAATAACTATGCTCTTCGTTTTATTCATTTTTGAAGTCTTGTTATTTATATTATTAAGAAGAAACTAATGGATAAGTGATACCCTATGGCTACGTGTACGTGGTCATTAATAACTCAAAACCAAAGTTATGGAGGGCATTAAATTATCCATCCATTTGAAATCAAGAATTAGACACAATTGGATAATTTCTGTCATCCATCAAAGGGAAGGAGGCCTTTTGTATAGGATATGTTGATGAGAGTTATTTAGAAGTAAATCGTGGATTGGTTTTGGTTCTTGGTGAGACCTAATAATTGAAAACGGTTCAGTTTGAAAACTTAGTGCAAGACAGACCCTTATGCACATACCAAACTAGCCATGTTTTTTCTTCATCTGTAATAGCTGTCACATATTCTCCATGATAAGTTTTCTTTTTGTTTTTCTTGAGCCCAAAGTCGTGGTTCGTGCCTTGACAACACTCGGTTTGGGGGTAATGACAAGTATGGAAAGATATTTAAGAGAAGAGACTTGACGTCAGTGTAAGGCTCCAACCCACTCGCTTACATTCAATAATTTCTCTTTAATAGATTAACATTGTCATATGCAAATTGGAGCTGCTCTTCTCCATTGCATTTCTCTGTCTTGACAAATAAATATTTTTTCTACTTATTACAAAATTAGTGAAGCGTTGTGCCCAGTAAAGTATGTGTCCATAATAGAATGATATATATATACAAATCAAATTTGTCATTAGCAAAAAATCTAATTGATGGGTTGAATGAGCTTACTTTTAAAAATCATGAGTTCTAACTGATATATTACTTTAAAGAATTCGGGTTTGTCAAAAGTATATCACTTTCCCTTTTTACTACTCCTTACTATTTAATCTTACAATCATTCATTATTTATTAAAAAATCATTTCTACCATTCACAACCTAACAAATGATGAGACCATTTCTCTACTCAAACAACATCCACTAACAATTTTATTATTTTTTCGTTTGTCAATTTAACACAGAAATTTAAAGGTCGCATCACGGTGGACTCGAACCCGAGATCTTTGACCTTGGGCATTAACCACTCTATCACTAGACCAACACATGCACACAATTTTATTAAAACTCATGATGTCTACAAGTGATATAATTATATTACAATGGACTCCACAAATCAAGAGCATGCGCATTGTCTGTAATTAGACCATCCTAGTTCAATTGCTGCCAACCTTTCTTCCATATAATTTTTGTTCTATCAATATGAGCCCGTTTGTTTGGCAGGAAAATAAAATTGTCAGAGAATATGATTTTTAAGAATATGATTCATGGGAATATGAATTCTAACATATTACTTATCATACGTTTGGAATATATTAGAAAAATTGTAGGATTCTGAATTGTGTGTTCAGTTCAAAGGAGGAATGTAATTATTAATTTATTATTAAACAAATCTAAAAAATATAACATTATCACTTTTTCTAAAGTTTACTTAGAATAATATAATAAATTGAAAAAATACATAATAATTAAAAAAAAACTAAATACAACACCAAAATATTATTAAAAAAACTATCATTTAAATTTAATTTGAAATAGACAAATATAAAAATAAACAAGTACCGTAAAATCATAATAAGATATAAATAAATTCTTCTTGACAGAATAATCTTAAACTGATTTACTCTAACTAATTCTATTAGAAATACCTCTTTCTCTCCATCATCATCAAGAGTCAAAAAATAATTCAATAAATATGAATCTCAAATAAGTTTTATTGTAGCCTTTTGTTTTTGAGAATGTGTTAAGACTTCAATTTTTTTCAATTCCTCGTTAAGCTTACAACAATTGTCCTTTTTCTCTTGATTAACTCCAGTAAAACTTTCTATAAACTTAACCATTTGATCATTCGACTTATCCATATGAGCAGTAAGTACATTAGTCCTGTGCTCCAAACTTGATATTAAACCATTTGTGTTTCTCCTTCTCTTCCAATCAAGTTTTTTGTTTTGAAGGTATATTTCATATCATGAATAGGACTAGGATTAGAAATCCAGAAAATGCTCATGAGAGCAAGCAGAACAATTTCTAATAGCAACATCTAGAAAAGTGAACTTGATTTTAGCAGAATCTCAAAGTGATTATCCAAGATTGAAGATAGCTAGAAGCCTAGATGTGTAGGGCTTCCAATAGAAACACAATATAATTTTTTTACACGAGTTATATGTTGTTCGAGTTAAAACATGAAACATATGTGTGATCGAGAAACCTTAACCTTACTGTAATTTTAAAACAGTAAGTGCTAGTCACACAAGTTTTAAAAAAATGATTTTCTAGCATAAATTGCCATGTATTTTCATGTTCTATATGCTTTCTTTGCTCTCAATTAATCTTATTTTATTGCTTAGTCTTCTGTTCTATAGTGTCATCTTTAATAATTATCATAGCACTCTAGTAGGATTCCAAAAGATAGGTGCTTCTAAAACATGATTGAAACTCGCCATTGATATTAAATTATCAATGATACTTATCAAATATTAATGTTCTGTGCTAACTGGGAAAAAAATGAAGAAAATTTATTTCCGAAGTGGAAGCTTGAATGTCAAGGAGACGTGCATGCTATAAAGCATACATACGTTAGTTCCAAGATAAAATTGCTACCTTCTGCTCTATTCTATCCTATTTCTATCATTCTCTCCCTCCACAGAATCAACATATACAGAATGGAAAAAGTATTTTATGGGTTTCTCTCCAATTAATGTTTAAATCTCCCACTAATTGTCAAGTACATACAAGAAAATTTAAAAACAAAAAAAACCCTAATTCTTCCACAAACACAGGAGAAAAAATTACTATGAAAGCAGAAATAAGAGGCAAGAATTCATCAATCATTCTTCCACAAACACGTACATACAAAAAGTAGTTTATCAATCAATTGTTGCAAGATTAATCAATAAAGATATATAGGGTTTGATGAGTAACCTCAACAAGATTAAATTCGAAGGAGGAATAATTATTGACGATGAAACAATCAGAGAGACGACTTGCAGAGAGAGAAGACTTGTCGAGAAAGAGCGAGAGAGAAAGAGAGCAAGCATCCATCTTTTTAAAATTCATAAACTAGGGAAAAAGAATACTTGGGTTGAACAGGAATATAAATCCTCGAATTTAACGTAACTTTCCATGGTTTTAGAAATCAGATTACTTTCCTTGTTTTCTTAAAATTAAACCAAACATATCAATTTAATAATTGAGAATCAAATTAGTTTCCCAAAGCACAATCCCTAACAAACAAACGGGCCCTATAAGTATTTTAAAAATCTATAAAATCTTAACTAGGAATGGCAACAAATAGGATTTTTGTTGGTACCTACCTTTACCAAATTCTATAGAACGTGTTTGGTTAATTATTAAAAGGGTTAGGGATAGACTTGGGTAATCGAGCTAGTACATGTGACGGGTTTTGGATGGGTTTGGGAAATCATCTCTAAATACCGACTACCCGAATCCATTTATATAAAGTTAGAATATTATAATTTTTTAATATTCTATACTAATACTTAAATATTAATTGTATTTTTTTTTCTTCTAATGTGGTCACGAAGGATTATATTGATAAAAGATTTGAGAAGTTAAAATATAATCTATATTTATGTTGATGATTTAGAATATTATTTTAGATATGCTACATAATAAAAATAAATTATATAGTTTCAAATTTTAGACTTCAAATTCCATCTTTAATTCTTCATTATTTTTACTAATGATTATCAATATTTACTTTATAGTTTTCGAATTTTTATTAAGACATAGTATTCAATTAATATAATAATGCATATTTGATTATTTAGATATTTTATAAATTTAAGAGATCAGGTGAATACTTAGCGAGTATTACTACATTAATTTGGGATGGATTTTGGTACTAAAGCTAATACATGTGACAGACCGGGTATAGGTGAATAAATTTTGAATGAGTTTGAATTTGGAAAATGCTTAATGGATGGATATTTGATCCATTGTCATTCCTAATATTAATGGAAACTATTATTCACTCCGTCCCTCATTTTTCTTCATAGTTTTTGTTTTTGGTACGTCCCCCAAGCTTCTTCCTATTCCATTTATGGATACTATCCCACAAAATACTTCATATTTATTACACTCAACAACACTCTTTATTTATATACCTTTTATCACAATGTCCCACCATCATCCCTACTTATTATCTCAACAACATCACTTATTCACACATTTTACCATTCATGACCCACCATAATTCAATTAACACATATTAATGTGAGATCCTTATTCCATCTACAATACACTCAATAACTTTTATTAAAACTCATGCTGAAAATTCCCAGAAAGTAAATTAAGGGACGAAGAGAGTAAAATATTTTTTATATCACATCCATTATAATTTATAGATGTAAATTTCAATTATATTTTCTTGTTGCTATTTCTTTTATAGTCTATATACTTCTTGCTCGTCCTAGTATTGAATTTAAATTTAGGATAAATGGTGAACTTGTGATGAGTATAAGAAAATTAAGATTTGCACTTCATAAAATATCTTTTACACCAATACTTATAATTTACTTATTATGTTAAATTGTTTGTAAGTAAATTTATTTAATTAGTGCAATATATATAAAGTTGTAAGGTATATAAACGAAATAAATTTTGTTATGAACAATTACCCCTATTTATATGAAAGTTATTAAAATATCATTGAGATTTTATTGTAAATATTTGCATAGTTATTAGTTTGAACTAGACATTGTTCATTATTTTATTTTGTTTCATTCTTATATAGGGAAATATATTATGTTGTGGTGGTTTAATAACTATTTGGAGATCATGTTTTTAATTTTGTTTTGATGATATCATGTAATTCAAATAATATTATGCTATTATTGAAATTGCTATTAAGTTCCAATTATATTTTTAAAATTATACTTATTATTTCTTAAACTTATAATTAATTGCACTTGGATCCCGTTGGTCCCCAATAAGAGCGTACTGGAGTATGGGGGAGAGGTGAGGGGGATACACCAGTAAAGGTAAATTAAATTATTTTTAGATAAGACCTGAGCATCTACTATGATCAGTAGACGTCGGGTAATTGAAAATAGTACTGACGATCAGTTCAACAGATGGGACTCTTATATAGAGTGTTGTCAGTTAGAAAACCTACCGACTTCCTGATAAATGGTTTGTTGGAATGTTGTGGTTAAGTTCTTGCCTTACTGAAAATAATTTGAAGACTTAGTCAAAAAAGAGCTTAGTCAGTATTAGATTTTCTTCAACGGTACTATTGATTAAGACTTTAAAGCGATGTTGTGATACGTGTGCTGAGATTATGATAGTTCAATAACACACAATTTAAAGAACAAAATTGGAAGTGCACACAGAGAGTTTTACGTTGTTTAGAGAGATCAACTCCTACATCCATGATCTGATCAAATCAGACAATCTACTACTTGGTATTAGCTTGCTTACGGGTGCACGGAACCACATAAGTTCACCTTATTTGTACCCTGACTATCTTGTCTAACTTTCCTTCCCTTGCTTACGGGCGCAATGAACTTAAGCACATAAATTAACCTTATCTATAGCTCAACGAACTTATCTATCTTTGCTTTCAGCAACTAACACTTTGCTGCTTAATTGTCTTCTTCTTCTTACAATAACTCTTACTTACAAGGGTTTGAGCAAGGGGTTTTTGCTTTTTCCAACTAGGCATTAAACTGTTACAGACAATAGTTTATCAATACTAGATGTATGATTGATACAAAGAAAAGCTTAGAATTTATGGGAAGGATCAAGGAAGCTCAGGAAAGGACAAAGAAAAGCTTATCAATACTAGATGTATGATTGATACAAAGAAAAGCTTAGAATTTATGGGAATGTAATATGAAATCATTGAGTAGAATTATCGATTTATACTGTGAGGATTTACTAATAACTTGGTAGAATCCCTTCTTCGAAATTAGTTGTTTGAGAGTTTGAAGGCTTGTAGATTTGAATGCATAGCATTTCGGTCTTTTTTCATGTCCTTCAAAGGTTGGAAATCGTCGGATATTTATAGGAGAGATGATGAATAGTATCGTTGGAGGAATATGAAGGAAAATCTGATTTTAACCATCTCCCGAGGATCTATCTTGGATGTTTAATTCACCATACATTGATTATATCCCTAGCATGCACCTATATAATTAATTGCAACACGTAGGGATTTTCTCGTGTTTACCTTTGAATCTGTCGAGGTGGATCGGATCGAGACTCGTGCTTTGACCTTACTGTATCCCGGTTGCCCAATCTCCAATATCGAGTGAGGATAATCTATGGAGAATGCTACAGAAAATCACCCTATTTCTCTCTAGTATTTTCGAGAATCACCTTCCCAAGTACTATAGGAATACACGAAAATAATGGTATAGGATAATTAAGGATTAGCCTTGATCTTATCTCTTACCTTATATTTATAATGCATTACCATAATCCCATAAGGAAAGGATCCATGCATATTCCATAAATATAATAATATCCTTACAGGATAAAGAGAATAAAATCATTACCATAGAGAGGATAGGGGGCGTCGATTTTCTCCAAGCTACGGGCCTGGATGGGCCAGCCCAGGGATCAAATGCAAGGAATAATGATGGGCCTCAAATAAATTAATTATCTTATATTCAGCCCAGAACATAAATTAATTTATAAACATTCATTCATGCCACTAGAGAATAAATGCTGACTTACCCATTTATTACCGAAGGTGAGTCGAGACTTGCACTTAGACATTACGAATCCCGTATTTAAGATATCGCACGTCCATTAATTATTTAGAGCATTACATTGCTAAAATAATTAATATCTTTAATTCCTTAAGTAGTACCACTCAACCTTATTATTGTACTTGAGCTAACTCAACTGCGGGGTTTAGTACAATAAACCTTTAAGCTCCTTAAGGGGCGTCATCATCCTAGCGGATACGGTGACTCGTCTGAGATAACTAGCATGACATACAAGCACCGCCACCACCCAAGATCACGGAGAATATTGGGTTAGAACATATAACCTCACCCATAACAAGTCAAAGTGATGGTCGACAACTCATACTCACCTAATACCTTATCGAGGTTTAGATCATCGTAAGTCACCGAGATCTGGGTTCTTCACGACGGTCGGATAGAAGAACTCATCTCACCGTGATCCATCAATACGTCGAGACGCACCGGCAGACAAGCAACCAAGTCAAGTCACTTATCTATACCGCAACCTATACCGATAACTCGTCCTCAAGTTGTCTCACGGTAGTGATTCTTTTATATCTCATTAAGCTTGACCAATCATACGAGACTTACGTGATCTTCTACACATCGTATGATCTAACTTATATATGAGATAAGGGGACACGATATATGCAATCAAGTAATCAATTCAGATAGGAGATTGTAATAGTGGTAACAGAAACATTGTATACAAGCTCAACCAAAACTGCTTTTAGTAGACAAATCCAACAGAACACCAGTCACATCTGTTCCATTTGTCATTTGAATTCTTCTCGTTTTAATCCTATTACGTCGCTTTCGGTGCCTGCAACATTGTACAAAAGCATTCCGCAAAACTTGTACTTTGCACAACCATTGCAGGATCTTCTGCAAATATGTTCTGAAACTTCTACGGTCAAAACACTCAACCTTTAGTTGATTCCATATTTCCTTAATAGGGCACCTTACCTCAAGTCAATGTTCAGCGGCTGCTCAACTTGTTCTGCTGAAATGACACTTAGTCATTTTCTTCATTTCTTTGTCGGTATTTCTTCAATAGCGCTATGCTGACACTTCTATCAACACGATTGACTTCAATACTGCTTCTGTTTTCATGAAGTATTGGATAAACCATGTTGATGGTTCTTATGCTAAAACCTGTAAACATAAAAAGCTTGCTCCCTAACATGTGAGTAACAACTAGGTTACATCGGCAGGATAATAATCTAAAAGATGTTTTGGTATCTAATCAAAACAAACTAAGTATTATAGAATTTTTCCAACACTTTTTTCCTTTTTGATGATACCAAAACCTATCTTTTACTACTAAAGACCTAATCACTAAGGATAAACTTTATCAGTAGAAAGGTTTGCTTACTCCTTGCTGAAACTATCATTCTCTGCAAAACATAGATTAGTTCAGCATGTGAAGATATATAAAGGTTAAAGCAAGTATAGATCATAGACAAAGAGTCATTATCATCAAGGTAAACTGGACCAATAGATGTCATATATAGGAATGCTGAAATACAAGTACAATGAATGAATTTTCAATACAACTCTCCTATACATTTCTATTACAAAAGGATTCTAATCTTCAGTTCTATATCTTATTCTTCATCTTCTGTTCGTCGGTCTCTTGCCCACACATGGCGAAAACACGTTCAACTAGGGCCTGAAATTCAACTGGCTTGTTCACTTGGTCCAGCTTCAGGAGAGTTGCTCCTTGCTGAAACTATCATTCTCTGCAAAACATAGATTAGTTCAGCATGTGAAGATATATAAAGGTTAAAGCAAGTATAGATCATAGACAAAGAGTCATTATCATCAAGGTAAACTGGACCAATAGATGTCATATATAGGAATGCTGAAATACAAGTACAATGAATGAATTTTCAATACAACTCTCCTATACATTTCTATTACAAAAGGATTCTAATCTTCAGTTCTATATCTTATTCTTCATCTTCTGTTCGTCGGTCTCTTGCCCACACATGGCGAAAACACGTTCAACTAGGGCCTGAAATTCAACTGGCTTGTTCACTTGGTCCAGCTTCAGGAGAGTTGCTGTCTGGTGAGCTTCAGCTTCAATCATAGCTCGATTGATAAAATTTCCTTGTTTAGGCGCTGGGAAGGTCTTATTTGGAGACACCATGATGTTAACACAGTTTTCTGAATGCATTGTTTGCTATGTATTTTACGAACACTTCATCAAAATAATATTTCAGGAAGTTTCTGTAGCCATCTCTAAAAACTTTCTTGTCTTCAAGCATACCTAGTGTCACAAGGAATTCTTCACGTAGAAATTTTCTCCTTGTCTGGCGTCAATCGCTTTCGACCAACCAGCCCAACACTCGCTCACAATCACTCGTGTTTGATTATTTCTGAATTCGATAAATCGCAGCGAGCAATACACTCAAGCATGCATCAAGTAAATCACGCACGTTTATGGGTAACTCACCCCAATCCCGTATTACTCACAATTCTTACAGGAAGCTTACAAAATTGTTCGCGCGAATCGCCCAACAACGCGATTTCGCCTAATTAGTGTGATGGACAAGGCCCATCATCGGCGTAACTGCGTCGCAGCACGACGTGTCGCGCGCCCACAAGTTGGCACGTCTTCGGGCGGTTATCGCACATAACCGCCCACTACTTGCGTGTGCTGCCTTGGCGCCCAGCACTTCGCGGAAATGTCGCCCCACGTCGCACGCCTCGTCAACTGCTCTGCGCGCTGAGGCTCGCGCGCATTGCTCGGCCGCGTGCTCACACATTCGCTCGGCAGCTTGCTCGCTCGGCAGATTGCTCGCTCGGCAGCTTGCTTGCTCGGCCGCTCGTGCGTATCGCTCAGTTCCCCGCACGTCGCGCTCCGCACTTGGCGCTGCGATCGGTTGATCTCGGCGGCATGCTCGCTCGGCACACCCGCTCGGCACGCGACGCTGTTCGGCACGCCCGAGGCCTCGGCCCCGTCGTCCGACACATCCCGCATGCGCCCGACTCGTGTCCTCGTCATCCAGCCGAGTCGCCTAGGACGGAGCGACTCGACACCACTTGGCCGAGACATGTCAATTTCTCGGCACGCCCCGGCGCCAGCTTTCAAGGGGCTAACAAACCACCCCCACCAGAGCTCGACGACGCCCTCGTCGTTGACGGGTCGACTCTGTCTTTAGCATCCCAATAGTCGGCAATCGGCTTCTCGAATTGCCATAAATTAACGGCCTTCTCCCAAGTTGCGTCGGCCTCCGACTCACCCACCCATTGCACTAAGTAATCAGTCCTTCGATTCTTCTTACTTTGGCCTGCGGTGCGGTGATCAAGGACCCGTTGCACTGACTTGGTGTATTGTTGCCGAATCACGGGAGTGCGACAGAAGACTGCTTCCTGAAGAATCTTCTCGTCGGCAAGATGGAATTTCTTCAAGAAAGACACGTGAAAGGTTGGATGGATTTTCAGTCTATCAGGTAAAGCCAACCGATATGCCACCTTCCCAACCTTTTTGACCACATCGAATGGTCCATCGTACTTCGGAATCAGCCCCCGATGCACGGTCTTGGAAGAGATTTTCTTCCAAATTTGGGGCGTCAACTTCAATAAGACTTGCTCCCCAATCTCGTACTCAACTTCACGTCGCCCACGGTCAGCGTATTTCTTCATTCGGCGCTGGGCCTTGTCGAGGCTATCACGAGCTTCGACCAACATCTCGCCTTTCTCTCGCGAGAACCGATAAGCGTGAGCGCTTTCCCAGCCGTTGCGCTGCTACTTCATGAGGTGCAATCGGCTGCTGTCCATGCACTATTTCAAAGGGACTTTTCCCCGTCGCCGAGGATCGATGTAGATTATAGCTGAACTGGGCAGTTTCCAATAACTCGACCCAATCCTTTTGGCTTGCCGAGACATAGTGTCTCAAATATTCTTCCAACAGTTGGTTCATCCTCTCCGTTTGCCCATCGGTTTGAGGATGGTTAGCCGTTGAAAATTTTAACTCCGTGCCCATCAGCTTGAACAACATGGTCCAAAACCGCCCGGTGAACCGCGTGTCACGATCACTGATTATGTCCGCCGGGATGCCGAAGTACTTCACCACATATTTGAAAAACAAGTCGGCTGCCACGTCTGCCGGACAAGCTTTCGGACAAGCAATAAAAATCCCGTACTTGGAGAATCTGTCCACCACAACGAATATAGAAGCTTTCCCGTCCACCTTCGGGAACCCGGATATGAAATCCATCGAAACGGACTGGAAAGGCCGCTCCGGAATGGGCAAGGGCTGCAATAGCCCAGCTTCCTTCTTTCGCTCCAGCTTGTCAAGCTGGCATACGAGGCATGATCTCACGTACGCCTCTACATCATCTTCCATCCCAGGCCAATAATAGTTTCGAGACAATAGGGCATACATGCGCTCGGTACTGGGATGTCGACCAGCTGGTCGTGAGTTTCCCGCAACATCTCACGCCTCAACTTTCCCGCCGGCACATACGCCCGATTTCCTCGTGCAAACAACAAGTCATCGTTGAGCCAATACTTTCGCAATTCCCCCGCCTTGACCTGCACCACCAGTTTCTTATAGACGGGGTCTGTTTGGGAGGATTCTCGAATCCTCCCTAGGAAATCCGACTCGACCAGAGTCATTGCAGCTACGAACTCTTCCACCACCTTCCTGCTTAAGGCATCGGCAACATCATTGCACTTCCCTGGACGATGCAGCCACTCAAAATCAAACTCCCCCAAGTATTCTTGCCAACGGGCCTGCTTGGGCGAGAGCTTCCTTTGAGTTTTGAAATATGTATTGGCCACATTGTCCGTCACGACAGTAAATTTCGTGCCCAATAAGTAATGCCTCCACACCTCGAGGCAATGAATCACAGCTGTCATTTCCTTTTCGTGGGTACTGTATCGTTGCTCGGCATCTTTCAGCTTACGGCTCTCGAAGGCAATGGGGTGCTTGCCCTGCACCAACACGCCCCCGATGGCTCGACCCGAGGCATCCACCTGTACTTCAAATGGCTGATCAAATATGGGCAATTGCAGCACAGGCTCGGTTGACAATAGCTCCTTCAACCGATTAAACGATGCATCACAATCCTCGGACCACTTCCATACCACGTCTTTCTTCAATAAATCTGTCAAGGGGTTGGCGATTTTTGAATAGCCCCTTATGAATCGACGATAGTAATTAGCTAAGCCCAAAAGCAGCGTAAATCAGCAACTTTACATGGCACGGGCCAATCCACCACGGCCCGTACCTTCTTCTGGTCCATCATGATCTTCCCTTGGCTGATGATATGCCCAAGGAACGTGATGGATTCTGTGCAAAATTCGCACTTTTCCTTCTTCGCATAAAGCTTGTATTCTCGCAATTTCAAGAAAATAGCCCGCATATGCGCAATGTGTTCGACTAGTGATTCGAGTAAATCACGATGTCATCCAAGTACACCACGACATAACGATCTAGGAACTCATATAGAACATCGTTCATCAAATTGCAGAATGTGGCTGGGGCGTTAGTAAGCCCAAATGGCATTACTAAGAACTCAAACGAGCCGTACCTCGTTATGCACGTCGTCTTCGCCTCATCCCCCGGTGCAATTCTGACTTGCCAATATCCTGATCGAAGGTCGATCTTGGTGTATAGCTTTGCCCTCGATAGCTTGTCGAAGAGATCTAGAGCATTTGGAATAGGATACTTGTTGGATTTGTATCTTGAAAGCGGTTTGGTTGAGCTTGTATACAATGTTTCCTGTTACCACTATTACAATCTCCTATCGATTTGAATACTTGATTGCATATATCGTGTCCCCTTATCTCATATATAAGTTAGATCATACGGTGTGTAGAAGATCACGAAGTGCGTATGATTGGTCAAGCTTAATGAGATATAAAAGTTTCCTGTTGAGGACGACTTAAGGACGAGTTGTCGGTTTAGGCCCAGTATAGATAAAGTGACTTGACTTAGTTGCTTGTCTATCTTTGATGCGTCTCGGCGTATTGAAGGATCACGGTGAGATGTGTTCTTCTTTTCGACCGTCGTGAAGAACCAAGATCTCGGTGACTTACGATGATCTAAACCTTGATAAGGTATTAGGTGAGTATGAAAGGTCGACCATCACTTTGACTTGTTATGAGTGAGGTTATATGTTCTAACCAATTCTCGCATCTTGGGTGGTGGCGATCTTGTATGTCACGCTAGTTATCTCATGTCAGTCACCGTATCCGTTTAGGATGATGGCGCCCCTTAAGGAGCTCAAAGGTTTATTGTACTAAACCCCGCAGGTTGAGTTAGCTCAAGTACAATAATAAGGTTGAGTGGTACTACTTAAGGAAATGAAGTTATTGTCGTTTTAAGCGACCGATTGCTATAAATGATTAATGGACGTTCGATATCTTAAATACGGGATTCGTAATGTCTAAGTGCAAGCCCGACTCAACCGGTAATAAAGGGTAAGTCAACATTCTTTCTCTAGTGGCATGATCGAATGTTTATAAATTAATTTATGTTCGGGTGAACATAAGATAATTAATTTATTTGAGGCCCATCTTTATTCCTTGCATTTGATCCCTGGGCTGGCCCATCCAGGCCCGTAGCACTGAGGAAAATCGGCGCCCCCTATTGCTCAATTGGCAAGATTTTATTCTCTTTATCCACATGGATATAATTATATTTATGGTATATGCATAGATCCTTTCCATATAAGATTATGGTAATAATCTTGAGTATGGAAATAATCTAAGTGTATGGAAATAATCCTAAGAGTATGGTAATATTCCATATAGGATTATGGTAATATTCCATATAGGATTATGGTAATATTCCATATAGGATTAAGGTAGTGCATTATAAATATAAGGTATGAGATAATGTCTAGGCTAATGCTCACATATTGCAACTAGAATTTTCGGCCATCTCAATTAATTGAGAGAGAATTTTCGAGAGTTTGGGTGAGAGAAAAGGGTGATTTTCGGTGCATTCTCCATAGCTCGTCCTCACTCGACGTTGGAGTTTGGGTATCCGGATACAGTCCAGAAGGTCAAAGAACGAGTCTCGACCGTTCAATCGATTCATCCGTTCGATCCACCTCGGCGGATCGAAGGTAAACACGAGAAAACCCCAACGTGTTGCTATTAATTATATAGACGCATGCTAGGATTATAATCAATGTATGGTGAATTAAACACCCAAGATGGATCCTCGGGCGAGGTTAACATACGTTTTCCTACACTGGTATCGAGCACAGGATCGAGAATCTTGGCTCTGTTGGATTAATCACGTTTGATTATTACGTGCGTTTTAATAATTGTGGATTTGTCGTTCATCGTGGCTCGCTTGTTTTGTTGGTTTTGTTTTACACCACGAGAAAATCCGTGGTTAGATTAGATTTTATTATGTAAATCTTATACGTAAAGAAGAACGAAGACGAAAGAACGAAGAACGAAACGACGGAAAACAGTAGCTCGGCGATCCACGGGCGGTATCTCGCGAGCAAGCCTCGCGGTCGCGAGGGCGATCGCGGGCGCTGGCGACGGGCGGCGTTCACGCGCGAGACCCTGGCGCCACGCGAGCGGCGGCGATCGCGAGGGCGGCCGCGAAGCGGCGGCGGCGAGCTAGCGGCGGCGACGGGCGCGTTCGCGCGAATGCGACCAGGCGGCGAAAGACTTCGCGATCGCGAAGTTTCGGTCGCGGGCGGCGACGTCTCGGCGGGCGTTCGGCGCCGGGAAAGGGCCGCGCAGCGTGCTTTCGATGGGTCGTGATCGCCTTAGCGATCGCGAGGCGCCCGCGAGCACGCAGGCGGGCGGTAGGTGGTGGCGGTGGGCTTTGCCCTAGCTGCCCGGCACATTTTGGGCCGACCGGCCCGGACTGCTTTTTCAGATTTTCCGGCCCGTGCCCGCACGCGAGGCCCAATTGTTGAATCCGGTCCGTGCCCGTGCACGCGAGGTCCGTTCAAGTTTAAATATTGACTTTGTAAATCTATGTAATAGATTAGATTTAAATGTCTTGGGTTTCACGATTGGGCGCGATGAGCGTTTTATTTTATTTTTATCGTTCATATGCATGTCGTGGATGTTTAAATTACGCGGTAGCATGCTATGTATGTTTATATTACGTTGACAAACCTTTAAGTGTTTTACGAATTGGATGCGCATAGTAAGCATGCTAGGTTTATCGCGTTTATCAAGCATATTTTAGAATTTCTGAGCATGTTTTACATGTTGAGTTCTATAGAAAAGCATGCTAGGATTACGTGATCTGCATGGACAAACCTTTTGAATAAAAAGACTAAGCAAGCAACCCGACAAATTAATTTTCAAATTAAAATGTCAAGACCTCCACTTTTTAATCTCTAAACAAAGTGAGACGACCGTGAGTGGCGCCCACACGCGCGGCTTGCTTGCATTGTTTATCATAAGTTTGTTAGATGAGATTTCTAAATAAAACATTTTAAATCTATTGAGAAGTGGGAGTTTCATGTAAGCGATCACACGCTGTGGCTTGTATGTGCGATTTTCATAAGTTCTCTAGAGATAGATATAAAATGAGATAACAAAAGAATTTGAATTGGAAGCGGTATGGTCCGAGTGAGTATACCAATTCTAAGAATTCATTTCTCACGTTAAAATTGTGGTCAATGCTTGAGACATCACCTCAAGTACAACTTCATGAAGTCCCTTCTTGCGATAGTGATGTGGTCAGTAAGGTCCAATCATTAATTTCATTTGTCATAAGGATAAGTTGACATGGATTGAAATTAAACGACTAAAAGGTATATTTTAGTGCAGTCGGGGGTTCATGTAAACGCCCACACGCGTGGCTTGCATGTGGAATTCCTTGGGCGATTGGAGGTTTCAATTAATATTGTTTTATCAAAAGGTTACAATATTATTATTCACGAATTATTTGCGATCGTATGCTTATGTGTTTACATTATCGCTTCGGATATGTCTCTTACGCGATTATCAATATGCTCGCACAAAATCCGTTATCCGGTCCAAATTTTATCGAGTGGAAGCGAAACATGGAATATGTTCTTATCATTTGAAGAACACATGTTTGTTCTCACTACTCCTAAACCCGATGCCCTTCTCGTGCGTCGACTAATGAGCGGTCGAGTCGGACTTTGGAATAAGTCAAACAATATGGCTAAATGCTATATGATGACTACGATGTCCAAAGGCTTGCACCGCGAGATCGATCGATGGTGACGCGACCGACATTTGGTCAAGTCTCGAGAGTAAGTTTGGGCGATCGGATCGGACGATCGCTTCCACACAATGAGAGAAATCTTGGCGTGTAAGATGGAAGAAGGTAGTTCGGTCCATGAACATGTCTCCTCACGACTCATCTCACGGATAGTCTTGATCGGTTGGGAGGAGGTATTGACGGCGAAGCCAGGTCGATATCATCCTCAATACACCGCCCAAGTCTTTTGAGAACTTTCGGCGTGAATGCGATCATGAGCAAGACCGAGTTTACACTTAGTCGGTTGCTTAATGATCTCGTTCTTTGCGGAAGGAGTTATGGGAAAAGGGCACATGCTCTTGCTAGCACATCTAAGGGCCCAAAATTTTCATCGCAAAATGGAAATAGAAAAGGGGTGCCAAAGGTGGTAGAGGCGAGGCAAATAGTGGGAGTAATGGGAACAAGAACATGGTTGCCACGGAGGCTTGAAGAAGCGAAGGAGAAGGGCAAGTGCTTCAAGTGCGGTAAGGCAGGGCATTGGAAGGCCAGTGCCCTATGCTCAAGGCTCAAGCACGCCGTTTGCTTTAATGTGAAACATGTTTAGCGACTTGTTCTACCCATTCTTGGGTAGTAGATCTGGCGCAATCGATCATGTTTGTTACACCTGCGTGGGTTCCTGCGGACAAGGAGGCTGTTTGATGGCGAGATAACGATCTCCATGGGCAACGCAATAAAGTCGAGCTGTTGCGAGTTGGAGATGTTTCTTTATGTTTTGGGACAACAGTTTTAGTTTTGAAAGGCGCTTTATATGTGCGGATTTTCGGTGGAACCTTGTTTCTGCTTTCAAATTATTTACTCATGGATATTCTCGTTATTTTTGATAGTGGTGTTTCTATCATAAGAAATGACGAGTTATACGTGTTGGCACTTTATATAATTAAGCTTTATACTATTTACGCAAAACATAATACCTATAACTATGTTCATCTTCATCAAACCCTAAAAGAGAAAGTTTTCTTAGAAGATGACTCTACTTTTCTCTCGGCATCTTAGATTAGGTCACATCAATCTAAATAGGATCCAAAGGCGGCTAAGAATGGAGCATTGGGTGATCTCACGGTTACTCCGTTCCCAGTCTGCGAATCTCGTATAGAAGGTAAGATGTCGACCGGACCCTTCAAAGCGAAGGTTATAGAGCCAAAGAAATGTTGGAGTTAGTCCATTCGACTGTGTGGACTATGTCCACACAAGCTCGTGAGAGAATGCAGTATTTTGTCACTTTCATCGACGATTACTCAGAGTGCGGATACATATACCTTCACGCAAGTCGAATGCTTTGAAATTCAAAGAGTTTAAGGCCAAGTGGAGGCGAAGCTAGGTAAGAGTATCAAGTCACTCATGGTGCGATCGCGGTGGCGAATACCTCGAGAACGCAGTTTATGGACTATCTAGTGAAATGTGGGATTACATCTCAACAAGACTTCACCGGGCACACCACAGCAAAATGGTGTGTCAGAGCGAAGAAATAGGACTCTTTTGGAAATGGTTAGATCTATGATGAGTTATGCTACATTGCCTATTTCGTTCTGGGGATATGCCTTAGAGACGGCGGCATACTTGCTAAATCTAGTACCGTCCAAGTCAGTCGAAAAGACCCCTTTCGAGTTGTGGTTTGGGCGCAAGCCCAGTTTAAGCCACATAAGGATATGGGGCAGTCCAGCACATGTGCTGAACAAGAAGGCTGACAAGTTGGAGGCTAGATCTGACGCAAGGCTGTTTATTGGCTATCCTAGAGGGCGAAGGTGGTTTATTCTATAGTCCTAAGGATCAGAAGGTCATTATTAGCACTAATGCTCGATTCTTAGAAGAGGACTACATGAAAAATCATAAGTCCAAAGTTGAAATCATTCTTCAAGAATTAGAAGATGATCGTATTCCACCACCGATTAGGCGAAAGTGCGAGATGTCGAGTCAGTGGGAGGATCGACACCGATACTTCAAGAAATTGAAGTGGGTCGAGTTCCACGGAGATACCGACCGCGTCAAGTGGTACCTACACAAACAAGTTGTGCAAGTTAGAGAACCACAAGTATCTCTGCACCCACCGTTGCCATTGTGCTGTAGAACCTCGTCGTAGTGGGAGGGTTGTTCGTCAACCCGAGCGATTTATGTTCGTGGGTGAATCTTGGATTTAGTCCCAGCAGACGAACATGCAATAATCGACCCATGGACATCAAGGAGGCGATACAAGATATTGATGCAAGATCATGGCACACCGCTATGGACTTAGAAATGAGTCCATAACGGCTATGGATGTATATGAAAGACACCTCTACCGGATGGCAAGGAAGCCCATAGGTAGTAAGTGGATATCAAGAGGAAGAGAGATTCTCGATGGAGAGGTTTCGACTTTTAAAGCCGTGCTTGTGGCGAAAGGGTACACTGCATTGAGGGCATCGATTTCGATGAGACCTTTCGCTGTAGCAATGTTCAAGTCCATCGTAATTCTTCGGCCATAGCAGCCCACTTGAACCTAGAGGTTTGGCAAATGGATGTTAAAACCGCTTTTCTAAGCGGTTACCTTGAGGAAGGTAGAGACATCTATATGCAAAGAACACGAAGGTTATGTGGTAAAGGGTGAAGAGCATCTAGTATGGAAGCTTAAGAAGTCCATTTATGGACTTAAGCGAACCTCCGATCATGGAACTTACGCTTTGACGGTGGTAAAGTCCTATGGATTTACCCAGTTGCCTAGAGAGTTGTGTGTATCGGTTAGATGTCAACGGTGATGTGGTATTTCTTGCACTTTATGTAGATGACATCCTTCTAGTTGGCAACAACGTGAAGGTCATATCGAGGCGTAAAGAGTTGGCTATCCGATCGGTTTCAAATGAAAGACTTAGGAGATGCAGCTGTACATTCTTGGGATCAAGGTTTCCGAGATCGCAAGAAGAAAATATTGAGCTTATCTCGGGCGTCTTACATTGATATTGTGATTACTGTTTTAGTATGCGACCGCCAAGAAAGGATTGCTACCTTTCGGACATGGCGTTCCTTTATCTAAAACGCAGATCACCCTATGTTGCAAAGGAGATAGAGGAAATGAGACAAGTTCCTTACGCTTCACCGTAGGAAGTCTCATGTACGCAATGCTATGCACGAGACCCGATATACGCTATGCGGTAGCATAGTAGCTAGATATCGATCTAACCCTCGACAAGCTCATTGGATGCGATAAAGCATATACTCAAGCACGAAAAGGACTCGAGATTATAGGCTAGTTTACCATGCGAGATAGTCTAATGCCTTTGGGTTATCTGAGACTGGATTTCCAAGTCGACCGTGATGAGAAAAAGTCAACCTCGGGCTATGTGTTTACCTTGGGAGGTGGAGCCGTATCTGGCGGAGTGCAAAGCGGCGATGCATTGCGGACTCTACCATGGAAGCCGAATATGTAGCCGCCTTGAGGCTTCTAAGGAGGCTGTATGGTTCAAGAACTACCTCATGGATCTAGATGTGGTACTGGTTTGCCCAAGAGTATCATAGTTTCTTGTGATAACTCGGTGCGATGCAAACTCGAAGGAACCACGGACCCACAAGGCGACTAAACACATGAGAGAAAGTACCATGTCATACGAGAAATCGTTAGGCGAGGTGACGTCTGATTGAAAAGATTGATACGACGGAAAATCTAGCGGATCCATTCACGAAGAGCACCGCAAAAGTCTACGATGGACACGTTAGAGGACTTGGATTGCGCTTGATGGCACCCACTTAGAAAGGAAACTTTTGTATAAGTGGGAGAAGCAAAGTGATGGTTGTTTGTAATAGCTAGTAGAAAGACACATTGTATACTAAAGTTTGCTTTAGTATAAGTGGGAGATTGTTGGATTTGTATCTGAAAGCGGTTTGGTTGAGCTTGTATACAATGTTTCTGTTACCACTATTACAATCTCCTATCGATTTGAATACTTGATTGCATATATCGTGTCCCCTTATCTCATATATAAGTTAGATCATACGGTGTGTAGAAGATCACGAAGTCCGTATGATTGGTCAAGCTTAATGAGATATAAAAGTTTCACGGTGAGACGACTTAAGGACGAGTTGTCGGTTTAGGCTGCAGTATAGATAAGTGACTTGACTTAGTTGCTTGTCTATCTTTGATACGTTTCGACGTATTGAAGGATCACGGTGAGATGTGTTCTTCTGCTTCGACCGTCGTGAAGAACCAAGATCTCGGTGACTTACGATGATCTAAACCTCGATAAGGTATTAGGTGAGTATGAGTTGCGACCATCACTTTGACTTGTTATGAGTGAGGTTATATGTTCTAACCCAAGATTCTCCGCATCTTGGGTGGTGGCGATCTTGTATGTCACGCTAGTTATCATGTCGAGTCACCGTATCCGTTTAGGATGATGGCGCCCCTTAAGGAGCTCAAAAGGTTTATTGTACTAAACCCTGCAGGTTGAGTTAGCTCAAGTACAATAATAAGGTTGAGTGGTACTACTTAAGGAAATGAAGTTATTAATCGTTTTAAGTAGTCAGATTGCTATAAATGATTAATGGACGTTCGATATCTTAAATACGGGGATTCGTAATGTCTAAGTGCAAGCCCGACTCAACTTCGGTAATAAAGGGGTAAGTCAACATTCTTTCTCTAGTGGCATGATCGAATGTTTATAAATTAATTTATGTTCTGGGCTGAACATAAGATAATTAATTTATTTGAGGCCCATCTTTATTCCTTGCATTTGATCCCTGGGCTGGCCCATCCAGGCCCGTAGCATTGAGGAAAATCGGCGCCCCCTATTGCTCAATTGGCAAGATTTTATTCTCTTTATCCACATGGATATAATTATATTTATGGTATATGCATAGATCCTTTCCATATAAAATTATGGTAATAATCTTGAGAGTATGGAAATAATCCTAAGAGTATGGAAATAATCTAAGAGTATGGTAATATTCCATATAGGATTATGGTAATATTCCATATAGGATTATGGTAATATTCCATATAGGATTAAGGTAGTGCATTATAAATATAAGGTATGAGATAATGTCTAGCTAATGCTCACATATTGCAACTAGAATTTTGGCCATCTCGATTAATTGAGAGAAATTTTCGAGAGTTTGGGTGAGAAAAGGGTGATTTTGGTGCATTCTCCATAGCTCGTCCTCACTCGGCGTTGGAGTTTGGGTATCCGGGATACGATCCGGAAGGTCAAAGCACCAGTCTCGACCGCTCAATCAGTTCATCCTGCTCGATCCACCTCGGCGGATCAAAGGTAAACACGAGAAAACCCCAACGTGTTGCTATTAATTATATAGACGCATGCTAGGATTATAATCAATGTATGGTGAATTAAACACCCAAGATGGATCCTCGGGCGAGGGTTAACATCGTTTCCCTACAATACTTATTTTGATAGTAACCTTATTGGCGCTCTATAGTCGATCACGAGAATCTCAAGGTCCCGTCTTGATTCCTTTGGAATAACACCGGCGAGCCATATGGTGCCTTGAGAGGCTGCACCAAGCTCGCAGCGCAATAGCTCATCTAGTGCGCCTTAACTCGCCAACTCGCAGCGGCATTCGGTGGGGGCTTGCGGGGGCGGCTTCGCCCCCGGCTCCAACTCGATCCGATGGTCCGTTGCCCTCCTCGGAGGCAACTCCCTCGGCAACTCGGACGGAAACACATCCTTGAATTCATCTAGCAACTCTTCGACACCATCGGGCACTTCTTGGGTCACGCCGGGCTTGATCTCGATCATTGCCGCAAGGAACGTAGGTACGCCTTGCTTCACACCTTTCTTCAATTGCAACGCCGAGATCAACCCGTAAGTCTTTCGCTCCGTAATAAACTCGCCCTTGACTAAGGTGGGGCAGCTTTCATCAAGAATAAGCAAGCCACCTACGTGAGGTATCACCGCCGCCTTAGCCAATGTGAGAAATTCCATCCCGAGAATCACGTCAAAATCATCAAGAGGTACTGCCATCAACGAGCAAATACCCTTCCACGTGCCTAATTCCAGTAGCACGTCCGACACACCTTTAATAGGCTTCGCCTCCGAATTCACTGCCTTGATTCGGCTATTGTGTGGCGCCAGTTCTAACCCAAGTCTGCTCACGACTCGGTCAGCAACAAAATTATGCGTGGCCCCGCTATCGACCATCGCCATGACTTCCTTCCCATTCACAACAATTTTCACGTACATCAAACCATTTCGTACCTTAGCATCCCCTTGAATCGCAGAGAGTAGTTGCAAAGGATTTACTCGAGGCGCATTTATTTCCCTTTCATCGTCATTTTCAGCAACAAGGGCATTAAGCTTCCTTTCTAAAGCGGCAACACGCATGCGATGGTCTCCGTTGCAAATAAAACAGCCGCGCTTCTTCTCGCCCATCGGCTGATTCATTTCTTTCGGCGCACCCCCGCTTGAATCGCCAAATTTCTTTCTTGGCTTCCAACCGCCTTTGCCCCGCTTCTCTTTCTCCTTGCCCTTGGCCAAGTCCTTCTTTCTCTGTCCAGACTCGTTGGGCCCGACAGTCTTATAGTCAATGAGACTATCGGCAGCGGCAATGGCGGTCGGCAAGTCCTTCACTCCTTGGCGTCTCAACTCCGCTTGAGCCCAAGCTTGCAGACCCGATAGGAAATTAAACAATTTGTCCTCCTCGGACATGTCGCGCACATCAAGCATTAAGGAACTGAATTCCTTCACATAATCACGAATGGTACCGTTGTGTTTGAGTCGACGCAAAGCGTCCCTTGCTAGCCAGGAAGTGTTGCAAGGCAAGAATTGATCTTTCAATTCCTTCTTCAGATTTTCCCACGTCTCGATTGCGGGTCTATTAGCACTTGCATCATCAGATAAACGAGAACGCCACCACAGCTTCGCGTCCCCCGCCAAGTACATACTTGTTATCGAGACCTTCTCGTTGTCGGGTACATGAGCCGCCTTAAAGTACGTCTCCATGTCCCATAAGAAGTTTTCGAGTTCCTTGGAACTCCGAGCACCTTCGAATGGTTTTGGCTCCGGGACCTTTGCCTTAGAAGATGGAGCCATTTCCTCCACAGTCCGGAGAGTTCTCTTCACTATATGCACATCGTCCAGTAGGCCTTCCGTAATACCCCGTCTTTTTAAGCTTCGTTTTGCATGGCACGTTTTTGAGAAAAGGTCAAAGGTTGACTTTTGTTTCGGTGATCGACCGTCACGAAACCTCGAGGCGTTGTGAAGAGTGTCTTATGACTAATTCATAGACACTAAGTATGGTGTTTTCGACCACCCATGAAGGTTTGGCACTCGGAAGTTATCGAAAACCGAACTTTTCATTGGTCTTTTAAAGCATATCTTGTTTATAGTCATTGTGTCCGTATTTTATTTCGTGTCCATGGGTACCAAGTTTGCTAAATTTGGAGTCCGTTTGCAAAGTTGCGTCGCTTTTGCGTTTTCGAAAAAAGCGTCTTTATGCAAGCACTTGTGAATTTCGAATTTTCCTATAAATAGGAGGCTGGGGCCTTCATTTTCAACGTTCATTTCCTTCGTCTCTCCGTGTTTACGGAAGAGCCGGTTCAGCCTGTGCACGGCAAGCTGGAGGAGTGGGGATCGAGTAGGGAGGCTCACGGCGGCGCTTATCTTGCGCCGCCGAGCCACCACCGCCGTCAACCACCCCTGTGCAGCCCGTTTTCAGTTTTGTCATTTTCTTGTTTTGATTCCGCCTTTTAGTAGATCGTATAGCATAGAACTCGGGATTCTAAAGGGACGGGCGGAAAATCACGAGGCCGCCGATTGGCCAAACCGCCTTGCCGTTAAGGCCGCCACCGCCGTGAGCTTTGGCCACGATTTGGTGGCCACCGAGCCACCTTGGCTACGGATCCTTTAGGTTTTGAGTTAGGGCTATGCATTCTACTAAAGTACCGATTCCGTTTTACATTTTCGTTTACGCATGTCGGGATGTTTTCCGTTGCTTGAGTTTTCTAAAGGAAGACATGCCAGGTTATCCATTTTCAACGCCGTTTGTCATTCCATGTTAAATCGTTATGCATATTGCTTATGTTTCCATTTTCATGCATCGATTTTGGATGGTTTATCCTAGATCCGAGGATAGCATCGATTTTGAAGCTTCTTCACCGCTAAGATTTGAGTCAACTTGCATGCATGCATATTTTGAAGGTACCCTATTATAGGTCTTGATGCCTCAATATATTTCCTTCTACGCATCGAGTTGATTTGAAAACCGGAGAGTGCTAAATGTGGGTTCAAAAGTGAAACCCTAATTTTGCTTCGATCGCCGTTTGGATCACGTTGTTGCTTTGCTTTGTGGGAAGTGACCCCAAAAGTTGTTCCGTCTTGTTACCAGGTACCTACCAGTGCGATCGGTGAAGTCATCGGATCCGTAGATATCTCTCGGTTGGCGACGTCATTCTGGTTGGGTTATATATGCTTATTTTGAGTTATTTACTCGATATTTCAAAATAAAACATGTACGCCGTAAAATGTTTTGTGAAATTATTACTGTTCTCTGATCCAAGATATGGTTCTATCATGGTTGTGCGGATCTCTATTCGGTGGGTTGATCACCATCTTGAGTATTGATCATAAGGGGATAGACCCCGAACACGTGGTTATGGTTCTGAAGGGGATAGACCCCGTAAGTCCACACGGAAATGGTAATGAGGTGGTTATGGTTCTGATGGGGATTTGACCCCTGAAGTCCACACCGAGTTAGCCGGCTAGATACGTTCGGCGTGGGCCGACCGGATATGTTCCGGCCGAATGAATGTCATGTGATGACGGGTGGCGGGATACGTTCGAGCCGTGGTTCATGGTTCTATGATGGGAATGTGATAATAACGGATCGGTATCGAAAATGAAAAATCTATTTTGCTTACTTAGAAGTGGATTTACGTTTAAAACCTTCTAAGGTAAGTGCTCTAAACACGGCCTCATGATTCTTTTGATTTATGATAAAACCCCACCGTGAAGCGCTAGTACTCACCCCAAACTCTTTTTCAAATCTTTTCACGTATGGAGGAGAATTTTCGGCCAGGCGGCGGGGTGGAGTGCGGGTTCTTCATGCTATGCTTCCGCGATGTTATGTTATATACGTACTACGATAACTATGTATTCTTGTCCCTTATTTGCTTTCTCGATTGGGAACAAGATTTGTTATGTTATTCTCACGCGAGTCTCGATATGAGCATACTATGTGGTTGACCGGTCTAGTTGACGGGATGTAATGCTATTTCGCTTCTTGCATTACTTATAATAAACCAAGATCATGTTTTCCGAGGTTATGTTATCGATATTATTACATTGGTGGATTGTTTGTGCACTCTCCCCTTCGTGATATGTCCTAGTTATAAAGGAGATCTTGCCCGATTTCATGGTCACATCTTCTTATCATGTATGTTATATGTATCCTTCTTCCCCGCTTCTTAACCTCACCCTAATCACACCCGGCATCCGTGCCTTCCTGAATTGGGGCGTGTGACTTGGTATCAGGCGGTGTTCTTGGCCCCGACATCTATCTTTATTATCTGATACCAGCTTGGTATCAGAGCAACGATCTTTGTTTTGACCTCTAGCTTTGTTGTTTGATATCAAAGCAGTTTGTTTGCTTTATATCATGAGCATTCTTGAAATTGAGTGTTTAGAACTTGTTCTTCTAAACATTTATCGCTACCTACCCTCACCACCGTCGGTCCGTCTCGCTTTAAAAGGGGATGAGGTATGTGTTTATTTGTTGATGCTTTATGTGGCTATGTGAGCTTGATGTGATCTTGGTTTCATGTGCTTTGGCATGGTAAGAGTTTACGCGATGTAAACGTGATGTGGATGAGGTATGGTTGAATGGTGATGTGGATGTGGAAGTGATTGTTGATGGAGCAAAGAGGCCTGTGGTCGTGATATGAAAATCGTTTATATGATATGAAGTGATTGATGTGATCACGTATGGTTGATGTAAGTCTATGTGTTTACATAGCAATATATTGTTGATTGAAAATCTTGTTTATTTTGATAAGCGAGTGCTTGTAAGTGAATCTCGTATTTGCTACGTGATTATATCGATATTGATATTGATATGTGTTGAAATGAACATGTGTATGAGACATGATTACCCGGATGACCGGATGGTAAAGGAAACGTGAATATTTATTGTTGTTTTATGGTGAACTAACATGTAGGTTTATGGATATTGATGGCCCGAGATAACGTTGGTTAAGATCTCACAGAATGGATGAGCATATCCAGTAAATTCGTGGAATGTACCCGGATTATTCATGAGTCGTTGGGTATTTACAGGAAGATTTGTTGGGTTATGGAGAAAGGTTCGAGACAGTGGGAAAGTGTCGTATCGAGGCCTACCATCGGATGACCGAAAGGCACCGCGGGATGGCAACCGTGGGCGAGAAAGCAAGACATGTGTTGTTCGGGCGGGATCCTATCACGAGGCACCTTACCTTGGACTTTACCGAGTTCGCTGCTCGAGTATGGAGACAAAGGGTGGGCAGACCACGAGGTATACCATCCCGAGGAGGATGTGGTTGCGAGACCCTCGAGGACCGATCCAGATCGATGATAGGGATGATGTTCCCAAGAGCCATTGGGAGAACAACCATCAATCAGCGATCGCCAAGGCAACAGATACACCGGTCACTACACCTCCATCGACGATCCTTACCTTAGGAGGACCAGAACGACTTTGAGGCGGAACTTCGGGGCGAGAGATATTGTCCATCCGAAGCGGCAAAGAAAAGCCCGTAATCGAATCTTCATGCCACCAAACCGTGCCACCGCATCCGTGGAAGACGACTACGAGGAAGAAGAGGACCCGATGAGAACGAGGAGGATAGTGAGGATTCGGAGGACCCGGTGATCCGGATAGCCGATGACTACGATGAGGTCGGGCACATTGAGGAAGCGGCAAGCGCAGAGCGAGGACTCGTACGCAGCTTTCACGATACTCGAGCAATCGAGCACGCTTGGATGGGATCATACCCAAGAGAGGCTTGCTTCCATGCAGGATCGCTTTTCTGAAGCGGCAGCCCGAATTCAAGCCCTGATTGGAAGGGAAAGGGAAGATGAGGAGAGGCAGAATGGAACCGCCGACGACGGGGAGTAGTGAACGGATATGGAGGGCGGGGATCTAGGTAGTCGGTGTGACAAAGGATGATCAGATCTGCTAGAAGCATGGACGTAGCGGCGTCTTTGTGATGGACCGAGTCGATTCTTTGCTCACATCCGACCTTTTGATCGACATACCTTGATCTTGTATTTTGTGATCCTTCATGGACCTTTGAATATTCTTGATACTAACGCTGTCTATGACAGGATGTTTATGTTTTGATGCTTATATGTGATATGAGCTATGCCATGATGATATATGATCTATGTGATGTGTGATGATGATGTTATGTGAAATGCATAACGATGTTATGTTGACAGGATTGCATGATTATATGTGATCGTGCGTGATATGTGATATATGTGATGATATGTGATATGGGTGATGATATATGTTATGCGATGATACCCGGTTATCTATGCGAAAGCGTTTCTAATGTTTCAAACGTCGTACGTAATGCCGAGAACAAGGAACCGGAGGAACAATAATGTGGAAGAAGCCCAGAACCACCTTTGGTTCGCCGGGCATGCGATCGAGAGTTTTCGCAGTGTAATCCCCTACATTCGACGATCTCGGCGAACCGATCGACGCGAGAATCGGATACGATCCACGAAGGATCTTGAATACATCCGCTGCGAAGAAGCGAGAAAAATTTGAATTGCGCGATCTTTCGCCTAACCGACGAGGTCGATTTACGGTGGGAATCCGTGAGGAGGACTCTAACACCGTGACGGTGGGCAAGGTATCGTGGGAAGATTTCAAGGAAGAACTCATGGAAAAGTACGTGCGGCGTTTGCGCGGAGAAGGCAAACGAGTTTGGAATCTTCGTCGAGGAAGAAGGACGGTCACCGAGTACGATCGCCGTTCAATCGTCATCACGTTATGCTACGTGCACTGGTTAATCGAGGTCGCCAGGCAAAGCGTGTTCGTGAGAGGACTCCACCGAGATCGATTTCGCTCGTCGATCGGGGAGATCGGCGATCATAGATCATGAACGGGCATTAAACATTGAGTCAATGTTACCCCGGGAGAGAACGATGCCACCCGGACAGCCAGCTGACGGAGGAAGAGGTAAGAGGAAATGGGAAGATCGAGGGAAAGGCAATCAGGTGTTCCAAGGGAACCAGAAGGTCAAATGATTCCAAGGAATCGGCATTCAAGAGAGAGAAAGCAACCTTGGGAAGAATTTCCAACCCCGTGCGGCGGTGGAAAAACCTTGGTGCCGTAAATGCCGAAGGAATCATTTCGGCGAGTGCGAGCAAGGTAGCACCGAAAGTGCTATCGTTGTAGAAATCTGGACATTACGCTCGAGATTGTCCGTTAGGAGGGCCAGCAGTGCAGCCGCCAAGAAGGCAAAGATCCGGCTCCAGAGCGGAATCATGCTCGCCGAGGACAAACAACGGGCGGAGGTCACCCTAGAGCAAGCAAACCAAAGGCCACGCAGCAAGCAAGGGTGTCGCCTGAATCGGCAGCAGGCAGCTCAAGCTCCTGGAAATCTTGCAGGTATAATCCATATGAGTGATATACCCGTTTTCGCTTTGTTTGATACAAGAGCCTCACATTCTTTCGTTTCGAGAATCGCGTGTGAGAGGTTGGGTTTGGTACCCAAGAAATCACAGAGTACCCTGGAAATTAGCATCCCGTCAGGGGAAGTGCTAAAGGCGAAAGAGATATGCGAGAACTGGAAGTAGAAATCATGAGCGAAGGTCTTTGTCGATTTGCATGTCATCGGAATGGAAGATTTGATGTCATCTTTCGCATGGATTGGTTGGAAAAGCACATGGCAACTATCGTTGTCTCGAGAGAGAAGTTGCTTTTGAGCAGCCGAAGGAGTGGAAGTTTGTTTCCACGGCATAAGGACGGGTGTTTGCGTAATGATCTCAAAGACCGAAGGCGGTGAGGATGATCGAGGAAGGTCGCATCAAACTTTCTTGGTAAGTTTGACGAGGCACGATGAAAAAGCATAGCGATTGCAAGAGGAGCGATGGTGTGTGAATATCCGGACGTGTTTCCGAGGACTTGCAGGTTTATCACCGACAGACAAGTGGAATTCACTATTGATTTGGAACCGGGAGCGGCAAGATGTCAAGGCACCATATAGAACGGCACCCAAAGAATTGCAAGAACTGAAAAGCGCAGCAGCAGAGGCTGTTGGATCTAGGTTTTATCCGACCTAGCGTATCGCCGTGGGGGCGCGATTCTGCTCGTCAAGAAGAAGGATGGGTCAATGCGAATGTGCATCGACTACAGAGAGTGAATAAGCCGACGATCAAGAATAGATATCCTCTTCCAGGATCGACGATCGTTTGACCAGCTCAAGGGAGCGAGTGTCTTCTCTAAGATCGATTTGAGGTCAGGCTACCATCAGCTGAAGATCAGGAAGGAGGACGTTGCGAAGACCGCGTTCAGACGAGGTATGGGCACTACGAGTTCATCGTGATGTCGTTTGGTTTGACCAACGCGCCGTTGATCTTCATGGATCTGATGAATCGAGTTTTCCATCAGTATCTGGATAGTTTCGTCTTGGTTTTTATCGATGATATTCTCATCTATTCCAAGAATGCAGAGTTGCATAGAGAACACCTCCGTAACGCTCGAAACGTTACGAGCAGAGAGGTTGTATGCGAGTATAGCAAGTGCGAGTTTTGGCTCAAAGAAGTAATGTTCCTGGACATATCGCGGTCTGCAGAAGGAATCAAAGTCGACCCGTGAAGGTTGAAGCGTAAGTAGCTGGAAGGTTCGACTAATGCCAATGAGGTTCAAGCTTTCTAGGCTTGGCGAGGATATTATAGACGCGTTTCATCGAAGGGTTTCGAAGTTGGCAAGGCCGATGACGCAATCACCGTGAAAGGAATCAAGTTTTCATGGTCCAAGCTTGTGAAGCAAGTTTCAAGAGTTAAAGAAGAAGCTAACAACCGCTCCAGTGTTAGCCGTGCCGGAAGGGAACGATGGGTTTGTGGTCTACACCGATGCATCCAAACTTGGTTTGGGTTGCGTTCTCATGCAGAACGGGAAGGTTATAGCTTACGCGTCTCGTCAGTTGAAACCGCACGAGTTGAGCTACCCAACTCACGATCTGGAGTTAGCGGCAGTCGTTCATGCGTTGAAGATTTGAGGCACTATCTCTATGGAGTTAAGTGTGAAATCTTCACGGATCACAAGAAGCCTCAAGTATTTCTTTGAACAAAAGAGTCGAACATGAAGCAAAGAAGATGGCTAGAGTTGGTGAAGGATTATGATTGCTCATCGGTTATCACACAGGAAAAGCCAATGTCGTAGAGATGCCCTTAGTCGCAAGTCGAGGCGAAGTTGGGATATCTTCACGCAAGAGAAAGAGCTTATTCGAGATTTCGAGAAGCTCACCGAAGTGATTCATCCGCCGGAATCGGTCTAAGGATTCATCGCAGCTTTGACGGTGAACCGGATCTAAGAGAAGCCATCGTGAGTGCTGTGATGAGGCAGATTCACGGAGAAGATGCGTTTGAAAAGGTTAGAAGATAGCAAGGGTTTCACGGAAGCGAAAGACAACGCGCTACTATTAGGAAGGTTATGTGTGCCTCGATAGGAATTGAGAGATAAAATCATGAGTGAAGCTCATGAGGCACCGTATCTGACTCATCCAGAAGCACCAAATGTCTGAGAGACCTTAAAAGGAACTTTTGGTGGGAAGGGATGAAAAAGGATGTAGCGTTTGTGGAACGTTGTTTGGCTTGTCGACAAGTGAAAGTTGCACACCAACGTCCGTCAGATTGTTGCAACCGCCACCAATCGAGAATGGAAATGGGATCATATCGGTATGGATTTTGTGGTGAGTTTTCCAAGGTCACGGAGGAAACACCGCTATATGGGTTGTTGTCGATGGTACGAAGTCACTCATTCTTACCGATTCGGATGACGACGGGTTAGATAAGCTCGCCGACTTTACGTCAAGGAAATCGTGACGGTTACATGGTGTGCGGTATCGATTCGTCGGATCGTGACCCGAGGTTCACGTCGAGGTTTTGGAGGAGTCTGCGAGGAAGCCATAGGGGACCAAGTGAATCTTAGTACGGCATTCCATCCTCAAACGGACGGTCGATCGGAAAGAACGATTCGGTTTTGGAAGACATGTTGCGGCGATCGTGGCCGACGAGGAGGAAATTGGGAAGAGATACTACCTTTGGTGGGTTTGCCTATAACAATAGTTATCGAGGCCACCATAGAATGGCTCCCTATGAAGCGTTATACGGAAGGAAGTGTCGATCGCCACTTTATTGGGATGAAGTGGGCGAGAGAAAGATGTTAGGACCAGAGATGGTTCAACGAGGCGGTCGAGGTTATCGATCGATCAGCGAAGGATCAAGGAAGCTCAGATGTGCAGAAGTCCTATGCGGACAAGCGTCGTACGGATCTTCAGTTCATGATCGGAGATCGTGTTTTCCTTAAGGTTTCCCCGACGAGAGGAGTCGTTCGTTTTGGGAAACAAGGTAAGTTACGACCGAGGTTCGTTGGACCTTTCGAAGTTCTTAAGAGAATAGGCCCGTGCCTATAGGTTAGCTTTGCACCTAGCATCGGAGATGTTCATGGCGTGTTCACGTTTCTCACCGAGAAAGTACGTGTTCGACCCAAAACACGTGATCAAGCATGATCAAGTGGTTCTTGCTCGGGATTTGAGTTACGAGGAAAGGCGGTGGCTATCTTGGAGCGAGAAGTCAAGGAATTAAGGAACAAGCATTAGTTGGTGAAGGTGTTGTGGAATCACCACGGAGGAAGAAGCTACGTGGGAGTTGGAAGACAAGTTCGGGCTCAAGACCTCGAGGTTGTTTTCTCCACGTGTTTGAAATTTCGAGGACGAAATTTTTATAAGGAGGAGGATGTAATACCCGTCTTTTTAAGCACATTTTGCATGGCACGTTTTCGAGAAAGGTCGAAAGGTTGACTTTTGTTTCGGTGATGCGACCGTCACGAAACCTCAAGGCGTTGTGAAGAGTGTCTTATGGCTAATTCATAGACACTAAGTATCACGAGTTTTCGACCACCCATGAAGGTTTGGCACCGGGAAGTTATCGAAAACCGGACTTTTCATTGGTCTTTTAAAGCATATCTTGTTTATAGTCATTGTGTCGGTATTTTATTTCGTGTCCATGGGTACCAAGTTTGCTAAATTTGGAGTCCGTTTGCAAAGTTGCGTCGCTTTTGCGTTTTCGAAAAAGGTAATTAGCATGAAATGTGACACCTGAATTTTCCTATAAATAGGAGGCTAGGGCCTTCATTTTCAACGTTCATTTCCTTCGTCTCTGTGTTTACGGAAGAGCCGAGCCAGCTCGAATGCTGCTGAGCTGGAGGAGTGGGGATCGTATGGGAGGCTCGGTGGCGCCATTCTTGCTGCCGAGCCACCACCGCCGGTCAACCACCCCTGTGCAGCCCGTTTTTAGTTTTGTCCTTTTCTTGTTTTGATTCCGCCTTTTAGTAGATCGTATAGCATAGAACTCGGGATTCTAAAGGGACGGGCGGAAAGCGGCCGAGGCCGCCGACGGCCAAACCGCCTTGCCGTTAAGGCCGCCACCGCCGTGAGCTTTGGCACGATTGGTGGCCACCGAGCCACCTTTGCTACGGGTCCTTTAGGTTTTGAGTTCAGGCTATGCATTCTACTAAAGTACCGATTAGTTTTACGCTTTTTCGCGTTTACGCATGTCGGGATGTTTTCCGTTGCTTGAGTTTTCTAAAGGAAGTACATGCAGGTTATCCATTTTCAACGTCGTTTGTCATTCCATGTTCGTCGTTATGCATATTGCTTATGTTTCCATTTTCATGCATCGATTTTGGATGGTTTATCCTAGATCGAGGATAGGCATCGATTTTGAAGCTTCTTGTTGCTAAGATTTGAGTCGACTTGCATGCATGCATATTTTGAAGGTACCCTATTATGGTCTTGATGCCTGAATATATTTCCTTACGCATCGAGTTGATTTGAAAAGGAGGAGTGTGCAAATGTGGGTTGAAAGTGAAAACCCTAATTTTGCCCGATCGCCGTTTGGATCACGTTGTTGCTTTGCTTTGTGGAAGTGACCCCAAAAGTTGTTCCGTCTTGTTACCGGTACCTACCGGTCGATCGGTGAAGTCATCGGATCCGTAGATATCTCTCGGTTGGCGTTTTCTACATTCGAGGTTGGGTTATATATGCTTATTTTGAGTTATTTACTCGATATTTCAAAATAAAACATATGCGCCAGTAAAATGTTTTGTGAAATTATTCTTGTTCTCCGATCCAAGATATGGTTCTATCATGGTTGTGCACGGATCTCTATTCGGTGGGTTGATCACCATCTTGAGTATTGATCATAAGGGATAGACCCAGAACACGTGGTTATGGTTACGAAGGGATAGACCCGGAAGTCCACACGGAAATGGTAATGAGGTGGTTATGGTTACGATGGGGATTTGACCCGAAGTCCACACCGAGTTAGCCGGCGAGATACGTTCGGGCGTGGGCCGTGGATATGTTCCATTTGAATGAATGTCATGTGATGGGTGGCGGGATACGTTAGAGCCGTGGTTCATGGTTCTATGATGGGAGTACGGTAATAACGGATCGGTATCGAAAATGAAAAATCTATTTTGCTTACTTAGAAGTGGATTTACGTTTTAAAACCTTCTAAGGTAAGTGCTCTAAACACGACCTCATGATTCTTTTGATTTATGATAAAACCCCGGTGAAGCGCTAGTACTCACCCCAAACTCTTTTCAAATCTTTTCACGGATGGAGGAGGGCTGGGCAGGCGGCGAGGGTGGAGCTGCGGGTTCTTCATGCTATGCTTCAGCGATGTTATGTTATATACGTATTCGATAACTATGTATTCTTGTCCCTTATTTGCTTTTCGATTGGGAACAAGATTTGTTATGTTATTCTCACGTGAGTCTCGATATGAGCATACTATGTGGTTGACCGGTCTAGTTGACGATGGATGTAATGCTATTTTGCCTTCTTGCATTACTTATAATAAACGAATCATGTTTTACGAGGTTATGTTATCGATATTATTACATTGGTGGATTGTTTGTGCACCCTCCCTTCGTGATATGTCCTAGTTATAAAGGAGATCTTGCCCGATTTCATGGTCACGTCTTCTTATCATGTATGTTATATGTATCCCTTCTTCCCCGCTTAACCCCCACCCCTAATCACACCCGCATCCGTGCCTTCCCTCGGGAATTGGGCGTGACACCTTCGATTTTCATTTCGACGGCCGTCGTCAACGTTGAAATTTCGTCTTCGCACGACAAAATTCTTCCTTCAATTAGCGTGGCTTGATCCCACACTGATTTTCGAAGACCTTCCAACGATTCATGCATATCATCCAAGCGTTGGAAGATCGACACTTGAACGGAAGTCTCCGGGGCCTCCCCTAACCATCTTTCCATTCGTTCCACTCGCTCAATAAGAGCATTGTGCTCTGCATTCGTCACCATTCTCGCAGCAACGTCACGCCTGGTTTAGATTGAACCTGGCTCTGATACCAAATTGTCACAAGGAATTCTTCACGTAGAAATTTTCTCCTTGTGCGGCGTCAATCGCACTCGACCAACCAGCCCAACACTCGCTCATAGTACCACTATTCTACAAATTCGTCCTTCAGTAGCTCCCATTCATCATTCATGTATTCAAGGCACCCATTTATCAATGTGGGGCCTGGATCCTAAATCAGAGTATCTCTTCTTCATTGTGTCACTTCTTTTCATGTTAACAAGGTAGTTTTTTCCGTTTCACTCCATCATTTCTCTCTCGACCTCAGTAGTTGATTTGTCATATTTTATAAGACATTCTTCATTCTTTTTCTTTTCAGCTGCATCGGTTTTTTCAGCATCAGTCAACAGCTTCTTAGCATCCTTCGTCTTCTTTTCTTTCCACCAGACGTTAATGTTGTCTTGGTCAGAAACAAAAAAGGGACGTCTGCATAGAAGGCGATTAGGAAAACGTTAGTTGGTGGATCAACCTGAGGGCTGTTTCTTTTTCTTGATAACAGCAACACCTTTGGCTTTCTTTCTCTTTTCAGTCCCAACTGCCTTATTCTTCTCTTCTTCAGCTTCAGCAGCAACAATAGCCTTAGCCAATTCTTCATCAGCATTGGTATCCTTCTAGATATCTTTCTCTTTCCCTTTTTTAGCATCATCATTAAGGACAAGGATGGATAGAAAAAAGGTCACTGATTGAGTCTTCTCCAGCTGGTCCAGCCTCTTAGTATAGAAGAACAACACGTCATCTATTGAGGCCAACTATTCAAGAGGCATTATATGATAATCAGCAGCAAATGAAGAGGTGACTAAGTTATCACAGACTTCAGCAATTTCCATATTGACAGGTTGTAGAGCTGTTGGAATACACCTTTTGAAATTAACAGCAAATGTTGTTTTCATCATCTTTAACATTTCATCTCGGAGGGTGGTGATGGTTGCTTTTAGTATACAAATTTAGATAGGAGATCAAAATAATGGTAACATGAAACATTGTATACAAGCTCAATCAATCTGCTTTTAGTATACAAATCTAACAACTTCTATAAGCACGACGACTTCAGTATTGCTTTTGGATAAAATCCTTATTTGGATGAAATAATCGATCTAGGTTCTTCACGATGATTAGATAGAAGAATTCATCTCATTGAGATCTATCAATACGGCAAGACGTACTAGCACAGCCAAACAACCAAGTCAAATTTTTTTTTCTTATCTATACTGTAACCTATACCAACAACTAGTCATCAAGTTGTCTTAGCTGTGATATTTTTTATTTCTCAACCAGCTTAACCAATCATACAGACTTCTATGCTCTTCTACACACTGTATGATCTAACTTTTTTATGAGATAATAAGACAACATATGCAATCAATTAAACAATTCATATAGGAAATCAGAATAGTGGTAACATAAAATATTATATATAAACTCAATCAATCTGCTTTCAGTATACAAATCCAACAACTTCTACAAGCACGATGACATCAGTACTGCATTTGGATAAATCCTTATTTGGATGAAATAATCGATCGACGTAAAATTGATAGGTTAGTTTTATTTCAACTGTGATTGATTATATATCTAATCGTACACAATGTTGAAATGAAGTGACCTTAAAGAAATTATGAAATAAAAGTAAAGTTAAATTAAAGAAAAAGTCAGTATATTCAAATTATTCACATTTTAATGAAAATATTATAAACTATACATAATTACAATAAAATATATTTAAATTACTTACTTTTTAATTCAAATATTCAAAAAATTATCACAAAATTGGCAATTATATTCTACAATTCAAAGATATAATACGTGGCTATCAGGTTAAGGCATCTACATTCACAGTGCTCACCAATCACAATTATCCATAATCAATTTTATGATTAATTAATTACTAAATGATCATGAAAAAAAGAATGATCCATGTTCCCTCACAACGCCAGTAAAGATGACATGAAATAATTTGAGAGTATAAGCGGAAAAGAAAGCACCAAAAGACGAAGAGGATATGTGTATGCCAAGCAACCAAAATACAAGAAAGAATGAAATGGAAGAAAAGTTTCATTAAAATGTCAAGGAATCCGAACTCTATTCTCTCTTCCTATTATTTTATCATCAAATATCATGCCATCGCAAAATTTACTATATACAAAAAGAAAAACACAAAAGATAACATGGGAATGGGATTCTTTAGTTAGGCCCATATATATAAAAAACGATTCAAATAAAAATCATTTTTAATGTGAAAACTAAGAATAATAAATTTCATTGTGATTAAAATAAATTCGCTATAAAAGTTGATGCATCCGTTATGAAAGTTACTGAATTCAAAAATTCAAAAAAATTCACCCGAGTTCGAATCCCACGAAGAACGAAAATTCTACTTTTTTGGATTCAATAATTTTCCGTAGAATTCATCAACTTTCACAATGAATTCATTATATTTTTGTTTACACTCTCTCGCGATAAAATAGTTTTTACGTTTATCCAATTTGTCACTCGTGAACATCTAGTGTTATAAATTTTGAGATTATAGCTTGAATATTTTTTGATATCATTAGATGTTCAAAGATGTGTCTACAATAACTAGGTGATAACATAACTTTAAGTAAACTATAATTTTACTTCGTATATATGCTCTCTTTCTATTTTTTAAAAGAAAACAGGGAAGCTGATATTGATCAGTGCTAATAAGTTCAGGAAAATCCATACAGAAAAGGCTTATGTCTAAATGGTTATTATACCACTTTTTCTCTGTGCCAGCACATTATTTCTTGCATTGCAAAATAACGTTAATTATTTGAATTTAAAAACAACTTGTTCTGATGAATTAATGTTTCAAAACTTCTATTATGAATACAGGAGAAATTCTATAAAATATATGTGTAGTACATCTCCTTTCACATGGTAATTAACATATAGGTGGTCTTTTATGTAGATATTGATATTTGTTTTCAGTGCAAATGATATTTTTTCAATATAAATGATATTTTTCCTTAGTTAAATGATACGTCTGTCCGTCTGTACGGTGCAGATTGATGTACAAGAATTTTTTTGAATATTTTAATAATATAAATTGAATTAATAATTAATTATCATGTGAGAAGTAAGTGTAATACCTCTATATTCTAGGGACATATGTATAATAATTTTTGTAGATATTTTATTAATATAAATTAAATTTATAATTTATTATCACGTGAGAAGTAAGAATATGTTCTATCGAATTTCTCCTGAATGCACCCTCAAAATTATTATTTTATGGAGCCTATTTACACGAGTCAAGTCGAGGTGTACAAATTTTATTTTAACTCGTTACATTTCAGAAATTAATCTGAACTTAATTTTATTGTTAACCAAACAAGGATCGGATAAGTTTTAATAGTATGAAAACAAACCAAATTTGCCACTATAAACCTAATTGGTTGATGGACTTAACGAGTTCATGTTGAAAAATTAGTTGGTTATCATCATCATCATCATCATCATCATCATCATCATTATAAGAATAATTATTGTTTCCTTTATTTCATTTAATTCATATTCGTTCATTCATTGTATATCAATCATATGAATCTCATGTTTTCCATTCACTTTTATCTAATTTCATTTCTGATGGGATATGGCCCAACCGCTCAGGCCCACTGGCAAGCCCAAACGAGCTGGGCTTGACCTAATGACGGCCCCACGCGGTTAAGCCTAAAGCCCAGCGTCTAAACCCTAATCAAGACCAGGTCAAAGGCGCAAATCGTGGTCAGTTATGGAAGGAGATCGTGGTCAGTTATGGAAGGAGATCGTGATCCCACAAATCAAGGGATCCGGTACAAGATCCATAAACATGTATAAATAGAGGTTAAATCGACGGTAGAAGGGTTAGCAACTTATTGAATACTAGAGCTTTTAGATACACTCATTGTAATCTGATTATAGTGAAAGTATTGAGGATCATCACCTCCGTGGACGTAGATCTCATTCTGGATCGAACCACGTAAAAACTCTTGTGTTCTTTACTGCTTTTCTTAAATCTCGTATATTTACATGCACTAGATTTATCATTGGCGCCATCTGTGGGAACTTTTGAACAAAAAGCTTTGTTTTCCTACAACTCAATGGCAAGAACTCGTGCAAACGCTAGCACCGCCGACGGTGCCGGCAACAACCGCGCAGAGGATGATCAGGTAGTCACGCAGCGCCGCGGAAAGGGTATCACGGACGCCACCAACGGCAACACACCCGAGGGTTACATGGAGAACATTCCCATACACCCTCAGGATCGCCGCCCTAATGAAGAGGAAGATGCCGACCTTAATACCAGTGAACAGGCGGTTCACCGATCTCATGAGGTCCTCGGCCGTGCAGTGTCCGAGTTCCTCAACGCAAATCTCGGCTAATTCCAGAGTTTCCTCAACCAGAGGACAAACGGAGCGGGCACCTCAAAAGTACCCGAACTGGTGGTTACGGGCGCCCGGGGTCGTTCGCCCCACCGGAGTGATCAACGCTCACCTCGGCACAATAGCCGAGAACGCGTACATCACCCCGCTGCCCGAAGTCAATCACCTCGCCGGGATGGTCACAATCATTCGCCCCCGCATCGCCCGCCAAGTCGCCACCACCTCGCACGCCGCCCGCAGAGCCGGCGGGACGGAAGAGAGAGAGGAGCCGAACTCCCTCGAAGAGGCGATAGACGCCGTTCGGTCTCCCACCCTCCAGAGAGATGACAATGATCTCCGGGGTTCGACCGATGCGGAGAATCATTCTCCTTTCTAGAGAAATTTTGGACACGCCGCTTGCCCGCCGATACAGGGGCACCCAACATCGCCGCCACGATGGTCTTGGGAACCCCTCTGACTTCATTTTCGCCTACACCACTAACGTGGCGAATCAAGGAATGGAAGATTTTCATATGTGCAAAATCTTCCCGAGGTGCTGATCTCCAACGCCCGACGTTGGTTCACCTCGCTCCACCATAATAGCATACACCGCCCGGGATCTCATGGATCGGTTTAAGTGACGCTCTACCGTAAGATGCCACCTCGCAGCCTTCGTCCGACCGCTCACCATCCGCCAAGGACGGGACGAGATGATGTCGAACTGCCTCGAGGTTCATCAAGGAGTCTCTCAAAATTGATGAGAGTAACGATCTCTACATCATCAATGCGTTCAAGAACGGATCGACTGGCGCCATCGAATAAAGAGATCACACGGAAAAGTCAAGACGGCTAGTCGCCTCGGACCACGGTCGACAACTACGTCGAAGGAGACGAGTCAGATCGGAAGAAAAGAGAGATCTGGGATGAGCAGAGGGTTGAAAGAAAGAAGCTAGATGATCGAGGTCGAGGCGCTGATCGCCGAAGTGCCTTCGAGAGGATCAAGAAGGGCCCGATCGAGTCCAGGCTAGGACCTCGGCCAAACCTTGGCGGCAACGCACCTCATCTGCTCAAATCGAGGCGGAGATATTTGAGCTCCACGCTGAGCTCTTCCCGAAGCCCTCTCCTATGAAAGGAGGATCCAAGAAGAGGTCGACGGAGAAGTATTGTGACTATCACCATGGGAATGGTCACAATACCGAAGATTGCAGAAACTTGGGCTCGCAGATCGACGAGCTCGTCAAAGGAGGAGCGCTTAAGAAATACCTCGGCCGACCTGGGCCGGGGAACAAGAAGCGCGGAGGAAAGAATGGAGGTGGCAACAACTATGGGCCGACCTCAACGATGACTCAACCTGAAGACGACGAGGACGAAGGTCTCAATGCGATGGAGAAGGTCTACGCCATTACCGGACTGCCCATAGGAACGACGAGGTCATCGTTGAAAAATGAAGCTCGGAGGCCGATCCCCGAGGAGCCGAAAAATAAGCGACTCCGGGACGGTGAGAACATCGTGTTCTCCAAAGATGACCCAGTGCCCAAGATCATGCCCCACCAGGATGCCATCACCATACAAGCCGTGGTGGGCAACAAGAACGTCCACCGGGTCTACATCGACATTGGTGCCTCCGTCAGCATCATCTTTCAGAGTTGCCTGGATAAACTCGAGGTCGGAGGGATTCAAATACATCCCGCACCATCCCAGCTGCGGAGCTTCACTCAGGAGGCGGTCCAACCCGAGGGCGTCATTACTCTTCCGATTACCGTAGGCCGTGCTCCCAGGTCGGTCACCAAGGCCATTCAATTTTTCTTGGTCCGAGCTCCTTCTCCGTACAACATCATTCTGGGAAGAGACTGGCTATACGCCACCAAAGCCGTCTGCTCGGTGTACCACCTCACCATCAAGATACCCACCCCGGTGGGAGTGCTAAGCATCCAGGGTGACCAAACGGCAGCCAAAGAATGCCTACGAGTCTCAACCCAAGATGTGGCCTTACCTCAGGCCTAGCAATTACAGAACCCTCAGAAGCTGACACCCCGGGACGACCTGACTGAGAACCTTCAACTATACGACGATGACCCATCCAAAGTCGTCAAGGTCGGCACCAAGGGTCCAACTGATATTCGACAACATGTCATACAGCTTCTGAGGAAATACAGGGACGTGTTCGCGTGGTCCCCACTCGACATGATCGGAGTGTCACCCGAGCTCATCACTCATCACCTCAACATCGATCCGGCTACCAAACCAGTTCGGCAGAAGAAGAGAGGTTTCGCGGCAGAGCGCAGCCAGGTCATAAGAGATGAGGTGACTCAACTCCGGGAGGCCAAGATCCTGTTCGAGGTCAAATACCCGACCTGGATGGCTAATCCAGTCGTGGTCCGAAAGCCAGGAGGAGGGTGGCGCATGTGTGTCGACTATACCGACCTCAACAAACACTTCCCAAAAGATTGCTACCCCCTCCCTGATATTGACAAGAAGGTGGAGGCACTGGTGGGCCACGAGATCTTGATTTCTCGGATCTATACAAGGGTACCATCAAGTCACGATGAGCAGGAGGATGCTCCAAAGACGGCGTTCATCATCGACGGTGTCTTCGCATCGAAAATGCCTTCGCCCGAAAACGCGGAGCTACCTACCGGAGGATGGTGGACGCTATATTCAAAGATCATATAGGGAAGATCGTCGAGGTCTCGTCGGCGATATCGTGGTCAAAAGTCGAAAAACCGAAAGTCTGCTACCGACGACCTCAAAACTATCCTCCATTTCCTCGGTCGGTCAACCTCAAGCTCAACCCCAAAAGTGCACATTCATGGTGAAAGCGGGAAATTCACGGGATGTTGGGTTTCTCAAGAAGGCTTTGGCGAATCCCACTAAGGTCAAACGGTACTTGACATGCAGTACTAAAACCATCCGTGAGATCCACAAACTCACCGGATGTCCAGGCCGCCTCGAGATTCCTATCTAGGGCCGAGAGCAGCCTACCCTTCTTCAAGATCTTAAGGAGAGCTCCGGACTTCGCCTGGCGGGAAGAACACCACGTCGCCTTCACACAGCTGAAAGAGTATCTCGCCAACCTGCCCACCCTGACCGCCCCAAAAGAAGGCGACCTCCTTTCTTTATATTTGGCCACCTTGGATGAGGCAATCAGTGCGGTATTGGTGCGAGATGAGATCGGACGACAACTCCCCATCTACTTTATCAGCCGAGCTCTCAAAGGACCAGAGACGAGGTACACCAGCCTCGAAAAGATAGTGTTGGCACTGGTGAACGCCAAGCGACGTCTCGACCTTACTTTCAAGCCCATTCCATCCAGGTACTGACTGACTTACCACTGAGACAAGTTTTGTCAAAACCTGAGTCATCCGGACGTATAGCCAAGTGGGCACTGGAGCTCGGCAAGCATGACATTTCATACTCCCCCAGGCCGGCCATAAAGGGGCAAGCCCTCGCTAATTTCCTGGTAGAGGCCAAATTTATCGAGGTCGATCCTACCAAAGAGGCCACCGACCTCCGCCCTTACGACGGAGGAACCCGCCTAACCCACCGACGATGTTGTTGGCAGATGTACGTGGACGGGGCTTCATGCAAAACTGGTAGCGGAGCAGGCATCCTGCTCCTTGGCCCGGACAAACAAGAAGTGACCTATTCACTTCGGTTTACCTTCCCGACCACAAACAACGAGGTGGAGTACGAAGCACTGATCTCAGGACTCCGCCTCGCAAAGGAATTGAAAGTGGAAAAGATCCAGATCTTCGGAGATTCCCAGGTCGTGGTAAACCAAGTCCTAGGCAAATACGAGGGCAAGGAGGATCGGATGAAGAAATACCTTGAGAAGGCAAAGGAGATGCTGACTTCATTCAGGTATTCCGCAATTTATCGTATTCCACGAGGGGAGAACAGTCGAGCTGACATCCTCAGTAAGTTGGCTTCGTCATCAACAAATCCTTCTGTGGAGGAAGTTCATTCCAGAAGTATTGCGGAGCCCCACGTCGGCATCATCACTGAGATAGAGCCGAACTGGATGTCTCCCATAAAGGCCTACCTAGAAGACGGTGCACTACCTCGGGATCGGCTTGAGGCCAAAAGATGATGGTCAAATCCCAAAGTACCTCATGCATGAAGGCACTCTCACAGAAATCCTACCTTCAACCACTCTCGAGGTGCCTTGGGCGTAAGAGGCGGATTACGTGCTAAACGAAATTCACATGGGATCTTGCGGAAGCCACATCGGATCACGAGCTCTCAAAGAAGACACCGAGGTCGGTAGACATCGCCCACCCTCATCCAAGATTCGCCGAGCTCGTCAAAAGTGCCCGAGTGCCGACCACGCCACGATTAGAAGCTACCTCGATCGACCTTAGTAGCCTTCGAGTCCTGGCCTTTCATGCAATGGGAATTGACATCGTTGGCCCCTTCGACCGAGCACCGTGTCGACCGATACTTGGTCGTAGCTATAGACTACTTCACAAATGGGTCGAGCGAGCCACTTTCGAGCCTCACGAGCGAAGGATTCGAGACATTCGTGTGGAAAACATAGTTTGCCGCTTCAGATTCCGCATGTTTTGATCTCGGACAACGGCACCCAATCGACAAAAACTTCAAAGAATGGTGTGAAGAACTCCAGATCAAGCAACATTTCACCTCGGTCGCACACCCACAGTCGAATGGTCAGACCGAGGTGACGAACCGCACGATCGTACAAGGATTGAAAAAGAGGTTAGACCGAGCTAAAGGTGATTAGGTCGAAAATCTCCCTCAAGTCCTCTGGTCCTACAGAACAACACCTCGGACTTCACACGGAGAAACCCCTTTCAGCTTAGTCTACGGAATCGAGGCTGTCATACCAGCTGAGATCGGCGCACCGAGCCCGCGTACTCTTCACTTCGACCAGCACGGCAACGAGGAGGACCTACGGGTCAACCTTGATGCTCTAGAGGAAAAACGCGAGCTTGCCTTCATAAATGAAGCTAAATATAAGTGTCAGGTCACAAGGTACTACAACAAGAGGGTAAAAGCCTCCACGCTCCAAGTAGGCGATCTCGTCCTGCGAAACAATGAATCCAGTAAAGCCGAGCGTCTTAACAAGTTAGATCCGACATGGGAAGGCCCATACCGCGTTCACGAAGACCTCGGCAAAGGGGCCTATAAGCTTGCTCACCTATCCGGTGCACTTATTCCCCGAACCTGGCATATCACTCATTTGAGGAGGTATTTTACATAGCTTTGATTTCAGATCGGCATCATGTTAGCCCTATTTTCGCTTTGCCGAAGTGCGATGTCATATACCTATTCAATAAAACATTTGTTTTTCTAATGAGTATTTCACTTCGTCTCATCTTATATCTATGTGAACATCCATTCGGATAAACCACAATTAACCTTCAAAAGGGGACGCCCTTGCGAAGATGGCACATACAGACAACTCATGAACTTGAACGTCTAAGTGCAAGGCATACAGATTACTCATTAAATTGAACATCTACATGCAAGACATACAGATAACTCATTAAATTGAACATCTACATGCAAACGACGTCCAGATCGGATCTCGTCAATTTATACCCCTTTATTTGGGAAGATATACACTTCGGTAAGCAGTATGAATACATTTACGGCTAAAACCAAGTCCTAAGCTATATTTGTACCTCTCTAGGGGGAAAATATACACTTCGGTACAAAGTCTAAATACATTCACTACTATACGCCAAGTTCTAAGCTATATACAACTCACTGCATCGGAGTTCCACCGCCAAGTCTCACTTGTCGCACGATTCGAGACAAAATCCCGGTCGTGATGAACACCGGATGAACTCGGTGCCTTCCACCCGCCGACGAGGTCGGCTCCACCACGGCCTACTCCGGCAAGACTGAACCGGTGCAGATGGGTCCCGATCTGAAGGGGGCACTCCGGAAACCCCGACCGAAAGGGCACTCCTTTAACCGAGGTCGAACTGCGGCCCCTTGAGCTTGTTGTCCGGCGAGGTTCGACCCGCCCGACCTACCGCCCTCCCTTGCCGACCTGAGGTCCTTGGGCGTCTCGCACCTGCCGACGACCGACTCCTGGTTACGCCCATCGTGGCCGGACCAAGCAACCGGAGCACTTCAACATGGTCAGCATAGCCGCCCCCTTCCTCGGGTTCTTCAACTCTCACTTCGGTGGGATCGGTGAGTCGACTACGTGGCTTGGGCATACGCCGCCATGGACGAGCTCAGATCTGGAGGTATTTGACCAGGGAATCAAGGCAATCTTTAAAATTCTTGCTCTTCGGCCCCTCCTCGTCCCTTAGCACCATACCCTCGGCAAGCAAACTCTGAACTCGATCGTCGGCTTCGGATATGGTGACACCACCAGATCGGTGGATCACCGCTTCATATTCCGCATGTTCCTCCGAGATCCGAGCCAGCTTCTCCTGCGTCAGCTCAAGCTGCTCCTCACATTGCATCAAGCGTCCCTGAATAACGTCGGCAGATAAATCCACCCCCTAGACTTCAAGATGTATGATCTTTAGCTTTAAGCTCTCGTTCTCAGCCAGAAGGCGTGCTACCTCGCATTCAGCCTCTTGCAACTTCTTCTTCAGCCCGGTAGATGACGCCGAGCTGACGTCCATGCCGACCAAAGTCTGGGTCAGCTCGGCAGATCGGCTCCTCCAAAACAGCACCTCTTCCTCTTTCTCAGCCAAGGCACCTCGGACCTCTTTTAGCTTGGTCAACAAATCATGATCGAGTCCGAGGTATTGAGAATGCGAGGTTAAAAATAAAGGGACAACACACATTTCAAAAGTTGTATTTATTATTATTCACAAAAGTGGGAAACTTTACAAGGCTCAGGATCCTATCGACCCCGCAAATCAACCTATTACAGTAGGTCCACTGACCTCAGGCTCTTTACCGGGCTCACCGGCCTCCTGCTGACCTTGCTGCTGCTGCTGACCCGCTTGGAAGGGAGCTCGAGGTCGGCCCGCCTCCCGATTCAGCCCGCACCTCGGTGAGAAGTTCACAAGCTCGTGGTCTTCATCCACCAGACCGAGCAACGACCTCGGCCGTCGGAGGGAGGTGGAAGCCGCCAAAGCCTCCAAAGACAGGAAGGAACCGACCTCGGAGATCACCCGAGCGTACTCTTATACATTGCCCGGGGAGCGACCTCGACCCAGCCATGCTCGACCTTGTCGGTCGGGCATGGCGGCCGCCAGCTCCTCCGGTGGTCCGACACCACCCGTGTCCCGAGCACGGCGGCCGGTCGGAGATGAAGGCCGAGAAGCTCCGACTCGACGAGCTTCTTGGCGAGGCCCTCAACATTGGCCCCCGACCGCCAAAGATGGCACCTCGTCGGCGAGCTCCTTCTTCGCCCCCCGCCGCCTCACCAGCTGACCGAGCTCCCCGAGTGACCTCCAGCGCCAAGCTTTCTTCTTGGTGGCCTCTGAAGACCTTTGTGGCATCACTTCGAAGAGATCAACATCCGCCTGCAGGAAGAAGCTCCCGCCCAACGCCTCACACCGGCGTAGCTCGATGATGTACCCGGCACCTGCAGCTCCCCAATCACCGAGCTCACTTCGAAGAACAACACAAGTCGAGACGCATCACGTAATAAATAAGAACAAATATGGAAGAGATTTATACCTGGGGAGGGTTGGCGGCGCACCTCGACGCGACACGGGCTCGAGAGTTTCTCGATGCGGACTCGACCCCGGCCGAGGAGCCGTCATTAGTTGGTTGAGATCGTCAACCACCACGGGTGGCTCAGCAGACTCGGTCGCCTCGCCTCTTCTTCGGGGGCGCCTTGCTCGGCGATGATGAGCCCTTCTTTCGCGGCTCCAGCTTCACTGCACAACAGAAGAAAATCTTGTTAACACAGCGAGATCGGACATGTTAGGAATAACAAGAAGAGGTGCCTCACCTGACCCGACCCGACCCAGGGCCTTTGACCTGTGTATGCTCAGTCCGGCATTATTCAGGTCGTCCTCGGTGAACCCTACGGAAACTTCACCGAGCATGTTGAGCTGGTCCTCTACGTAGCCGAGGGGTTTCACTTTCATATCCTTCATTCTACCCAACCCCCACTCGTAGCTTGGGTGCCCATCAGCCCGCAAAAATAAGTATTTACTTTGCCACTGCGGCACCTTGGAGGGGGCAGTCACCCTAAACGGCTGCCGAGGTAAAAAATAGTACACACCTCCCGTACTCTTGACGCTAAAAAATCGCATCAAAACTTCAAAGGAGAACTCCTCAGCTAGGCCGTAACAAGAAAGCCCCATCCCAACCACCGACCTAATGGAGTTTGGGGTAAATTGGCATATGGAAATTTGGAAATATTCCTGAATGTGCTAAAAAATGGGGGCTAACGGAAACCTAAGACCAGCCCTCATGGCGTCTACATACACCGTTATGAACCCCTCAGGAGGAGCCAAAGCTCGATCGCGGGATCTCGGCAGGCACCACCAAGCCTCCGCCGGAAGGTGGCAATCCTGCCCTACTCTAATTACGTCGGCAGCGGTCAGAGACGATCTAACGCCCCGACCTTATAATCATCCCAGCGGGGATACTTGGCCCTAGCGCTAATACCCATGACCTACCCCCAAGGTATGACACATATAATCCCTGATCTCAATAACGCTATCGGGAGGGGGGGATGAATGGGCAGACGAAGACCCCAACAAAGAAGAAGATGCAGAAGTCATACTTACTTTTATAGAAAGGATTTCGCTTCTCCGACGAAATTGAGAAATATTTCCGGCAAACTCTGAAAATCTGGTCTTTTTTCTTTTGCTCTGGAACGATGGGGAGAAGAAAGTGAACAGTTTCCTCATTAGGGCCTATTTATAGTACGAATGGGCGCCCAAACTTGCCGTTTCAACTTCCCACGTGGCTAATTGCGATTTGATATGGAGTAGACGCACGCACGTATTCCAAGCGCCCAACAACCGTTTGGCGCGTATGACGTGATCAGGGACGCGCTGACACATCGGTCTAATCGAGTAATCATCACTCTGACTCCGGACCTCGGCGTTGTACTTCCAAGCGACGTCGCTATCCAACGTCAGACGTCTCAGGTCGGACCTCGGTATCATCCAGAAGGATATCTTTATCCAGCTCGGACCTCGGTATCATCCAGAAGGATGTCGCTATCCAGCTCGGACCTCGGATTTACCTAGGCAGGTATCGCTATCCATGTCGGACCTCGACATCCTCCTGCAGGACATCTTTGTCCAATGACAGACGACTCAGTTCGGTCCTCCACAAGCGGGGCATGACAGACCGCCCAACTCAGTTCGGACCCAGATCGTCAGATAAACCCTCACGTAAAAAAGACAACACCTTCGACAACAACCTCAGCCGAGCACCAACCAGCCTCGGAAAAATACAGTCATCACCTCACCTCGGCATAGTTGTTACTCGACTATTTGGGGGGGGGGGTATGATGGGATATGGCCCAACCTTTCCAGCCCACCGGCAAGCACAAACGAGTGGCTTGACCTAATGACGACCCCACGCGGTTAAGCTCTAAAGCCCAACGCCTAAACCCTAATCAAGACCAGTCAAAGGCGCAAATCGTGGCCAGTTATGGAAGGAGATCGTGGTCAGTTATGGAAGGAGGTCGTGATCCCACAAATCAATGGATCCAAAGACAAGATCCATAAACATGTATAAATAGAGGTTAAATCGACGGTAGAAGGGTTAGCAACTTATCAATACTAGAGCTTTTAGATACACTCATTCAGAATCGATTATAGTGAAAGTATTGAGGATCATCATCTCCGTGGACGTAGATCGCATTCGGATCGAACCACGTAAAAACTCTTGTGTTCTTTATCGCTTTTCTTAAATCTCGTATATTTACATGCACTAGATTTATCAATCTCTTCATTTATTGTATATCAATCATATGAATCTCATGTTTTTCCATTCACTTTTATCTAATTTCATTTCTCTGTATCAACCATCACCTTAGATCTTTCTAGCATTCTATTGCTGCCGAACTTTATTCCTTATTTTCATCCAACACATATTCTGAAATGTACACAACTTCTTACTACATGCCTTTCTAATTCGACCATAATTATTAAATTTTTCATTTGGATGAAATAAGAGTGCTTCCAATATTAGAAGTTGAAAATCAACTTCTTTTCTATTATATAAATATCACATCAGTTTCTAAAATCTATCAATTTCTTTATAATTTTATTTCCATCCATATCCTATAAAATAAATTTTGATATGCATCTCACTATCATATACACATATTTATATTTAGATATATATGTCTATATTCATTTATATTTATTTATAATATTTATGTATTCAATTTTTAAATTTGAATTCCATTTTTACAAGTTCTATGTAGAATGAAAGATTCATTTGCGATTTTAATTTAAGATGAGTCTTGAATTTATTTTAATGAATTTAAGTTGACTTTAAAAAAAGGAAATTGAGAAAAGAAGAAGATAAAAATAGATAAAGAAAAGAAGAAAATAGTGCCACAACATAAACTAAAAAACTAACTTCTTATTTGAAAATTTCGAAATAACTTTTTATCATATTATTTTTATTAGAATGGTAAAAAGTTGATTCTTAACTAAAAAATTTAGCATTGAAGTTACCCCCAATGGATGGATATAAAATTGACAGAGGTAGTTTAGTTTTAACCGTGATTGATTGATTGTAATGAAGTTAACCCTAAAGAAATGATGCAATAAAAGTAAAGTGGTTTCAGCCTGACGCAAAAGGAGGTTTTAAGAGACAACAGACATTCAGACAGGGTTCCACAGTCAAACCAACGTCTCTCTCTCCCCACCGCCACTCTCACCACCAACAATGGAGCTACTAAGTCCTCTCCGCCGCTCCTCCTCACTGCCGCTCTTCCTCTTCTCAGGTAAAACCCTTTCGATTAGTCAATTCTTTCATTTTCTCAGGAAAAAAACTCGGATTATTGTTTCTACAGAGATAGCGCTAACTACATACATATATATTTGTAATGTAATTGCAGCTGCATTACTGCTGAAGGCGGCGTTTCCTCTAGGAATAAACTACGGGCAGATCGCGAACAACCTCCCCCACCCTGAATCCGTGGTCCCACTCGTGAAATCCATCGGTGCCCGCAGCGTCAAGCTCTACGACGCCGACCCCCGCGTCCTCAAGGCCTTCGCCAACACCGGCGTGGAGTTCATCGTCGGTCTCGGCAACGAGTATCTCGCCCGTATGCGCGACCCCAAGCAGGCCCTCGCCTGGGTCAAATCCAACGTCCAGTGCTACCTCCCCGCCACCAAAATCACCTGCATTGCCATCGGCAACGAGGTCTTAACCCTCAACGACTCCGCCCTCTCCGCCAACCTCCTCCCCGCCATGGAGAGCGTTCACACCGCCCTCGTCTCTCTCAACCTCGAAAAGCAGGTCGCCGTCACCACCGCGCACAACCTCGCCGTCCTAGACGTCTCCTACCCGCCCTCCGCCGGTGCTTTCCGCCGCGATCTGGCGCCCAAGCTCTCCTGCATCCTCGACTTCCACAGCAAAGTCGGCTCGCCCTTCCTCATCAACGCCTACCCCTTCTTCGCCTACAAATCAAACCCTAAGCAGGTGCAGCTCGATTTCGTGCTGTTCGGGCCTGGCTCCGGGATGGTGGACCCCGGATCGGGCCTGCGCTATGATAACATGTTCCACGCCCAAGTTGACGCGGCCTACGCGGCTATGGAGAAGCTCGGGTATAAGAACGTGTGCCTGCAGATCTCGGAGACGGGGTGGCCGTCGAAGGGGGACGCCGACGAGGTAGGGGCGACTCTGGATAATGCGAGAAAGTACAATGGGAACTTGCTGAAGCTGGTGGCCGCGAAGAAGGGGACGCCGATGAGGCCGAATTCAGACTTGAATGTGCACGTTTTTGCTTTGTTCAACGAGAATGAGAAGCCCGGCCCTACCTCCGAGAGGAATTTCGGGCTGTTCAAGCCCGATGGTACCCCGGTTTATAATTTGGGGTTCAACACGACGGGGTTGGTGAGTGCGAACTCTTCGGTGTCGGATGGCGGCCCGACGTCATCGTCTGGGTCCTCGCCGGAAGGCGCGGGGACCTCCTCCAACGGCTACTTGGCAATTTCTGCCGATGACGCGGTCAGTCTCTCTCCGTTTTCTGTTTTTACTGCGATCTAGATTGCTACTGCCGTTGCTTTGCTCGTGATTAAACTGCGCAGCATAAGAACAGTTTGGAGATTTGGGTGACAGTAGATATATCAGGTGATTGTAGATTAGACCTCTAGCTTCTTGGAGGGGGAGCTTAACACTAGGATCAAATGGTGGAGGAAAGTTTTCCAATCTAGATATGAGAAAAATCTCTTGTTTTGTTGAACTCAGGTTGAATTGAACCAAGCATATTATACATCTAGGGCTGAAAGTAGGAATCACCTTCATAATTAAGGAGAAAAAGAGAGAACATCACATTTGAAAGTAAACTTGTGTTGAAATAATCCTAAAAAAGATTTTGAAGGTTATGCATAGTCTATATTCCGGCCATCAACTCAGGGCTAATAGAAATCTGTGTTCAGTTATTCTGGCTAGTGGAGTAAAGAAGAAAACTATCGCTTGGGTCGTGTTCTAGTGCTACTGGATTTCTGGGACAATCTGCTTAGAGGGTGTTTGGCTGAGCTTATAAGCTCCCCAAAAACAGCTTATAAGCTGTTTTTTAAGTTTAAAAACAGCTTATAAGCTGTTTTGGGGGAGCTTATAAGCGGGAGGGAAAACCTTAGTGAGAAGATGTCAATTTATCTGAGTTAGGAGATAAATAGAAGAGTAAATGCTTCTATTTCTTTTTGATTGCTTATTCGAGATCAGGCTATATCATGCCTTATTATTCTTGGATGTCACACTTTGATGATTTTTCCTTACACTAATACCACTTCCATCAAGTTGTATTGCTTTAAAGGTGAATCTTTTCTTATCTTTTGCGTTTATAACTGCACAGAAAGAGGATGTGTATCATCTAGCGCATGTTATGGTGCTACTGTGAGGGTAGTTTTCCCGTTTCAAAATGGTCGGAAAATTAATATTATGTGAAATCGTATTGAGACATAGAGTTAGATACAGAAAATTACTCTCTCTATGTTGTAGTCTGTAATATGTTTAGGCTAACAGATAGCAAGTTTGTTTTTAAGAACACATGGTTTGCTTATGACCGATTGGTATATATACGTTGTTGATAGTTAAAGTTGTAACGAAATGTGGCTTGGTTTCTCAAAATAGGAAAGTAGCTCTAGATCAAGTGATATACAACATTTTGCTTTCAGAAATGCCATGGCTATTAATACTCGTTTGTGATAGCAATTCTGAATCTTGATGATTAGAGTTGTTGATTTCCGATGATGTGCTCTGCGTAAATTGCAGGAGAGGCTTCATTTCCAAGGGACATTATCAATTTTGTGCCTGATGGTTTCAACCGCAGTAGTATTTAATGTATAATCATAATTTCGAAGGGGCACTATCAATTTACAGTGAGAGAATCACTTGAAGAACAGAGAGCTTCAAAGTAGGAAACGGAGGATTCCATCGTCATCTTCTTCTTCACTCTAATTTGGAAAAACTTAGGGACAGCTTCCTCTTGCAGTGTCGAAGAATTTAGGAAGGTCGGCTAAACTATTTGAGAAAAGATGCATTGCTCTTTTGTTACTTTTAGGCTGGCATTGAGTCTGCTTTTTCCTCTGTATTTTTTTGTCTTGGGTAGAGCCCTAAAAGCACTAAAGCACATGTTCAATCTTCTTCTTGTTATGGCATTGTAGTCTACCACTAGATTTGATTTGATGCTGTGGATCATGGACCACCACTCTTATTTATTATTATTCGTTTTTGAGGAATTGGGATCCTATGATGATATTATTCATTTCATCAACTTTGTCCTGAATTTCATGTGCTGCTTTCTAATCATCTCATGATTTTGTCTGATAATATTATTCATTTCATCAACTTTGTCCTGAATTTCATGCTCTGCTTTCTAATCATCTCATGATGATGTCTGCATATTCGATTTAGATTTTATAAGCCCAGTTCGCTTTCTAATGATGTTGTGTTATATTTTTTTTTAATAATATCATTATATAAAACGAATTGCACGAACATATAAAAATGTGAGAATTTGTCTTTGAATTAGAGAACTTTGATTCGTTTACTTGGTGCCGGTTCAAGTATGGTTTATAAACTGTTTCGGTTTCAATAACCGTGTGATATTTGCACTAGATTTATTTTTGTGGGTTATAAATAGATAGAATATATAGCCAGAGATGAAAAGTGATGCAAAAGAAAGAAAGTGGGCGGTCGAGAGTTTGGTATGGTGGAATCAAATTATTCAAGGAAAAAGAGAGAAAACAGTTCCTTTGCATTTATTTTCTGCTGAATCACCTTTCTCTTTTCAAAAAAAAAGAAGGGGGGTGGCGGGTGGGGAATTTCATTTAAAGCAAATCTGATTTGTATCATGTGCAAGACTGACTAATGACTAACAACATATCATGCAAAAGAAGCCTAGTTTATCTGATGCGCATTTAAAGCTGCATTCCAAACTTCTTGATCTAATTAACTAACTTGAAAAAACTGCTTCTGCTTCAGAATCAAAATGCATATCAAAACAGATTTTCAGTCAATAAACTGAGTTCCATGTGCACAGCACACAACACAATCCTTTGCAACCAACTTTTATTCAAGAGAGAGAGAGAGAGAGTTGAATAATTACTTTATGTAGCAACTTTATATCAGTTCTTTCTCAGATATGGTAGGCGTTTTATTCCGAAAAAATGGAAAGTCACGGTGCACATCTTTTCTAGAAGACATCTCACGAGAGAAAGCAAGCCAAAAACTTAAAATCACATTTAATTTCGATAAAATAAGTACTAATTCATCAATGCATCCAAGAAATGAGTACAGACTAGATTAAGTCTAGATTAGATCGACTACCTTGTCTCTGTCACAACTTGCCTACAAAATTTGTATCCCTTCAAAATAATATCTTTCTTCCTTCACGGACATAACTAACCCCAGGTCCCCAGCTCGTGCTTTTCAGCATAACCGTGGAATGTAGATTGCATTGCTGTTCCATTTCCGCAACAGTTAGATGGGCTAAAAACGCCATGGCCCACTGTCAACTCCAGTGTCGGTTTGCTTTATCGTACTGATAGCATGAGAACCTTTTAAAGCAAAAAGAGCATCAGCCACACATCAAGAACGAATATGATGCTCTGATGGCTCATCCGATGTTCCATTGGAATTATGTTTAACTCGTTCATAGAACAAAACATAAGCTGCAGATGTCTTGATCTCGGACTCATTTACAGGTGACACATGAGAATCATCAAAATGATACCATCTATTTTCGTCGATTAACTGCAAGAAGATATATTAAGTCTAAGTTTAGTCATGAAATAAGAGACTAATAATAGGCGGTAAATGAATCATGGCAAAGTTCGAGATGCTGTGAACTCCAGACAAACAGAACAGTTCCCATTCTTGGATTTACATGAAAGATATGTCATATTTCCAACTAAAATGATGACTGATGATTACAACAATCATGTAAACGAGTAGAATATTGAATCCAGATTAAGGAGTTACCTTGCAGTAAGCAGAATAATGTCCACCACCAAGGCCCCCATAGTGGTTGCTAATGGCATACAGTTCATACATATGCCTCCCAGCAGAAGCATCCTTACTTTTACATATTTGCTTACATCAAGATTGTGGATGGGAAAATCAACAGTTGTGTCGAGTTTGTTTTTCAGCCATTTACTATACGAGAATCGTTTCAAGTGAATGACAAGTATATCTGGCAACCTCCACAAATCTAACTTTTTGCTAGCTTGTCGATGTTCCTTGCACTGAGGGCAATACCTACATCCAAGTTTAAGCATGCCAGACCAGGTAAGAAAAACCAACAAGCCCAAAAAAATATACAGTAATTTCACAGTAATTACCATACCACATATCATCAGGGCCTAGAGGCTCTTCTTTCAGAAAAGCATCCAAGCAAGAAAATAGAGAGACGGCCTCTTGCTTGCTTTTGCTTGCAAAAATTCGAGATTTGTGAACCTCAGGAATAACCTGTAGATGGCTACCGTCATATATCTCGTGTTCTTTTTCAGTCCATTCGACTAAGAATTTTGTCAAACGGCCAGGTCTTATAAGTGTATCCTTCATTATAGGCTTCCAGCTGTAACCATTATCTTCAGTGATGCAAAGCTGAAAAGTGAAGTCCTTGCCTGGCGTTCCCTCTCCCTCTATTTCCTCTGTTGATTGGATTGTTGGTCCTAATTGGGAGGTACAGGTGTGCATTTGCTCTTCTGGCGTACTGGAAGAGGAGCCATTCTCTCTGCTACAGTCCATTCTTGTTGAAGTAACAAATTCTTTCCTTCTCAAAGGAGAAAGCATTCTTTCAACAGCAAGATAAATATCAACTCCAGATTGTGGATCTTCCAAGTCAGTCACTAATGGCGTCAAGAACAGCTTGCCCTTACTGAAAAAAAATATCCATTAAGAGATAATTGAAGGTGACACCAACAAATCAGATAGATAAAGTAGCTACCAGATGCATTCACAAAAGGAAAATGTTTCACTCATAGGGTTTTCATCAAATAATTTTTCATTGGAAAGGGTTGAGTGCTTTCAGTTAGTGTGTTACAGCATGAAAGAGATATTTTCTAACACAATCAGAAGTTCCTTGTCAATTTGACAACAAAACCTGTGGGATGCCTACATAAAGAGAACTCACTTGTCCTGGTGCCGGTGATATATCTCAATTCTTGTTAAATCAGCATCCCCCTTCGGAAGTCTGTAGGCAACTATATGTTCATCATCTTTAATTATAGCCAATGGTTCTGATGGACTTTCCACGTATCGATATATCCGATTTTCATAGACCTAAAGGCCAAAAGTCAACTTCCGTCTTTAAATAAGCTGGTATGACAAGACTAATTCAAAAATCCTAACATGAGAGATGAGAACTGCAAATAATATTTACCTCGGCGAGGAGCAAGTATTCATCAGTATGTAAGCCGCATGCAATACCTAACGCTTGGATAAGATCTTTGCAGCTTCCTTGCTTCAGAACATTAACAGTGAATGGCATAGGAAGGCTACTTCCATCACCATATAATACAGTTACTGTCATAGATCGAGTAGCTATTGACGGAAGAGGCAATGATAGGTACATGAAGGGATCAAATGTTATAGATATCTTGTTACAAACTGGGCAAACAAGCGTTGATTTGTATTGGCCCTATCAAATATTAATCATTAGGTAAATTCTACAGAAGAAAATCACGTAAGAGAAATGAATTCCAGCAAGTAGCAAAATTGACAACCATGAACATCTATCAAAAATCTATTCCTGAGATAGATTACAGAATTGAAATTATTTTCTGGATATTTACAAATTGCTAACAAATGATACTTGGTAATATGGTGGTAGTGACTGTTATAAGGGCAAATTATTAAAATATGGCTTCAGCGAACAGGAAAATATTGTAATTCACTTACAATTTCAACCTATTTCGCATTCCGAGTAGTTTAAGTTAAGTTACCTTTCTCTTCTTTCCCCTTTTCCTTTCCCAAGTAGTTTAAGCTAGGTTGTCTTTCTCTTTTTCCCACTTAACCTTTTTAGATATTCAAGATAGATATCTATTTTAAGAATTATATTATTATTTGACTCTCGTTTTTTGGAGTTCCTGATGCTCTGAAAACTAATATTAGAAGTAAAATCTCGAATAGGTGTTTGTTTTCAGTAGAAGTCTCTTGAAGTTAATAAAGCATTACAATCATTCTTTTTCAATTTTATTTATTTAATTCAATGAGGGCAATAATATATTGAACAAAAACATAAAGTCCATTTATCTTATCCTTCATGGGACTTTGCACATACCTGAATTAAACTTTGATATTAAACTCTGTTTTTCTGTTATATCCTTGCTATATTTTTCCTCTTTCAGGTGCCTCACAGATTACTACCATTCCATACCAGCAACAACAAACTAGGTTCTCAAAGTTCCCATTTTCTTTACGTTTATATAGCCTACAACATTTGATTGAAGGTAATCTTGCAATACAACTATACAAGTAGATGGATATTTCTTGGCATGCTTTATGAACACCCTCCCTCCTCCACATGCAGGATGATACAGCTGGACGAAGACAGATTATTGTGTAGTTTTTACTTTTTACTACAGAGATCATGCAAGAGGCTCTAAATGTTTGGAAGAAGATATTTCATCATTTTAAGTTTTTATGATGTAACCAATTTTTCTTAGTACCATGTTCAGTTTTGAAAGCCAACTTTTTCCATTCAATATGCCTATTGGTTGGATTTTCCTACGTAATGTTTTTAGAATTAAAGAACTTAGCCATGTTCCTAGTATAAATATTCTTCTACAGTTAAACACTTGGGCAATTTTCTCATGTATGGAGGCTATCATAAATGTCTTACGATCACTGCATTTTCAGGTAATTATTCTCAGAGCATGATTATATTCCATACATGTTAAGTGAGGTCCTCAATCCATATAAAAGATGTAATATCGTAATAGCAGGTCTCATAGCTCAACAATCATCTAGTGAATTAAGGAATAGAATCTCTGAATGTATCAAACTATCACTAATTTAATGGATTAATATGAATAATGACACACAGGAACAACTTGGATAGTTATTGAGTGAAACAAAAAAGTAATTGAGTGAAACACACAAAAAAGTAAGTTATTCACCTGACAAGTATCTACAATTACTGAATCATTCCGGGCCTTGTGATATTTCCAGAACTCGTCAGCAACTCCCTCATCTGGTTGACCATCATAATCCTTGGCCTCAATATAAGGTTTCTGCTTAACACGATTTAGGTCTTCATGCAGCCCATCCAGCAAAAACGCAAGGAGTTCCTAAGGAAAACAAATATGTATCATCTTTTTAGACTGATGTCAACAAAAAACAGAAGTTCATTATATCCACAGACAGTTACACTTCCTTGCCAAAAATTATTGATAAACTGGACATCACGGGAAAGGGAACACAGTCTACAAGTAAGAATAACCATAGTTTGTAAGACATACAAAATATTGATAAATGCCATCACATACTGTAAGGGAATGCTCTACCTCATATCAAATGAGAATTCAATGTTCCTCACAAACTAACACAACATAAAATTGTACACGGATATGTCTTCTTATCTAAATATATATAGAGAGAGTGAATGAGTTTCAAATAAGAATCATTTTTAATGTAAAAACTAAGAACAACGAAATTTCGTTATGAATAAAATGAATTCGTTATGAAAGTTAATGTATCTACTGAGAAAGTTAGCGAATCCAAAAATTTAGAATTTTCATCCAGGGTTCGAATTTCATGAGGAATGAAAATTTCATTCTTTTGGATTCAGTAAATTTTCCAACGGATTCATCAACTTTCACACCGAATTCATCATTTCTTAGTTCTTACGATAAAAATGGTTCTCACGTTAACCCTCCCCTATATAGAGTGGATCAAATGAGAACTACATCATTTTTGCGAACTCTATGAACTATGTATAAGACGTGTAAAGATGATGCACTGAACGGTATAAAGTTGTGCGCAACGAAAACTTTCTAAAATTATTTTGTTGTGCAATAATTTTAGAATGTTTTCATAGATTTTGTTCACCAACTTTATACATCTGCTCATAGTTGTAAAAAAAGATGAGTTTTCACCAGTTTTCGTTGTGCATAACTTTATACCATTTTGTGCATCATCTTTACACGTCTTATGCATAGTTCGCAGAGTTTGGAAAAAATATTCAATTCTCATTTGATCCATATATATATATATATATATATATATAGGGGTTGGATCGATGAGAACTCATCTTTTTGAGAACTTGAGAACCATGCATAAGACGTTGAAGATGATGTACAAAAAGATATAAAGTTGTGCATAACGAAAAACTTTCTAAAATTGTTGCACAACAAAATAATTTTAGAAAGTTTTCGTTATGCACAACTTTATACAGTTTTGTGCATCATCTTCAACGTCTTATGCATGGTTCGCAGAGTTCGCAAAAAATATGTGGTTCTCATTTGATCCACTCCCTATATATATATATATACTTCATCTGTCCCCCAATTTTCTTCCTAGTTTTCCTTTTTGGTATGTCCCTCAATTTCCTTCCTTTTCCATTTATGTTAACTATCCCATAAAACACTCCCTACTTATTACCCTCAGCAATACCATTTATTTAGACATTTTACCACCCATGGTCCACCACTATCCCTTCTTCTTACCTTTAACAATCCACTTATTTACACCTTTTACCACCTATGACCTACCACTAATTAATTTAACACTACACTAATGTGGGACCCTTACTCCACTCACAATACACTCAACTTCTAGTAAAACCAGTATCGAAGATTCCCATGAAGAAATTTGGGGACGGAGGGAGTATTATTTAATTGAAAGAGACAAAAGTACAATTTTAGGTGCCATATATCTTAGTCTCAAATTTAGATTAAAACTAACTTGTGAATCATGCTGATTATAACCACTGAACTGGGGAGCAAAACGGGCAAGTTTTCCCTTAAATACACGAGGTGCAACTGGAGTTCGACCAGAAGACCAGAGTTTCCTCAATAATTCACCAAATGCAAGAGCAAGCTCTCCCTGCAAGGTGAAAGTAGTCAGAACACTTGCTGCACAAAATTGAGAACAGAAAACTTACACTGAAGAAAGGAGCAGAACAATTACACGCATTCCCAAAGGATTTTGTTTGTTGATCTCATTACTGTAATCTTGAAAGAAGTAATCGACAAGGTATGGTGTATGAACCAAACACTGAAGTGCACTATTCATGAAGCAAGTATTCCCCAAATTTTGCAATCCTGCCAGACCTCTATCTCCTCTAGCTAATCCATCCTCCATATCCCCATATGTTGAAGTAATTTGCTCGTGTGTATTGGAGTTATAACTAGCTGAATGCCCATTAGACATAGATGGTTCACCACCAGTGGAAAAAGTTGATCCTGTAGACGCTACTGGAACCATTACCATTGCTAAGCTATTTCCAGTTGAGTCCCTGGTAGATCCATCAACTGGTACCTCAAGAAGAATCTGTAGGAAGAGAAAGAGGGCCTTCAGAAACCAGCAAACTCACAATCATGTTATCAATGAGAACAGAGCATTAAAAAAAACTGCTAAAAGAAATATAGTCATGCAGAAAAGGCAGTGCTTAGTAGCTTTTGGCACTCAATAATTCAAAAAATACTGCTTTTCGTTGCACGGGGAAGAAATTATAACCAAATCTCTAAATATAAGAAAGCATCGTGAGCTTACATCTTGATCCATCTGTACATTAGATTCCTCCAGAGTTTGGCTAGAAGAAATTAACATAGTTTGCTTCTGCTTATTGAAGTAATCCCAGATGCATAACTGTATAGATTTCAGAAGGAGAACAAATCATGATTTGACCAACTATATTTCATAATGAAACACTTTATTGCATAAACTAACCTTTTCTGAATCTAAACCTTTGAGTTGACAGACCTTTTCATAGAGGCTACGTAGAGAAGCCTGGATACAAAATCAGTAATTAAGAACCAGGATATCCCTAATTTATTAGAACCTCCAAGATATCAGCTTCAATACTAAAAAACTTCCATATAGGTCTATCTATATTAAGCACTGTATCACACAGGATGTATAAATTTTAAAATTTGGAATGAATGTATGGTTTCTCCTAAAAAAATAAAATAAAATAATGAACAAAATGTATCCAAGTACCACATAGCTTTGACTAATACATGAACAGTTTCAACATAAATGTCAATGAAAATCCAATATAGTCAATCAAGCCAATAAAAGATGTGAATGCTAAGAAATTTTGTTAGATTAAAACACATAGAGTAAGCAAGTTTGAAGAGCTACCATCTACTTGTGCTGAGGATATCTCAACGGTTAGATGTAATGGTATCAAAAAAAATGACTTCAGAGACTACAATACAAATAAATAACATCAAACAAAGAATCAGAACAAGCACAAAAGAATGTACCTTTTTACTCAACCTTATAACTGCCTCACTCTGGTCTCTAGAATCAATCAACCTGAGATGTACAGGGAAGACCTCCACACTGAATTGCTTATTTTGTTCCCCAACAGAGATCATTTTTCTTTGCAATACTGGCCCTCCTTTATACCTGCGGAGAAAAACATTAGAGCTTCAGCACATGTTATGTTTTGTGGAGCTGTTAAGTTCTAGGCAACACAGTGATGGAAAATGAGGACGAGAGTTTCCATTTAAAGTATCATCTCAAGGAACAGCTCGCAGTAGACTAATTGAGAAAATGAAGAAATTTGCTAGACTTTAAAGGAAATTGCCTCAACCATTAAGTATTCTTCTGGGTGTTATTACTTGTTGAAATATGGGAGCTAAAGAATGAGGCCATTAAGCAGAAGTACCATTTCAGAAGCCCCTCCCAAACTTCTTCTGGAACTAATACGTAATCACGCCCTTCTTCCAGAGTTCTATGAAGTTGCAGATCTTCATCTCTATCTTTTACTTCATTTATGATTAGGTCACTGTTATCAATTGGTCCAGGCCTATCTTTTGTGCTTGATGGTGCTGCAGATGGAGGTCTAACAGAATTTCTATCAAATGGATAATCATCCTCGATTTTCCCAACGTACCTTTGCCAGGCCATAAACCACCTGCTCAAAAAAGGGGTACAGAGTAACATTACGTAATTGCCAACATTATTTTAAAATCAAAAAGATCTTCTACTGGACAATTGACAAGGTCTGCTAAAGCTTCCGTCTGAAAAAAAAAGGAGCCATATGCCTTTTGATAGAAAATCAGAAGTCAAAACACATTCCTATCTATATTCCATGAATGGTGTGATAAAGCCACTGCCGAACAGTATAAGAAAGTGAAATATGTTTGATATCCAAAAAATGTCAGTCAACGACTTCCACACAAGGCATATAAAGAAATATACAGAAGTTGGGATGAAAAATTCAATTAAAAAAATAGCAGTAATTCAGTCTTACTAGAGAGGGAGCAAAGAAAGCCTATCTCTCTGTTTCCATAATTCTCTCTATCCCATCAGAATCAGCTAGATCATAATACCAGAGATTTCTATATCGAGGAAGCATAAAGCCAATACTACCTCCCCGAGAAAACAAACCAAGGGCTGCACTCCACCCCCCCCCCCCCCCCAATCCTATGTGCAGACACGATTTGTGGCCTGTTCACTAACATTTGAAGAAAGGAGAGTATTCTTATTTTGGAACAACTTAACCAGATTTCACAAACTAAAAAATCTTTTACATCCAATTATGCCTTTGCACAAGAGGGCCAATCTCAGTCCAGCCCGTGGAAAACCTAGAAATATAATTTTCTACTTATGCCATTGACATTTTAAGATTAGAGAATAGTTATGAGTTTATGATCAAACATCCATCTTTCATTTATAATATATAGACGCATGAGATTAAATAGCTGACATACAATAAGCATAGTTCTCGGTCCCTTAGAAAAATATAACAGGAAAATATATCCAGAATAACATACCAAAAGGTGAAAATTCACTAAAATCACGGTTACATGCCTTCAAAGCTAAAGCATAACTTAGATGGAATCTCCATATCAGCGTAGAACTATATCATTTGAATACAAAAAGTCCACCTAAACTACAAAAGGGTTAAGATAACCAATTATCCTTCAGCACCTAATCTAAGGAATATTAATCATCTTAGTTCAAACTATTACTCAATCAAACAATCAGAAGCAATCAGGTCAACCAATTACCTGCTGGAGATGACATAATACAAATTCCCCTCCCGCAAATTAGCCTCTGCTTTGGCGGTCAATTCATCAATGATCCTCCTCTCTTCCTCCGGCGTGCATGGCATTTCCATTGACCCATTCTCCATCGACGAATTATGGCCGCAAGAATATGGAATAATCATGACGTGTCGTGCAATTCAACTCTACAGAAAACAAAGATAAATTCAACAACCACACAGAAGCATCAAGTTGAAATTTTCTTTTAGAAAAAAAGAAAGAAAGATTGAATTTGAGAAACATTGAGCTCACCGCAGATCAGTCAATGTGATGGATTAAACAACGACGGATGTATAGTTACATATTCTTCGTGAGTGTAGGAAAAGAAAAGGGGAACCCAACCCTAGATAGCAGGAGAGAAGGTTGAATTTGATGGTTTGATGGAAGAACAAATTGTAGGAGAAAATCTAGAGCAAGAGATTAGGAGAGAGGAGGCATCAAAAGATTTCCACCAGTTTTCAACCATTTGCCGTTCGTTGCAGTTGGATCTCTATTTGTACGGTTCTACCCACCAACTTTTGTGTCTCTTGTTAGTTATTACACATTCTAATTAAAGTTTAATTTGTAATATCACGCCTGTAAATTAAATTAACAATCCAACCTAAAATTAGGTCTTCACAAAGGAAATTTCAAAAGAGAACTACTATTATCGCTATTACACCTTTAAAGTTAGTAAAACCAAAACTAAGTTGTAATTTTAATACCAATAACCTAAATTAAATTAACAATCCAACCTAAAATTGGGTCTTCCTCAAAAAATTATAGACCTAAAATTATAGAATTACTTGAATAACACTTATTCCGGTGGAGAATATTCCAATGAGAATAATTCATTTTACTTTTCTAGCAAAAAATTGAAAAGACTGAAGCAAACAAAATAACTTGGAAGGATAATGATTGCGTGAGTATGATCATCTCCTATCAATAGTTGCGGTTGGACTCTTTTTGAATGAAAATGAAAGGTTTGTTAATCTCAAGTTATGTTTTTTACTTAAGGATGGTAATGGATTTGTTAGGTTCAGATCCAGATTCAAATTATTTTATTTGAGTCTGGATCCAATTCAGATTTATTGAGTCTAAAAAAATTAGATCTAGATCAAGATCCGTAGAGTTCATGGTCTAGATCCAGATCCATATATTTTCTCTTCTAAAATAATTTATAAATCAACTATAATTCACAATAACATCATAATAATATAAGTACACGATACCACTATAATAATTATTTAAGATTTCTACAACATCACTATACAAGAAGATGTTAGTTATAAATTTACTTTGGCTTTTATAACAGTAAGTAATATTGCAATAGGAATAGAAGAAATAATATACATATTTTAGCAAATAGGTCACTCATATACAAAATTTCCTAAAATACATGGTACAATTTTCTAATGTTATTGACATATCATCCAATTCCATAACCTAGTTTATCCAACTTCAATTAAAAAGAAAAATAATATAATACACTTGCAAATAAAATAAAATTACATAAATATATATTATATGGATCCACGGTCGGATCTGGATATCAGAAATCAAGATCCGATCCAGATCCATATTTCAAAGGAATGGACTTAATCCGATCCTGATCCGTTTGATCCTATTTTTTTAAGATCTAGATCCTAAAGGATCTGGATCCAAAATCTAGACCGAATCCAGGATCCACTGTCATCCCTATTTTTACTATATATTTATTTAAAGATTATTATTTTATAAAAGAGGGTAATGACTGACATTAACTACTTATAAAATTTAACATAAATTCACATTATGTTTGTTGAAAAATAGATACTAAATTTTTTAAAATAATTGATACCGCTGCTAGTTTATCTGCTTGCTGGTATTTTGATCACACAGTCGATTCTCTGTCGATTAATCTTAAGCTAAACTTTTATCGGATCAATACAAAAGTTCGTTTCGACCACACTGTCAAAACTCTATTCCAACAATTTGATACATGCCAGAGGACAATTATAATTTAATAATAATATTACTTTCCAAGTAAAAGTGCCCAAACTAAATGTGACAGATAATTGAGGTAGTTTTCATTTAACTCAAGAGCGTGTACTGTTACACTAAGCTTTAATTTGAACTATAAATAGCAGATAACACCATTTCAGTGCATAACTCATTCACATAAGAGTTTGGAACTTGATGATATTTGAGAAAAACAAATATTTTATTAAAACTTGTATGGTTAAAATTCACATAAAATTTGGAACAAATTGCAAAAAGTTGTGGCATTGAACAGGTCGATAATATCTGTAAAAACTAGCATAACCAAATGCAAGTATGCCACGATCAGCAATCCATTATGATCAAGTTAGTAAGACATGCTTAGTGCTCACCACAATCAAACCAAGTCTCCTTTTCCATTTAAATAAAACTGAGATAAGGATCATCATTCAAAAAAGAAACCAACAAAGATTCAGAAGATCGAACTTTTTTCTTTTTTTTGCTTGCCATATATGCTGATATTCGATAAAGAGAAAATATAGCTGCTGAAATTAAAAAACTTTAAACCTACAAGCAGATCTACATTCAAGAATCTAATTACAGCCTACCCTATGAATTAAACCTAAACTTTATAAGCAAATTCAGACTACGGAACCTATATGTACAATAATGTTACAGCTTACACATTCAAATAAGCCTTCTTGTTGCATCAAAAACTGAATGATTTACTGCGGCAAATGGCACAAAAAGCAACATCCATGCTGCACTTGATAAGTAGAGTTGCTTACTAAGCTTAACCATACGGAAGAGTGTCAACCATGCTGAAGGCTACCGCACCTCATCCGAGCTAGCTGAGACCTCACTGCCGACTACAGATGTCCTGCCACCACCCTGTATTTCTTCTTCGCTGGACAAACTATCTTCACTAGTATAAGAAAATGATTCACTTTCATCATCACTAACAACGCCAGCTCTAGGGCGCCTCCTGACAATACCTCTTCCCTGTAAAGCAATTCGCCTGCGTTTTCTGGCTTTCCGTTTTCCTTTAGGAAAGTCTTCTTGGTGAGAATCAAAACTCTTACTCCCAGCATCCTTCGAATTTTTTCTTCTCTGATCTTCATTATCCTCTGATTCAATACTCAAGGAATCAGCATCAAGTTTGCGTCGCTTTCTACTCGCACTAGTCTGAAATAGAAAGCATTCACATTTAGGTAATGTTGTTATTCAAATTCCGACGTAGCAGTAATGCTTAAAGATAATATTGGCTTCAAAACTTCCAGAATTCTCTTCTAATTTTTTTTCCCCATAGAAAATAGACATCTCCAAAACAGTGATAACATTAACTAATGTTAGATATATATTATATATGGTATATCTTATGGATCAAGTTAGGACTTACCATGTATAGTTAGTCCCGTTCGACTCGTCTCGACGCTCTCTACTTGTCTGAGTACCTATTCAGGTTAACATCTAGTTGATGTTGGATCTGGTTTGTTTCAGATTTCGATTTTTTTAATTGATTTACTCAATTTTGTGTTGGACGGTTTTGAATTGATGAATTATGTATGAATCATTTGAAAGTCAGTAGCTCCTGAAATTGGCCAGTGATAACAAGAATCACAAAGCACAAACTCGTTTCTACGAATTACTTAGATTGGCTCAATTTTGTGTTGGGCGGTTTTAATTGATTTGCCCAATTTTGTAATGGATGGTTTTGAATTGATGAATTATGTCTGAATCATTTGAAAGTAAGTCAGTAGCTCCTAAAATTGGCCTGTGATGACAAGAATCACGGAGCACAAACTCGTTCCTACGAATTACTTAGATTGGCGTTAGACAATTGAACTTTATTTGTTAACTGTGTCAATGGATAATCATATGACTGATGATCCACATTTTGATTCTTCAAAACTTTCTTGGCTATGGGAGGATGCCCGTTTGTTTCTATAGATTCGTAACTCTATCAACAGTGAGGTAGTTGGGATGATTACTCACTGTATGACAGTTAAAGCACTTTTTATGTATCTTGAATTTTTATATTCTGGAAAAGGAATATTTATCGGATATATGATGTGTGTCAAGCCTTCTACACGGCAGACAAAGGGGATCTCTTACGGATTACTTCATGAATTTTAAGAAAAGAAGAACTCACTATGTTGCTTCCATTCAGTGCAGATATCACGGTACAATAGGCTCAAAGGGAGAAGATGGTTGTAATGAATTTCTTAGCAGCTATTCCATCTGAAGACCTATCTGACTTTCAGACTGCTAAGTCAAAACTCTCTGATTCACAGATTTCCTTTCTCCAAAAGGTTTTTAGTCGAGTTCTATGCATTGAACATACAACATCAAGACAAATCCCTCAGCTTAATAATGCTCTTGTTAGTCATGTTGGTGCATATGAATTTGCAAAGCCACAATTCAAGAATGGTGGTGGTGGGAATAAGGACACTCTTGGACAATAAATAAAAGATGTGGAATGCAATTATATTCATAGAATTGGACATATCAAATGAGATTGTCCAAAATTGCATAAGAAGAGGCCCCAATCTTTAGCTTATGTCGCTGATAGTGGCAATAACTGTGGTCACACCATCACTATCTCTGCTGACGAATATGCGAAGTTGTCTCGATTCCAGGAACAAGCTAAGCAACAATCTGATTCTCCCATCTCTACCATTGCTGAGTCAGGTAAACCCAATGCATGTCTTGTTTCGTCACCTTCCAAATGGGTCATTGATTCGGGTGCCACATATAGGTAAACCCAATGCATGTCTTGTTTCGTCACCTTTCAAATGGGTCATTGATTCGGGTGCCACATATCATATGACAGGTAATTCGAGCTTATTCTCCACGTTTGACTCACATAAATCTGTTTTTCCTGTTACTTTAGCCGATGGTTTTCAATCTCGTGTCATTGGATTGAGAATTGTCAATCTTACTCCATCTCTACCCTTGTCTAACATGCTTAACCTACCAAACCTTTCATTCAATTTGGTGTCTGTTAGTCAAATAACCCGCAAATTTAATTGTTGTCTCATTTTTTCCTGATCATTGCTTGTTTCAGATCTCACGACCAAGTAGATTATTGGTAAGGGACATGAGTCTGGCGGCTTCTACACTATGGACATGCATTTTCCCAAGCCCGTAGCATGTACTAGAACCGTTACTCCCTTTGAACTCAATTAGGTCATCCGTCTCTCGTCACTTTGAAGAAACTATGTAGGCTGTTTTCTAAGTTGTTATCTTAGATTGTGAGTCTTGTGCATTTGCCAAACATAATCTCTTAGTTCTAATCCTCGTGTCAATAAGCGAGCTACTGCTCCCTTTGAGTTAGTGCATTATGATGTTTGAGGTCCTTGTCCTATAGGCTATAACATTGGAAAGTTTTGTTAATGATTATTCTCGTATGACATAGTTATATTTCATGAAAAATCGTTCTGATCCGCCTTTTGTGCTGAGATTAGAACTCAATTTGATGTTCCTGTAAAAACATTGCGAAGTGATAATGCTAAAAAGTATTTATCTGAACAATTCCGTTCTTAGATGATGCATAATGGCATTCTTCATCAAACATCCTGTGTTGATACACCATCCCAAAATGGTGTAGCTGAAAGAAAAACAGTCATCTTCTTGAGACAGCCAATGCTTTGTTGTTTGAAATGCAAGTTCCTAAACACTTTTGGGTAGATGCAGTCTCTATAGCTTGTTTTCTCATTAATCGCATGCCTTCCCCAATCCTGTGTGGTGAGAACCCTTTTCATGTTCTCTTTCCATCCAAACTGTTGTATCGTAGCTTGTTTTCTCATTAATCGCATGCCTTCATCAGTCTTGTGTGGTGAGACCCATTTTCATGTTCTTTTTCCCTCCAAACTCTTGTATCCTATTGAACCTATGATGTTTGGGTGTACTTGTTTTGTTCGGGATGTAAGACCTCATGTCACCAAATTGGATCCCAAATCTTTGAAGTGTAATTTTTTTGGGATATTCTCGGGTACAAAAAGGGTATCGGTGTTTCTATCCTAACCTTAACAAATATCTCGTGTCATTTGATGTTGTCTTTCCGAGCATATACCTTTTTCTGGGACTCCTTATAGTGAGGGGGAGGATGAGTTTCTTGTATACACTGACATCCCTCATGTTGTTCCTTTTCCAGAAGTTGTGGTTGTTCCTCCAATAGCCTTAGCTAAAGCCTCCAATCACACAAACATATTCTCGTCGTCCGCCACCTTCGGTTCCTGTCGTTGCTACAACCTCGGATACACAAGCCTCGTGTCAGTCGTCTAATCTACCCTCGAGTGATGATCTTCCTATTGCTCTTCTTAAAGGTAAACATTCTTGTACTTTTCCATTTCTCCATTTGTTTCATACAATCATTTGTCTCCTTGTTCTCATGCTTTTGTTGCTTCTCTCAAGTTTGTTCCTAAAACTGTTGCCGAAGCATGGCCCATCCTGAGTGGCGCAATGACATGATTGAGGAGATGAATGTTTTGTATGCTAATGGCACTTAGTTTTGGTAGAGCTTCCTGAAGGTAAACAACCCATTGGTTGTAAATGGATGTTTACAACTAAAGTCAATCCTGATGGCTCCATTGATCGTTTGAAAGCTCGCTTTGTTGCTAAAGGCAATGCTCATATTTATGGTGTTATTACTGTGAAACATTTTCACTCGTGGCCAAACTTACCTCTATCAGACTTCTTATTTCGTTGGCAGCTCAGCATCATTGGCCCCTTCACCAACTCTTTCATGGCGATTTGATTGAAGATGTTTATATGGAGCAACCGCCCTACTTTGTTGCTCCAGGGGAGTCACATAAGGTCTGTTATCTTCGTAAATCTCTTTATGGTTTGAAACAGAGTCCTTGTGCATGGTTTGCTTTTGCTCGCGTTTTCTAGGAGTTTGGTATGAATCAAAGTAAATCCGATGACTTTGTTTTCTACAAACAATCTGAATGTGTTATTATTTTGATGGTTGTGTATGTGGATGATATTGTGATTACTAGTAGTGATTCTGACGAGATTACCTCTTTGAAAGCTTTTCTTCCTAATCAATTTAAATACCAAAGATTTGGGATGTTGAGGTGATGAGAAGTAAGAAATGAATATTCTTATCTCAAAGAAAATATGTGCTTGATTTACTTTTTTGAAAAAGAAAAGTTGGGAGTTAAACCGTGCAGCACTCCAATGGTTCCCAATCTACACCTCACTAAAGATGGTGTGTTATTTGATGATTCCGAGAAATATAGAAGATTGATTGAAAAGTTGAATTATTTCAGAGTGACACATCCTGATATAGCTTATCCAGTCAGTATAGTGAGTCAATATATGTCGTCACCAATTGTTGATCATTGGAAGGCAGTGGAACAGATTTTGTGTTATTTGAAGGGATACGGTGATCATGGCCATGAGAAGATTGAATGTTTTTCGGATGCTGACCGGGCAGGGTCAAAAGAAGATAGAAGATCTACTTTAGGATTTTGTGTGTTTTTCGAGGGAAATTTAATTTTGTGGAAAAGCAAGAAACAAGAAACAGAAAGTGGTTTCACGCTCAGGTGCAGAGTCGGAGTATAGAGCTATTACTAAATCTGAATGTGAGATCATGTGTATATATCTGTTTCTGAACGAAGTAGGTTTGAAAGTCCCATTACCAGCTAAGTTGTGGTGTGATAATCAAGCTGCAATTCACATTGCAGTTGATCCTGTCTTTCATGAGCGAACCAAGCATATTTAGATTGATTGTCATTTTGTTCGTAGAAGATTCAACGGGGACTGATTTCCACAAGGTACATGAGAACTAAAGACCAGTTGGGAGACATCTTCACTAAAGCTCTTAATGGGGTTAGGGTTTATTATCTTTGTAACAAGCTAGGCATGATTAATATCTATGCTCTAGCTTGAGGGAGAGTGTTAGATATATATTTATATATGGTATATTTTATGGATCAAGGTAGGACTTACCTTGTATAGTTAGGAATCTTGTATATATATATATATATATATAGGAGCTTTGATTTGTTAATATCATTGAGAAAAAATTCCCAACATTATCTTTTACCTTCATAACAACTAAAAAGATAAAACTCAAATATTTAGGCACATCTGAAACACACACCAGAAGAAGATAACTCTGAATTCTTCAAGGTTTGAAATTCACAAAGCAACTTTAAGCTTAACCCTATCCTGCACCTTCTCTAAAGATTCTGCTAAATGCCTAGATTCTCCAAAATTTTCCTACTCTTTTCAAGCCACAAAGACCAACAGAGAGCTGGAACTGAAAACCCCACGACAGACCTTACCTGGTTTGCACATGAAACTTCTAGATTTGACAAAATCTCTAATCTGTGTAGCCCCCCACCCTACATAATCTAAGAATTCTTTTTTACTTTTGGCAAACACAAATGTCAATTTGCATAATTATTGGTAATGAAATAAAAAGTAAACAAACTAATTAATTAAAAACATAATAGCCACATAAACAAGAAAGAGAGAAGAGCAAAAGGTTATTTTGCCTTTTGAGTTTTGCATTTTTATTCCCCAGCTAGAAGGGCTACTTCTCAACAAACAAAACTATCTTACTTTCACAAAGATCAATTTTATTAATTTCAAGGAGTTGGTTTTGGGGCCTCATAGCAATTACACTAGTCTAGTTCTGAATATGATAGACTATGCATTTTTGTGCGATAGTAAAGCATAAGTTGGATTCTGGTGTAGAAACATCAAGGCTTTGTAGGCTAATACTACATCCACTTACAAGCCTGATTGTGCATGTAACACAGAATCCAAATTAGATGGAATCGTGTTAAAAAAAAGGGCTTAGAAGGAAGATAGTATCAAGTTTATTTAAGTGTGCATATCTACATACTTTCTACAAGCCATCGCTAAAAGTATCTACAAAAAGGTTAAAGCAATAGTCTAACAAGTTAATAACAAATCACTACATGAGGAGCAGAGAGATAGAAGCATTTGCAAAGTAATACCTTTGGTCCACGGTCAACTAAACGAGCCCATTCACTTCGGTTCCTCAAACAATCAAGTACGGCCTGCGAGTGGCTTGAATATGCATAGCGCTCTCCATTATGTTTCCTTAGGTGAGGCCAGTGCTGGGAATAAGCATCAAAATATTTTTTAGAAGTAGAAAAGAAAAGGATAAACTAAACCAGCCAATTGAAAGCTCTATGGCAACATAATCAAATTGTATATCCACGAGGAAGAGAAATAGATTTTACTGGCATACCGGCAGAACAGCATTACAGAGTTCTTCATAAGTCATGCGTTTGCCTTCACTCATTATCTCAGCAATCAAACCTACAAAATGTGATCCCAAATAATGGGGATGAAGCATGTTTCTAGCAATCCGTATCAGAAAAGCAATCAATAAACGTTTACAGCGGAGAGAGCACAAACCAGGCAAAGTACGATTCATCTGACGACCAACCATCCGCGGATCATCATCAGCGGCACTCCTTGATGATGGGCGACTAGATGGTATATTCTGCCCATTAGCGTCAGCAGATGATGATATGGAGCTGTTCATGTTTGTCTTCTTCATTGGTTGCACACTTTTCGCTAGACCACCATCATCTTCTTTTCTTGAAAGCTGATCTACACTGTAACTAGAATCCTGCCTCCTGTTATCTGGCGAAGTAGGCTTTCTCTCCATTTTTTTAGCTTCATTGCCAGCTTCGAGAGGAGCATGCGAACCTTCTCCAGAAAAATCCTTGGTCCTCCTCCTAGAAGCCTTCGATTCATTAAGATGAGTCATAATCTCAATTTCATAGTAAATATGCCAAAAAGCCAACTCAATGGACAAATTAAGATAGGTATACCATGCCCTGATCTTTTCCTCCACTAGAAGTTCTCTTCATCAGCACACTAGTTGCATTTGGTCCCGTTAGCTGAGGTAAACTTCCAGCGTTACGCATGCGTGGCACCCGAGGAACTCTTGGAGAACTATTCAGTTCTTGATGTAAAAGTAAAGCAAGCTGCATGTGACATACCATAAAGGTTAGATATGGAAATTAAAACATGTAAAATAAAATTCGCATAATTGCTTTATACCTCTTCATCACTCAAGGTGGCAGGAACATTTGAAGATGCTGGAGAGGTCATGGAAGCCACATGTCCTTTAGATGACAGGTTACAACCTGTCTGATAAGACTTTTCACCTTTTCCAGGAACAGCTGAAGCTACAGCTTTATTGGAAGCACCCTCCGCTGATGGCAGACTAGCACACTCACCAGCAACATGACTAGATGCAACATTTGAACCCAATGGTACTTTAGAAGAAGAATGAATGCTGTGATCCTTTAAATCTGATGATGGCTTTTTTGAATCAGATGAGTTGGACAATTTATTGGTCTCTGATATTTTTGCCACAGAGCCTGACCTGGAAGATTCTTTTACTAATTTCTTTGGCCTCCCACATTTTTCTACACGCTCAGCTTTATCAGCTGAAGCATTGTCTTTCATAGTTCCCTGACTGCTATCAGACAACTCCTGTCTACTATGAACTGAGGAATTTTGAGCAGTTGCAGCCATGTAATTTTCTTTGGACACTGAAGTTGAAGTGGATCTCAATACAGAAACTCCTGCTTTACGCTGATAAGAAGCTGTTGGATGATTTCTTGATGTGCCATTTGATTTGAGCAATTCATCAGTCACTTCCGAGCTAGGTTTAAGTCCTGAAGACTTTTTTCTTGCTCCCATGGAGCCTTCGGGACCTGAATGTTCTATTTTGGAATGAGGAGTACCTCCAGCTAATTCGTCAGGTTTATCCATTCTAGTACAGCCAACAGTAAGGCTCTTGCTAACATCAAGGACCTTAGCTTCATTTGCTTCTGTGTTTACAGTAGATGTTCCAACCACTTTACCTTCCCCAGTGACACCATTAACAGACAATTCAGGACATTGAGTTGAGGCTTCGGCACCGTCTAATTTTAGTCCGTCCAAATGTGGAGACTTAACCAAATGGTCCCCATGATTATCATCATCAAAATCGCTTTTCAGTTTCTTAATAGGCCGTGAGTTGGCCTCGTCAATGCATAAATCTTGGCCGTGTTCACTTTCTTTAGCATCTGCACCAGCAATTCTAACATGTGCAGCCACACGCTCCTTTTCAAATGAGCCAATTCGTACACTTCCAGTACCAGCTTGACATCTCTGACATGTATCTCCAGCAATCTGATTAAGAAATTAAAATTTGCATGTTGTTAAGTAATAATCATCTCAACATGTTGAAGCACAATCAAGTAGCTATATTTAAATGCTTTACTGGGAACCATCAAAACTGATGGTCAAAACACACACTCCATATATTAATTTAGAAATATTGTAATGAACAGCTGTAAGTCTCATTCTCCACATCCCGCAACATGAAGAAGTACCAGTCCCATGACAAATAATTTGCACAGGGCATATGCATTCCGACTAAAACAACCTAGATAAAACGCTCATAAAAGTGATTGCAAAAGTTAGCTAACAAGCAAAAGTGAAATATGTAACATCAAATTTGATGGCATGTAGAGATTACTACAAATTAGAGGCACAGTTTCTAACTCTGTTTTCCCTATCTGACCTCTAAAAGATCAATGCCTACAACAAACATAGTTTATCCTTTACTATTTTTACTTGTCAAAACATATATTAGCCTTCCTAACATATCTTCTTAATTAGAGAGATCTACTTCAGGTTTAACTTTCCAGACACATCCTTGCCATGAATAAGAAGTCCTAGTTGAAGCTAGGAAAATAGCTTATCCAACAGGTAAGAGACATTGAAAGTGTTATTTAGCATGGATAAAAATAACCAAATATAGTTTGAGCCTACAATTAGATAACCATCATAAACAATTGCAAACTCCAACTTCTTTTCCCCTTCATTATTAAGACATATGGCATTGTTATATAGCAAGAGCGGGTGGGAAGACGAACCAAGCTACACTTACAAATAAGATACCAGCCCACAAGTAGCCTAGAGTAACTAACTCCATATTTTCAATACTTAAGGCAAGAATTATGTGCAGATAAATTGGCACAAAAGCAGCACCGCTTTGCAAGTACAAATAGCTCACAGTACAGAAGGAATTACATAGGGCAATGGATATACAAACCTCTTCATTTACAAGTAAGTTCTGGGGACCATTCACTTCAGCTAAAGATTCCACACCATTACATGTCTTTGAGACATTCTCAGATTCCAGTGGAACTTGAGTTCCTTTATTCCCAACCCTTAATGTTTTGCCACTTGAAACATCATACCTAGGGTTGGCCTCTAGACCATGCTCATTTGAAGCTAAGTTGGTAGCACATTCACCAAGACAATCCAGTGGTTGATCGCCAAGATCTTTGCCACATTGAAGATCATCACTGACAGCCTCGCAGCCTCTGCCTTGAGAGAATTCCGAGTGTTTTCCATCACTTGAGAATGTTGAAGCTAGAAGTATAGATGGAAAATAAATCATATGGATCAGCATAAAAACCTTTGACTAACTAAACTACATTCCATCATTAATCTATAGAAAATGACCAACACAAACACAATAACATATAGACAGTGTACAGAAAATGAAACTAGATTTAGGAAATGTATGTCGACTCACCTGCTTTCGAACCATGGACAGCCTGCTTTTTAACATCACCCTCTTTCTCAGTAGCCCTAACCTTTTTCTTTACATTTTCATCCTTCGACGATCCGAGTTCCTCTTTTTTGCGCTTCCCAGAGTGCAACACAACAGTCACCGAATTCTTCTTCTTCTTTATGCCATCCTCAGGGGCAGAATGTAGTTTTTCACCATCTAAGTTCTTCTGCCTAAGCGTCACTGTTTCTTGACGCCCACCCCCTTCAACAACCCCTTTTAAGCTAACAGAATCCACCACTGGAGCAGGCAACGTAACCTCATTTTTCTTCAACAAAGAGAATAAAACCCTAGCACCACTATCAGCTCCGATGGCATTCTTCTCACCGTTTGTCGTATCCATCTCTTCCTCCTCCTTCTCCTCGACCTTGCCCTGACCCAAGAGAGGAAACTCAGTATACCTAAGATTAAACTTCTTAGGTACAAAACCAGTAGACTTCCATAACTGAGGTCCGAAAACTGAAGACATACCAATCCCGGAAAATAAAGTAGGTTCCCCACCGGGCACCCCTTGCACGTGAACCCTCTCTTCCATGGGAATATCAGTCCAAAGCCGAAAAGGCCTACGCGCTGCTACCGTCGGTGGATTCGGATTTTCCATCCTCAGCGTCTTGGTCGGCAACTCAACTAAAAACTCCGCCACCTCCGTCTCCTCGCTCTCATTCCTAACCCCGCTGCTGCCACCTCCGCCGCTGCTCTTGCTCTTGCACTTGTCACAAGCAAAAGATTTCTCACTCTTGACGTAGCGCGAGCAGCGCGTGTGCACCCACACCCCGCACTCGTCGCAATCGACCATCTCCTCGCCGTCGTCGAAAGTGACGCCGCAAACGCAGTCCACCGTCCACGACCCGTCCACCCAGTCGTCGTGGCGGGGCTCCGCTATAGGAAGCCGATGCGAACGACTCCTCATTGCTGCCGGAAACCTCTAAACTTAATTAGGACTCTGCAATCAAACCCTAATTCTCACACATATCACCTAATTCTCTACAATCTGTGAATTTCTTTCGTCGGATTGCGCCAAGAGCCTGAATTAGAGCCGGAAACATAGGTGGAATGAGAAGACGTGCCTGTTGAAGTAGCAAAAGTTGTTGATGATTCAGTGTATTGCTGGGGAGAAGAAGAACGGAACCCAGAGCATTGTTAAATTGGGTTTGGGGAATGAAGTGGCGTCCGCGACGCGTTTTACTATGGGTAGCTTTAGCCGGGTAGATAGTAATTTCTTCTTCTTTCTTTTTTTTTGTTTTATTACTTTTTTGCTACTTTCTCTATCTCGCTTTAAATGACTTGTATTATTATCATATTTTAAGTGATTCATATCCAAAAGAAAATATTTTTACATACAAAAATATCTCAAATTTGTAAGCAATATTATTTTATATACAAAACATAACTTTTCTTAATATATATACTAAAAAACAATGAGTTACTTAGAATAAGACAAAGATAATATTTTTTTGGATACACAATTTTAGTTAGTAAATTGATTTCATGACATAGTCTAAAAAATTAATACTGCCTCACTCAAATTTAATAAACTGAATTTTAAGATAATTTTAGTCTAATAATGATTTTCAGCATAAAAAAACAAATTGACATTGAAATTGACATGTAGCATATAAGTGTTTTCTAGCATCGTTTGAGAGTTGTTGGAGCCCATATATCATATCTAGGCCAAATTGTGTCTATTTTATACTAGAATCACTTATGGATTAAAATTATTATAAAAATAATTCATTAGACTTCCTTGATGTATTATTGATTTTTAAACTAAAATTATATATTTTCCCTTAACCTTTTTTATTTGAATTAGGTAGGTGGTAGTTTCAATAAAATTGAGAAACTTTTTTGTATTTATTTATCTATAAATTTTGGCTTAACATTTTTTGTTTATGGGTTTCATTAAAAAATCACAAAACTCATGTACATTCGTCCGTATAGTGTGGACGAACAAAAGTATAATTTATTTTTAAGAAAAGTATCATTTATATTGTATAAAAATGTCATATATTTTTTATCTTATAATTAGCAAGTATCATTTATATTGAATAAAAGTATCAATATAAGCATATGCTGATGTCCGTACAATAGACCGCATCTGAAAAAAATTGATTTAAGAAGCAACTATATTTTCGCGTGTTATCCATACCATAAATTATAATTTATTAAATAAATCTTCCTTTTTAATATACAAAGATCAATTGGGTGCAACTCTACGTATTGCTAACAAATTTCGATTTTTCCCATATTCAAATTTTGCCTAATAGAAACTGTCAGGATAGGGTGTGGATTTATTTTTTTTAATAATCAAAACGTCATTTTTGAAGATTAAATTTACCATGTCTTTCCTATTTGGTCATAATTGAAATTCAGTAGAAATTTTGGAAAATACCAAACTTTATTATTTATGCACCAATTTTATATATTTTTGTTAAAATTTAAACTTCTTATTATTTCATGTAGTTACGACCAATTAACCATTTCACTTATGTAAAGTAAAATATCTTCTCATAGTCAATAGTACAATCTTTGAATTCTAATTATCGTGGTAGACTTCTATCCCAAGAGTTTTTTTTTTTTTTTTTAAGTCTCTGACTCAAGTTTCTATATCTCTAGATTATAAGTCAAACTTACACTGAATAAATAAATACACAATAAGTTTTACTCTAGATCAAATATTGATGGTTATTTTCCTGTTCAATAAAAACATAGGATATATGTAATGTAAACGAAAAGTTTCTAGAAAAATAGTTTAGGTAGCTAAAATATTTTTAAAAATAAACATGAAAATGGGAGACTCATGAAAAAAATCGCTTGTAAAATTGATAAAATATCTCAAATCCTTTCCTAGATCCTCTCCCTAGGGCTGTCTATTCAGATGGAATTGGATACCTACTACCGAAAAATAGGTATCCAACCCGATTTTGCATAAAATTTGAACCCGAATACCCGACCAATTTTTTTTATATATAAATCTATATATTTATTTTAAGTATTAATTAGTTTATTAGAATTAATAATATTAAATAATAATAAAGTTCTTCCTAGATGAATTTTTGTTTTTGTATTTATTTCTTTTATTTTTATATTTGTATATAAATCTATATATATGTTGTAATGTTACTAATAACTATGTTAGCTATATATTTTGATATTCCCATGGTGTTATGATAGCATTTTTTTCTTTGTGTTTATTTATTTTGTTTTTATTTTTGTACATAAATTTAGATATATAATGTTAGCTATATACTTTCATTTGTCAAGATATGATAGCATATCACGTATTTAGAGGTATATGCTATTTTTAATATTAAGATATCATTTATAAATTTCATATATTAAAATTAAGAATAATAAAACTATATTACAATATATTAATTTCAATATATTAATTATATATTTAAATATATAAAATATATAAAATATAAATATTTTAAAAATCGGTATCGGGTATACCCGATACCCGATCTCACCTAAATAGCCATACCCGACCCCGATCCCTACATCCGATTTTGGTGCAATCGGCATCCAATACCGAGAAATCTCGGGTCGGGATATCGGGTATCCGACTATCCGAAACCCAAATAGTCACCCCTACCTCTCCCCATGCAAATATTGAGTATAATGTCCCTTTTGGTATTCGAGGAAAAGGAAATCGAGGAAGTCATGGTTACGAATATTAAACAGGTCATTCTTTTTAGGGCCGGTTGCATCATGAGGCCGTCGAAGCAGGCTCCGGTGAAATTAAGACCCCCAAATATATATGTCCTTCTATACGATAAACATATAATTTTAGTTGTTTTACTTTATAATGTATGAAATTGTGCAGTGGTAAGGCCCCTGTAAGATTTTTATCTATCATAGAGGTCAAGTGTCGATTCTTTTCATTGCCTTTTTTTCAATAATTTTTGTAAGTCAGCAAATAATCATGGCCTTTTTCTTCAATAATTATTTTTATGTCAGCAAATAAACCCAGAATCAGAATGGTGATTCTTCCCATAAACTTCTTTTCGAATTATTTTTTGAGCGCGGATGTTATATAGTTATCAGGAGTTAAGAATGTCAATTATATAGCGAACATAAAATGTCAAATTATAAGGTAAGTCGTTGGTCCTATTGGGACTATTATCACCAAATAGTACCAATGGGACTATTTGTTGGTCCTATTGATACTATTTGGTGATAATAGTCCCAATAGGGCCAACGATTCTATTATAATTTGACGTTTTATATTCGTATTATAATTTAACATTCCTTAACTCGATGACTATATATATATAAATTTCCACTTATTTTTTTATGGCAGCAAATAAACGCATAATGAGAACGGGCGGCCGGTGATTGTTAAAATCTCTTAACATATAATTAAGATTGCTTAAAACATAATAGGTGGTCACAAACTATGAATTTTTATTTTTTTTATTTTTTTCGCATCTATAAATCACATACTAAAGGAGTTCTAAGTACGTTACTTATCTTGATACCTTAGCTAAGACATAATCATTAATATACCCTATTTTTTTATATCTAGGTTTCTATTAAATATAACCACTAACACAGTGTGTTTCGGGGACAAACCAAGTGGAAGCTGGTGGACATGTGATGCCAGGGTAGAAGTACGAAGTGATTGTCGGTAAAGAGGCATGAACAAGGAATGGCTCCGATTAAGACTTCAAAGCGGAGGGATACATGAATGATCCGAAACACATCAGAATGAGAGGAATTTCGAGAATATGCAGATATAGGACTGCATATTTGAGGAGAGCTAAATGATCTGATATGTGTTACTCATACCAAGAAAATGCATCTTCTTTTCGGGAGTCCATCTCATAAAAAATCTAAAGTTTAGCATGCTTAGCTTGGAACAATTGTGTGATGGGTGATCCATTAGGAAGTTTCTCAGGGAGTGTATGAGTGAGGATAAAACACACTGAAAAGACTTGTGTTGGTCTGTGTGGTCAGCCGTCAATATGGAAGTAAGGTTGTTACATTATAACAAATATTTTGTTTTAAACGATAGTGTAACACTACAAAAATACAGTCGAACAGCGACGGATTAGCGACGGCCAAAATTCGGAGCGACGGATTAGCGACGGATTAGAAAGAAATTTTATTAACGACGGATCAGCGACGGCAAGAGACGGGAATATCTCGCACGAACTGTTAACGACGTCATACTCGTCGCTAGTCCGTCGTTAAATTTAACGACGGACTAATTCCGTCGTTAAAATTAACATTTTTTTTATTGCAGTTTTTCTTTAGCGACGGACTAATTCCGTCGTTAATTATTATCCGTCGTTGATCCGTCGCTAAATAAACGGATTTTTATTTTTATTTTGTATTTAATTTAACGACGGAAATAATTCGACGTTAATATTAATTTTGAATTTATTTATTCCAAATAATATTAACGACGGATATTCTGTCGTACATCCGTCGGTAAATTTAACGACGACTGTTGTCCGTCGTTATATTAACGATTTTTTGATTTTTTTATTTTGAACGTAATTTAACGACGGATACGTGTCCGTCGTTAAATTTAGTCCGTCGTTAATGACTTGGTTCCGTCGTTAGTCCGTCGTTAGAGACTTTTAAATTTAACGACGGAAATATCCGTCGTTAATCCGCCGCTAAAAAATTTAATAACAGACGGGATTTCTTCCCCAATTTCATATCTGCGCCCTAACTCCCCTCCCCACCCCAACCCCTGCCGCCCCAGCCTGTGCGCCCGCCCGCCTGCCGCCACTGCCGCCATCCAGCCCCGCCTCGCCTTGACTGCCGCCTGCACCCGCCCCCACTCCTACCCCCCCATGACCCAAGCCCGCCCGTGCCGCCGCCCGCCGCCCGCCGCCGCTGCCGCCCGCCCTCCATCGCCCGACCCCACCTGCCCAGCCACGCCCCGGCCATGGTGCCCACCACCGCCCATCGCCGTCGTCCAGGTTATATTTCAGTTTTTTATTGATTTGTATTTCAATTGTTTTTTGATTTTATTGATATATATTTGTTGATTTTGTTAATATGCTAGGATGTGTTGAGTTTATACATATATGTGGCTGCATGTTACCGAATTTAGTGGAGTTTGTGAAAAGGATACATTGAATGTTGTCTTGTGATTTATGCTTGTGAAATTGATAAGCTTGGATGTGAATTGAGATGATAAATTCATCATTTCGTGAATTAATTGTACGCATATGTGGTGTTTGATAAAAATGTTTGCGAGAAATTGATAAGCTTGGATGTGAATATGTTTAGCTTGGATGTGAATTGGGATGATAAATTCATCATTTCGTGAATTAAGATGTTTTGAGTTATTAAGTGTATAATTATGCATATGGTGATGATTTGGTGAAATTTGGATGAGTTTGGTTGAATTGTGAATGAAATGGCGATTAATTTTATAAAACTTACTTGCCGAAATTTTGTTAGAATTGGTATATGAATAAGATGTTTTATAAGTAAGATTTGCTCACTTCATGCTTAGGTTAAGGTTAAGTATATGAAACTTGAATTAGGGTTTATGTTGCCTCGTAGATAACAAACCAATAATTATAAGTAAGATTTGCTCACTCCACTCAATAAACTGTCTATATTGTACAACTTATGTTGAATATGTTAAATTAATTATTTATAATTAGGAGCTTGAAGAATGAATGACAATCGTGAGTGGATGTATAAGAGGTTTAGTTCGGTTGATGGATTAAATATTGAATTTCGAGATGGACTTGAAAGTTTTATTGAATTCGCTAGTGCTCAGTTTTTATTCGCGGATGGAGAGAAAATCAAGTGTCCGTGTAAGAAGTGTAAGAATATACCTTATCAGAAGAAAGATACTGTGCGATATCACTTATCAAAATTTTGATTTGTTCCAATTTATCACACATGGATATTTCGAGGAGAGACAACCACAAGTAGGGACAATGTTGTGGATTCGGATGTTAGCCGTCAACCAAATACGTATCATACGATGGTAGTGGATCTGCTGGTCCACGATTCAACTTTGACGAGATCGAAGAGGAGCAAATTCGATGCACAAAATTTTACGACAAGTTGAATCGCCGATAAACCTCGTGGTCGGGTTGCTCGAATCACACACGATTGTCATTTGTGGCTCGACTTACGAGTTGGAAGCAGAGAACAATATAAGCGAGAAGGGTTTTGATCAAATATCGAAATGATGAAAAGTCGCATCCGGATGGAGATTGCGTGCTGATGACTTCTACAACACGAAGAGATTGTTGCGTGGCATGGGTTGCCGTACACAAAATTGATTATTGTCCATTTAATTGCATGATTTATTGGCGCAAAGATTACGAATCGACGAGCTGCAAATTTTGTAATCATCCTCGTTTTAAGAGCAATACTAAAACGGTGGTGGAAGTCGACGGAAAGCACAAGTAGCATATAAAAGATGTATTATTTTCCTCTAACTCCTCGACTATAGAGATTGTATGCATCCAATGCTACACGGAAAATATCGTTGGCATGCATCGTCGGTCGATGATGGGGTCATGCGTCATCCGGTAGACTCGATTGCATAGAAACATTTGAACACGAAGTTTCCTTATTTGCATCGAAATTAAGTAGCGTGCGATTGGGACTCTCAATGAAGGTTTTCACCATTCGGTCAATCGGAAAGCAATATTCATCATGGCCCGTTATACTTACCCCTTATAATCTTCCTCGTGGCGTGTATGAAGGAGCAATACATGTTTCTTACGATCTTAGTGCCGTGCAGCGTAATCCGAATGAGAAGATTGATGTGTTCTTGCAACCATTGATAGCGAGTTAATAGATTTGTGGGATGACGGTGTTCTTACTTATGATGTATCGTTGAAGCAAAATTTTCAAATGCACGCTGCATTACTTTGGACAATTAGTGACTTCCTGCATACTCTATGTTGTGCGGATGGATACAATTGGAAGATTAGCTTGTCCGACTTGCATGGAGTATCCGATGCTTTTACTTTAGCTAAAAGTGGTAGCGGTCATGGTTTGATAACCATCGTAAATTTCTAGCGCCTAATCACCCATTTGAAGGGATCAAAGAGGTTTGAGAAAGAACACGGTGATTACTAACGATCCACCGTAAGCACGATCGGAGATGAGCTTCATCACTAATATGGGTATGGGACTAGTCTCAAAATGCGAGATTGATAGTGATGAAATAAATAGCGAGAATATCCAAGCAGTTTGGGCGGATGGAAGAAAAGAAGTATTTTCGGGATCTACCCATTTGGAGTTCTCTTTTGATTCGGCATAATTTGGATGTCATGCACATAGAAAAGAATGTGTTCGATAATGTCTTCAACACGATCGTGAATGTCAAGAGAAGACAAAAGATATGAGCAAATTGATAAATCGCATTTTACTCGTTTATTGATGATATATCAAGATGAAATAGATCTATTAAATGCGTTTATATAGTCGATCTTTATGCTTTTAGCTATTTTAGAAGATACTACTCTTGGGGTTTCTCTTTGGTGTTTTGTAGGCTTTTCGGTGATAATCGATGCATAAGGCAAAGATGTAACCAAAGATGATGAAATGGATATGAAAATATGGATGTGAAAAGTTTACAATGTTAAATATCATCTCGATAGGAGTCCATAGGCGCAAATGGATCGCAATTCGGAGTTCGGACGAGAGAAGCGGAGCAAAAACGGTGAAGTCGCGCGCGGAGTTAGCGACCGACCTCGCGACCGCGAGGACGGCCGCGAAATCGTCGAGAATGTTTCGGGCGCGATTTAGGTTTTCTCTACCTATATATATCCTCAAGCTTGCTCCCACGCCCAACCTCTCTAAGCACGAATTTGTTCGGTTTTCTCTAGTTTTCATATTTTGCACTTTAGTTTCGATTTAATTCCGTTCTAGTTTTAGTTTATCGTTGTTCTAGTTTAGTTTATCGCTTTGTTATCGATCGGAACGTTTTGTCCGATCGTTTTCCATTGTTTTCCGTTTTCGCTTGGGATTGGATTCAAGACCAACCATTGTTCATCCAACGCTATTATCCGGTTTTATGCATTTAATTTTCGTTTTATGATTTATTAGTATTTTATTCCGTTTATTATGTCTAGGTAATTTTCCGTTCTAATCCTAGGGTTTGCATGATTCGATCCTATATGTTGTGATTCATGTTATCGCTATTTACCTTCCAGGCATTGATTCATGATTCTTGGTGCTTATTTATATGTATTAATTTCTGATCAATCTTGATGCATATCTAGTTGTCAGTTAATGACGTAACTGTATTAATTGTCAATCGATCTTGAATGCATGATACGAATAAACCTTGAGTCGTAGCTGAGATAGGATATTTGTAGGAAGCATATTCTTAGTGATCCTTTTGGAGTTACTTGTTTTCACCTAGAATGGTAGGGAAAACTCGTAATCTCGCCGCAATTATAAAATCGAAGTTGTTGGTTATATATGTGATCTTCCATCTTGTCGGATTAAAATTGGCTAATAGGAAATAGGATAAACATACATTGTGGGTAGGATTTATGCATCCCCAGGGTTAGTCTTTTATATCATTTTATCATCTTTGATATTTATTGCTTTATTTTATTTTACGCTTGGTTACCTTTGCTTTGGATTAATTTCGGAAGCCCTAAAGCCTCAAACCCAATTTCGTGCTTCGAATAATGATGAATTATCGTTGAGCTAGCTTCGTGTTTTCGTGATAAAATCCACGTGAATACGATACTCGACTTACCTATATACTTGCGTTTCGTGTTAGAAAAGTGAGCGATCAAATTTTGGGATTCAAGACCAACCATTGTTCATCCAACGCTATTATCCGGGTTTTATGCATTTAATTTCCGTTTTTGTGATTTATTCGTATTTTATTCCATTTATTATGTCTAGGTAATTTTCCTTTCTAATCCTAGGGTTTGCATGATTCGATCCTATATGTTGTGATTCTGTTATCGCTATTTACATTCCAGGCATTGATTCATGATTCTTGGTGCTTATTTATATGTATTAATTTCGATCAATCTTGATGCATATCTAGTTGCCGATTAATGACGAATCGTATTAATTGTCGATCGATCTTGAATGCATGATACTGAATAAACCTCGAGTCGAAATGAGATATGATATTCAGTAGGAAGCATATTCTTAGTGATCCTTTTGAGTTACTTGTTTTCACCTAGAATGGTAGAGAAAACTCGTAATTCTCGCCGCAATTGTCGAATCAAGTTGTTGGTTATATATGTGATCTTCCATCTTATGCGGATTAAAATTGGCTAATAGGAAACATGATAAACATACATTGTGGGTAGGATTTATGCATCCCTAGGGTTAGTCTTTTATCTGCTTTATCATCTTTGATATTTATTGCTTTCTTTTATTTTCTCGCTTTATACCTCTCGCTTTGGATTAATTTCAAGCCCTAAAGCCTTCCAAACCCAAATCGTGCTTGAATAATGATGAATTATCGTTGAGCTAGCTTCTATGTTTTCGTGATACAATCCCTGTGGATACAATACTCGACTTACCTATATACTTGCACGTTTTCGTGTTTGAAAAGTGAGCGATCAAATTTTTGCGCCGTTCGGGATTATTAAGATTACATAGGAATAATTTGACGATTTGGATTTATTAATTCAAGTTATATATTATTATTATTTATTTATTTTGCAAGAGTCAATTCTCTTTCTCGTGTAGTATATGTTTACAAGATCTCGGGGACCTCATGAAATATTTTAGATCCCGAGATCGAAAGCTCTCAAAGGAGAATAGGCGAGAAGGGTCGACAAGTTATGACAACATTTCAAACTACGGAGTGCCCCGAGCAAGTGGCGACTCACGGCCAAGTATCTGAGAGATGAACGCTAAATAGCGAACATGGGACTCCTTGTCTGCTCAAGAGGCCAGCCATTAAATCACATGTATCCACCTCCCACCGGTCAGCCCAAGGAGGATGGAATCCGCAGACAACCCGCATAACAGAGATCATCATAATCAGCCATTATGCCAACCCTATTACTTTTCGAAGAACATCCGGAGGTTTCGCGTTCGAATGAAATGATTCAAGAGGCAAAGAAACCGAGTGTGGAAGAGGCGATACAACAAATGGCGATACAAAGAATTCATTTATAAGCGATCGGCGAGAAAATTACAGTTGGAGTTCATTGTGGCGGCTATGGGATGTTGAGTTTATATATATGTGGTGTTTAATTTAGTGGAGTTTTGAAAAGGGATTGAATGTTTCTTGGATTTATGCTTTGAAATTGATAAGCTTGGATGTGAATTGAGATGATAAATTCATTTTGTGAATTAATTTCATGTGGTGTTATAAATGTTTGATGAAACTTGGATGAATATGTTTAGCTTGGATGTGAATTGGGATGATAAATTCATCATTTGTGAATTAAGATGTTTTGAGTTATTAAGTGTATAATTATGCATATGGTGATGATTTGGTGAAATTTGGATGAGTTTGGTTGAATTGTGAATGAAATGCGATTAATTTTATAAAACTTACTTGAAATTTTGTTAAATTGGTATATGAATAAGATGTTTTATAAGTAAGATTTGCTCACATTCTTAGGTTAAGTTAAGTATGAAACTTGAATTAGGGTTTATGTTGCCTGAATAAAAACCAATAATTATAAGTAAATTTGCTCACCACATAAACTGCTATATTGTACAACTTATGTTGAATATGTTAAATTAATTATTTATAATTAGGAGCTTGAAGAATGAATGACAATCGGGATGTATAAGAGGTTTAGTTCGGTTGATGGATTAAATATTGAATTTCGAGATGGACTTGAAAGTTTTATTAATTCTGTGCTCTTTTTATTCGGATGGAGAGAAAATCAAGTGTCCTGTAAGAAGTAAAATATACCTTATCGGAGAAAGATCTTTGATATCACTATCAAAATTTTGATTTGTTCCAATTTATCACATGGATATTTCAGGAGACAACCAAAGGGATGTTGTGGATTGATGTTGCCGAACCAAAACGTACACGATGGGTGGATTCGGTCCAGTTCAACTTTGAGATCGAGAGCATTCGATGCAAAATTTTGAAGTTGAATTTCGATAAACCCTGGTGGGTTGCTCGAATCACCGATTGTCTTTGTGGCTCGACTTGGTTGAGGGAAAAATCAGAAGGGTTTTGATCAAATCGAAATGATGAAAATCGCATCGGATGGAGATTGCGTCGATGACTTCTAAACAGAGATTGTTGCGTGGCATGGGTTGCCAAAATTGATTGTTGTCCATTTAATGCATGATTTATTGCGCAAAGATTATTAGTGCAAATTTTTAATCATCCTCGTTTAAGAATACAGTGGTGGAAGTCGACGGAGCCAGTAATAAAAAGATGTATTATTTTCTACTCGACTACAAGATTTATGCATCCAATGCTGAAAATATTTGGCGCATCGTCGGTCGATGATGGGGTCATCGTCATCGTGAATATTCATAGAAACATTTGAAACAAGTTTCCTTATTGCATCGAAATTATACGGGATGGGTTAGAAGGTTTTGTCTTCGTCAATCGGAAAGCAATATTCATCATGACCCGTTATACTACCCTATAATCTTCCTGGCGTGTGAAGGAGCAATACATGTTTCTTGATCTTAGTGCTCGCGTAATCCGAATGAGAAGATTGATGTGTTCACCATTGATAGCGAGTTAATAGATTTGTGGGATGACGGTGTTCTTACTTATGATGTATTTTGAGGATTTTCAAATGCGCTGCATTACTTTGGACAATTAGTGACTTCACATACTCTGTTTTGGATGGATCATGGAAGATTAGCTCCGCCTTGCGGAGTATCGATGCTTTTACTTTAGCTAAAAGTGGTAGGTCATGGTTTGATAACCATCGTAAATTTCTAGCCTAATCACCAATTTAAGGGATCAAAGGGTTTGAGAACAGTGATTCTAACGATCCCGAAGCCGATCGGAGATGAGCCATACATATGGGTATGAGCTATCCAGAGGATTGCGTTGATGAAATAAATAGCGAATATCCAACATTTGGGCGGATGGAAGAAAAGTATTTTGGGATCTACCTTTGGGTTCTCTTGATTGGCATAATTTGGATGCCGCATAGAAAAGAATGTGTTCGATAATGTCTTCAACACTGAATGTCGAGAAGACAAAAATCGAGCAAATTGATAAATGCATTTTACTCGTTTATTGATGATATATCAAGATGAAATAGATCTATTAAATGCGTTTATATAGTCGATCTTTATGCTTTTAGCTATTTTGAAGATTTGCCTTGGGGTTTCTCTTTGGTGTTTTGTAGGCTTTTCGGTGATAATCGATGCATAGGCAAAGATGTAACCAAAGATGATGAAATGGATATGAAATATGGATGTGAAAATTTTACAATGTTAAAAGCATCGATAGGGTCCATAGGCGACGGATCGCAATTGAGTTGACAGGAGGACAAGTGAGTCCGGGTGGACACCCGCGCGAGCGGCCGCAATTCGAATGTTTCGGGGCGCTTTGTTCCTCTACTATATATCCTCAAGCTTGCTCCCCCCTCTAAGCACAATTTGTTCGTTTTCTCTAGTTTTCATATTTTTGCACTTTAGTTTCGATTTAATTCGTTCTAGCTTTAGTTTATTTCTAGTTTAGTTTATCGTTTGTTCGATCGGAATTGTCCGATCGTTTTCCATTGTTTTCCGTTTTCTCTTGGGATTGGATTCAAGACCAACCATTGTTCATCCAACGCTATTATCCGGTTTTATGCATTTAATTTTCGTTTATGATTTATTCGTATTTTATTCCGTTTATTATGTCTAGGTAATTTTCCGTTCTAATCCTAGGGTTTGCATGATTCGATCCGATATGTTGTGATTCTGTTATCGCTATTTACTTCGCATGATTCATGATTCTTGGTGCTTATTTATATGTATTAATTTCGATCCCCCCCCCCCCCCCCCCCCCCCCCCCCCCCCCCCCCCCCCCCCCCCCCCCCCCCCCCCCCCCCCCCCCCCCCCCCCTTTTTTTTTTTTTTTTTTTTTTTTTTTTTTTTTTTTTTTTTTTTTTTTTTTTTTTTTTTTTTTTTTTTTTTTTTTTTTTTTTTTTTTTTTTTTTTTTTTTTTTTTTTTTTTTTTTTTTTTTTTTTTTTTTTTTTTTTTTTTTTTTTTGACGATTTGGATTTATTAATTCAAGTTATATATTATTATTATTTATTTATTTTGCAAGAGTCAATTTCTTTTCTCGTGTAGTATATGTTTACAGATCTGGGACCCATGAAATATTTTAGATCCCGAGATCGAAAGCCTCAAAGGAGAATAGACGGAAGAAGGTCGCAAGTTATGACAAGATTTCCAAACTACGGAGGCCCCGAGCAAAGGAGACCCGCCAAGTATACCGAGATGAACGCCAAATGACGAACATGGGACCCTTGTCCCTGCTCAAGAGGCCAGCCATTAAATCACATGTATCCACCTCCATGAAACAGTTCAAGGATGGAATCAAGTACAACCAGAACAGAGATCATCATAATCATCGTTATGCCACCTTATTACTTCGGCCAACATCAGGAGGTTTCGCGTTCGAATGAAATGATTGAGAAGCGAAAGCAAAGTATGGAAAAGCGATACAACAATAAGCGTCTGATGAATTCATTTATAATGATCTTGTGAGAAAATTACAGTTGGAGTCTCTGTAGCTATGGTGAACACGTGAAAGTAATGGATAATCAGTTAATGGTGTTGGCGCACGGATCGAGGCCATCCCGAGCGAGGCGAAGTAGTCAGGCAAAGGAACTTGCGGCCGAGCTCGCGGCAATGCTTCGACATGACTGTCGGCGTGGTCTGCCGAACTTCGTGTCGGTGTCCCGCTAATGACCGCGATGACGAAGGCCGCGTCGGTGACACGCTGCGTGCGACCGGTGATCGCGGGTCGACCATGAAGAACCTCCGATAGCCGTTATTACACACATTACTCCGATGAGCGCTATTTGATCACGACTCTGCTGCTACACACGCGTCATACTTGAGAGGAATCGACGCCGCCGATAAACGCGAAGAAGAAGTGGACTCGGCATGGAACTCGAGTGAATCGTCCAAGTTTGGGGGACGCTTCCGCGCTTCGGTGGTGGTCGGCGGTGAATCACGAAATCTGAGGAATTAGCGATTTTGGAAGGAATTGTCTTGCTACGAGCCGGATTGAACAAGGTATGTGATGGTGGCTAAAAACGTTAAATTAACACTTGTTGGGGAGGTAACCCAACGTTTTCTTTATTTGTTTTGTGTGTTGTTTTGTTTTGTTTTGTTTTTCGTTTGTGTTGCTTTTGTTTGTTTTGTTTTGTGTTTTGTTTTGTTTTTCGTTTGTGTTGCTTTTGTGTCGTGTTTTGTCTTTCTTTTCGTGTTGTGTGCATCGATCAACGAGTTAAGTGAAGTGTTTTAATCCATGTGACCAATGACGATAGAAATTTTTGTGAAATTTAATGATAGTGCACATGATATGTTAGAAAATAGCGCATAAGCGACTTGAGATTGCTTAAACTTGTTGTTTTCACCATTTGCTTAACAAGTGAGACTTGAGCTTCTTTGTATAAACATCTTGATCAGTTTCTTTTAATTGTGTGATATCATGCATGTGATTATCTTCTAGAACATGTCGTTTTTACGTATCGAGGCCCAATGATCGTTTCAATTTGGAAAGGATTGCACGGAGTATACCGATGCTTTTACTTTAGCTAAAAGTGGTAGCGGTCATGGTTTGATAACCATCGAAATTTCTAGCGCCTAATCACCAATTTCGAAGGGATCAAAGAGGTTTCGAGAAAGAACACGGTGATTATTAACGATCCACCGAAGCACGATCGGAGATGAGCTTACATCACTATGTATGGGTACGAGACTAGTCTCCGTAATGGATTAGCAAAGTGATGAAATAAATAGCGAGAATATCCAAACAGTTTGGGCGGATGGAAGAAAAGAAGTATTTTCCGGGATCTACCTTCATGGAGTTCTCTTTGATTCGGCATAATTTGGATGCCATGCACATAGAAAAGAATGTGTTCGATAATGTCTTCAACACGGTCATGAATGTCCGAAGACAAAAGATACGAGCAAATTGATAAATGCGCATTTTACTCGTTTATTGATGATATATCAAGATGAAATAGATCTATTAAATGCGTTTATATAGTCGATCTTTATGCTTTTAGCTATTTTTGGAAGATACTGCTCTTGGGGTTTCTCTTTGGTGTTTTGTAGGCTTTTCAGGTGATAATCGATGCATAAGGCAAAGATGTAACCAAAGATGATGAAATGGATATGAAAAATATGGATGTGAAAATTTTACAATGTTAAAGAGCATCTCGATAGGAGTCCATAGGCGCAAACGGATCGCACTGAGTTCGAACGAGAGAAACGAGTAAAACAGTGAAGTCGGCGCAGAGCTAGCGACCGACCTCGCGGCCGCGAGGACGCCGCAGAAATCGTCGAGAATGTTTCGGGGCGCGATTTAGGTTTTCTCTACCTATATATCCTCAAGCTTGCTCCCACGCCCCAACCTCTCTAAGCACGAATTTGTTCGGTTTTCTCTAGTTTTCATATTTTGCACTTTAGTTTCGATTTAATTCCGTTCTAGCTTTAGTTTATCGTTGTTCTAGTTTAGTTTATCGCTTTGTTATCGATCGGAACGTTTTGTCCGATCGTTTTCCATTGTTTTCCGTTTTTCTCTTGGGATTGGATTCAAGACCAACCATTGTTCATCCAACGCTATTATCCGGGTTTTATGCATTTAATTTTCGTTTTTATGATTTATTCGTATTTTATTCCGTTTATTATGTCTAGGTAATTTTCCGTTCTAATCCTAGGGTTTGCATGATTCGATCCGATATGTTGTGATTCCTGTTATCGCTATTTACCTTCCAGGCATTGATTCATGATTCTTGGTGCTTATTTATATGTATTAATTTCTGATCAATCTTGATGCATATCTAGTTGCCAGTTAATGACGTAACTGTATTAATTGTCAATCGATCTTGAATGCATGATACGAATAAACCTTGAGTCGTAGCTGAGATAGGATATTCGTAGGAAGCATATTCTTAGTGATCCTTTTGGAGTTACTTGTTTTCACCTAGAATGGTAGGGAAAACTCGTAATCTACTGCCGCAATTGTCGTAACTGAAGTTGTTGGTTATATATGTGATCTTCCATCTTGTCTGGATTAAAATTGGCTAATAGGAAATAGGATAAACATACATTGTGGGTAGGATTTATGCATCCCTAGGGTTAGTCTTTTTATCTGTTTTATCATCCGTGATTTTATTGCTTTATTTTATATTTCTGCATGGTTACCTTTGCTTTGGATTAAATTCTGAAGCCCTTAAACCTCTCACCCAATTTCTGTGCTTGAATAATGATGAATTATCGTTGAGCTAGCTTCTATGTTTTCGTGATACAATCCCTGTGGATACGATACTCGACTTACCTATATACTTGCACGTTTTCGTGTTAGAAAAGTGAGCGATCACAAATCTAGAGAAGAACTTAATTTATACTGCTACAGACCAGAGTTGACGATGAATGAATCAACAGGAAAATATCCAAAGGCTTCTTATACACTTGACAATCGTGAGAAAAAGTCTTATGTGAGTGGGTAAGAGGTTTAAGATTTTCAGATGGGTGCGTTTGAACATGGGTAGATGTGTAGACATGACAAACCAAGATGTTTGGGATGAAGAGTCATGTTGTCACATTTTCATGCAGAGAATTCTACCGATTGCATTTCATGAATCGTTTTTTTACTAATAATAGGTCAAAGATCATACTAACAACATTGTGAATCCGTTCATATTGTCTCTTGCCAAAGGGCCTTCACTCTAATTAAGGCGCACCCAGGGTATTATATAAATGGGTACAAATTTCACACATTAGAACATGGGTCACAAAGATCAACTATGAATAGTGGAGTGTGCATTAAATGTGAAACTTATGGTGCAGACACTCAAGAACTCGATTTTATGGACGATTATTGGAGGTTTGTGAGTTGGAATATCCTGGCTACCAACGAAGACCACTACATTGTTTAGACGCGAGTGGTTTGATCCTTCACGATTGGGGTTATCAATTCATTCCGAGTACAAGTTGGTTTCGTAAATCATACGCCAAGATATAACAAGTTCGAACCGTTTATCCTCGCCAATCAAGCCATTCAGTATACTATTGTGCATATCGAGTTTAAAACAATCTATGAAAGAGTGGTGGGAAATATCCAAAATTAAAACTCGATCTAATGTGGAAGTCTCAGATGAGAGTTCTGCATCGATAGTACATCCCCCTTTTCAAGAGGATGCATTAGGTTCGATTACTAATGTCGTTGTGGATGATGACATGACACTAGTTCATCCTGACGGTACACTCATAGACATTGAAGAGACATCTGATGATGCGGATGATGAAGTTGAATTGTCAGAGTCAGAAGACAATCATACATTGGATGATGATGATGATGATGATGATGATGACGATGACGACGACGATGAATAGGGTTTGAATTTATTATATAGTATGCACAAGAAGCGTTTTATTTTCTAGTATGCACACAAAACGTTATGATATGTATTATTTGTGAAATTTTAATACAACATTTTTTACCTTTGTTTGCGAGATGTCTCACGATGGACGAGGTGCCTCGTCATCACGTCGGAGGCATCCGGGATCATATACGCCGCCGTCTTCATCCGCCGGCTCGAAGAAGGCATGGAGCACTGTCTCACGACCCGCCCCTCGGCGGTAGTGCGGTGCCGTCGAGAGAGGGGATGAAGAAGATAGCCATTGTGAATGGGTATGTTATCTATTGTATGTCTCAGTTAAAATAAATTATAACATTCTGATGTCTTTATTTCTTGTAAATTGTAGCATTTTATGTCCGAGCAATGATATAGTTCGCGTGATTACGGAGTCATTCCGTAAATTCATGAATCACAACGGCTTCAATTGGAAATTGGTGCCTCAAGAGTTCAAGCATATTTATTTCGATGAATTCAAGGTTAGTGTTGTTTATACGAAATCATTTATGTTTTGACCTTTGACACCAGTCATATTGTAATCATATATTTTTTGCAGAAATATTTTTATTGGGATGATACGATGGGCGAGGCCATGGTCTACTCCTCTTGGCGCAAAGTCACCGAACGCTATAAAGATCGTGTTCACAAGATCAAGCGGTGAAGGACTCGCCTAACCCACCTCCATTTATCCCCGAGCGAGATTGGGATAATTGGAAGACATATTGGGCTCGGACAGATGTCCAAGAGAGGCGGCAGGCCCGCAACAACATAATGTCCGAGCCGGACGACGAGGTCTTGGGATAGTCAAGCATCGGGTGGCTCACGCCCGCACTCGAGTATGCGAGAGAGATTGTAAGATTGAGTTTTAGATATAATAAATTTATTTAAGAATCGTGAGACTTGTTAATTATTTAATTTGTTTTACTTATTTATAGGAAAGAGAGCGTGGAGTAGACATATCAGAGGTCCAATGAGATGTATTCCAAAGGTATCATGCCACCGACGATGGGAGCTATACAGACGGGAAAGCTAGGAGTATCGCGGTAAGTATATTCGTTAGCGCAATAACGAGCATTTAATTAAATAATAATTGTACGAAATTATATTACAGAGGCATGTTGAGGAACATGTCACTTAGTTGAGCCAATCTGGAGGGAGTGATGAGGCGACACGTAAATTGATAGGACTCAAATTCTCAAAAATGTCATTGGAAACAAGAATGTCATTGGGAACTCCTCAAAGAAAAAGAACAAGATGTTTGGAGTCGGTTCTCTATCACGGACATACATGCAGGCGAAGTGTCGTCTCGTTCGGTGGAGAGTGCCTCACTGCTGATTCCATAGCTTATCATCAACGACTATTGGAGATGGAGGCGGATGGCGGTCGAGCACGAGTAATCGAGGTCGATTGCAAGTCGAGCGCGAGCAATCTGAGGCAGATTACAGGCGAGCCGAGAGCACGAGATGACGTGCAAGCACACATTCGAGCTTAGTTGCGCTCGGCGGGAGGCATTGGAGCGCTTCATGGCCGACTTCCGCTTCCCACTCGTGATATCGCTCCAGCTTCCCCACCCTCATCATATTTGGGTTGTATTATGAAGAAACAAAAACATTTTATTTGTAAACTTATCGTATGATTTAGAATTATTTGGTTTGTTTGATATTATGACGTGAAATTGTTTTGTTTTAATTGTGTCGTCTGATTTAGAATGATAATGTTTATCATTTAGAATTGATTTGTTTGGATTGTGTTTGTTTGAAAACAGGTTTGTTGTTTGTTGTAAACGGCCATCCAAAATACAAATAGAAACTGTCCAGTCTGTGCACATTTAGCGACGGATCGGCGACGAACTAGCGACGGATTGGCGACGGATTTAAAGCGTGAAATAACAGAACAAACTGTAACTAACGACGGATTAGAGACGGATCGGCGACGGATTGACGACGGATTTGTTACGTGAAATAAAAAAAATCATAATTTTAACGACGGACTGTGTCCGACGCTTGATAACGACGGATCAACGATGGATTGTCGTCGAATTAACGACGGATTTGCGATGATATTTTTTAGCTACGATGTGATTCCGTCGTTATTAACGACGGATTAGAGTCGTATTAACGACGGAATATATATCAGACGACCATTCGGGAGGTTTTCAATTAGCGACTGAAATTTCCGTCGTTAATCCGTCGCTAATAATTAGCGACGGACTAAAGTCCTTCATTAGAAGTTTGCCAACCAGCTTCCCAACGACGCCTTGATTCCGTCGCTGATCCGTCGCTAATCCATTTTAACGACGGATCCGACATGATTAGCGACGTAATTTTTCGTCGCTATTCGCCTGTTTTTTGTAATGTAAAAAAGATAAAGAAATGAACTGATAACTTTTAAATATTAATTAAAACACATTTAACAAATATTTGAAAAAAAATCTTATTATACTAACTTTCAAAAGCATGTCATGAAATTTGAAAATCATATAATAAGAAAAATTTCAGTCAATTGGGACAACCTACTCGATTTTCAGGTTAACCCACTAAGATTGTCGAGATGTTCTATTCAAATCATTCGAGTTAACATTTTTTTGGGTTATAATTTTTCAATTCTAACCCTATCAGATCATCGGTCAAGTTAACCTATAGATTTCGAGTTAGATTGACATCCCTAGTCATGGTATTCATATGCCATATTTTGTTGATATTAACCATTTGTCAACTTTGTAGAAGACCTGGTCATGTTGCTTGTAAGTGTTGCAAGCGTTTTGATATAAATTTTACTAGTCTAAATATAAATATATGTCCATTGGTTAATATTGTTTCTCCTTCATCTTATACACGGTTTTAAGGATCTATGCAATTTGCTCTTTCTTAGGCTTCTTCTTCTACTAATTTCACATTCTATCAACCACATGGAGCTTCTACTTCGACCTCAATTCGGGCTACATTCTCTTACAATATGTAATCGTATGCAAAAGTTATAGTCCAAAAATCCATAATTTGACAGCACCCCTAGTCTTCTCCATCTCATCAAACCAGTCTACATGAAAATGGTTGCTTCGATATCTCAAATACACCCTTTCTCTTAGTCTCACTTTTCAATCTTTCAACCATTGAAGGATCGACTAGTTCATGAGGTAATTGAGGCGATTGCCTCAAATCTTAACAAAATTGAGAAATATATATTCAACCTCTTTATAAACAACATATATGAAATTATCCTATAAATATTTTGCAGTTACATGTTAAATGGTACACATTTTAACCTTAAGATTAGTATCATATTTTAGTTTTTTTTGCCCCATATTACTGTCTCTATTCTTTTTCCAAACTTATAATTTACCTTTTCACATTATTATTATTTCTAGTTATGTTTAACGTTATTAAGTAATGATATATATATATATATATATATATATATATATATATATAATTTTATACCATCAAGTAATTATTTGTCATCTATATAAGTATAGCAAACGCAACTAAGCCTCATAAATTCATTAAATTTGTATGTAAAATCATATTGAGAATCATGTTCATTGTAGTATTTCATCAATCTTAAACTTTTTGTTATTATTATTATTATTATTATTATTATTATTATTATTATTATTATTATTATTATTATTATTATTGTTTCGTGCAAACCATATCATTAGTTTAGATTACTATAGAGTACTATTAACTATAACTTTTGTCATAATTAAAATTGTGCACGTTTAAGAAAATTCTATATATATAAAACAATATTTTGTAATATTTAGAAAAATAAAGAATGAAAAGAAAACAATGTAGAACCTATAAACCAAAATAAAAGTGTACATGACGTGGATGCATAAGAGAATTGTTTAGAATAAAAAATCTAGAACGCATGATTGAATGATCAATTGATAATACATTAATATAAATAGGTTTAATGTCAAGTTAGAATGCTGAAGTAGAACAAAATAAAAGAAAACACCTAAACCTGTAACTTTAAACATTAAAAATTACATGACATATATAATTCGAAAGTCAAAATAAATAAAATTCCATGTAAGATAATACTCCATATTTTATCTTGACTCCAAATTCTACTAATGCAGTCATTCAGTTTATCCTATGCTAGCTACGACTTTTCACATCTAGTCTGGTATGACAACTAGTGCAACAGTTGCAAATACATTTATATAGCTAGGACTTTGCACATCTAGTCTAGTGTGATAACCTATGTACATCAACTAAAGCTACAAATATATTTATGCGTTCTCACAAAAAGGTTACATAGAATATGAGTGAGCATTCAAGTGGTTCCGATCCAAATTCGAATTGAACCTCAGAATATTGAAATTCATTTTTCATTCAAATCAAACCGAACTCAATTACTATTCCAATCCAATCGTATTGAAATTGACGATTCGATTTGGGTTAAATCGGATATTTTATAAGACTAAAACGAATCGTCTAATGTTTTGATATGTACCGAATTTACAACAAAAACAATAATAATAATAATAATAATAATAATAATAATAATAATAATAATAATAATAATAATAATTAATTGACATTTTGGTCGGGTTCAGTTTCAAATTATTTTTTCGGTTTAAATCGAACCGAATCAAAAATAAATTTTAGTTTCCATTTTAGGATTCAAATCGAACCAATAATTTTAGTTTGGTTTGATTCAATTTTTTGGTTTAGGTTTGGATTTGCTCAACCTTAATATAAATATTGATAATTTTAGTCAATTGTATATTTGATATGTTTTCCATAACTAATCTGCTTGCAGACATCTATACTACTATAAAAGTCAAAGAGTGTACCATTGTCGCCTAAAGCTAAGCTTCCTCAAGAAGATAACCAATTTTAATCTATTTTTATAACTATAATGTACCTAAAAGCCGAGTTTGGTGGAAGTTTGTTGGATTATTACCATTCCATATACATGAGACAAACCATAGGAGATGAAGGCACGGTGGCGCTGCCGTTGTCACGGTGACCGTCGGCAACGTTGACTGCTATTGTTCAGAGATGGAGGAGAAGGGCGGCAGTAGTAGTGGCTTTTCGCCGTTGGCTGTCAGTTGAGAGGGAAAAAGAGAGGGATAATGAGATGGTGACAGAGAGATATATATATATAGAGGTGGTGGCCACAGTGGTGGCTACTATTGGTGTTCACGGGTCGGGCCGGTTTCGGTTCTCGTTCGGAACCGCCAGTTCGACGGTTCGGAAATCCGGAATCGGTCTGTGAATGGGTTTAAGCGGTTTCGGTTCGAAACCGTGAACCGACTGTTCGGTTCGGTTGAATCGCGGTTCACGGTTCAAAACCGTGAACCGCCTTTTTTTTATTCTTCGATTTTTTGTATTCTTTAATTATATTTGTATATATATACATAGAGATGACGAAAAAAATAATATTAGGACACAATAATTAGTAAATGAGAAAAATATTTTATTACACTTTCTTTTGTCACATTATAAGTTGTAATTTTTGCTTTATAATTTACAACTTGTAGCAAAAATTACAACTTATAATAAACTAAAACTTATAAAAAATTACAACTTATGCAAATAATATCATACTTTAATTTAATTGAAGAAAAAAAAAGAAAAAAAAGAAAGAGTTTGAACTTAATTATAATATTGAAAAATATTATAATTAAGTTGCCTACGATCCCGATTGTGGGAGGCGTCAAAACCGTGATTCACACGGTTCGGTTCTATTTTTTTTTAGATATTATTCCATGTGTTTTATGTAATAATAATTGTATTTTGATGATATTAAACATATTACATTGCAAAAAAACCAAAAAAAAAATAAAAAAAATTGCATGAACCGGCGGTTCGGAATCGCCGGTTCAACGGTTCGTGATTTACGGACCCGGAATCGTAACCGTGTAGGAAGCGGGCTGGTTCAGAACTGGAACCATTGACCACGGTTCTGGGCCCGGAACCGTTGACCCGTTTTCGGTTCCGGTTCCGACCCACCGGTTCTGGGTCGGATGAACACCTGGCTATCGACGAAGGCAACCTCGTCGAATCCGGAGAGGGGACAGCAACAGTAGCCCACTACTGCTCCCAGCGAGGAGAGAAAGGAGCCGAGGGGGGGCACGCAAAGGGCGATGGTCCTTTCGTTCGAAGAAGAAGATGAGAAGGAAGGGTGAGTGGCTACCGTACAAGGTCGACAGAATCCATCTACTGCAACGGTGTGAGAGAAAGAGATAAACCCTTTCTTTTTAAGATGGGAGAAGTACTTCGATTTTGTTGAGAAATGAAAAGGGGGAAGGGGATCTGGAGAGAGATTAGCAAGCGAGAGAGAGTACGACCGTTATCGCTGTTGTCACCGGCAACGGCAGCATGAAGAAAAAGAAGATGGGGAAGAAAGGCACGGGTGGTTAGGTAGAGAGAGAGAACCCATATTTTTTGGGAGGGAGGGGCTTTAGAGAGAGAGAGAGAGAGAGAGAGAGAGAGAGTTTATAAGAAATTATTATTTCATCATTTTTTTTGTTTGTGTTGGGTCCAATTTTATTTTATCTTCATTTTTTTTTGTTAACCCAACTTATTGTGCATAATATTGTCAATTCTTTAAGTTATTCCTTATTATAACTAAGAAGGCAACATAATTTTTTGTTCGAGGAAATGCCTAGGGTTATTAAAGTTGCGTATGGAAGAATATGAAGATGACAACGCCATGGCAAGGGAGCGCTGCGGCAAAGTTAGACAACGAATTTTTTGTCCTATAACTATTGGATTTGTATACTGAAAGCAGAATGATTGAGCTTTCATAAACGCATTTTACACGTTTATTGTTGATAGTTAAAGATGAGTTTAGATCATTTAATGTGCGTTTACGTATCGATTCTTAATGTTTTATCTATTTCTAGAAGATACTGCTCTTGGGTGTTCTTTTGGTGTTGTGTAGGTCTATATGTTGAAAATCGAAGCAAGGAACGAAGCACAAGCCAAAATGCACAACTGCCCAACTTCTAGCGACCATCCTAGCGGTCGCTAGGCTGGCCGCCAGCAAGCCGAGCGCCAAGACAGACGCGACCGCGACTGCACGCGAGCAAGCTCCAACGAGAAGTCATCAGACGATTTTCACGGCCATGGCTAGCGACCGCTAGCCAGGCCGCGAGCCAACCATGCGAGCGCAAGAGGCGACCGCGAGCGAAAAGAGCGCGCGCGAGACGCACCTAGCGGTCGACCTAGCGACCGCGAGGAGCGGTCGCGAGACGCAGCGGCAGAAGGAAAAATTAGGGTTTGGGGTGTGCCTATATATATGGCAACACCCCCCTCGCGCCCCCAACTTCGCACACACGTTCCCAGACCTCTTTTTCTGAGTTTTTCATCAGTTTTTACAATTTTTAGCTTTGGTTTCCATCTAATTTCATTCTAGAGTTTAGTTGAGCATTGTTCTTCGTTAATTTTACGTATTGTCTACGATCCATAACGTTTTCGTCCGGACAATCTTTGCAAATTTCCGTTTTTCGCTGAGGTTGGGATTCAAGCCCAACGATTGTTCATCAGACGCTTCAATACGGGTTTCATTTATATAATTTCTATTTTTATGGTTAAATCGTATTTTATTCCGTTTATTATGTATGGCTAGATTTCTGTTCTAATCCTAGGGTTTGCATGATCCGATCCTATATGTTGTGATTCATGTTATCGCTATTTACCTTCGTGCATCGATTCATGATTCTTGGTGCTTATTTATATGTGTTAATTTCGATCAATCTTGATGCATATCTAGTTGCCGCTAATTACGTGAATCGTATTAATTGTCAATCGATCTTGAATGCATGATACGAATAAGCCTCGAGTCGTAATGAGATAGGATATTCGAGGAAGCATATTCTTTGTGATCTGTTTGGAGTTGCTTGTTTTCACCTAGAGACGTAATAAAGAATAGGAAAACTAGTAATCTACACCGCAATTGTCGTAATGTGTTGTCGGTTATATATGTGATCTTCCATCTTGTCTGGGATTAAAATTGGCTAATAGGAACAGGATAAACATACGTTGTGGATAGGATTAATGCATCCCTGGGGTTAGTCTCCTTATCTGTTTTTACCATCCGAGTGTTTGTTTGCTTTATTTTATTTTCTGCATGGTTACATCTGCTTTGGATTAAACTCCGAAGCCCTAAAATCTTACCAAACCAAATCTGTTGCTTGGATAATGATGAATTATTGTTGAGTTAGCTTCTGTGTTTTCGCATTACAATCCCTGTGGATACGATACTCTGCTTACCTTATACTTGCGCCTTTTCGTGTTAGAAAAGTGAGCGATCAAATTTTGGCGCCGTTGCCGGGGACCTCTAGTGTGTGAGACTAGCGTGATAACCGGATAAAAATTTTGGCGCCATTGTCGGGGATTGTTAAGATCATATAGGAATAACTTGACAATTTGGAATTATTAATTCAAGTTGTAATTTTTTTATTTTTATTTCTTGCCAATCTGATTTCCTTCTTTTTCTCCAGGTAGTTTATGTTCACAAGGTCCCGGGGACCTCCTGAACTACACTTTGATCCGGAAATCGAAAATTCACAAAGGAGAAGGAGACGGGCAAGAAGAAAGAAAGCAATGGCGACAAATCGTAACAATCGTAACAACGGGGCGTTCTCCAAGTAATGTCACTGTTAGCGATTTATAGAAATGCAGCGCCAATTGGCGACAATGGGACTCGTTGTCCCTGCTCCGGAGGCAAGACCGCTGAACTATATGTACAGACCTCCTACTGAGCAATTTCAAGGAGGCGGATGGGGCCCAGAAGTAAACGCTAATAACTTTGAGCTGAAGCCGGCCCTAATCAGCATGGTTCAAGGGGAACAGTTCGGAGGAGGAGTCACAGAGGATCCGAATGCCCATCTCGAGACATATCTCGACATTTGTGACACCATCAAACAGAATGGGGTGCCACAAGACACAATCCGGATGCGCATGTTCGGATTTTCTTTGCGCAATCAAGCAAAAGACTGGTTCAAGACCTTAGATCGCACTGGTATCAACAGTTGGGCGACTCTGTGTGAAAAATTTCTCTCAAAGTACTTTCCACCGGCTAAGGCACAGAAGATCATAGCCGAGATTTCCCACTTCTCCCAGTTAGGAGATGAATCTTTATTCGAGTCGTGGGAAAGATTCAGGGGCCTATTGAGAAGGTGCCCACAACATGGATTTTCGAGGGAGCAGCAGATTACACAGTTTTATAGCGGGCTGACACCTCACACAAGGAGTATTGTTGATGCATCAGCGGGGGGCTACCTATTGAACAGACGTGTAGACGAGGCCAGCCGCATCATAGAAGAGATGGCGGCCAACAGTTATCAGTGGCCGATGGAGAGGACACCGTGGTGAAGGTCACATGTTGAAAGTGATTCGAAGTACGATAATATTATGGAGCAGTTCACCCTGTTGAGAAGCCAATTTGAGAAAGAAAGGAAAGGAAAGGGCGTGGCTCAGATAAATGCTGCAGAGTCAGATATAAATGAGGCTGAGGACGTGAATTACATCAATCAGAGGAACAACCGTCCTGGGGGGAATCCGGCGTACAATCCAAACAACAGAAATCACCCAAATTTCTCGTACGCCAACCCTAATAATTTTCAACAGCCTCCGCCAGGTTTCTCAGTTCAGAATGGAGTAATTCAAGAGACGAAGAAGCCGAGCGTGGAAGATCTGATACAACAAATGGCGATACAGCAGAATTCATTTATAAGTAGCACCGGGCAGAAGATGAATCATTTGGAGTCCACAGTGACGGCAATGGGGAAGCATATGAAGATAATGGAAAATCAAATAAGTCAGATAGCCGCACAGCAGAATGGGCAGCACAAGTCGGGCCAATTTTCGAGTAATACGGAGGTAAACCCTAAAAATCACTGTAATGCCATTCAATTGAGGAGTGGACGAGCCTATCAAAATCACGAGAAGACGAACGGTGAAAACGGGCAAAAGAAAGAGGATCTCGCGACCGAGCTCGCGACCGCGAGCCCGGCCGCGAGGAATCCTACAGTGTGCATGAAGGAGGATGTCGCGAGCGGTTCAGCGGGCGCGACAAGTCAAGACGCGCCCACGAGAAGTCAGTCAGAGGGCCTCGCGAGCGACCTAGCGGTCGCTAGTAATACTGAAGCGGCCGCGAGAAACAAGGCAGAAGCTTCAGACGCAAACCTAGCGCCCGAGAAAGCGGCCGCGCGCACGCCCGCGAAGACGAAGGACGATGGCGTCCAGTTGCCTAGCGACCGCACACGCGGTCGCGAGGCTGATCGCGAAGGGCCACCAGTGAAGAAATATCCGACGTACGTGCCTCCAATTCCGTTTCCAAGCCGTTTAGCCAAGCCCAAATACGATGAGAAGTTGACCAGGTTCATGGAGATGTTCCAAAAGGTGCACATCAATATTCCTTTACTTGATGCACTCCGAGACATGCCGGGTTACGTGAAGTTTTTGAAAGATGCCGTTGCCAACAAAAAGAAGCTTGGGAAATTCGAGACGATAAATCTATCTCAAGAGTGCAGTGCTGTACTGCAAAAGAAGTTGCCGCTCAAGCAGAAGGATCCAGGCAGCTTCACCATAGCATGTGTCATCGGAGGACAGACATTCTCCAAAGTTCTGTGTGATTTGGGGGCAAGCATCAATTTGATGCCGTTGTCCATTTTTAACAGATTGGAGATTGGGGAGATCAAGCCGACCACCATAGCTCTTCAGATGGCAGACACATCGGTGACTTATCCGAAAGGGATAGTGGAGGACGTACTCGTGAAAGTTCGAGATTTCATCTTCCCAGCTGATTTCGTTGTTCTCGATATGCCAGAGGATGGGAATACACCTCTTATTCTCGGGCGACCGTTCCTAGCTACCGGCAGAGCACTGATCGACGTGCAAGATGGAGATCTCACCTTCAGAGTCAACGACGAGGAGATGAAAATCTCTATATATGATGCTATGAAGCAGCCTGACGAGACGACCATGGAAGACTGTCGGGTTATAGAGCAGCTGTCGCCCACTCAATTTCAGTCATCCGACCCGGTGGAGTTTTGCATACAGAACTCGATTTTCTCATCCTCGGACCTCGATGAGGCGTGTGATGAGATTTTAGAGTACCTTGAGTCCATCGATGAAGTCAAGGCCCTCCCCGAGGAGTCAGTGCCTTATTTAGACGTGAGGAAGCCGATTGGAGGAGAGGATGACGTGGCAACGAAGAAGGATGACACACCCAAGTTAGAGTTAAAGGAGCTGCCGGACCACCTTCAGTATGCCTTCTTAGGCGACGATGAGACGTGCCCGGTGATAATATCTTCGGCTTTGATGTATGATGAGGCACGTAAACCGATGGTTGTCGAACAAAGATAAGTCTGCGATTGGGTGGACTATTTCTGATATCAAGGGGGTCAGCCCCTCGATTTGCATGCACCGGATCCTGTTAGAGAATGAATACAAGCCGAAGGTGCAACCTCAACGCCGACTGAATCCGGCAATGCAAGAGGTCGCCGAAAAGAAGTGTTGAAGTTTTAGACGCAGCATGATCTATGCCATATCCGACAATGAGTGGGTTAGCCCAACTCAAGTGGTATCCAAGAAAGGGGTATCACGGTGATCGAGATTTAGACAAACGAGCTTGTGGCAACAAGACTCGTGACAGATGGCGAGTTTGCATCGACTATCGTGCTCGAACACAACCACGAGGAAGGACCATTTTCCCCGCCTTTATTGATCGATGTTGGATGACTAGCGGGTATGAGTTCTATTGTTTTCTCGATGGATATTCGAGGTACAATCGATTGCCATCGCCTCAAGATCAAAGCACAAGACGGCGTTTACATGCCCGTATGGAGTTTTCGCCTATAGGCGAATGCCGTTTGGATTGTGCAATGCTCCAGCCACATTCCAAAGGTGCATGATGTCCATCTTCCATGGGTTGATTGAAAATATTATGGAAGTTTTTATGGACGACTTTTCCGTGTTTGGCTCTTCGTTTGACCATTGTCTCCACAACCTATCACAAGTGCTGCAAAGATGTGAGGAGACGAATCTTGTTCTCAATTGGGAGAAGTGCCATTTCATGGTAAAGGAAGGTATCGTGCTTGGTCACAAAGTCTCGGCCAAAGGTTTGGAAGTGGACCGAGCAAAGATAGTAGCTATCGAGAAACTACCTCCGCCCACAAATGTCAAATCGGTGAGGAGTTTTCTCGATCATGCGGCTTCTATAGAAGGTTCATCAAGGATTTCTACGATCACGAAGCCACCGTATGGATCGCTCGAGAAAGATACAAAGTTTGTGTTCACAAGTGAGTGTTTGAGGCTCGAGAAATTGAAGTTAGCCCCGATCTCGACCCCGCTTTGGTATCACGGATTGAGTCAACCGCTCGAGTGATGTGTGATGCGAGTGATTGGGCAGTAGGAGCTGTGTTGGGGTAAACGAGACAAACTTTTCCGAGTCATTTATTATGCAAGTAAGACTCTCGACTCTGCTCAAATGAACTACACCACCACCGAGAAGGAATTACTTGTTGTGGTCTATGCTTTGATAAGTTTAGACCTTATTTGGCGGGCACCCACACCATTGTCCACACTGACCATGCCGCCATTCGTCATCTGTTCGCCAAGAAAGATTCAAAGCCCAGATTGGTGAGATGGATACTCCTTCTTCAAGAGTTCGACATGGAAATTAAAGATAGAAAGGGCTGCGAAAATGTGGTTGCCGACCACTTGTCGCGATTGGAGAAACCAACAAGGAGAGGATAAGAAGATTGGGATCAAGGAGAACTTCCCGCACGAGCACATCTTGAGCGCCATTGATCGCACACCATGGTATGCAGATTTTGTCAATTATTTGGTGATTGAGTTTTACCTCCATCGCAAAGGTCATTTGAAAAGAAATTTCTCCACGATGTCAAGTTCTATTATTGGGACGACCCCATCTCTACCGCCGATGTGCCGATGGTCCGACACGTCGTTGTGTTCCCAAGGAGAATGGGAGAACATAATCCACGAGTGCCATAGTTCGTTGAATGGAGGCCATTTTGCAACAAGCAAGACAATGCAAAGATTTGCCACAAGGATTCTATCGCCTTCGATCTTCAAGGATTGCCGCCTTTTATCAAGAGTTGTGATCGTTGTCAAAGAATGGGAACGTCACTAAGAAAGACGAGATGCCACGTAAAACCATCATGGAGGTGGAACTATTTGACGATGGGATCGACTTCATGGGTCCGTTCCCCATGTCTTGTGGCTACACGTACATTCTACTTGCTGTGGAGTATGTTTCCCGTTGGGTAGAGGCGATTCCCACTGTCACGAACGACTCCAAGGTAGTGATCAAGTTCCTCCACAAGAATATTCTGACTCGATTTGGAGTCCCGAGGGCGTTGATCAGCGATGGGGGGTCGCATTTTAATAATAAGTGGCTAGGCAATGTTCTAGCCAAATATGGTGTGAAGCATAGAGTCACCTCCCCCTATCATCCACAAGCAAATGGGCAAGCTGAGCTCGCCAACCGAGAGATCAAGCAGATTTTGGAGAAATCGGTTGTTCATCGCAAGGATTGGGCCAAGCAATTAGATGATGCTCTTTGGGCCTACCGGACTACTTACAAAGCTCCCATCGGGCTATCTCCATATCAAATGGTATTTGGTAAATCTTGCCATTTACCGGTTGAATTGGAGCACAAAGCATATTGGGCCACGAGGAGAATCAACATGGATTTCAAGGAGGCCGGTATGATGAGAAGTGACCAACTGTTGGAGCTTGATGAGTGGAGGAATGAAGCTTTTGAAAATTCCCGGATATACAAGGAAAGAGCTCAGAAATTCCACGATCTCCACATTCGTGCCAAAGGATTCTCACCGGGTAATGAAGTTTTGCTTTACAATGCTCGACTCCGTCTCTTCCCGGGAAAGCTCAAGTCAAGATGGTCGGGCCGATACATCGCTCACCGTGCACATGCCAATGGGAGTTATGAATTATTAGATGCGAGTGGAAATATTTTCAAGGTGAACGGCCAGTACCTCAAATCCTACTTCAAGTCACACTTCGACCGAGAAGTCAAGGTGACCAAGCTCAACGAACCATGATAAGAGGTACCGTCGAGCTAGCGACGATAATTCTAGCACTGGTTGGGAGGTAACCCAACAGTTTTACATGCTTTTTGTTTTTGTTGTTTTCGTTGTTGTTTTTGTCTGTTTTTCCTTGTTTGTGTCGTGTCTCGTTGTTTTTGTTAGGTCCCAAAGTTTTAATAGCTTTTATTTAAAAAAAAAAAGTATCTAGCGACCACCCTCGCGACCGCGAGGTGTGGTCGCGCAAAAGTGGGCAGAACGTTTTGTGGCTGAGCGACAGAGCTCGCGGCCAAGCTCGCGATCGCGAGCTCGACCGCGAGATCAGTCCTGACCCGCGCCCATTTTTTTTTACCCGAGTTTTAACCTGCCAAAACCCAATTCTTTTAAACCTACACGCACACACATTGTTTGGGAGAAAACAAGAGCCCCCTTCCTTCTCAAGCACCCAAGGCACTTTTTTCAGAGCTCCATCAAATCCACTCAAGGTATGCTACATTTGCTTCATTCTTCATGGGTTTACATTTCTTGAGCATGATTTGGAAGGATTTTATCCATTTATCCTATTGATGTGGGTTATCTAAATTTGAGAAACTAGGGCTTATTTTGTTAGATTTGTTTGGTGTTTGAGCATGGTTAGTCCAATGTTAGGTTTATTAATGTTTATACACGTATATTGTTAGTTAATTTGCCTACATTGTTGATTTGGGTTCGAAAATCTGAGAATTATGCATGAAATCGCCTCACTATCAGGTTTCGCCGACCGCCATGTCACGGGTCAGGCGAGGTCTGGCGCACGCGAGCTATGTCATGCACGACCGTTCTGCGCGGTCGCTAAATGTTGCCTCGCGACCACCCTCGCGACCGCGAGGTGTGGTCGCGAGAATTCGACCAGAACGCCCAATTATGAATTTTTTGGCTGTTGTGTGTGTTTTCCCCCACCCCTTTTTGTCTTGCTAGATTATATGAAAATATGGGGGAAATAATTTGACTAAGTTGAAGTTTGGGGGATCTATATTGAGTATTTTGGGTTGACGTTGTCTTGATAGTTTTATACATACATGCGCTGACTTTGAAATATTTTTAGGTACAATATGCCGCGTACTCACGGTCACAAGCGCAAGGGCAAAAGCATTGTCTCCACGTCCCACGACGAGCTACACGATGAGCCCCACGACGAGCTACACGATGAGCCTCACGACGAGCCACGCAATGCGCCACAAGATGAATTCGATCCAGCGAATTTTGGAGTAAGACTGCCGAATGACTCGTCTAGAAGCCGTTGGAATCGATTGGTGAGATTACGGCACAGGCATTCAAGGTTCATGTGCATCAACACTTGTCAAGAGATGGGTATAGGCAATGACGTGACGTGGTTGGCCGAGAGATCCGGGCTGTACTCAGTTATCACGGCCAACTATCTAACATACCGGATCCTGACGCTGGAATTCCTGTCGACTATCCATGTCCACAAGACAAACGGAATGCCGGATTACATCACGTTCCAGCTTGACAATGAGCCCCGTCAACTGTCCGTGGACGAACTAAACGGAATAATCAATGGAAATCCGGAGGGCAACTACATCGGGGACGTCGAGTACACGGTCCAAAGTGTATGGCCAAAGTTCATGGACTCCAGACTCGAGCACACTCCGTACTATGATGCCTCGAGATCAAGGCTAGCTCGACACGGAATCCAAGAAGTCCGTTACTTCCACCGCTCATCACGCTCACCATACATGGCCGCTCGAACGCCGCAGATCGTTCTATCACAAGACATGTGCATCCTGATTGGAGCCATGTTCAACCAGAAGATGCATGCCGGCATGTTCCTAGCTCAGCACTTCCACATGCAGTCCACGGTTTCGGGCAATTCAAAGATATGCATAGGGGGATTCATTACCCCCATTGCTGATTTTTTTGGGATAACGATTCGAGAGAGTCCTATATCTCACGACATCTTCCTGGACAAGCCGTGCTTATACGTCCAGACGTTCCTGAAGAGGCACCCCAGACGTTACCTGTGGCTGCTATATGATCAAAACGGCCAATCGGTTTTCCGCCTACCCAATCCAGAGCTCACCAGTATAAGCCGCTACTTTCACGCGGATGCCAATTGGAATTTGAGCTCCCCTGCGCACTATGAATGGACGCAGCGCGTGAACGCGCAAGGCGAGGTCGAGGGCGAGCAACCGCATGAGGAGCAAGCCGAGCCGGAAGTGGCTCCCGAGACAGGCGGCATATTGCACCCGCCACCCGTTCGAGGCGATCCCGGGATTTATGATCGATTAGATCAAATAGATGGTCGTCTAAACCACATTGACGGGAGCCTGACCTCGATGATGGAACAAAGCAAGCCCTCTTCACCCAACACCAGGCACATCTCGAGCAACAACGTAAGATGATGGAGATGATGCAGCGATGGGATCAGTGGCGCGGATTTTATCCGCCACCGGAGTAGCGCGGCATTCCAAGGTAAGTTTTCTCTCCCAACTACTCTTTTCTGCAAACCTTATTGCTTCCACATGTTCACAATAAGTTTGGGGGGAGTAGACGAGTTTGGTTGGTTGAGAATCCTGTATATGTTTCTGTGCTTTATTGTTAAGTTGTTATGCTTTGGGGTCTTTTGTCGTGTTTTTGTTTTGCTGTTCGTTTTTGTGTCTGTCGATCAACGAGTTAAGTGAAGTGTGTTAATCCATGTGGCCAATGACGATAGAAATTTTTGGTGAAATTTAATGATAGTGCACATGATATGTTAGAAAATGACGCATGAACGACTTGAGATTGCTTAGGCTTGTTGTTTTTCACCATTTGCTTATCCTGTGAGACTTGAGCTTCACTGTATACATATCTTGATACAGTTTCTTTTAAATTGTGTGATATCGTGCATGTGATTATCTTCTAGAACTTGCCGTTTTTCTGTGTCGAGACTGCAATATGTGTTTCGAATTTGGAAAGGATAAAAGGCCATCTTTGTTAACCACATATTCACCCAAACACTAACCCGATGATATATACCATTTGTCGCCTTCTTTGAGCCTTTATTAGACTTTTTCTTTCGATTAACCGGATGATAGGAGGTGAGGATGGATATGGGAATCAAAAGGGGTTGAAATTTTGATGTTGTTATGACGAGAAAAATTACTTTTAGAGAAATACATCTTTGGTGAAGAATAGTATCTTTGTTGTGAATGATAAACCCTATAAGCTCTAGAAAAGAAAAGAAAAAAAAATGATAAGTTCACTATGTGTGTTGAGCATAAAGGGTCTTTAATCAAAGTATAGGTACCTTCTGTGGCATAAAACGTCGATTTAGCACGTTGGGAAAGAAGAGGAAAATGGACAAAGTCCATATGTGTCGAAAAGTATAAATGGGGGTGCTTGGAATATTTTTGAGTCACTTAGCCATATATTACCCTACCTTAACCAATGTGCCTACATTATAACCTATGAAAAGACCTTTTTGATCCTAATTTGAACACATTTGACGTGGTGGAGATATTAGAGAAACGGCAAGCCTATGGTAAGATGTTGCATTGCATTGATCGTTGAGTGTATACACGTCCTTAATTTCTTTATGAGTTTGAGTGTATCCTCTATATTTTACACACATGCCGTTGTGAGGGTTGAATTAAATGAGTTTTTGCCCTCAATGGTTGTTTGTGTTGAGTTGACTAACGTCGTCATGTGCGCTAATGTTTTTGAGCGTTAATATATTTCTGAGGCTTAGAATGGTTATCATCTTTGCTACGCTCGTTGATCTTTTCGTTGTGTCTTTCTGCTTTGGTTTTGTTTGAGGACAAACAATGATTTAAGTTTGGGGGGTTTGATAAACGCGCATTTTACACGTTTATTGTTGATAGTTAAAGATGAGTTTAGATCATTTAATGTGCGTTTACGTATCGATTCTTAATGTTTTATCTATTTCTAGAAGATACTGCTCTTGGGTGTTCTTTTGGTGTTGTGTAGGTCTATATGTTGAAAATCAAAGCAAGGAACGAAGCACAAGCCAAAATGCACAACTGCCCAACTTCTAGCGACCATCCTAGCGGTCGCTAGGCTGGCCGCTAGGCAAGCCAGCGAGCGCCAAGACCAGACGCGACCGCACACTGCACGCGAGCAAGCCCAGCACGAGAAGTCATCAGACGATTTTCATGACCATGGCTAGCGATCGCTAGCCGTGCCATGAGCCAACCATGCGAGTGCAAGAGGCGATCATGAGCGAAGAGAGTGCGCGAGACGCACCTAGCGGTCGACCTAGCGATCATGAGGAGCGGTCGCGAGACGCAATGCGTAGGAAAAATTAGGTTTGGGGTGTGCCTATATATATGGCAACACCGCGCCCCCAACCGCACACACGCTCCTGCACCTCTTTTCTCGAGTTTTCATCGTTTTACAATTTTAGCTTTGGTTTCCATCTAATTTCATTCTAGAGTTTAGTTGAGCATTGTTCTTCGTTAATTTTACGTATTGTCTACGATCCGGAACGTTTTCGTCCGGACAATCTTTGCAAATTTCCGTTTTTCAGTGAGGTTGGGATTCAAGCCCAACGATTGTTCATCAGACGCTTCAATACGGGTTTCATTTATATAATTTCTATTTTTATGGTTAAATCATATTTTATTCCGCTTATTATGTCCGCTAGATTTGTTCTAATCTAGGGTTTGCATGATCCGATCCTATATGTTGTGATTCTCGTTATCGCTATTTACCTTCCGTGCATTGATTCATGATTCTTGGTGCTTATTTATATGTGTTAATTTCGATCAATCTTGATGCATATCTAGTTACCGATTAATTACGAATCGTATTAATTGTCAATCGATCTTGAATGCATGATACGAATAAGCCTTGAGTCGTAGCTGAGATAGGATATTCGTAGGAAGCATATTCTTTGTGATCTGTTTGGAGTTGCTTGTTTTCACCTAGAGACGAATAAAGAATAGGAAAACTAGTAATCTACAACCGCAATTGTCGTAACAGAAGTTGTCGGTTATATATGTGATCTTCCATCTTGTCTGGATTAAAATTGGCTAATAGGAAACAGGATAAACATACGTTGTGGATAGGATTAATGCATCCCTAGGGTTAGTCTCCCTTATCTGTTTTTACCATCCGAGTGTTTGTTTGCTTTATTTTATTTTCTGCATGGTTACATCTGCTTTGGATTAAACTCCGAAGCCCTAAAATCTTACCAAACCAAATCTGTTGCTTGGATAATGATGAATTATTGTTGAGTTAGCTTCTGTGTTTTCGCATTACAATCCCTGTGGATACGATACTCTGCTTACCTTATACTTGCGCGTTTTCGTGTTAGAAAAGTGAGCGATCAAGCTTGTATATAGTGTTTCCTGTTATCACTATTACAATCTCATATCTGAATTATTTACTTAATTGCATATGTTGTCCCATTATCTCATACAAAAGTTAGACCATATAATGTGTAGAAGATTACTAAAATCTGTATGATTGATTAAGCTAGTTGAGATATAAAAAGGATCACAGCTGAGACAACTTGAGGATGAGTTGTTGGTATACGCTGCAGTATAGATAAGAAGTGACTTGACTTGGTTGCTTGTCTATATTGGTACGTCTTGACGTATTGATGGATCACAGTGACATGAGTTCTTCTATCTGACTGTCGTGAAGAACCTAGATCTCGGTGACTTTATGTTGATCTAAACCTCGATACGGTTTTAGGTGAGTATGAGTTACTGACTATCACTTTGACTTGTTATGAGTGAGAGTTACATGTGATAACCTAAGATTCAATGCTTGTACGTCATGCTAGTTACCTGCATCGAGTCACCGTATCCGTGTAAAACGATGACGTCCCCTTAAGGAGCTCAAAATGTTTAATGTACTAAACCCTGCAGGTTGAGTTAGCTCAAGTACAATAATAAGATTGAGTGATACTACTTAAGGAATTAAAGAGATTAATGTAAGCAGTCGGAGTACTCTATAAATAATTATGGACGTGCTATATCTTAAATATGGGGATTCGTAAGTCTAAGTGTAAGTCCGACTCAACTTCGGTAATAAAGGGGTAAGTCAGCATTTACTCTTTAGTGAAATGAATAAATGTTTATAAATAAATTATGTTCTGGGCAGAACATAAGAGAATTAATTCATTTTAGGCCCATCTTTGTTCCTTGCATTTGATCTCTGGTCTAGCCCATCAAGGCCTGTTGGTGCTAAGAATTTTTCCCACCCCTATGAAGAATCCACTGGGACTCTGTTCTGATTTATGTATTATTTTAATAAATCTCATATATCTAGATAGAAATTATATGATATTATTAGATATCAAGATATAATTATTCTAGACATGATTCATCTTCAGGGATTGAACATAATTATTGTATTTATTTGATATGCTAGGATCCTATCTAAATGAGATTCCAGGAAAGCATTATAAATACAAGGTGAGAGAAAATCAGAAATTAATCCTATCATTATGTTGTGATTTTTCGAAAATCACAGAGAACCATATAGGAGGTAAAATTTTAAAGTATTCTCCATAGATTGCTCTCACTCAATATTAAGAATAGATATCCGGGATATAGTCCAGAAGATCAAACTTGGAGTCCTGTAATTGATTAGATATCCCAAAAATTTACAGGTAAACACGAGTAAACATATATGTGTTGCAATTAATTATATAGGTGCATGCTAGAAATATAATCAATATATGAAGAATTAAACATCCAAGATGGTAAAATAAGATTTCCCTACAATAACTTCTCTTAGAATTGGAGCTATTTGGATAAATATGTAAATTTATTGATATTTTAATTATTAAATTAAAGAAGATGTTAAGTAAAAAGGGGATTATGTTTGAACTTGCCCATTGTATTATGGTATTCAATAAAAGCCAAAAAGTGTCTTTTTGACACCAAATTACTGATTTTTCCTAAGGAATATAATTATTTTTAATATATTATCGATTTATTTTAATCTATTATTTAAATCATTAGATATCTTGAGCTTAACTTTTGGATATTAGTAGTATTAACATATTAGAAAAATGTTGGAGCTGAATACTTGGGTTCCAAGTATTTGTTCGGATTCGAAATTGTAACCAAGCGTTGCCCATTGGTTCTATACCCGACATATTTCACACAAATTTTTTGGTGTTTCTAATGTAAACTTTCTCTTTCTATTTTTAATTATTAAATGTACAAATATGAAACAATTTCTTATATTTTTAATATTTTTTGTTATATACAAATATAAACTTTGTTATAATATATACACTTGTCAAAGAAAAAATTCAAGCATTAGTATGTTCAAATGCGAGATATCTTTAATTTGAAATGTATTCTGATCTATGGAGAAACTTATATGCTTTTGACATTTTGGTGATGGAATTATTTCAGTCATATTGTTAAAACATATGAAGTACAAGTAGTCATAAAAGTGAATTTATTTCGAATTTAAAAAAAAAATCATAGATTCAAAATTCCTATTGTGTTAATGTTGGGAGATATAGATCCGCTATTTCTTTCTAATTTTGTATTCCATTAGATCTATTTAGTACCACAGTTTTCAGTTGAGGAGTTCTTCAATTTATTTCCTACCAAAATGATGAAAATTAGTTTGTGTGTTCTATTCTGAAATATAAACATTGAAAAATTAATTGTTACAGTAGAGTGGATGTATATAGCTTTTTCTTAAGTCATTGAATTTTTAAGTTGTTTAACCGCTGCAAAAAAAAAAAAAAAAAAAAATAAATGATTAGGTTCATTGGTATGTGTATTATTGTAAATATATCTAATCTAACTGCAAAATTGAAATAGAACACATACCTTTGCATTGTAATATTTAAATGTAATTTTTCATTGGATTAAAAAATCTTCCTATGTTGAATTATTCAAATGGAATTTTTAGTTGTAAATATTTATTGATGATATTTTATTTATTGGAATGTATTCAAGTTACTGTTATTATTCTTGCGTAGTATGTACACATAGTTATTTATATATATGTATTATTTTACAGAATATTAGGCCATCGATGATCAAAATTAATCATTCTTTTTGTTGTGATCTTACTGCTTACTTGCAAGATCGAGCTATGTATGCTCCTACTTTAGATGTTGTTGATTCAATTAATCATCAATATATGATTAATTTGAATGGACCTAATGGTCATATGTATTTTGAGTTCAGATGATAGCTGTAAATTCGATTCAAGTAGTCGTTTGTTGGATGAAATTCACAGTCCTGAGTTTTGAATGGATAGAGATGTTTTGGTACGTCTAACTATGAATATTTTTGAAAGTTGACTCTCCGGCAGACAAGATTAGTTATTATGAAGCTACATTGTCATGCTAAAGGAAAAATTGTTGAGTGAACATAATGTTGAACAAATTGTTCTGATCCCTCACTTTCGCTTACACCTTCTAACCAAAGATTGACTTTCAAGTTTCGACGGAATTTTTTATGGATTGTGTCATGTGCGATGACCATCAATAATGAGGGATTATATGTTCAATCTCTTTTTCAAGTATGTTTGTACTTCAAAAATCATGTTTTTACTGATGGTGAGTTGTATGTTGTTATATTAAGGATTATATATAAACAAAATGGTTAGTGATATAAACGACATCGTAGAGAGATGACATCAAACATCATCGTTCCATTAAAATAAATCAGATTTTTTTTTATTTCTATGATTCATCGCATAACCCTCATTACAAAAATCAAGTCTTCTCGTTTGTTTCATAGTCTGGTTCTAGTTGAGATCAAAACAATTGATATCCTCTCTATACGATACCGTTTGTATCATTGACCGGTTTGTCTATGGTAAATTTTCGATATGTCAAGTTAGATTTATTTTGACTTAGATTTGAAATCGTGAAAAAAAGCACTAAAGTCATTAATTTTGTGTATTTTGTGATAATTTTTAAAGTTAATGGAAAAAAACAAAATGAGCTCAAAGTTGATGTATTTATAGGTCAATAATTCTAATTTAAATAACAACTTTTAAAACAATAGTCAGCTACTGATGGCTTCTACCTCGTACCGCCGGCCGCCGGCCTCTTATCAATTTGAGCAAAACCAATTTTTGAATATATATTTTCAACGAATGTTAGAATTGATGCAGGAATAGTAGGTTTGATGCTCAATTCACAAACTCTGTTGTATTTCGTTTATAAACCCATTCATAATATCAATGAAGTTAATTTTCCCTCTCACATATGAGTTCAATAAATAACAAGAGCGATACAAATGGAATATAGTATATTTCAAAAATAAAGAAGGCATCTTAAGGATTTGCCATCAACAAGGAGCTGCAAAGCTTGGTTGATCTCTTCGAAAGGCAATTCATGTGTGATGAAGTCACCCAACTTGATTCCCTGAAACAACAGCAATGCATATAAATAGTCGATGAACCAAATTCATGAAAGTTATAGAGTAGAAAAGTTAGAAGAGCAGGGCGGATACTGACTGCAGTGACGCATTGTTGAGCAAAAAGAGGAAGTTGCGACTTTCCTTTGAAATCTCCGAAGGTGGAGGCGACGATTTTTCGGCCGTAAAAGAGGTCCATTGGATGGAGAGGGAGCATCTTGGGAGTGGAATGAACCCCTACAAGCACTGTCAATCCCCACCCCTGAAACAAAACCCTCAATTAATCAATCCAGTTGCTTAATTATTAACACTATATATATATATATATATATATATATATATATATATAATAACCAGGTGGGTCGACAAGAAAGCTTGGCGGATAACATCTGCGCTCCCAACACACTCAAAGCTGTAGTCTACTCCTCCTCCACTCATTTCTTTTATTTTCTACATTCAACAGATATATAAGCTTCTTGTAAAATCAACATAGCTGAGCAATAAAAGGAAATGGATGACTGTTAATTGGTGATCACCTCATGCACTGGAGTATCCAGAGTCGACGGGTTTATGAAATTTGTAATTCCGAAAGATACACCTGTAGTACCAAATGCACAATTATTAATATATATAAGAGAGCCCATTCAGTGTGTGTGTTGGCTTAGTAGTAGAGTGGTTAATGCCCGATGCCAAAGGTTGATGCAGCCTTTAAAATTTCTGTATTAAATTACCAAAAAAGAGAGAGCCAATTCAATACAATTATACATGTATTATGGATCAAATGAAAATTACATCTTTTTTGCGTATCTGCGAACTATGCACAACAGTATAAAGTTGATACATAACGATTTGGCTCCAAAATTGGTATCTTGTGGACCAGCTTTAGAGTGAAATCGTTGACGTTCCTTATATCAATTTTATTCGCGTTGTGCATAATTCGTAGATTTGCAAAAAAAATATGTATGTATGAGAGACGGTGAGAAATAGCTTCAACACATCTTATGATTTATGAATGAGGATAAAATGCAGTTGCATAATGAAATGCAAAAGAACGAAAACGAAAAGCACTACTTGATGTTAGTTTCAAGTCGCCAGACATATTTTGTAATTTAACTTGTTAATAGTCAATGAACTAAACAAACTATTATACATTTACACATTCGCGAAAGTTGAAGTGATTACATATGAAAACTAATGCACAAACCTTGATTTTTTAAATCTGTGTAAGCTATTAGTTTGGGAATATAAATTGCGAATTTGATTTTAGTAAATTTGATATAATAAGTAGGTTGAAAATAGATAATTTAAGAGTCATTATGGCATTGTTTTGTGTAACGTGCCACACACCTTTGGCTTGTTTGTCTGGGTTGACATCAACTCCTATTATTTGTGTTGCTCCTCTTGCTGTTGCTCCTTCCACTACCTGGGAGTAATTATATGTATTTTAAGAGGTATCCAAAATTTATAATAACTCTATAAATTCTCAACATTTAGCCAAGAAATCATTTGGTTTTGGTGCTAAGTCAATAAAGTAGAGCGTGTAGATCACGTAGGAATGTAAATATATATAATTATCGAATACGATTGGGAAACCAAAAAAAATATAGTATAGATAATATCAAGTGGATAGAGAGAAGTGAGTAGAGACAGACCGCGAGGCCGACGGAGCCCAGACCGAAAACAGCCACGGTAGATCCAGGTTTCACATTGGCAGTATTCCATGCCGCTCCAACCCCTGCATCAATTATAACATTCATTCATCCTTTCACCTTTTAAAATATATTTAATTTATTTGAAACTACATAACGACTCAACAGATAATAACAATACTCTCAGCAAAATCTCCTTTGAAGCTAATTTCTTAGAACGATTAATTAATCATCAATGACACCAAGGGAGAGGTGAGAAACAGCTAATTATGTAATTGTTTTTATTATATTTTCAGAGCAAGAAGACAATGTAAAAAACGAAAAAAAGACCTGTGGAGATGCAACAGCTGAGCAAGGCCATATGCTTGAGAGACATGATCTTGGGTTGAATCTTGACAACGCAAGCGGAATCCAAGACAGTGTACTCGCAGAAAGTGGAAGTGTTGAGGAAATGGAAAATGGGGTTTCCATCCTTATCCCAAAACCTGCATTTTCCATCACTCACCATCACTTTCTTCATCGGATTCACCCCAAAATTCTCACAAACATTCGTATTCTCCGATTTGCAGAAGATGCATTCCCCGCACTCCCCGTGAAATACCGAGATCACGTAGTCTCCGCTTTCCACATCCCTCACTCCTTCTCCAACGCTCTCAACTATTCTGCACCCGTTAACTCACTTATTAACTTTAGTTTTTGCAGGTATACATACAGAGATGATCAAATAAAAACTTTTCTGATTACCCGGACGCCTCGTGTCCCAGAATTCTAGGGTACGCTCTTTCAGCTTCATTCTTCAACACAAATTTCATTTAAATTAACATATAATTTTAAGAAATTTTTTATTATGATAATCACGCATGTATGTTTAGGAAGATTAACGCAAAAATCATTTTAATTAACTTGAAAACTAAGAACCACAAAGATTCACTGTAAAAGTTAATGCATCCGTCAAGAAAGTAACTTGGTTTCAAATCCTTTGAGAGCAAAAATTCTATTTTTTTGGATCAAGTAACTTTCTCGACGGATATATTAACTTTCACAACGAATGCAATTAACTCAGTTTTCATGTTAAAAATGATTCTTATTTGGACCTATATATATAAATATATATATGTACATTAAATATGAGTGTGTACATACAGTTCCGATCCAAGCCCCAAGATCCGAATGGCAGATAGAAGTGAAGAGGATCTTGATTCGGACCTCCATTTTGTTTGGCGGGTCAACAGTAACTTTTTCTATTACCAATGGTTCGCCGGGACCATGAACTACGGCAGCTGTTTTATGTATGTTTTCATTGATTAAAAAAATAAAAAAATGAAGCCATAATCATCATCAAGAATTTGAGAGATCAAACACAATTATTGTACCTTTGCATGTGATCACTTTGCTACTTGTACAATTTGCGGCTCCGTTGCTTCTACCAGAGAGTAATCCGTCCATACTGTTTTAGTGTGACGTGCAGATTTCGTATATCTGATTGTAGCTACAAATTGTGTGATATGGTTAAATAGGGGATTACTTATATACTCTATACATAAAACAATTAATGTTCTTTATATATTACATTAATACCTTTCAACCCCATTCCTTATATTTTATGGACCCTAGTCAAGATAAGAAATATAGCATCCTTTATATTATACTTATAAAATAAATCGAATTTGTAAATTTACATAAAATTTAGAAAATATACGAATAACGGATAATAAAAAATTATCAAAAATATATACGATTTACTTGTCATTTTCTTTATATTTCTATATTTCAACTCTCATCTATAACAAAATATTACAATATAATATCATAAAAAATAATTTCATTGAGCATTTGTAGATACAAAATCATTAATAATTACATCCACGTCAATAGTTTATAGCATATTTTGGCCCCAAGTGAAGACACATATCTATAAGCAAAATGTAAAATAGATTTAATACTTTGGGCCTTTAAAAAATATACTATATTTAAGTCATCTAATATTTTGGGCCTAAATGAAAGAGTGATGCTATTCGGTCATAATGTGACTTGGATTCGACATCTAGGTCAATACATTGTGTATAAATAGAGGCTAGATTAGGCGACATAGATCATTCACTCTCTTTGTATTCACTTATACTCTCAATACATATACGCTTCTCTCGCCTGTGGACGTAGATCTTATTCACAGATCGAACCACGTAAATCTTTGATGTTCTGCGCGTTTATTTCCTTACGAATTTAAGATCGATCATGGCGCGATGCGTGGAAAGCGAAATTTTGTGTTTTCGATCAACCACCGTTTGTGGAAATAATCATGACAGTACACCGAAGCCATGATCATCCAGACCGCCGCAATGACAACGCCGACGGCGAAGGGAACACCAAGCTCAACTCGGGAAGAGCCCAATCGGAGGAAGAAACCCAGGGCATATCCAAAGTCTCGGCGAGCACGGACACCCGCCCGCAGGGAGGCAAAAGTTACCATAGCGAAAGCGATCGTAGCGATAATCCGGGGAACCTCCGGCTCATAGTAAACCTTGACGACGTCGTCGAGGATTTCGAGAAAAATAAGGAGAGCTTTCTCCGGTTCATCGGTGAACACGGTCGACCACGCCCGAAGAACGAACACCAAGCCTCATCTAGATACGAGGCATCACAACGAGGTCGGGGCCCAAACCGACCGCGCGAGGAACCGACAGGGAGAGGACGTCGTGATCGCCGCGAAGCCGCCCGATCGCGAGAATAAATCCGTCCGATGAACTCCGCCCGATCTCGAGGGACGAGCGGTGAGAGAAAAAGCATCGGGGCCGCCGAGGTCGGTCCGAGTCACCTAAACGAAGTTGTCGTCGAACTCCGTCCCGATCCCCTGAGGGCGGCCCGATGGATACGGAAGATAGTCACCCTTCTCAATAGGATACTCAACACTTTTCTCCGGATAAATACGGGTTCCAAGCATCGCCCCTACGACGGATCGAGGATCCACGTAACTTCCTCTCGCAGCTCCAATACAACATGATCGACCAACGTCTTAGCTCGGTTCACATGTAAACTCTTCCGGAGTTACTCGTCGACAACGCCCGCGGTGGTTCGACGGTCTACCTCACGGAAGCATCGGCTCTATCGCGACCGATGGCGCCTTCCATGAAGGGTTCTTCCAAAGGCGAGTCAAAACGTCATCTACAAGCCTCCTCACCATAAAGCAAAGCCGTAATGAGTCCATCGGCGACTTCACGACAAGGTTTAACAAGGAGTGTTTGAAGGTCGAAGATGTGAGCGACTGTTAGTCATCTCGGCCTTCCAAAGCGGCATTCTTCAGGGGCTTTATACCGAGAGATCGTCAATGCACGAACCCCGTCTGCCAGAGCATGTGGCGATAGCCAACCGGTTCGCCAGCGACGAGGCCGACAAGAGAAAGACAAGAACAAAGCCGGACCCTAAAAGGAAGAGAGCGAAGGAAGGAAGATCGGAACGAGGCGCGGGCGCTTGGGCGGATTACATCGCCCGATAAAATCCAGCTCGGTCCGCGCGGCGCCTCGGGCGACCTCAATACACCGTTAGCTGAGCCGAGGGCGTAAATCTCACGCTCCATATGAACACATTCGAAGCCCGGCCGATGGCGGGAGGAAAGAGGTGCCGACCTACGGATAATCGCTCATTCCATGATGATTACAGGCGCGACAGCCGAAGAGTGTAACGAGCTCATGGGTGAAATAGAGATGCTAGTTGGGACGGATCCACGAAGAAATACCGAGGACAGAGTCGTCAAGCCGACCAAAGTCGAAAGAAGAAAAGCGGAGGAAGAGTAAATTGTGCCCCCACAAAAAAACAAAGCGCAAGGCGAGGAAGGGATGACGAGCCCCGATATGACGGGTGGTTCCACAATTACGGGCCCCCGTGGAGTCACGAAGTCTCCCTCAAGGCCGATGCGAAGTCCTAGAACCCGGTGAACCCACGATAAGAGGTTCGAAAGACGACGGCGATCACCTTCTCAGAAGGCGACCCGTTCAGCGCGGTACCCGCACCGGATGCATTAGTGATCGGTGGTGGTCGCAAATAAGTTGATGAAGCGTTTACATTGTGGCGGCGTCGGTGAGCATCCTTTTAAGGAATGCTTTGACAAGCTAGGAGTGGAAGGCAGCGCTCGCACAAGCCCATTGCCCTCGAAGCTTCGTCCGGGAAGAGACGCGCCGGAAGGAATAATCGAGCTACCCGTCACGGTGGGGAAAGCACCAGCGACCTCGACCAAGGTGGTGCGGTTCTTAGTAGTGAAGGCCAACTCGCCGTATAACATCATACTAGGGCGAGATTGGTGAGCTTATAGTAAAAGCGGTATGCTCGGCGTACCACTGACGATAAAATACCCACCACGAGGGCGGCCGTGATCCGGGGCGATCAAGCAAGCGGTGTATGCAAGTTGCCTTACACGGTCTTGGGACCTCGGTCCAACACCCACTGAGCATAGCAATTAAAGAAACCCGAAGAGTTGGAGTCAGGAAGACATCGCCACTCCACGACAATCGGTGGAAGAGGTCGCATTGTACAAAGATGAGCCATTGAAGGTCGTCGGGTTGGTTTCACCACGACACGAAGTGAAGGATCGAGATCGTCCAACTCACGAGGGAATTCGAGACGTGTTTGCTTGGTCTCCCTCGACATGACCGGAGTCTCGCCGAGTATCATCACTCATGGCTCGACATCGACCCGAACATAAAGCCGGTTGCGAGCGAAAGAATCTTGCAAATTTAACGGAGCCAAGTCATTCATGACGAGGTGAACCACTATTAAAAGCACGCATCTTGTTCGAGGTCAAATATCCGACTGGATAGCTAACTTTGGTGATGGTGAAGAAAGGAGGAGGGATGGCGAATGTGTATTGACTACACCGACCTCAACAAGCATTGCCCAAAGGTTGCTATCCCTTCCCAACATTGACAAGAAGGTCGACGCGTTGGTGGTCGTCACGAAGTCTTGATTTCTTGGACTTATACAAGGGTATCACCAAGTCACGATGGACGGCGAAGGCGCCAAGCGGCCTTCATTACCGACTTGAGGTCTTTCGTATAAAAAGATGCCATTCGGCCTGCAAAAATGCGGGGCTACCTATCAAAGGATGGTGGACAAAATATTTCAGCCCTACATAGGTCCGGAATGTGGAGGTATACGTGAGGCGACATAAATCGTCAAAAGCAGAAGAAGCCGATGTGTGGCCGACCTCGGATCGTCCTCGGCTCTTCGGAAGATCAACCTAAATTTGAATCCCCAAAATGCACGTTTGCGGTCCGTGCGGAAAGTTCTTAGGGTGTTGGGTTTCCAAGAAGGGCTAAAAGCAAACCGACCAAGGTCCGAACCATTTTGGAAATGAAGATGCGAAGACCATCCATGGCGTACACAAGTTGACGGTGCATAGCCGCACTAAGCCTTTCTTTCAAAAGCGGATAGCAGCCTACCCTTCTTCAAGATACTCGAAAAGCCCTCAAATTCTCATGGGATGAGGTGCAGTCCGCCGTCAAGACCTCAAGAGCTACCTCGCCAAGCTCCCCACCTATCCATCCCAAAAGAGGAGAGGTCCTTTTCCTCCACCGCCGCCTCGGACGAATCCATAAGTGCGGTCACAGTGCGAGAAGAAGGACGTCGGCTCCGGTTTATTTCATCACCGAGCACTAAAGGCCGGAAGCAGGTATCACCGGAGAAGCTTGCCTTAGCATTGGTAAATGCCGCGGGAGGCTCGTCCGTCTTCCATGCACATCGCATACAAGTCCTCCTTGATTACCCGGCAAGTATTGACGGTTCAAGCATCTGGGAGAATCGCGAAATGGGCAATCGAGTTGGCGAAACACGATATATCATACGCCCGCCAGCCATCAAAGGTCAGCCTAGCGGATTTCCTTGCCGAGGCTAACCGTCGAAAACAAGCCCAGCCGAGTCCGTGTCAGACGATGCGAAACCGAACCCATGGTTGAAACACAAGTCTGGCAACTCTACGTTGTGGGGCTTGGGAAACAAAGGTAGCGGAGCGGTATCTTACTCCCAGGCCGGACGACCAAGAGATCGCCTACTCACCCGGTTCACATTCAAAAATACGAACAACGGTTGAGTATGAAGCATCGATCGCAGGACTTAGCCTCGCTCAAAGTCTCGAGATCACGAGCCGTGCGAGTTCACAGCGACTCTCAAGTCGTCGTGAAGCGAATGTTGGGAAAATACAGGAAAAGCGGCGGAATGAAGAAATATCTTGAAAAGCAAAAAGCAGCAACGGACTTTCTCATACTTCGGATAGTTCGCATCGAGGGAGCAAAATAGCCGGTGACATCTTAAGTAAATTGGCCTCATCATCAGCGAGCCCGCCGGTGGAGGAAGTCAAGCGGGAGCATAAGCGATGCGGAAGGCGGGCCGAGGTCAACATAGTCTCGGATGAAGAACCCGATTGGATGACTCCCATTCGAGAGTACACGGAGAAGGCGAATCGCCTTACGACAAGGCGGAAGCTAGGAGGATCTTGAACAAATCTCACGATATACAATTGAGCGGGGAGTCCATCTGAAAATCATATCTCCAACCTCTCTTAAGGTGCTTGGGTCGAACCAAGGCCAATTCGTTCTACAAGAAATACGAGGTTCGTGCGGAAGCCACATCGGACCCCGAGCCTTGTCAAAGAAAGTCATGCGATGGGGATACTATTGGCGACAATGTTCCAAGACTCGATGGACCTCGTAAAAGTGTCAGAAAGTGTCGAATCCATGGGAACGTACCAAGGCTACCCGGAGCACCGACCTCGCCTCCGCATGCAGAGCCCTTGGCCGTTTATGCAATGGGGATTGACATTGTGGGCCCTTTTATAAAGCACCGGGGCGCCTCGATTTTTAATTGTTGCGATCGACTACTTCGAAGTGGGTAGAAGGCGAGCCCTCGCGAAAATCCACAAGCAAGAACGCCTCAACCGTATGGAAGAACATAGTGTCGTCGCTTGATCCCCATATCCTCCTTTCGGATAACGGAACACAATTCCACGGATAAGACATTCAAAGATTGGTGTCGAGAGCTTGGATCAACAAAAGTTCACCTCGGTGGCCCGTATCAAGCAAATGGTCGGACCGAAGTTACCAGCAGGACCATCGTAAAGGGTCTAAAACTGCCTCGACCGAGCTAAAGGCCTCGGGTGGAAAATTTACCACAGTCTTATGGTCGTGCCGAACAACACCTCGGGACCTCGAGCGGAGAAACACCATACAGTTTGGTGTATGGAACAGCGATGATCCTGCGGAGATCGGATCTAGGGTCCTCGTGCCGTTGACTTCTGCCGAAAAGCAAATGGGAAAATCTACGGTGATCTAGACTTACTCGAGAGAAAGAGACCTCGCCTACGTCGAGGCTCGGTGCAAGCGGCAAGTAGCTCGATTATTACAACCAGGCGCGTTAAGGCAAGCCAATTCCAGTGGGCGACCTGTTCTCAGGCATAATGAAGTCGGCAAAGCCGCGCGACTCGGCAAGCTAGAAGCCCATGGGAAGGACCTTACCGGGTCGTGAGAGTCCTCGGCAAAGGGGCTATAAGCTCGCTCAATTGTCCGGTGAGCAATTACCCAGCGCATGGCACATCGTCCATACGAAGAAATATTATGCATAAGTGTCGGGTCGAGTCTGTTCGGTCGTATTTTTAAAGTCTGTTTGATGCATCTTAGTTGGTGGTCGCGTCATCTTTTATCAATAAAATCTTTATTTTCTGAGTTCTACTTGTCACTAATGCATAATTAATCTTAGCATTATTACCCTCTACGGAGACAAATTCCCTCGACGGAGGTGATTACATTCGTTTAATCTGAATGTAAATCTAACAACGCATGCCTACATACGAGATCGAGACTACCTTCGTTTTATTTGAGCGTTCTCTATGTAGATGAGAGGGACCACCCTCCGATGACCTCGGCAAAAGCGGGAACCGTACTACATACGAGATCAGGGCTACGCCCGTTTATTTGAGCGTTCTCTATGTAGATGAAGGGACCACCACTCGATGACCTCGCCAGCAGGAACCATTCCTACATACGAGATCGGGACTACCTTCGTTTATTTGACGTTCTCATGTAGATGAAGGGGACCACGCCCGACGACCTCGGCGAAAGCGAAACCATTCCTACATACGAGATCGACTCGGCCGTTTATTTGAGCGTTCTCTACATGTGAGGCGAAGGGGACCACCTCCGGCGACCTCGGCAAAAAAGCAGGGAACCGTGCCTACGTGCGAGCGATTTCTTCGAGCGAATTCTACGAGACGAACTACTTTGGCATATTACTCTTGTTGAATAGAAAGTAGCAAGGCTGCGGCACGGGAAGCTGGGCGAGCACATCAAAGTGGCAGGTCTCGGGACATCATCCTCGGTCTCGCCGTTACCCGTACTTGGCTTTGTCGGGCTGGGTAGTCCTCAGGCGACCTCTTGATTGCGTCGAGGAGCGGCGCATTTGTTAAGCACCTCGACGTCCGAGACCGTCCCAGAGGAAGCTGGCATGGCGAACGACGTTAAGGCGTGATAGGAGCTCGCCATGTCCAGCTCCCGATGGCGAACACCTCATCCTCGTCCTTCGTCAAGGCAATATCGGCCCTCATTGCCTCGTACTTGCCTCTCCGACCCTAACGCCTCGCCGACAGCCAATCAGACCGCATAGAATTCAAGGATGTATCGCCTCTTGGCGGTGCTGAGGTGAAGGGACCGGTCGAGGCCCATCGTTCAATGTCCAGTCGGGCGCCTATGAGGGCAAATGGTAGATAAAAGCATGCGATACTGCTCGAGGTCAAATATCCGACTGGATAGCTAACTTTGGTGATGGTGAAGAAAGGAGGAGTGGATGGCGAATGTGTATTGACTACACCGACCTCAACAAGCATTGCCCAAAGGATTGCTATCCCTTCCCAACATCGACAAGAAGGTCGGCGCTGCTGGTCGTCACGAAGTCTTGATTTCTTGGACTTATACAAGGGTATCACCAAGTCCCGATGGACGGCGAAGACGGCCAAGACGGCCTTCATTACCGACTTGAGGTCTTTCGTATAAAAAGATGCCATTCGCCTGCAAAAATGCACGGGGCTACCTATCAAAGGATGGTGGACAAAATATTTCAGCCCTACATAGGTCGGGAATGTGGAGTATCACGTGAGGCGACATCGCCATCGTCAAAGCAAGAAGAAGTCGCATGTGGTCGACCTCGGATCGTCCTCGGCTTCTTGGAAGATCAACCTAAAGTCAATCCCCAAAAATGCGTTTCATAAATCCGTGCGGAAAGTTCTTAGTGTGTTGGGTTTCCAAGAAGGGCTAAAAGCAAACCGACCAAGGTCCGAACCATTTTGGAAATGAAGATGCGAAGACCATCCATGCGTACACAAGTCGACGGTGCATAGTCAAGACTAAGCCTTTCTTTCAAAAGTCATGATTAGCGACTACCCTTCTTCAAGATACTCAAAAGCCTCAAATTCTCATGGGATGAGGTGCAGTCCGTCGAAGACCTCAAGAGCTACCTCGCCAAGCTCCCCACCTATCCATCCCAAAAGAGGAGAGGTCCTTTTCCACCGCGCCGCCTCGGACGAATCCATAAGTGCGGTCACAGTGCGAGAAGAAGGACGTCGGCCCGGTTTATTTCATCACCGAGCACTAAAAGGCCCTAAGCGAGGTATCGCCTGGAGAGCTTGCCTTAGCATTGGTAAATGCCGCGAGGAGGCTACGTCGTCCGCCATGCCATCGCATACAAGTCCTCATTGACACCCCTCGCAAGTATTGACGGTTCAAGCATCCGGGAGAATCGCGAAATGGGCAATCGAGTTGGGCGAGCACGATATATCCTACGCCCGCCGAGCCATCAAAGGTCAAGCCTGGCGGATTTCCTTGCCGAGGCTAACCGTGCCGAAAACCGCCCACCGAGTCCGTGTCAGACGATGCGAAACCGAACCCATGGTTGAAACACCGAGGAAAGGCTGCAACTCTACGCTGACGGGGCTTGGGAAACAGGTAGCGGGCGGTATCTTACTCCCAGGCCCGGACGACTAAGAGATCGCCTGCACTCACTTCGGTTCACATTCAAAAATACAACAACGGTGGAGTATGAAGCGATCGCGGGACTTCGCCTCGCTCAAAGTCTCTCACGAGCGTGCGAAGTTCAGCGACGACTCAAGTCGTCAGAAGCAAATGTTGGGAAAATACGAGGCAAAAAGTCGATGGAATGAAGAAATATCTTGAAAAAGCAAAAGCTCAGAACGGACTTTCTCATACTTCCGATAGTTCGCATGGCCTCATCATCAACGAGCCCGCCAAATGGAGGAAGTCCAAAGCGGGAGCATAAACGATGCGAAGACGAGCCGAGGTCAACATAGTCTCTGATGAAGAACCCATTGGATGACTCCCATTCGAGAGTACGGAGAAGGGCGAATCGCCTTGCGGAAGCTAGGATCAACAAATCTCGATATACAATTGACGAGGGGAGTCCTATACAAAATCATATCTCAACCTCTCTTAGGTGCTCTTGGTCCGAACCGAGCCAATTACGTTCTAAGAAATACACGAGGTTCGATGAAGCCACATCTGACCCGAGCCTTGTCAAAGAAAGTCATCACGATGGGGATACTATTGGCCAACAATGTTCCAAGACTCGATGGACCTCGTAAAAGTGTCCAAGTGTCAAATCAACGCGTCAAAGGCTACCCTGCACCGACCTCACCTCCGCATGAGCCCTTGGCCGTTTATGCAATGGGGATTGACATTGTGGGCCCCTTTATAAAGCACTGTGATACCCGATTTTTAATTGTTGCGATCGACTACTTCGCAAGTGGGTAGAAGGCGAGCCCTCGAAAATCACAAGTTAACGCCTCAACTTGTATGGAAGAACATGGTGTGTCGCTCAGATCCCCATATCCTCCTTTCGGATAACGGAACACAACCATGATAAGACATTCAAAGATTGGTGTCAAGAGCTTGGATCAACAAAAGTTCACCTCGCGCCCATCCTCAAGCAAATGGTCGCACCGGTTACCAACAGATGGTCTAAAACTGCCTCGACCGAGCTAAAGGCCTCTGGGTGGAAAATTTACCACGTCTTATGGTCGCATCAACAACACCTCCGGACCTCGAACGGAGAAACACCATACAATTTGTATGTAACCAAAGCGATGATCCCCGCAGAGACCGAGTATCTGGAGTCCTCGCACCATCGACTTCTCCGCCAAGCAAATGGGGAAAATCTACGAGCTGATCTAGACTTACTCAAGAGAGAGACCTCGCCTACATCGATAAGCTCATACAAGCTAAAGTATTACAACCAGCGTTAAGAACCGACACGCTGGGCGACCTGCATCTCGACATAATGAAGTCAAGAAGCCGCGCAGCTCGGCAAGCTAGAAGCCATACGGGAAGGACCTTACCGGTCGACGAAGTCCTCGCAAAGGGCCTATAAGCTCGCTCAATTGTCCAGTGAGCAATTACCCAACGCATGGCACATCATCCATCAAGAAATATTATGTCGTAGGGTCGAGTCCTGCTCGTCATATTTTTAAAGTCCCTGCTTAGAGTCCGTCTTAGTTGGTGGTCGCGTCATCTTTATCAATAAAATCTTTATTTTTACGAGTTCTACTTGTCACTAATGCATAATTAATGCATTATTTACCCTCTACGAGGACAAATTCCCTCGACGGAGGTCGATTACATTCGCTTAATACGAATGTAAATCTAAACGCATGCCTACATACGAGATCGACTCACCTTCGCTTATTTCAAGCGCCTTCTATGTGTTAGTAGAGGACCACCCCTCCGATGACCTCGGCAAAAAACAGAACCATGCCTACATACGATCGACTCACCTTCGCTTATTTGAGCGTTCTCTATGTAGATGAAGGGACCACCCTCCCGATGACCTCGCCAAAAACAGAACCATTCCTACATACAGATCGATCACCTTCGCTTATTTCAAGCGTTCTCTATGTAGACGAAGGACCACCCTCCCGACGACCTCGGCAGAAACAGAACCATTCCTACATACGAGATCCGACTACCTTCGCTTATTTCAAGCGTTCTTCTATGTGTATCTAAGGACCACCCTCCCGACGACCTCGCAAAAATGCAGAACCGTGCTCACGTGCGAGAACGATTTCTTCAAGCGAATTTCACGATGACGAACTACTTCGCATATTACCTTGCTCAAATAGAAAGTAAACAAGAAACCATTTTTATTAAATAAAAGATGACAGTTACATTTTACGAGGAGGCGGATCGGGAAAAGTCGAGCCAATCCCTAGAAAAATCGAATTCACAGCCTCATCTATGCTAATCCTACCTCTACCTCGCCCCGGTCTATATTACGGGCCCGGCCAACGCGACCCGGTCACTTGACGATGTAGCTCATGAGCCGGCCCGGCCACTTGATGACGCCGGCCTCGACCTGGAGGTCCACGACGCTCAAGGGCAATAGCACGCCCTCTTGCGCCACCCGGATCGTCATAATTAGGTTCATTTATTCTAGATCGGAAGCTCCGCAGAAGAAGAGGCCTCTCGATCCCGTCAAGCATTTCGTCGAGCTGTGGTTGTCGAGCGATAGCCAGTTTTGTATGCTCCCGAGCTTTTTCAATTCAACAGATCGCCCAGAATCGCTGTGAGGTCCGCCATATTCGCGCCTATACCTCGAACAACGGCAGCAGCCTCGACAACTCGCTTCTACTTCCGGATCGCCATCCCACCATTTCGTGGATAACCTCCTCAGACTCGGCATGCTCCTGCTTATCACTCGCCTCTCCTGGCGACCTCGAACGCCTCCAATTCCAAAAGGCGAGCTCGAGCTCGCCACGCCTCCCGAGCGGCTCTATGTCGACATCGACTCACCGACGTGACCGAGCTGTCCCTTTATGGAGGAGTTCGACCTCTTTCAACTCAAGAGCTCGAGACAGTCTTTGATTCGATTCAACCAGGAGAAGCATCAAACATTTCAGAGACAACCGAATAAAAAGAAGAAGATAAGTTTCGACATAAACTTGTGATTTCATTAACATGCCCTTAGGCAAAAATTGTTGTACATTTACATTCAAAAAAAAAAAAAAGGGTGAAAAAGATGCGGGATCAATCGACCTCCGGAAGCTTCCCGCCACGCCCACATTCGCCGCCTCCGACCTCGATAGCCGCAGCCTCTTCCGCTGCTCGCCCGCTGATTGCCTCTTCGAGCCACCGAGTCTCGATGCCCTTGAAGCATCACCGCACCCCCAACTCTTTGCATAATCGGATAGTAAAGCGGTCGTGGATCCCGATCCACGGACAAAGCGCGAACGGACTCATGGACAAAAGAACCGAGGAGGAGGCAAGCTCATAAAGACGAAGCTCCTTCAGCCGCGACGAGCACATCAGCAGGCCTGCCTCAGACATCATCCCTGGCCTCCCACTCCATACTGCTTTGTCCAGTTCGGTAGTCCTCCATGACTTCTTCGATTGCGCCCGAGACGGCGATTTGTTAAGCACCCTGCCGGCCCGAGACCATCCCCGAGAAGCTCGCCGACAGCGAATGCCCATGCCAAGCGCTGCTTGCCTGAGAGTCGCCATGTCCGCCTCCCGACGGCGAACCCGCCCACCTCACCTTCTTCACAGGCAACCTCGCCTCGCTGCCCGCCCGCCGCCTCACACCATCGCCGCTCCGCCCACCTGCCTCACGCCACGCCTTAACGGGCCGATCCGCCTGCTTGACGAGGTCCCTGATCTTAGCCTTTGACATTTTCTTGAACAGCGAGGTATTCACACCTCCACCTCCCGAGCATACCTGGCCACCTCACAAACTGCTAGGATCGCTTCTTCAAGTAATCCGATATAAGATCGGATATTCTCGACACTCGGCCGCCACGCCCCCAATTCTCTATACAAAATATAAACAGTCAAGAACACAATTTCAAGCTATTATCGCACAAAGTATAAGGACGAGCACATTACCTGAGCAGACGATAAGGCACCGACTTGGAACCGCTTACTCAGCACTCAGCCTCTGCAAGAAATCGGCGACCTGTGGATTATATGTTTCTCCTTGTTGTCCCTCGGTCAAAGGAAGGGACCTCGAGGCCCCACATTCATTTCGCATGTCCTCAAATCCTTCGTGTCGTCCGGGCAGCATTCGACCACGTGAGATCGGCTCAAGCACCGGGTCGGCTCCTTCCTTTCTTCTTCTTCTCCCTTAGAAGGTTCACTATAAGGAATGCAATGGTCAAAGATCAATACGATAATCATACAATAAAGAAGAGAAGAGGCCCTCACCCTTCACCGACTCCACCCTGAGGTAGGATCATAAGTGGCTAAGCCCCCGCCGCCACTCGGCCTCTAGAAGACCTCGCCAACAAGACCACTAATGTCCAGTCTCCGTGTCAACCAAGTCCTTGTTAACAACACACGGGCGATCTTGCCGACGCTATGCGAACCCAACTGTCTCGAAACCCTGCTGCATAAGAACTTCTTCCGCCACTGGAGATCTTCACTTAATTTCGCTTGAATTTCCTACAAGTGACAGATAACACCACCCCGAGCCGCCCTTCCGCTGGCAAAAAACAAGGACCAGCCCCAAGGTAAAAGGAAAGTTATGCCTATAGGCATAGACACCTAGGCGCCTACATGCCGGAATGAGTTCGGCGAGAGGCAAGAGATAGCCCAAACATCTCTGGAACTCAACGATACATACGGTAAGGAAGACGAAGACCAGCCCTGAGGCCGCCCTCATATACGGCATAAAGCTCATCCTAGGGCATAAGCCTCAATCCTCCGGACGGGGCAACGAGTTCATTAGTAGCAGTAATACTATATGAAGCATATATCCCTAACATCGTAAAATACCTAGGATTGCAGAGAATAACACATTTCGCCATAATCCCCAACCCGGGGAATTGCGTATCACCCGTGCAGAGGCACATGAATACGAGTGGAAAAACAAAAGTAGACACTCAACGACCTAGACGGGGAAATGACATTACACGACGCATTTCCACTCGTTATGAGTAAAGAGGAAGCATTACTTACTTTTGTTTATCGTTGCCAGAAGACATGACAAGTTTCAAGTTGTCAATGGCGACAATAATCAAGTCCGCAGTATGCGCGTTAAATCAAAGAAATGTAAAAGGCAAAGTGATAAGAGATATCATGATCAAGGAAGATATCCCCTAATATGCACTTTATCTGAATCCAACCGTCACAATTAAACACGCATTAACGCGTGATCCCAAGGCCCAAAGATTTAGTAAACGGCAAGAATCCCGCTCGCCTCAAAGATAACGCCAAAGCGAAGCTGGCCAAGACCTCGGCCTAACGCCTGTCAAAGCAAGTTGGCCAAGACCTCGCCTAACGTCAGAAAAGCCAATATAAGACCCCGGCTAACGCCTGCTAGGTGAAGGTCAACATAAGACCGGCATAACGCCAAAGAAGTTGCCAGAGACCCCGCATAACGCCTCAAAGCGGCTGGCCAGAGACCTCACTTAACGCCACGTTAGGCGAAGTTTAATATAAGACCTCGAACGCGCTTAGCGGCGTTCACAGAAGACCTCGGCAGATACATCTCACAAGATAAAGATTCGATATACGACGCCAAAAGCATCGACGCACACAAAGTCGATAATGAAATGAATGTGTAAGATCGTCTAAACCCCGCTTGCTTACAACAACCCCAATCCAAAGATTACCTTGCCGCTGGGCCTGTGTGGTCAGGATAGGATACGGCCCAATACTGGTGCCCAAGCATCGTGCCCAATACAAGCAGACTGACATCAAGCTCTACTCGACAAGTTCGCCCATGAAGTCCCTCTCGAAGCCAATGGAACGCAAAGCTCAAACATATCTGTCAACCATAACCATACTATATTTAAGTCATCTAAGATTTAAGTCATACTGCTATAGAATTCAAGAATTATTCACATGATATGAGGGCATTCTCGAATGGTGTAGATACTGAGAACTAAGAATTAATATGGTCTATCCATTTTTTTTTTATAATTTAACGACCAAGATTAATAATAAATAATCTATAATTAATCCTCAGGTTTTAATTGTAACTGTTTCAATCTTATAATCAAGGGATTTTATATATTCATTTATGATAACTATTCGCACATTCACAATCACTACGATTATATGCACAACAACATAAATTATATGAATATAACAATGAATTATAATGCAATAACATACATAAGAACTATGATTACATGAATTAATAAACAACGAAGAATGAAATGTGAAAGATTTTCGGGATAAGCATCTCCAAATGAAATATGAGAGATTTTTGAGATTTGGATCTCCAAATAGCAAAAAATTAGAAATTCGACTATTTTTATCATTAAATATTTATGAGCGTCCGATCTTATTCAATCCAAGAGTGATTATTGGTTCTTAGTTCTTATCTAAGAGACAATTCCTTCTATAACTAACACACACACACACACACACACACACACACACATATATATATATATATATAGTTAGTTAGTTAGTTTCAAATAAGAATAATTTTTTTAACGTAAGAACTAAGAACCACAAAATTTCGATATGAACAAAATGAATTCTCTATGAAAGTTGATGCATCTGTAGGGAAAGTTACTCAATCCAAAAATTTAACATTTTCACCTCGGTTCATTCACACGAGGGACAAAAATTCTATTTTTTTAAGAAATAAGAATAAATCTAAGTCATTGATTTTAGTTAATCATTGATAATATTAATTTACGTTATGCCGTAATTTATAAATACATATGCTAAATTTTAAATTTGTTGGATTAATTTAAATTTATATTAGTAATTTTGTTCCTTGATTTTAGGATTTTGTTGTAATTTAATTTATACAATAATAAATTGAGCAGAGTATATGTTATAAATGTGTTACAAATTATCTTATGCGTACAACAACCAACATTTCAACTTCAATACAAAAAAAAACGTAAAACATTTATTCCACGAATAATACAATATTTTCATTATATATGTGTAATAAATTTATTCAATATGTGCTATATTTTGTAAAGATTTGGAAGAAACGAATGACTCTCTATAAATAAGGAAGGTAACGAGATTTATAAGATGATTATGTATTTCTTTTTAATATAATTTTATATCTTATCTATAAATCATAATATATAAAGACTGACATCATTAATTTATTTCAATTTTATTTCAACCGTAAATTTAAACTTGATCTATGATTATTATATATTTATATTCTTTCACGTATAGACATTCTTACGGAAATCACTGGCTATACATAAAGAATTATAATAATTTGGACCCCTAAAATGGTGGCATTGAAAGATGGTCCAAAATGTCCTACTCTCATATGAGCGGCTCTGACCCCTTTTTATGATAATAATAAATTATACAAAAGTTGAGGTTGAGTTTTACACATATGGACAAAACTGATTTCATCTTCCCCTGATTAAATAAGTGTACGTATCTCTTTCTTCATTGGAGAAGTACTTGGATTGGGGGTGGGAAACGGTTCGGGTTCGATTAACCGTATCGATTTTTTTTGATTAATCGAACAAAATTTTTCATAAATTTAATAATCGAAATCGAACCGCTTATTAAATTGGTTAACCAAAACCGATTCGGTTAGTATGGTTCGATTTTCGATTAAACAAAACCGAAAAATTGCTTGGAGATTATATGAATTTATAAGAAACGACGTGTCATAATATACAACTTTGCAATCGATGTAAACTTTTCAAATTTTAATGTCCATAAAAAATTCATCCAATATCCATCAATAATTCAAAATAAATCAAAGCAATCAACGTTAATCCATCAACAAACTATCATGTTCATGCAATGATAATTTGATACATTAGAGTAATTTGATACCTTAGATTAATAGGGTTTAACTTTAATTAATATTAGTAATTAGTTTTATAGATTTATAAAAATTAAAATAATTAATAAATAGAAAGATTTTCGGTTTTAGGTTAATAACCGCTCGGTTATTGACAACCGAAACCGAAAAAAATTAAAATATTATACCTCAAACCGAACCTCAAACCGAATATACTAGATACTGTTAATCGAATACGTCGCGATTTTGGTTCGATTCAGATAACCGATAACCAAAACTGCTTCCCAAATTTCTAATTGGGGCCACAAAGGATTCTCCATTTATTTTAGTTCCGTTCATCACCTAACCTTTCTCTTTCTTAAACCTAACTGCGGGCCCTCTCCTTCCCCAGGGTTGTCTTTTTTATATATAATCGCCACAAAATTAATCCTTTTCATTTTAAAGAGAGAAAATTTTAGTAAATACAATTTAATTAATTCTTGGATGTCATTTAGTTGATACGTCGTATGGATAGGTAATATAATATTTTAAAAATAAAATACTAAACAACTTGTTTGGGTGGGGCTTTTGGAAATTAAGTGAGAGATTGAAATTAGAAATTTTATATAACGAGCAGTGAAAATTAGTGTCTGTTTTAAAATTGGGAAAGTTAATTGAAGATGGTAAATTAGCATTGGAAATTAATTGTCGAAAGATATATTTGTGTGAGCAAGAATTGATGTGAAAAATAAGAAACATTTATTAGTGTAGATGTTAATTAGGCATGTCTGATGAGTAAGGTTATTGAAAAAAATTAATCCAAGTTTGTCAAAAACACATAATTTTTTTATTGATCATCTATTTATATATATGAACTCTACGTTCAAATACATATTTTTAAGTTCCAAAAACAACATCCTTTGCCATGTACAGATAATTCGAGTTATCCACAAGAGTTTAGTTCAAGTTAAAAGCTAACAGATTTGGAATAATAATTCGAATTGATTTAATGCTATTAATAGTCCACCCGACAGATGACTGTACCGGCCGGCACACATGCGTTTGTCGCCTCGATATGGCTAAGTTACCTAACTAGTATTATATGATCTAATTAAATAAACTAATTATAAAAGTAAGTTTGTTACTAGTCGTGTCTTTGGCATTAGTAGCTAGTATCCATATATGTATGGTTCAATAATGATAATATTTTTTTTGAAGGAATAATAATAATATTTCAAAAGGACAGTAATCATTAGTCTTAATTTTTTTATATTACTAGTAGAGAGGATGTGCGTTGCACACAATTTATAAAATCCAAACTAATAAATTATCAGAGTTTGAATATTGTACGAATTTTTTTGATGAATCATGATAATAATTGATATTAGAAAATTTTAAAAACTATTCCTATAAGCTTACATGTGTATGCATATGATAATTATTTTCATGGATAATCTAGAAATTCTATAATCCTAAATGGATTATTTAACCCACAATCATTCATCATCCTACGTAGCATCCCTATAATCTTCTATTCTTTTTTATCTAAATTCCACATTTTATGTACTTGAATATTATTATTAACCCAATTCATAATTATATAGATATACATTAATTAACTGTTTTCCTTATATATTAAAACATTATCATCAATCATCATCAATGAGCATTTATGGGTATTCTTGAATTTTTTTTTTATCTGTTTTTTTTATCACCAGTTGATATATTACTGTATAAACCATATCATTTTGTTATTTTATTCAAGGATTTGGCTCCAGCTGCTCTATCCAATTCAACGAGTTAGTTTCTTCAACAATTTAAGAAGGATATATATGAAGCTATTCATCTTCTTCAACCTACACATTAATTGGAGACGAGGAATTATAGAACAGAACAAATGAACAATGATCATTTATAAATGTTGACAGATTTTTTGAAGTGCTTGATTGACATTTTATCTCACATATTATGTTAATTAATGAATGTAGGAAGGGTTTAATTTATATATGTATTTTGTAAGAGTTTAGCTTGGACATCCATATAAAATGTATGGTGTTAATTTAAATATCAATTCCATCAAGTCAATGTTTTGATAATATATATAATTGGATCTCGGCTTATGCCATTCTTGACAAGATAATTATCTTCTACTCTTCCCCAACTTGTTATTTATAACATTAATTGTTTTGATACCATATGCAAAGACTATATATAGGAGATATGTGGCTGATATTCGATGGCGAGACATCGCATAATCCTAGATTTTCAGCGAGAAAAAATGTGAGCCTCTTAAGCCGTTTCGGGATCATATTCACGACGTTGTTGTGCCATCTGTGACGAGAACCGACGACAGGTGGTGAAAATCAAATTTAATTTCACTTTGGTACGGTTGTTGTAACCAAGTTGGAATAGTTGGGTTGGGGAATTCTCATCTTCTTCTTGTATTTATAACCACCGTATGCACTGTTAAACCTCATTTTTCTTTTGTGCTTCAATCTTTCGCTGCTTCTGGTTTCATTTTCATATTAGTTGAGACTAACACTCAACACGTACAACGTTAACAATTATTAAAAATTCGGTCTTAGAAATCATTAATTATCAATATTGATGAAAGAATTTGTTGCGAAAAAAAATTCATTTCGGTTTAAATTATTATATTTGAATTATCACTACAAGCAATTCAATCTAGAGAAACAAGGAATGGAGGAAATAAAATCAACCAATGGTGGGAAAAAAAATGAAAAATCCTTATCCATTCTAGGTATATAAAGGTAATTTCAAGTTATATATAAATCAATTTAAAAATCATTTTAAGTGTTAATTTCAAAAAATTTAATATATTGTTTATGCACATTTTAAATATAATAAATATAGATATATAAAGTTGGATTAAAATAAGGATATTTTATTATAAAATTTGTGAGAACACTGAATGTATAAAATAAATGCATTGGGATATTTATGAAGTAATTGGATAGTGATAATTAATCAACCACTATAAATCAATGAGTTCGAATTTTTATTTGAGTTCAATTACTAAATTAGAAATGTGTTATCCATTTGGTCTCGACCATTAATCTGCACGCATATAATGGGGATTGAATCACTAATTTTACTTTAAGACATAAGAGTTTCACTATTCGAAAATTTATGAAGGAACCCTAACTTAAATATTATGATTACTTATTCGTGGGAATAAATTATAATAAATAGCATTGAATGGTTACAATTATTCTTAATTCAAGATAAAATCTTGAAATTTAATATCGTTGCATTTCTAACAGTTTTGCACTTGTGAGATGTTTTACTCAGAAGATTTTAATGAAACCGTAAAAAATACCAACTTTGTTAATCATATGGGTTTCCATTAGGTAATAGAATCAATTAATTTTATAATCCGACACACATTGAAAAACTCATATCAATTCACAATCCTACGTGGCATCCCTAATTTCTTCCATTTTGATTTATCTTTATTCTTCATTTTATGCCTCAATTATTTATTAATCTATTTTCTAATTCCCGTAATTACCTACTTATCAATCAAATTTTTAATTTAGCCTCATATCAATGCGAGATTATTTGTAGCCTTAATTATCGTCTATTTTTTTAATCCTAATAATTAATCTTCTTATCAATCTATCATTTAAGTACGACATAATTTTCTCATAGCAACACGAGCTTAGTATGCGAGATTTGGTTTCCTCTAGGTCTCAACTTTTTGATTCTCCATTTCTTCTGTCTGCTATTCCAAATACATATGCTGTTTGCGATCATCGGAACTTTTTCGATTTAGTGTTCAAAACGGATAGAAATAGGGGGAGTGGAGCGGAGCGAAAATCCAAGAAGCTATAACAAATGCACGTCTCAAGAAACGTTGGTAAACAGAAACAAAATCAGCGTAGCAAAAAATTTATAAGCCTTAATGCAGCATAATACAAATCAGTAGCAAAAAATTCTCAAGGCAAACAATATTTTCGATTTAATTACAGGACTAACAAACGAGAGGCACGTTGGTAAACAGAAACAAAACTCAATCCTATACTGCGCCAATCGGCAGTCTTCTAGAATTTAAAAAATTGAGAGGTTTCTGCCGCTTTACCAGAGCGAGATCCTAAGATCAGGATCCCGACTTACCAACTACGACGAGAAAGAACCATGGCTCTGATACCACTGTTGTGGATCGACTCGTCTTTAAGCTTGTCACGCTCCAGCAACGTAGCTGCTCTACGCACTTGTAGCAACAACGGTAGTAGCTCCTAAGCCCAAATTGCAGCAACACCAGCACCCAATCAGTAGACGTCGGCTGTGTAGCAGCTCCGCGGCAACAACCCTGCAACACAGCTTGAGTTCTGGCTCGTTTTCGGCAGCGATGTCTTCTCTGTTTTCCTGCACAAAACAAGAGAAAAACAACAGCAATGCAGGGAGAAACAAACAGATGAATAAAGGGAGAAGAGAGAAGATAGAAAGAAGATCGAATGCTCTCTCGGCTCAGGTGCGGCACTCCTGTTCATCTGCACCTCCATAGCCATAGGTTCAACCGAGATGTCAATCACGTCGGCACCACAACATCATCGGCACCCTCCCTATTCCAACCCGGTAGCTCTTCCACTGAGGATGAGAACAAGCACACACAAAGTTACTTATGGGGTAGGATGAGTGTATCTCCCTCTTACACCAAGCACGAAGGCAGCACACACACATATATATAGCTCCTAGGTCTGTAACTCACAAGGAAAGAACAAGAAGAAATGAAAGGAACGGAATCAACGGGATTGCACAGATAATAGGGCATGCGGGGAAGACATAGGGATAAGGGGGATGGGCTGCCAAAAGGGTCAAGGGAGTGGGCCAATCGGTGTTGGGCCAACAAGTATTTAACATTTCGTTCCAATGTTATATTTTCATTATTTTCCTCAATCCACATCTGCAACCCGATCTGCATGTGGAGAATTGTATACTCATTGATCTATCTTCAAAAGAACTTTGCATATGGGTTGACCTCCATATAGTGCTTTTTGTATTATGTTCATTCTATTCTCAACCTCACTTTATATCTCATAAAAGTATAATTGACAAAAATCAGGAGTTGTATTTGTGGGATCAATCCCGGAAGATCATGATAAACCATTCCTTGTGCTCGAAAATAATAAACTCTTCATCTTGCAGATGCTAGTTCTTTATCCAATTTTAGACGGAGCTAAGTAAATGAAAATATGTTATTGTATGCACGAATATTCATTTGGAAATTAATTGCTTCTTCTAATTGGGATGTAAATAACTCATACAGCTCATACGAACTTTAGAAAATGTAAATTTAATAAGTAGGAGGTTCATATTCAACTCTTCTAGCACCACAATGAATACAATCAGGAACCTTTTTTTAATCCATGTAGAAATGAACCTAAGTAGATAAATAAGATAACTAAATCAAATTTACATGGTTTATCGTATATGTATTAAATATATATTTATTTTAAAAGAATGTTTTACTTACTGCTCAAATCACTTGCATTACTTTTTACGTTTCTTTGACATTTGTAACATTCTTCTTTGTCGATATACCTCATTAATTAGTTGTAATTTATAAACATATTCTTATAATTAACTCAAAAAAATACCTAGAGATTAGATTGATTTGCGCAATACATTGCTTATACTCGTAGTTATATCCAAATTGTAAAATCCTATTGAGAATACATTGCTAAAAGACAAGCAAAATGATCAAACATCGAAATACACTATGATTTGCGCAATACATTGCTAAAAGATAAAAGTTCATGAAATCCATAAAACAAAAGCAAAATGATCAAACATTAAATATAAGTTATAATGTTTTTTCTTTGCACCAACCATACTTCAAATTGAGAATCTAAAACAACAACAATGCCTTAATCCATTATGTGCTCTATCATTTTTTGACAACAACAACAACAAAAACTTAATCTACTACGTGCATCGTATTATTCATTGTGAATATGTACAACCTTTGACATTAAACCACCAATATTACAATTCAAATTCAAAAAGAACAATATTCTCAAGACATAAGCAAGAATGTGGTTTCTTTTATGATTTATCCACCTCAAACCGAAGAAGATATTGGATCATGGATATAATTGCATTGGTCCTCACTATTATATAAGAAAATGGGATCTTTACCTCAAGTCTAATGACCCACCATCATTTATCATCAAAAAATTTGATAGTCTCAATAACAATTATTTAAAATAAACAACATATGGAATCAGAGGAATAAATTACAAAGAAGAAAGCTAAGAAACTTATTGTTGTTCAATATGGATAGAACATGGCAGCACCAATAACTTCGATCAGGTAACAAGATTGGCGACAACGGTTTTTAAAAAATAAAAATAAATTAAACATGATTTGTGAGAGCCTCTTCTCCTGGAACCATCATCCAAAATTTACAGCAACGGATCTATGTGTGTAATGGTTTACATAGATAAACTAATATTGGATCCCTCTATATGATATGGGGAAGCAATCAAATAGACTAACTTTGTAAATAATTTGCTCTAATGAATTTTCGTAGATTGTTCGAGTCGATGTAATCCTTTGATTGTATTGATGGCCAAGAAGAAAATAAAGTTGATTTATCTTACGCATGTTGTAATTTATATAGGTAATGATATAGTTCTATTAGGAAAAGAATTCTAATACGGAAAAAAATCTAGTGATATGAAAAATACATAATTTACTTATGTTGGGAATTCTTGACCTCATCTAATGATACGCAGCGGAAAATACAGTCAAGAAACAGATCTAGATCTACAATTAAACATGCGATGATGTAATACCCCAATTTATTAAAAATCAAATTACGATAATTAATATCGTAAATTAGGGTTTTGTCTCGATTATTGAATTATTAAAATATCGAATAATGATTTCGATTATCTTTGGAATAATAAATTCCTATGATTTATTCACAAATGAATGTGAATTTAGAAATAAGAATATGTGACGTATTTTAACAGTATAATTTCAACATCGATTACGTATCGATAATTGAAATCTCGTAATCTTTTCTAAGTTTTAAGCTTAGAATTTAATTCCATTATTATTGGAATAATTTAATAAAGTGATTACAGCTTTATTACGACCATTCTGAGATGAGTCGGTAATTAACGTTTTGAGACGTTTCAAAGTTAACGTTTTGAGATGACTTGAGAATCAAGTCTAACGATCAAGGAATTATGATATTTAAATTCCTATGATTATTTTATATAATTAGAATATTATTTAGCATTGTATTAATGCTAGAAAATTTTGGAATGATATTTTTGATTATTTAAGATTCTCGAAAACCCTAAATCGAGAATTAGGGTTTTCTACCTATGGATTGATTCCAATAATTTTTCCTATGATATAAATTATCATCTAGGATATATATTATGCTATATATCTACTTATAGCATGAAAATCAATATTTTAGGCATTAAGATTTGAAAATGTCGTGACCAACTTTTGTGAAACAATTGTTTACGTGAAATTCTTGTTGCTAGCCTTGCTTGTTGATTATTTGGTGAACCAAGTATTATTATTACACACTTACCAATAACCAAGTAAATTAAATTGAGGATCAAGTGGGAGGTCATTTGTGTGTGTGTTAGTCGATAATATTGACTTGGGAGGTAAGAAGAATGTTTACAACTCTTTGCAAATTGAATTGCTTGCATGTTTAAGAGTGTAGATATTATTTAAGATGTATAAGACAAATCAATTTCAGCTTTCCATTGATATTGTGAGAGGATGACCGACTGTTTGATTGCATAGTGTAGGAGTTGAATTAATTTTTGTTTTGTTCAAAAAGAACTTTATGTAAGAGTAATAAATGTTTTGTAAGAGCATGATATTGTTGACTTGAAAACAAATCAACTCCTCTTCAATTGTTTGAAATTGCCGTGTAATTGCTTTCAAATAATAAGGTTGGAGGGATTTTCAAAAGTCTTAACATGGTTTTGCTTACATTTGTATATGTGTAGGATATTTTATTTATGGGGTATAAGACAAAATAAATTAAAATCCTTTCCCCTTGTTACATGAAGAATCGACGGCAACCTTGTGCATCTAAGTCAAGAAAATTTTGCTTCTTTCAAAATGTGTAAGAGCTTTTAATGTGTGCAAGAGTGAGTCATTAAAGCAAAAAAAAAAAATAAAAAAATCTAGCTTTGTTGTTGTGTGAGTGACCGAGGGAAGTGAAAGTTGTTAGGGTATTAGTTGAGTTATTCATTTAACTTATACATATTAAAGTGTTAGACAAACAAAGCAAAACGTATCTCATTCTCTTTTTGTCACTGCCGTGAGCTTTTGAGAGGAAAAAGCTTGTGTGTTCTTCATTTCCTTTCACCAATCTCCTTGATCTAAAGCTTTTGCACACTTAATCCAAACCGTTAAAGAGGTTAGAAATCGAACGAGCTTCGATTATACGTTAAAATTTTCAATATCCAATGGTTCGATCTTATGTTTCCAAGCATGTGTTCTTGATAAAAATTAAGCTAGCATGTCTTATTGTTCATTAATACTGTTGAGCATGCTTTATAAGTTTCATATTGATGTTTTATTGGAAGCTAAGCATGTTATAAAAATTTCCTAGAGATGATCGAAAATTTGTGAATTGTTTTTAATGTTGGATTAATGTTACATATTAGTAATAGAACTCATTGTGATTATTTGAGAATTTTTAGAAATTGTATGCTATAGTTTTATAATTACCAAAAATTTGCTAGGGTTGGTATGTTGATGTACAAATTATATTTAAGTGATATTATAGATATTGTTGATCTAGAGCATTGATTATATACTATGTGAATTTACTAGAATTTTTAGAAAATGTATGTTCGTACTTTGAAAATTTTCGAGAATGCCTAGTATGGATATGTTGATGAATAAGTGGTAAATGTTGGATATTATGCTAGATTAATTATATAGAATGATGTTTAGCATTGTGGAATTTAATTAGAATTTTAGAAAAATATTTGATATATCTTTGGAAATTTTCGAAAGCTATAGGATTAGGGATAGATGATGCCCAAAATTTTTATAGCTAATTTTAATACATATTAATGATCATAGTGTAAAATAATACACTATATGAATTTAGAGGATTTTGGAACAAAGTTTGAAAATTTTGATATAGCCGTGAGCTATATGTTTGGATATAAGGAATTTTAATTCCTTTTAATCGAGAATAATAATTTATTATATGTCTAAAAATTATATTAGGCATAATTGAATTTTAGAATTATTAAACATAGAATATTATGTTTAAAACGAAACGTTATATTAAATAACGTTAAAAGCATAAAATAATGCTTAAAGTATTAAAAGATTAATATTGAAAGAAAATATTAATCGATTTATCGATTTACGTGAAAATCGAGAATCGAAAAGAAATCGATTGAAAATCGATTTATATCGAATTTATTCATTAAAATGGGATTTATTTAAGATTTATAAAGAAAAGTCAAAATGGTTGACTTTCGAAATCGACGCTGAAATACGTTCGTTAAATACGCTAATACGTGAAAAATGTATTACTTTATCCGAATATCTCAATTGTGAGAAAAGATTTTAATTGAAATCATTTTATGAATAACGTTATTATCGTTAATTATTTAACCTAAAAGGTTAAAATGAGACTGTAGATCATATTACGTCTCTCTCGAGATACGAGAATTATTTTATTGAAATACGCGTTGAAACGACGTATAAAGTTTATTAGAACTTCGAATTATTATTCTATTTATCAAAGTTGAATGAACTTTGAAAATATCGAAAAGCGTGCCAACGTGCTAAACGTAAATTTTTGCGTAAAGGTGAGACGTGAAGGCTCACACGCAACCAGAGGAGAACACGCGTATCGAAATTCGAAGTTCAAAAGTAAAGGTGGGCTTTACTATACTCAAACTGGTAGAATTTACCAAATGATTTACTTATGATGCTTTATTGCAAGCAAATATTTATGAAATGATTTATTTAATTACCTGCCCAAATGTTTATGTTGTATGTATGTATCCAATCCATGATTGTTGATGCATAATGTTGGGTAGCCCCCACTTCATGACATGCTTGAATTCGATTCTTGGAAGTACCCCAAGAATGATGGAGAATCGTATCCTCTTACGAGATGGCCTGGATTTTGTGCACCGATTATTTTGTGACTGTCTTTGAAAGGGTGCTCGGCGGTCACGCGGCGTCTGTGAGAGGAGGCCTCTCAAGTAGGAATTATTGTGGAATGAATTATTGTGGCGGATATGGATCATACATACATGGAAAATGTCCGCCGCACGAATCTTTATGGAAAATGAAAGAAAATATTTAGTAAGCACGAGTATTTTCAAATTAAAACCTCGTGTTCTTGTGATGGGCGAGTAATTCAAATGTGATAAATTATTTCGGCATGAGCCATCGAGTGCAATCTTGTACTCACCGCATGTTTGTTTTAAATGCGCAGTTGAGCGAGATGATGGATGAAGATGTGTTGAGCGATTGGAACCCTTTTGAATACAATATATTTAGAAACCTTGAATACACATCGTCATATGTGTATTCACACGTTTTCAGCGCAATTGAATTAATTTATCTTATGATGTTGATTAATTGAATACTTCGAACATATGAGTCTTGTATATATATTGGATAAAGTTTCTTGATTATTATTCCAAGTATTAGACCGCTAAATCGCACTTAGGATTTGGGGGTTCCAAAGTGGTATCGAGCGCTCTTTGAATCCAAAGCCTCTTTTCGAGTTAAGTCTAGATTGAGTCACTAGACTTCTAGAGGTCAACCGACACCGCCGACACTCCATCACATCAAGCTCAATCGAAAAGGTAAATTATTTTCTCATCTTTGAAAAAAAAATTTGAGATTTATGAATTTGATTTGGTGTCGATAGAACATTATCGACAAATGATTTGGTGTCGATAGAACATTATCGACAAATGATTTATGAATTTGATTTGTTGCCGATAGAACATTATCGACAAAAGAATGGTATCGATAGAACATTATCGACAAATGATTGGTATCGATAGAACATTATCGACAAATGAAATGAGAAAGGTTGTAAATAACCATGATTTATTGATTGATGGATTATTGATTGAAATTTTTTTCGCAAGAAATGCGTATGTTTAAAACGAACTATGTTCGTCATATTGAAATTTTATTCTTCAAATCTCAATATTGTTTTGATTAATGACTATTGTCATTCCAAATGAAGTTATGAGAATTGATTGAAAGTCGTTGGTTCGCTACCAACGTATGATAATGTCATACGAGAATGTATTGACAATTTTTTTTTTTTTGAATAAAATGTTTGAATTCATGTAATTCAATAGAAATTTATTGTTATGAATATTTGAAAATTTTATTTCAATTCCCAAAGATGTTTACGATGATGGGTAAGTTATCCCAAGAGAACTTAGACTGTTTAAGACGCATGATCCCATTTGCAAAAGAACATAGGAAGATGAATTAATAGAATTTTATTCCATCCTGAGAACGAAAGCGAGATCGAAATGAGAATCTCGAATTGATAGACGAAAAGAAAATTCCATTTCGTAATTGGAAAAGATGTCAAGATGATGAATGTCACTATGCGATCGGTGACACGAGAATGATCTTTTATTTGGAAGTTCACGCATGGCGGACTCAAATCATCTATGACTCTTCGTTGGAAGCAGTAAAAATATGATCAAAGAATTCGTTAGAGTCGGTTAAAGATCGAACTCGCGATCATGCTTAGTCGACCTTGAACTCGACTTGACTTCGCACCAGCATGTATAATTTTGACTTCGCTTCCGGTCAGTTCAGTCCGACCTTGGAAGTCTAGTCCAACCTTGGCAGTTCGACCTCGGTTGTCCACCTCGGCTTCGAACTCGGCAGGTGCGACCTCGGCAGAAGCAAGCCCGATGGGTATGAGCTCGGCTTCTGACCTCGGCAACGGCAGGTGTGACATCCACCTCGCCAATTTATCTTGACCTCGGTCAGATCACCTCCACCTCGGAAATCTACCTCGGCGTCGACCTGTACGCCTTTGGCTTTGATGTCGGCATTATCATGTACGACTTCGGCGTCGGCATCACCTACGACCTCGACCTTGACAACTAAAATTATAACTTATTGTCTTCAACTTCGACTTCGATGTCGATCTCTTCGACTTCGACTTCGGCGTCGGCCTTAATGACTTCGTCATTATGTCAATAACCTCGGCAATGACCTCGGCTTTGGCAAATGATTTCGGCAACAACTTCGACATCGGTATCACTTACGACCTCGGTATCCCAAGCTCGGCATCAGCAAAACTGTTTTGCGCAATATTTTTATTTTAGCTCGTTCTCCTTCGTTAGAGCTCCGATTTTCGAACGGTTTACACCTACGTACTCCTATCACAGAGTACTATAATTCTTATGAAGAACCAAATCCCTGATTCCTTCTCTAGAAATTGCGAGAGTCAGTTGATGTTAGTTATAGTTTTATAGAATGGGAATTTTACAGTGCGATTAGAATTTTAGAATGATACTAGAAAGTAGTATTCCCAGTAGTACAAGAGGCGCTATGACATATAGAGGAACCTTTGATGATGACCTACAATGTGTATATAAAGTTTTAAATTCTATTCATTACCCAATTTCTGTCATTGAGTTTAACTCTATGACCTAGTTCAAATTGAGAAATCACATGAGTTCTCACTTTTCTCAAGAAAATTTTCAACCCAAGAATTTACTGAATGTTCCTTTGAAACCAAATCCTTGTGTGATGAGAAAATATTTGTGACGGTCCGCCAACCCATATGACCAAAGAAATCTCATGAGTCGTCATTCGGTCTTTGGACCTAGATCCCAAATTATTCGATTCGAGGAATAAATGGATTCAAATAGTAAGATATGTTATTTTGAATCAAGAATCCATATCTTTGGAAGTCGAGATGAAGAATTTTCTTCAATCCCGAGACCAATAGGTAAGATGCAGGTTGACTTATCTTGTCACCTAAGTTTTGAATTAGTAAAGTGATAAACATCGGGTATGATGTAGGTTGACTTATTTTGGTAACCTAAAGGTTGCGATCAAGAAGGTGATGGACATCAAGGATATATGATGTACATAAGATCTCAATGAGACGAGATATCTTCCTATAATGCACATGGATGCAATTACCCCGATGGGCGTGCGTGTATTGATAATGATGAAGTTATATCTTCATGTGACCGTTATGATAATGAAATGTTATGAATGAGATACTACGTAGCATGGAATGCAAGAGTTGAAGTAAAGGAAGTGCATGATATCCTTGAGATATAATTTCCCTTATTATGACATAACGAGAGATTACAACTTATCTTTAAGATAGTTGATTGTCCTTAAAACCTCCTTAGTAGGTTGGACATGTTTAAAGAATGGAGATGCACAATATTCTTTCAAAGGATATATATATGTAAAGAAATGATAGCATCTCAGATAACGAATCTCTCGTTTTATACCTCAATCAATGAGATTATGCCTGAACATAATCAATTCCAAGTAATTGAGACTTGGTTAAACCAATGATAATGAGATTGAGGAATCGTAATCATTGAAATGTGTGAACAACTAGGATAGCCCTAGCATGTAAATCAAGTATGGAGAAATATCTCCACAATGAAGACATGGTAATGAGATGCTTGGAATTTAAGTTATGGTGTACAAAAGTACTACCTTACCAAGCTATATGACAATAATGAAGGTTCTAGTCCTGAGAGTAAGAACCGAAGTATAATGACAGTAATATTACTTTCTGACACCATGCTCAAGAAAAAAAAAGGGACAAAAGTCTAAAATAGCTGAAGAAATTATGAGCTATACAATTATGAGATAACCACAATATGAGATAAGTTTCAGTGATATTATGACTTCGATAAGTAAAGTAATTCCTTTGAAGTAAAGAAGCAGATTCATTATTTGAAATGGATCTTAGTGATCTAAATTGCATTGACACAAAACGCTGGTTTTGCGTGTCTTAGAAATTAACAAGCACGATAGCTTCTTTAGACTTTTGCAAAGGAAATGTTTTCAAGAGAACGAATGAAAAGATTCACCTGGAAGAATCTTAAAGTGAATCTAATTGTAAATCTTACCCCTCATACTTTTGTGACGATCAATAAAGTGAGATATTAAGTATCTCGACATGGGAATGAAGCATTCATCGAATGTCGAGAAAATGGTAAAGATATTTCGACGTCAAGGCAAAAGTATAATATGTCCCGGTGGACAAAGGATTTTATCCTATGCGTAATGCATAATGAATCAATAAAGATTAAGAAGAAATGACGATATCCAAAAGGGATATTACAAACGATGGCACTAAATGCCGGTATAAGAATTTCTCTTGGAAAAGAGTTTAAAGTAAGGATATATGAGAGATATATTCCTAAGATTGATAGAGTGAAAAGGATTTAGGGAATTGAATCATTCATACTAGATCAGAGATGAATGATAGTGTCAGATACATCACTACTCCTACGATGAGATTAAGTTATCGAGATATTAATATCAAGGATTGGTCGATATAAACCTAACCACAGAATGCTATTGATAAAAGCATAATAGTATCGACACCAAGAAGGATATGATTAACGAAGTAATGTAGGCCATAAAGCAAGAAAGCATAATGTCCCAAGGGAAAGGACAATGATGTATGAAATAGATGTTTATTTGAACAGACGAGAACACCGTAGACCAGAGCCTATACATCGCACCGAAAACAGATTTAATGAAATCGGGAAGGCTCGATAGATATGAGAAGAATTTCTCATAATACTTATAATTTTGCTGTTCAATATAGGTGTTTCGTTTTCTAACATCGCACAAGTATGCGAAGAAACGATAGAACCCAATTCAGGGTAAACGAATCGAGAAATGAAAATCTCTTCACCTACACGAGAATTATGGCCATCGCAGGTGTTGCTCGAGTTTATAAATTGGACCTAGGATCGCCTAAGGTTCTAACAAATGAGTTAGATCATAATATCTATGTGGAACGTAGATATAATTCAAGAAACAGAAGTTTCAAAAATGGATGTCACTCACGTGATTAGAAGCACGGGCATAGTCTCTCCATTTGAAATTATATGCAACGGATTTTTGGATCCTCAATTGCTTTAATTTAAGGTTGGCTCATCTAGAACTATCTGTTTACAGATGGTAAGAAAAGAGAGTCTGACGAGTAGAAAGTTAATCCCAAGGCCTACAAGTTAGAGTTCATACAGAAGAATCGACTCTCTTTTTATAAACTGGGCATGGCTTGGGACAGTTTTTGGAAGAATTTCTACATCTTGGATGAATGCTAGTAACTATGGAGAGATGGACCGGATGACATCCAATAACTTATCCATCGTTTGCCAACAGATTGGCAGGATCTTGCAAAAGAAGTATCAAGAGAATATCTTCTTCAAATAGAAAATTCCAAGACTTGGGCAGACTTATCAGGATTTGTCAGCAGGCTCAAGTGTATATATAATGCATGTGGAATGGCACCTACGGGTACTTGTCCTAGTCCCCGGCAAGTTACACAGCAAGGCATAAAGGAATGATTGTACTCTGATGTTCCAAACGCTGCCCCACGTCCTGTGCCGTCTATTATACCAGAAAGAGACGAGAATGGCAAAAGGACAAGATCTTATCGCCCTCAAGGATTAAGGGAATTACCGTTATCAAATCAACCTCACTTTCTGATAAAAGTAATACACACTTCTGAAATCAAAGAAGTAACATGGAGCAGTGTGACCCCTGGCTCTTTGAAAGAGAAAGATCGTCGGATATATGAGGTAAAAACGTGCACGGAGATAGGCAAGTTTCTAAGCAAAAGGTACGATTCCGACGAAGGCCACTCAGAGACACAGAGTCCTATGATAATGAGAGACTCATATGTAAATGATGGCTTATGTGTAAATGGTATCTGATGTACGAAAGCAAAATTTTTCCGAATAAGATATGGTTACTATGAGATTATAGTCATGCCATTCGGACAAGCTAGTACACCAGCCCTATTCATGAACCTCAAAAATCGAGTGTTCCATATGTACTTAGACAATTTTGTCTAAATCCTTATGAATGATGTTCTTATCTATATGAAGGACGAGAAAGAACATAAAGAACATCAAGGATCAGACATGGACTTTTAGAGTCGAGTAAAGTTTTGCAAGTTTAATATATGAATTTCGGCTAAAGAAGGAATATTCCTTAGACACATGATGTCTTCCAAAGGAATCAAATTTACATGGACAAATGAATGTGAGGCCACTTATTAAAGTAAGAGAGATGATAGTCAACGCACCACGGTAACTTAAATCTCGTGAATGGAATCACCCAACTCACGCCTGATATAGCGCAGATATACGCGTGCAAAATTTTTGGAGACATTTCCTATATGGAATAAGTTATGAGATCTTCACAAACCATAAAAGTTTGGATTATTTCTTCGAGCAAGAGACTTAAAAATGAGATAGAAAAGAGGGCTCGAATCAGTAAAAGATTCCAGTTGTGATATAAATTATCACCTATGAAGGGCTGAAGGGTTTTAAAGAGGCGCCTGACAATGTGATATTGTCTAAGGAAAGGTCATATATATTTCAAACAATAATAAGCTTAGAAATGAAATCATGAATGAAACTCATGATATTCCTCATACCGCCCACCCAAGAAGCATTAAAGTATATTATGATTTACAAAAAAAAATTGATAAGTAAAGTATGAAATGAGCTATAACCTCATTGACGAGCATTGTCTCGGTTATAGGAGGTGAAGGCATTGTATCAATGACCTTATAAGAGGTTATAATCTCTAATGAGATATAAATGAAAATGAAATGACATAGCAATGGATTTTTATGACAGGTTTCGCCAAAGTCATAAAAATGTAACACTACTATATGGGTAGTAGTGATCTGACTCACCAAATATGCTTATCTCTGCCTATTCAGATGACTCAGAGATCTGAGAATTTTATCTCAGTCGTACATAAAGGAAATCGTATCTTTGCAAAGGGTCCCAATACCTATCACTTTAGATAGAGATTCTAAGTTTACCCCTAGATTTTGAGCTAGCTCACCAAAAAGGGAGTTATGCACGATATTGAACCTTATCGTAGATGTCCCCTCACGGACAGATGGACGATAAAAAGGACAATATGAATGTTTAAGGATACGATGAAAATATTAATGTTTAAATTAAGGTACAAGTGGAAACATGTTTTACCACTTATTAAGTTTACGTACGACCATAACTGTCAAACAACGATTGACATAGCCACACATGGCATTATATGGAAAGAAATATCGACCACCACTTTATTATAATAAAGTAAGTGAGAGAAAGTATAAGATCTTGACAACGTAAATGAAATGATTAAGATATTTGCCAAATAAGGCAAAAACTGAGAGAAGCTCAGTACAGACAAAAGTCTTACGCTGGTATGCGTAGATCTGAACCGCATTTTGAATGCGAAAATGAATTTCCTTGAGATTTCTCCATTGAGGGAAATTATAAAGTTCAGAGTACAAAGAATGTCGAGATCACGTTTTATAGGACCTTACAAAGATACTAGAAATAAAAGGCCCAGTAGCCTATAGATTGGTACTTCCACCAAAATTTGGGGAATGTACATAATGATTTTCCACGTGTCACAGCTAAAGATTTATGAATATGACCCAAATCACGTAATTCATTATATGACGTGATCTTTAACTCAAAGATGAGTTTTGATGAACATCTACGACTATTTGATCGTATGATTCGATGATTAAGAATTTAATTGGGTCTTTGATGAAAGTCCAATGGAGAAACCATGGACAAAAGAAAAACACGTGGAAATTAAGATGTTATGGTGCTAAGATGCCCCATACTTTTTGAGGTATGTAAATTTCGGGACGAAATTTCTTTAAGGAGGGTGGAATGTAATACCCCAATTTATTAAAAATCAAATTACGATAATTAATATCGTAAATTAGGGTTTTGTCTCGATTATTGAATTATTAAAATATCGAATAATGATTTCGATTATCTTTGGAATAATAAATTCCTATGATTTATTCACAAATGAATGTGAATTTAGAAATAAGAATATGTGACGTATTTTAACAAAGATAATTTCAACATCGACACGTATCGATAATTGAAATCTCGTAATCTTTTCTAAGTTTTAAGCTTAGAATTTAATTCCATTATTATTGGAATAATTTAATAAAGTGATTACAGACTTTATTACGACCATTCCGAGATGAGTCGGTAATTAACGTTTGAGACGCTTCAAAGTTAACGCTTTGAGATGACTTGAGAATCAAGTCTAACGATCAAGGAATTATGATATTTAAATTCCTATGATTATTTTATATAATTAGAATATTATTTAGCATTGTATTAATGCTAGAAAATTTTGGAATGATATTTTGATTATTTAAGATTCTCGAAACCCTAAATCGAGAATTAGGGTTTTCTACCTATGGATTGATTCCAATAATTTTTCCTATGATATAAATTATCATCTAGGATATATATTATGCTATATATCTACTTATAGCATGAAAATCAATATTTTAGGCATTAAGATTTGAAAATGTCGTGACCAACTTTTGTGAAACAATTGTTTACGTGAAATTTTGTTGCTAGCCTTGCTTGTTGATTATTTGGTGAACCAAGTATTATTATTACACACTTACCAATAACCAAGTAAATTAAATTGAGGATCAGTGGGAGGTCATTTGTGTGTGTTAGTCGATAATATTGACTTGGGAGGTAAGAAGAATGTTTACAACTCTTTGCAAATTGAATTGCTTGCATGTTTAAGAGTGTAGATATTATTTAAGATGTATAAGACAAATCAATTTCAGCTTTCCATTGATATTGTGAGAGGATGACCAATCGTTTGATCGCATAGTGTAGGAGTTGAATTAATTTTTGTTTTGTTCAAAAAGAACTTTGTGTAAGAGTAATAAATGTTTTGTAAGAGCATGATATTGTTGACTTGAAAACAAATCAACTCCTCTTCAATTGTTTGAAATTGCCGTGTAATTGCTTTCAAATATTAAGGTTGGAGGGATTTTCAAAAGTCTTAACATGGTTTTGCTTACATTTGTATATGTGTAGGATATTTTATTTATGGGGTATAAGACAAAATAAATTAAAATCCTTTCCCCTTGTTACATGAAGAATCGACGGCAACCTTGTGCATCTAAGTCAAGAAAATTTTGCTTCTTTCAAAATGTAAGAGCTTTTAATGTGCAAGAGTGAGTCATTAAAGCAAAAAAAAATAAAAAATCTAGCTTTGTTGTTGTGTGAGTGACCGAGGGAAGTGAAAGTTGTTAGTGTATTAGTTGAGTTATTCATTTAACTTATACATATTAAAGTGTTAGACAAACAAAGCAAAACGTATCTCATTCTCTTTTTGTCACCGCCGTGAGCTTTTGAGAGGAAAAAGCTTGTGTGTTCTTCATTTCCTTTCACCAATCTCCTTGATCTAAAGCTTTTGCACACTTAATCCAAACCGTTAAAGAGGTTAGAAATCGAACGAGCTTCGATTATACGTTAAAATTTTCAATATCCAATGGTTCGATCTTATGTTTCCAAGCATGTGTTCTTGATAAAAATTAAGCTAGCATGTCTTATTGTTCATTAATCTTGTTGAGCATGCTTTATAAGTTTCATATTGATGTTTTATTGGAAGCTAAGCATGTTATAAAAATTTCCTAGAGATGATCGAAAATTTGTGAATTGTTTTTAATGTTGGATTAATGTTACATATTAGTAATAGAACTCATTGTGATTATTTGAGAATTTTTAGAAATTGTATGCTATAGTTTTATAATTACCAAAAATTTGCTAGGGTTGGTATGTTGATGTACAAATTATATTTAAGTGATATTATAGCATATTGTTGATCTAGAGCATTGATTATATACTATGTGAATTTACTAGAATTTTTAGAAAATGTATGTTCGTACTTTGAAAATTTTCGAGAATGCCTAGTATGGATATGTTGATGAATAAGTGGTAAATGTTGGATATTATGCTAGATTAATTATATAGAATGATGTTTAGGCATTGTGGAATTTAATTAGAGTTTTAGAAAAATATTTGATATATCTTTGGAAATTTTCGAAAGCTATAGGATTAGGGATAGATGATGCCCAAAATTTTTATAGCTAATTTTAATACATATTAATGATCATAGTGTAAAATAATACACTATATGAATTTAGAGGATTTTTGGAACAAAGTTTGGAAAATTTTGATATAGCCGTGAGCTATATGTTTGGATATAAGGAATTTTAATTCCTTTTTAATCGAGAATAATAATTTATTATATGTCTAAAAATTATATTAGGCATAATTGAATTTTCGAGAATTATTAAACATAGAATATTATGTTTAAAACGAAACGTTATATTAAATAACGTTAAAAGCATAAAATAATGCTTAAAGTATTAAAAGATTAATATTGAAAGAAAATATTAATCAGATTTATCGATTTACGTGAAAAATCGAGAACTGAAAAGAAATCGATTGAAAATCGATTTATATCGAATTTATTCATTAAAATGGGATTTATTTAAGATTTATAAAGAAAAGTCAAAATGGTTGACTTTCGAAATCGACGCATTTAAATACGTTCGTTAAATACGCTGTCACGTGAAAACGACACTTTTATCCGAATATCTCAATTGTGAGAAAAGATTTTAATTGAAATCATTTTATCAATAACGTTATTATATCGTTAATTATTTAACCTAAAAGGTTAAAATGAGATCGTAGATCATATTACGCCTCTCGAGATACGAGAATTATTTTATTGAAATACGCGTTGAAACGACGATAAAGTTTATTAGAACTTTGAATTATTATTCTATTTATCAAAGTTGAATGAACTTTGAAAATATCGAAAAGCGTGCCAACGTGCTAAACGTAAATTTTTGCGTATAGGTGGGACGTGAAGGCTCACACGCAACCAGAGGAGAACACGCGTATCGAAATTCGAAGTTCAAAAGTAAAGGTGGGCTTTACTATACTCAAACTGGTAGAATTTATCAAATGATTTACTTATGATGCTTTATTGCAAGCAAATATTTATGAAATGATTTATTTAATTACCGCCCAAATGTTTATGTTTTATGTATGTATCCAATCCATGATTGTTGATGCATAATGTTGGGTAGCCCCACTTTACGACATGCTTGAATTCAGTATTCTGGAAGTACCCCAAGAATGATGGAGAATTGTATCTGTCTTGAGACGGCACGGATTTTGTGCACCGATTATTTTGTATTTGTGTAGGCCGAAAGGGTGCTCGGCCGGTCACGGCGTCTGTGAGAGGAGGCCTCTCTCCAAAAAGTAGGAATTATTGTGGAATGAATTATTGTGGTGGATATGGATCATACATACATGGAAAATGTCCGCCGCATTTAATCTTTATGGAAAATGAAAGAAAATATTTAGTAAGCACGAGTATTTTCAAATTAAAACCTCGTGTTTCTTGTGATGGGCGTAGTAATTCAAATGTGATAAATTATTTCGGCATGAGCCATCGAGTGCAATCTTGTACTCACCGCATGTTTGTTTTAAATGTGCAGTTGAGCGATGATGGATGGAGATGTGTGGAGCATCGGAACCCTTTTGAATACAATATATTTAGAAACCTTGAATACACATCGTCATATGTGTATTCACACTTTTCCGCCGCAATTGAATTAATTTATCTTATGATGTTGATTAGTTGAATACTTCGAACATATGAGTCTTGTATATATATCGATAAAGTTTCCTTGATTATTATTTCAAGTATTAGACACGCTAAATCGTACTTAGGATTTAGGGAACATGCTGATGAGCCCTATGAACACGTTAGATAGAGAAGTTACGATTTGCAACGCCCAAGCTTCAAATGAATCTCGCAAGGTTGTCTCCACAACTATGGTATCCACGTATGCAAACCGATGCAGAACAATTCCTCAGATTAATTCAAGCAGAGAAAGCCAAGAAATCTCTGAATGAATTAACGGTAGTTCTCTGAGATTATGTTTCTGTATTACGTCTAACGTCTAACCTCTAACCTAAAGAATGAATTCTCTCTATTTATATTAAATAGAGCAGCCCATTAAAGCCCTAGCTTATATGTGTTTTTATTCTTTAGTCATCTTTAATTAATTAATAGTCCAACCACTAATTAACTAAAGCCCATATATCTAATTTAGCCCATAATCTTTCAATCTCCCACTTGGACTAATATTAGATAACTTACCGTGCACTATGCATACCTTTGAGCGGATTAACAATACACTTGATAGTGTGACCCAATAGGCCCCCATTACCGATGATGATCTAATCAAAGTCTGCACAAAACTCTCGATGCAAGCAGCAAAATAACTCGATATATGATGGACGTTTACGTGAAATCAATAAACAAACCTTTACATGAAGTTTATGTAATATCCTTTCATTCATGACACACTCGATTGAGCCTAGGATTTTGCTATGTGTATCCCAATAGCTCAACCATTTTTCTCATCTTTATTATAAGACTATATGATCATATTCAATTACTTTAATCAATATATCTCTCAGATCGCCAATGACTTTATGGTCGAATAATATAGAGAAAATAAGTGCTCGCTCGAAATTCCAATCGAGGAATGAATCTCATTCTTGGCTCAACTACCATTTTCATTTGCCTCATGATGCACCCAATCCAAGCCGTGTCTTGCCACTTGCAAGCGTTGTCATTGGTCAAAGTACAACACTCAACAAACAAAATGTATAATGACCTCAAGTCTAAGGACTATTACATACTCCACACACTAAGAAATCGTAGACATCTAACAAACGATTTAATAGTAGGGTATACCAATACTCTCCAAAGTATTCATGTGTCCATCACGGATATCAAATATCACGTAGTTGCGAGAACCACTACATTCTCTAAGAATGTGATGCAGACCACATGCTAACCTATGACATATCATCAATATCCCATTCTTGATGATCATTGGTTAGGGCTATTTTAGAATTATACTTTATCATTGATGTCTCACAGCAAAAATGACAGTGATAATTCAAGGGAACATATAAGAGAATAACGACAAAAATCCAACTAATTATTCCATTAAATGCACAAAACCCATAGATAAAAACATTATCTTCGATTGTGATCAAAAGTAAGTATGTCTCAACAAAGGAGTTTCTAAAACATACAAACTTTAAACTCCCACTGAATCAAAGCCAATTTCCCGCATGTCTAACACCTAAGCTCTCAAAACGGCTTGGTAAAAGGATAAGCTAAATTATCGTCAGTGAGTACTCTTTCTAATTTTACATTGCTCATTTCTATTATTTCTCTAATCAGATGATATCGACTTGGAATATGCTTGTTCCTGTTTGGAAGCTAGCATCAGTGTACCCAGTCACTGATAGCTCTGGCTGCCCATCATAGACTAAGAAGTATTATTTAGTCCTTCTAAGGTACTTAAGAATAGTCTTAGCAGTTTTCAATGTTCCTCAACAGGATTTTGCTAAAATCTGCCCGTCATGCTAAGCGCATAGGCCACATCTGGCCTAGTGCATATCATGACATACATGATCGATCCTATAGCTGAAGCATATGAGATCCTTTTCATGCAAGCAATTTCCTTGTCATTAGAAGGACAATCCTTCTTAGACAACTTGATGCCATGTCCCATAGGAAGAAATCATTTTTTAAAATTTTCCATTGAGAAACGCCGTAGCAATTTGTCTATGTAAGTGGATTGTGATAGCCCCAACAATCTATTAGGTCTATCTCGATAGATCTTGATCCCAAGGATGTAGAGATCCTTAATCATAAAGGATTTAGACAGCCAGTCTTTCACGGATTGTATCATGGATCGGTCGCTCGCCATAATCAGAATGTCATCGACATATATGATCAGGTAGACAACGTTTCCATTCTCGTGCTTACTATAAACGCAAGGGTCCTCTTTGCTTCTGACAAAGTCAAACAATTTGATAGCTCTGTCAAAACAAATATTCCAACTCCTTGATGCTTGCTTACGTCCATAAATGGACTTCTTTAGCCTACATAACGCATTCGCCTCTCTTTGGACACAAAACCTTCAGTCGAGTCATGTAGACATCACCTTCTAGTTCTCCATTGAGAAACGCGGTTTGACATCCATTTGCTAAATATCAAAATTGTAGTATGCGCTATTGCAAGTAATATCCTAATGGACTTGATTTTGCAACCGGTGAAAAGGTCTCGCCATAGTCAACGCCTTCACGCCGACTATAACCCTTGCCACCAACCTAGCCTCAGAGGTTCAGATTTACCATCCGCATCTCTTCTTTTGAAGATCCATTTGCGCCCTATGGATAAGCCCCATCCGTAAGTCATCAACTAGTTCCCGCACTAGATTGAAATACATCGAGTTCATTTCGTATATTAAGGCTCGAGCCACATCTTTGAATCGGTGCTACCACCGCTTCAAGATAGGTCTTAGGTTCATCATCATCCGACTCGACTTCATCATCTTGGTTCTCAACCATTAGATTCAGTCTTTGGGGTGCACGACGAGTCCTCTTCGCCTATCGAGTCGGGTTGTTTGCGCAGTTCATGCCGCTCATTCCGAACGTGAGTAGCTCCTCCGTGTCGACTTCCTCAACATTTGGTGATTCTCAAGAATTTCCTCATGAATTTCTTGAGGTGGAGGTGGCACAATTGTTGTGTCATCTTGTATTTGATGAGTCTCATTTCTCGAGGTGGCCTCAAGAGTCATTTCCTCCCAATAGATCGTTAAATACTCCCACCGAATTCTTGTTCACACTATTGAACAATCGTTCGTCCTCTGTGTTGTTTTGTGGTTCTCGAATTTCTTCAAGATCTTCCTCATTGTGACCTTGTTCCTTGAAACATATGAGTCTTCAAGAAACGTCACATTCTAGAGATGATCACCATGTGATCTCTGGGTGAGTAGAATTCACATCCTCTAGTTTCCCTAGGATATCCCACAAGATAAAATTTCTCACTTTTCGATTCCAACTTATCACCAACATTTTCTTAACAAAAGCAGACAACCCGTGTCCGCAAATAGTTAAGATTTGCTCTTTCCCATATCATATCTCATATGGTGTTTTCTCGACTGATTTGGAAGGAACCCTATTCAAAATACGAGCGTTAAATAAGGTATGGCTCCAAAGGAATAAATGGAGACTAGCGAAACTCATCATGGATCGAACCATGTCTAATAAGGTTCGATTTCTTCTCTCGGATACACCATTCAGTTATGGTGTTCCCGGAGGTGTCCAATCTGACCGGATTCCATGTGATTTCAAGTAATCAAGAAATTCTCGGCTTAAGTATTCCCCTCCTCGATCTGATCGAAGATTCTTGATACTTTTGTCAAGTTGTTTCTCGACTTCTAACTTAAACTCTTTGAACTTATTAAGAGCTTCAGATTTGTGTTTCATCAGATACACATACTCAAACCTTGAATAATCATCAGTAAAAGTTATGAAGTACGAATATCCACCTTTTGCTTGAGTTGGAAACGGTCCACACACATCTGAGTGGATCAACTCTAGCAATTCTTTGGCACGTAACCCTTTCCCAGAAAATGGTTTCTTAGTCATTTTTCCTTTGAGACATGATTCACAAGTACCATATGATTCGAAATCAAATTATGTGAGATAATCTAATTTTCTCAACCTTGCTATCCTTTTCTCATTGATATGACCAAGTCTACAATGCCAAAGATAAGTAGCATTATTCGTATTACTTAGCTTAGGTCGTTTGTGTTGCACATTGAGAATATTTCGTTCACATTCAAGTATATATAATCCATTCGAAAGAAAGGTATTTCCATAAAACGTTCCATTACGAGAAAACGTGCAACAACTGTTTCCAAAATGGAAGGAAAACCCTTCAATGTCTAACATAGAAATGAAAATAATATTCTTTGAAATAGCAGGAACGAAATAACAATCATGTAAATCTAGTTTATAACCCGAAGGAAGATCCAATCTATAAGTCCCCACGCGTTCAACAACAACTCTTGCTCCATTTCCCACGCGTAGGTCGACCTCCCTAGGATTCACCTTCCTGCTGTCACTTAGCCCCTTCACATTATTAGAAATGTGTGAGCCACAGCTGGTATCTAATACCCAAGAATGTGAATTATTTATGTATATTTATCTCAACGACAAACATACCGAGCTACCACCCATTGCACCTTGTGCCTTAAATTTTGGGCCTCTCTTCCAAAGGTCCCTTCTCATGAAGCATGCACTGAAGAGATCTCGAGTATTCATACTCAAGGTTTGTGCCCGTGAGGCAAACAAACTCTTCAAGTCGAATCATTTCATAGGGTAGCATGCATTCATGTTGCTTTGGAGTTCCAAACTCATAGAAGTCAACATAATGCCTCGAGCCGACATAGCATCATCAACGTGTTTATGAGCAACCTCACAAACGAGGCATACTCGGGAGAACGCCATCGGGATGATATCGATTGGTTTGTCCAAGACATACTCAATCTTATCCGTCCTTAATACCAAGCGCATAACGAGCTAATCCGGATAGTTTGACCTACCAACAAATTTGTTTCCACCAAACATTTATATAACATAGTCGACATCGTGAATCGAACGAAAAATTAATGTAAATTAGAACAAAATTAGAACAAAGTAAACACAGATCACAATCGTACCACTAATCAAACAAGAGTTTATCAGATTGATTAGTTCCCACTAATTTTAACATATATTGCACCCCAAATGCAAAATACGGATTTATAACAAATATAAATCTTAGTAGTCCAAGATCCAAGTCAATATTATTACTACCGCTGGCCGATGATTGTAAATAATATCACCAAGAGGCCTCAAAGCCAATTGCGCAATAGATTTTGCATCGATTAAGTTCAAGATCATCGCATCATGCTGCGGTCGATGACCACAATAACGACACTTGGTCGGTTTTGAATCCGAATGCAACAAAAGTCCTCAATTCTTGGTTTATTAATCCAATTAATATGATCCACTAATTATTTTGATCGCTTTGTCGCTTCAAAATAATTACAAATCAACCCCATCACACGATGCCAACCATGCATCTATGAACGAGCCATCGCCATGTCGATTTGAGTAAACACTTTGGTGTAAAACTCTCGACTAAAAAGCTAGGATCCTCACACAATTATGATGGATTTATGCGTTTTGTTTCAAAGAAACAAGACTTGTATTTAGTGGGGTTAAAACATGTGATACTAATTGTTTATTTTAATATCCAATATTAAATCAAAATAATTATTGAGTGCCGCCTACCCAGGCATGAAATGCGGACCACACATATTGGGCGCCGCCTACCCAAACATAAAAGCGGTATCTAACTACTATAGTTAAAATATAAGCATAAAATCAAATAGTATGCTTATCACAGAAACAACAACAAATAGGGCTCAACGAATAAATTCATTAATCTAATTAATAATTTAATTCTCTAATTAAAAGTGGATATAGACATTTATATTAATTCCAAATTAATATAAATATTCATTTAGTATTATTATTTCTAAAATAATAATCAAATAAGATTTATTAATCTAATTAATAAATCAATTCTTTAATTTATGAACATAAGAAAATTATATTAATTCTAAATTAATACAAAATCAAACTTTACACTATTATTTCAAAAATAATAATAAAGTTAAAATTTATTAATCTAATTAATAAATTAATGTCCAAAAATAGTGATTAGATTTATTAATTATAAACTAATAAAACTAATCCATGTACATTAGTATATTATATTAATTCTAAATTAATATAAAATCAAACTTTATATTATTATTTTAAAATAATAATAAAGTTTAAATTTATTAATCTAATTAATAAATTAATTTCCAAAATTGTGATTAAATCTATTAATTCTAAATTAATAAAATTAATCTATGTACATAAGTAGATGTATTAATTCTAAATTAATATAAAATCAAAATTAATGTTATTATTTCAAAAAATAATAATATTAAAACAAAATTTATTAATCTAATTAATAAATTAATTTGTGTAATTGGAAATTGAATTTTATTAATTCGAAATTAATAAAAGAAACGTTTTTTAAAAAATCTGTAACAGCCCAAAGGGCTGCCACATTTAATAAGCCCAAAACGGCCTAGAAGGCGCGGCCCAGAGGCCGATCACCGCGACCCAGCCACATGCGGCCCAGAACCCGTCGCCCGTGACCCAACCGCCTGACCCGGATCTGGCCCAACTCACACAAAATCGCACACAACAAGACGCCCAACAAGGCTAAGTTTCCAAGCCCGCGTCGTGACGAAAGACCGTTAGGTTTGAGGCGCGGCATCCGCCGTCTCCTTCCGCCGCCGCCGTGTTCTGCCGCCGTGCATGATTTCGCCGACGCCGAAGCTCGCCTCTGGCCGACGCCACCACGGCCACGCCACGAAGCGCGTTAGGGTTCAGGTGCGCCCGCGATAGCGTCGCCTTCCGCGTTCCATCGTAGCCGTGTTCGATCGTCGACTCCTCGCCGTTCCGCAGTCGCCGTGGACCGCAGCCGCGGCATTTTCCCTTCGTTCTCCTCCGATGCTCCCATGCATCTCTGCGGGAGGCACAAAAAAGGGGAGGCGGCGGCGACGAGCGCCAGCGCCTCGCGCCGTGAGCTCCCAACGAAGCAACAACACCATCGCGGCGAAGCAGGTCCGGCGGTGAAGAAGGATCCGACGAAACCAATTCCAAAATCAATTTCCAGAAACATTTTTTTCTTTCAATTTTCCATTTCCTTTTCCTTTTTTTTATCAGATTAAATAAAAGGAAAGTTAAACGAGACAGAAAAACGAAAATTCGAAAAGAAATCGAAATTAAAAATTTCGAGAAATCCACAATTAATTAAGACACGAATTAATTATAAATCAAGCTCCGGCTCGATACCATTGTTGGGAATTCTCGACCTCATCTATTGATACGCAATAAAAATACAACAAGAAATGATCTAGATCTACAATTAAACATGCGATGAGCCCTATGAACACGTTAGATAGAAGTTACGATTTGCAACGCCCAATGAATCCTCGCAAGGTTGTCTCCACAACTATGGTATCCACGTGTATGCAAACCGATGCAGAACAATTCCTCAGATAATTCAAGCAGAAAGCCAAAAATCTCGAATGAATTAACGGTAGTTCTCGATATTATGTTTCAGACATGTCTAACGCCCAACCTCTAACCTAAAGAATGAATTCTCTATTTATATTAAATAGAAGCGACCCATTAAAGCCCTAACTTATATGAACTTTTATTCTTTAGTCCGCTTTTAATTAATTAATAGTCCAACCATTAATTAACTAAAGCCCATATATCTAATTTAGCCCATAATCTTTCAACTTATACCAAGAAGAAAATAAAGATGACCCGTCCAATATATGTTGTAATTTATATAGGTAATGATATAGTTCTATTAGGAAAATAATTCTGATGAGGAAGAAAATATAGCGATATGCAAAATACGAGAATAAGGAAGAAAATATAGTGATATGCAAAACACGTAATCTACACAATTACCCTTAATATTAAATATGAAACAGGGATATAATAGGCAATCTATTAATATTGTATAAAATATGAGTGTACTATCTGTATACCCCAAATTTTTCCCAACCCACAACATGGAAGGCCTAAATGGGAGAAGTGAATGGCCCAAATTGTTCAAGGATTCGTGGTAGAGTAGGAGAAATATTTAAGTGGTCCATCGATCATCCTATTAAAGGTAGTGGCTCGTTATGCTACCAAATATTGTATAGCCATAAATGGGCCACGCCACCGCCTTGTTTTCTGTAGATCATCATATTAAAGGATTCTGGTATTCTTCTGTTGTGTTAATTCCTTAACTCATTTAAAGAGCGCCTACAATTTTAAAGTCGTAACAAACTATTTGCTTGTATAAAAACATGTTGTGTCCATTAGTAGCAGTTATATTTCGTTATCGTCATTATGAGTGTAGCTATGTTTGATCCGGTCCAATAGGCTGGAGGTCTGGGGCATCAGGAATTATGGTGCCGTACTAGGTTAGGTGACACGGGACAGTAAGCGTAAAAGATAAACGCTCATCGTGTCATAGAAAATAATTTATCAAAATTCAGAATAATAGTTTAACTACCTCGAAATACAACCCTAAAAGGTATTTAAATGCCTAAAACAAGTCATTAATCTGAACATGAAATTAAAAGAAATCTTAATCTTAAAAGGAAACAAAATACGAAAATAAAATAAAACCTATGAAAATAATAAAAAGGCAAAACATTCCTGAATTATTGGAATTTGGATCCGAGACCACTTACATCATCGTGCTAGGCAATGAGTTCAATTCAAAACGTCATTTTGCTTCAGGAAATATATCATAAAAGCGATTCTAAGCACGATTCCAAAAGTTATGCCTGTTTCTATTTCTGCAGATGACCACCCTTCACACGATCCTCGGTCGCCAAATAACCATCGCAAGCAATTTTGTTTTATGAATAACTTTAAAACAAACAATTCCAAGAGTAATTAAGCATAAATTTGTTAGTTGCTTTATATTACCAATATTCATTCTATAGTTTTATGAATAACTTTAAAACAAAAATAAAAAATAAAAAATCAAGCACACAAAATTTAAAATTGTAGATTAATTAGAAAAACCTGTTATTTTGACTAATAGACCAAAAAGAAATAATGAGAAAATGTTTATTATGCTTATTCCAAATTTATTTGCTCGGGCCCAATATGACAGCCCACCACTTGCAACTTTGTGGACTATATTTAATTTTAAGCTAAAAACAAGTATGCTGATTATAAGATGATTAAGTAATACTATAATGGCCAAAATAATTTTGCTATTTTTAATTAAAAAATTTGCAACGTCTTCAAAATATATTTTAAATCTCAAGTAAAATATGTCGTTCTATGAAGATAGCAAGTTGTGGTAGAGGTAAAGATGACTTAGAGTGCAATCCAATCTATCAACTTTTACAATCTAAAATTAATTATAAAACTATAACAAGTAAATATAGCAATGTTCTCAAATTTTATTGTAGAAAAATAAAAGTTAATGATTACAGCAAGGCCCAGTACTGTATTGTTTAGAAGTTCGTTTCAAATATTGCTTCTGAGTTAAGATTAGTACTCTTTAAATTATTACCCAAATCATAAGAATATATGAGGCCCATTTCTTCCAGTATACACGCGTCGCCAAACAATTGGAGCCCACATGCTTCTTCATCATCAACTAGCGTGTCATATTGTTATATATTAATTATATATATAGAGGATAGATCATATAAGATCCAAGTCCCAGGATAAGATGTAGACTCAATCTTATCCACTCATCTCATGATCCTATGGTTCAGATTTTTCGACTTTTTAAGCTTAATTTTGCTGATTTTCGCTTCATTAAGGGTAGATTAGTAATTTGATTTGTTATGTGAGTGAGAAACAAACTACGATTTAGTTGAATCGAATAACGATTCAAATGAACAAAAATGCATGCAGTTGAACACAATAATGCATGCGATTGGAAGCTCGCGTCCGGTAGCGGCGCGTTTAGCAGCGCCACCCCGCGCCAGCGTGCTCTCGTGCTCACAAGGCCCGGCGCTTCGTTGGCGCTGCATTTTACGTTTTGTTCAATGCATCGACATGTTTTGATCAATGCATGGACGTGCTTTGTTCAATGCATGAACGTGCTTTGTTCAACGCATGTTTGTGTTTTGATGCAACACGCAGCTTTTATGTTTTATTCAACGATTGTCATGTTTTGTTCAATATAGTTTCATGTTTTGTTCAATGCATTTTATGGTTTCGACGTAAAATCTCTCATTCATCCTTCTATATCAATTCGCTGCCTCTTTCACGACATCGCGAATTCACCGTGAACCACCGCCATAGCCATCATATTTCTCGATTCTTCAATCATCTATCAAATTTATCTTCTATTTTTCTCAAAATCCATCAATTTTGTTTTCAAATTTTTTCTTCTTTTCTTTCTTTCAAAATCTATTGTTTGTTGTTGTTTGTTTATATTGTTGATACCGCCGGCGTCGCCGCTGCTCGTCGTCTGTCCGCCGCTGCCGCCGCTGCCGCCTCCGCCGCCTGCCTGCCACCAAGGAGGAGGAGAAGAAAGTTGATTTGATTTCTTCCCATTTTGCCTTGCATAAAATTAAAAGAAAAGAAAGAAAAGGGCCGCTATATATGTCGTGGTGCGCCCACGTGTTTAAAATGTGGTGGTCAGATTGAAGACTACATACTATCCGGGGCCAAGACTACTTGAACCCAACCCTATATATATATATATATATATAGAGAGAGAGAGAGAGAGAGAGAGAGAGAGAGAGGGGTTAATATGAAAATCATGTTTAATATGAATATGGGAACAAAAAAAATTGATGAATTTGTGAAATTAAGTTGCTGAATCCATTAGGAAAGTTATTGATTTCAAAAAAATAAATTTTTTGCTCTTTATGGGATTCGAACCCATGCAAAAGTTCCGAATATTGTGAATTTAGTAATTTTTTTGCCAGATTCATGTTCATGGTTAATTCATTTGGTTCTCACATTCACACTTTAAAATGGTTCTTATTTGAACATCATTCTCTATATAATATATATATGTGTAATATGTGTGTATCTTAATTGTTGTGGTTCATGTTGATGAATCAGGTGTGGGAGCGGTCTGGAATACGGCAAACGGGGAGGAGGGTTCTACCGTTGCCGTTTTCGGTCTTGGAGATGTAGGCTTGGCTGTAAGTTATTCATTTATTCCTCTGCATTTTAGGAATAATTAATTATATTTACGTCCAAATTTAGATATATATCTTACTGCGAACTTTCTTCATTTACTAGGACTATTACATATCTTTTTTTTTTGAGATACATCAATGTAGGACTTGATAGAGGAAACTGAATGACACTACAACAAAATGCACTCTATCATGACAAACGTATACGCGACATTACATTTATGTGTTGTAAAATTACCACACTTATGCTTCTACTGTCATATATTTACGCGCTTATGCATCATTTAAATCTTGTGTCGTAGTTTAGTGACACATATGCAACACTAATTTTACACTAATTTTATATCTCAAAATTACGATAATTTATTTATGACACCTCAATAAAATATCCTAATTATACTACATATTTAGAATAGTGTTGTATCGTGTCGATTTTTACATCAATTGTGCGTCATCGACATGTTGTGTCGAATTTAGCAACACAAATGTGACACTTATTTTTATGTCTCAAATTGTGACAATATATTTTTGACACTCATATAATATGTCATAATTATACCATATATTTAGAATAATGTTGCATTAAATGTCGTATATTTACGTCAATTTTGCATCATCGACATGTTGTGTCTTAATTTAGCGACACAAATGTGACACTTATTTTTATGTCTCGAAATTGTGACAATATATTTGTGACACTTATATAATATGTCATAATTATACCACATATTTAGAATAATATTGCATTAAATGTCGTATATTTACGCCAATTTTGAAATTAAAATTACCAAATAAAATTAAAATTTTGAAATAAAATTGTCACTTGGACAATTCGAACCCAAGACCTAAAAACTATCAAAACAAACATAACTTCACGAATGACATTTCTTTTAAATGAATTTGCGTTTTAACTTATTACTTGACTATTGGATATGAGGCTTTAAATCTATGAAATCACTTTCTCCTCTGTCGTCGTCGTCGCCTCATCCAAAATCGTCCCCTCCAGTCAAATCCTAGTCCTTCAAAATTGCTCGCCGCTGTTAAAACCAGAGTGGTTTGAAAAGAAGGGCAAGTGACCTCCAAACATGTCGATAGCGTTGTTAGAATTGTGTAAGTTTCCTAATTATACTTGTTTTTTGTTCATTAAGTAGCCTAATTTGGGCTAGTCTTGTTGGTGGTGGTGATGTTGTCGTCGGCTAGGGTTGTTATATTGTTTTGATTTGGTTTAAAATTTGTGTAATTTTTGTGTTTGCAACGAATTTGAGCTTACGCTTTTGTGCTCTTACCTATTTGTGATGCTATTATTGAAAGAAAAATCGAATTAATGTTGAAAATGTAATCATAAAACTGAAACTAATTGCTTAATTGAGAAGCAAATCCTTCAGGCCTTGGGAGATGGAGATAAAGAGGATCAGAAGATTAGTTAATGTTTGTGCTGATAAGCTAGCTCAGATCGACTATGAGAAGATTGAAAGAAGAGAATTTTTGAATTCTACTCCAACTATATTTTTTTTTCTATTTGGAAAAAGATTTAAATGAATGATCTTGAAACTTTGCTTTATGTACCAAAATATAAAATAACCCCGTATAATTATGGCCACTTGCTGTAATCACGAAAACAATACTCTAATTTTAAAAATACATCATACACAAAAAATTAATCTACTATTTTCAACAAGTAATAATCCAACCATATATTCAACTTCTATATCCCGATTAACTTGGATCAGTTAACAACTTAGCATATTCCTACTCAATAAATAAAAATAGAAAAATGTAATCAATTCCTCGAAGTCATTGAAAGATGCAACAAAATTATTTTAAAATTGGAATAAAATTTAAATAAACCCCAAAATGATCTAAACATGAAAACAATAGAATGTCCTTCTTTTGAGAAGGAAAAGAATAAAATTTCCAGAAATTGGAACTTGGAAAGGTAAAAAAGTAGAAACCTCATGGGTAGTTTAGAAAGTTCAGAAAACATCTAGGGCCATTATGTTAAATCCCCATTCTGAAATCAAAAACCTCCACTCGCTGCCTAATTAGGGTTTTGCATTCAGCTCTTGAATCCATCCTCATTCCACAGGTTACCTAATTCTATGACATTTCCCCCCAATTTTTGTATTCATCATTGTTACGAATTGCAAAATAGACCCTAATTCCATCGTTTTCCTCATTTACTCCAGGTTTTTGATCGGAGGATTCGAAATGCAATCGCTGTATGGTAAATTTCGGCTGGTTACGAAGCAAACCATCAATTCGCTGAAAAATGTTGAGATGTACAAAGTCAAGTCTTTTGAACCGAGATATTCAGGATGCTCGATGATTCGGTGTCCGGTTTTCAATAGCATTCTTGTTCAGGCGCAACATTTCTTTTGGTATAGTAATTTTGTTGATCTTTTTCCGATGCTTGCTGATTGGTTGGATAGGAAATGCCGATATTTTGCTGAAACCTTTAGTCGATGAGCTTTGAAATATATAAGCTTAGTTTGGTTGGATATTGACGTAGTTTATTTCAGACTGACCTCTTTAAATAATTTTGAATGTCGCGGAGCTTCACTAGTGAGTGAGGTTTTTGATATATGGTTGCCTACATGAGCAGTGTTAGGATTTTAGGAGTTCTTGGTGTTAGGCATTTCAGGAGTTGTGAATCGTGTGCCTCAAAATGATTGAGAGTATATTTAGTGTTTGTAGGAGAATTCTAAACATCAAGCACGGTTCATTAGAGCTTTGTAAGGTCATGCTTTTGTTTGTTATTATTTCCTTGTGGGACCTCCTGAACTTAGCTTTGAAGTTCTACTGAATTAGTATGATCTTTCTGATTCTGCTCTTGTAGATTGGTTTTTGCTTGTAATTTAGTTCTTTGAACTTGTCTGATCGCTTCCTAAGAGAAGATTTATGATGTTTTCTTCTTAGCACTATGTACTAAATTCATTTTCTTCTCGTCCCATTGTTGATGGATTTATCTTTTTATTCCTTGCTAAGGCACTATTCTTCTGGTTCAGAATAAGAAGTTTGGTGCTAAAGTTGTCTCACCGGCATCCTCTGAAAGTTGTAGTGTAGCTTCAGTGTTGCCATCTGACAGAGGCCTAAGCTCTGGAAATCAGTCTGCTTCTTTGGTATTCAATTTGCCAACTAGAAATTTTTCAACTTCGGATCTACTCCTGAGAATGTTTCTGTTGCTCATGAACTGCCTCCATGCATTAAATTCAAGAGGCTCGATAAAACTGCAAGGCATATAATGCGGGCACATTTTTTTCCCTTCCCATCTACTTTCTTCATGATATAGTTGGGTATTCTCATTGAATTCTGAGTGTATTGCTCGTGTCAAGCTAACTGCAGATAATTGATAAAGAAGCAGTTGAGGAAGTTAAATCAAACAGAGAGATTCCAGAGATAAAGCCTGGTTACATTACATCATCCAGATGAAAGTGGTACTGATTCTTTCTTGGAAAACTGGTTATTTGTCTTCTGCTGCTATATTAGTCATCTGCTGCTATATATTGCCAACTTTATAGCTTGTTCATTTCCAAGATTCTTACTTATTCGAACCATCATGGTATTTTTATGACAGGTAGTGCCAGAGAACAAGAGGCGTGTTTCAATTATAAAAGGCATTGTTATAGCTAGGCGCAATGCTGGTTTAAATACTACTTTCAGAAGTAGAAGGCCCGAGGACAAGGCACAAGGCAGCCATGGCGTGCCACTCAAAATCCACAAAAGCCAAGAACACACAATGTGGATCAAAAACTACAGAGCTGATACGTGAATTTGGACTTTCCCGCCCACCAACTTGTCAATGGAAGGCAAAGTTTCCAATTGCATTTAACAGTTTATTTTATGTTTTGTAATTAGGTTTGACTGAAGGAGTTGAAGCAAAAGTTGTATGAGGAATTGATGGATGATATTGATGCTAATGATGCAAATTTTTTAAGAAGTTATTGGGAGCAAAACACTGGAATGTCTATGTAGAAACATTGTTGCTTCAAAGAGTATGAATTAATTTTCACATCTCGAGAAGAATTCGATTGAGCTATCCAAGAAAAAGTGCAAAGGAAAACTGCAAGGACCAAGAGGAAGGATAAATGCTAATGAGTGTCACATTGTCATCATGGAATTTGTGTTCTTGCAATTTTTATTTAGATTTTTGAATAATTTCTAGTTGATAAGCTTAAGTTTTGATATTTTCAGTTTTGACAATTAGTAATATTTTTTTAATTGTGTTGAACTTTATACATAATTGAATTACTATGGCTTTCTTTTTATATTATTATTTAATAAATTTGTCACAAAAATTGTGACATTTTACTGTTTAATTAAAATGTGTCGTAAAAAGAAATATAACAAAGAAAATTATTCAAGTAAATTGTGTCGTAATGTGACGTAAATTAATATGTGCCATTATGACTAGTGATGTATAATATATCACGAATTTTATACGACAATTAATTTAGTGATGCATAAAGTGTCATATGTTACGACACTAATGGAGAAAACGTCATACAAAATATACATCAAATTGGTTGTAATGTCGTAAGCTAGTGTCGCAAATCAGAATGTGTCGTTTCAGCTAATGTCGTGTAATGCGATGCAAACTAACATGCGTCACTATGACTAATGCCACGTAATATGTCACGAATTTTATAGGACAATTAATTTAACGATGCACAAAGTGTCGTATATGATGCGACACAATTGAAAACAAAGTGTCATAAAAATGCTATACGACCTTTTGCTACACAATCTAAAGTGACGCAGAAAATGTCACAAGTTAGCTTTTACGACACTAAAACAAATGTTAGCGACACATTTTTCGTGTCGCGAAAAGTCAACTTTCTTGTAGTGTGATGAGCTAGTAATTTGAGAAGTTTTTGTCGGTTTGGGCCCCAATCCATTTAAATTTATCATTAATGGAGATCTAAACATCTCATCTCTTCCCTTACAAGAAAATAAAATAAACTATATTATTAAACTTTTTATATCCCTATATGTGCATTTAGATTTGTTGATTTTTAGTTACTGCTTAACCATTTATGTTTTTCTATGTTGTGTAATATTTGCAAACTATATATGTGTTGGTGTGATTTAAGCCTGATAGATTTGGTATTATAATTATCCACCCACTTCTAAGCCATTCTTAAGAGAGAACAAAATTTTATTATATTAAGACATGTATTTTCCTTTCTGATCCAATAAGGACTAATCAGAACGTATTCAAAAATACAAAAATAATCGAGACTCGTAAATTTGATGATAGTTTGGACTCATTAATAGTTTTGGCTGATCCAATTAATTACGTGACGCATATGGATTTTCTCCAAACCTCCAACAAATGATCTAAACTTTCCGACACTTAATAAATTCTGTGTTTGGCCCTTTTCTTTTCGAAAACAACTTGCCAATGCAATAAATGTGCTCATTAAAACTCTTGGCGGCTAAATTAACAAGAACTTCTGCTTTATCAAGTTCAACTTTCCTCTACAACTTAACTCAATTGATTAAGAACTAGCATATTTGAAACAAGCTCAACTCTTCTTAATTTGATTATATATGTTATATGTATAAATATTACAAGAATATATATATATATATATATATATATATATATATATATATATATATATAGAAGGATCAAATAGACCCAAACCCCAGATAAGATGTAGACTCAATCTCATCCACTCATCTAATAGATCTTATGGTTCAGATTTTTCGATTTTTAAGCTTAATTTCGCTAATTTTCGCTTCATTAAGGGTAGATTAGTAATTTGATTTGTTATGTGATTTGAAAATAAACCATGCATATAGTTGAATCGAATAATGCATTCAAATGAACACAAAATGCATTCACTGAACACAAACATGCATACGAGTTTCAATTTTAATGCATGTCAGAATGCGCCCAAAGCATTGTCTCACAAGATCCAGCAGCCCGAGCGCACCAGCCGCTGCACACGCACCCATCGCCCGCTCGCGCACAACCACCGCCACCCACGCCGCCTGCCGCACGCACCCAACGCCGGTTGGGTGCGATGCGATGTTATATTGTTTTAAATGCATTATTTAGTTGTTTTAAATGCAGTGACATGTTATTTCATATGTATTATTTATGTTTTGTGTGGCACTTCCCAAACCTAGCGCCGATGCACCCAACGCCCTACCCGGCCGGAGCCCATCCAAAGATCCCTACCCGGCGTCGGCACCCGCATTCCTACCTAGCGTCGGCACAAGACACAACGCGCACTCCAACATCGGTTGTGTGCGATGCATTGTTATGTTATTTTGAATGCATTGTTATGTTATTCTCTATGCATTGTTATGTTATTCTCTATGCATTATCGTGTTTTATGGTGCCTCGCCAAACTCAACGCCATGGAGACCCCAACGCGCGGACTCCCTACCAATACGGACGGGCACCCGGCGCCATTGGTGCCTTCCCATTTTTCCCCGAGCGAAAAACGGGTCACACGTGTCAAATTTGGTGCGTTCACGTGTACAAAATGTGTGGTCTAGATTGAGTACTACATACTATCTCGGGACCGGTACTACGGAACCCAACCCTATATATATATATATATATGGGAATGGATCAAATGAGAACCACATCTTTTGCGAACTCTGCGAACCATGATAAGACATTGAAGATGATACACAACGATATAAAGTTGTGCATAACGAAAACTTTCTAAAACTATTTTGTTGTGCAAACAATTTTAGAAAGTTTTCGTTATGCACAACTTTATACTGTTTTGTGCATTATCTTCAACGTTGTTAATAAAAATTTATATTGTTAATAAAAATTTATAAAAACATATCACAGGAGGTGAATGATACAATATGTATAATACTCTAATACAATTTATGAGTATTACCTGAATCAACAACAGATTTCCCCTTCTCCTTTCGCGTTGGCTTATTTTTTTTTTTCAAAGGTGAGTCTCCAGGTACTACATCTAAATATTAAATATACACAATTGTTAAATTACATAAATGCTATTTTTTTGTATTGAAGTTTGAATCTCATATGTAATCGTACCAGTTACATCGATACCTACTCCAACATCGGTTGTAACATCATGCGTTAAATTATCTATTTCAAAGAAAAATCAAGAAAATATCAGTTAGACAATATCACACCTATAAATATAACAACTGCATAGTGTTAAAATAAGTTGTGCATAAAAGGTATAGGTTCAATGTACCCAAGTATATTTGTCGGGAAAATATAACATACAATAAGCATAAAACGAACAACACATGCATAATCATAAATTGCGAGATGCATAGTAATCTCGTAGTATGAATAACAGTGAGCAATGTTCATACTACCAAATCAAAGGATCATGATAATTAAACTAGATATGCATAAACATAGCATTCATTGTGCATAAAATTACACAACATGTACAAAACGATGATATAAGTTCACGGTACCTTGAATATCGGTTATGCGTTGAGGTGGTATCCGCTTCGCTTCCCAAACGTTGTTGTATTTTCTCCCATACCCTTTTCTAAACATAATATGTCCAAAAGGCAAGTCATATAAAATTGATATGCATTGGTAAGATACTTTGCTACTGATTCATAGTTTTATGCAATAATCATTATATTTATATTAATACATATAATAAAATATAAAGCACAAACATAAACATACCTGTGCAATCAACTTTTTCTTTAGTTTTAATAGCTCACCGGTCTTTTTGATTGCGTGGTTGACCTTACTATTCTACCCATCAGTAACACACGGTATTTTTATTTTAAAAACCATGATTTTCATCTATGATAATATATTATAACATAACAATTTTGAATAAATAACAGATCTGCAATATTTTTTTAATAGACCGCATAACAATCTCGGTTGTATGTTTGTCTACATTTAACCCGATTGGCAATGTTTTTATTTCACGTTGTGTTTTAACTCCTTGACCATTCTCGTAAATATATGACAAAAAATTATACAAGTAAATGCATATGAAAGATTCAGGCCATGTTTTATATTATAATGTAATAACTACACAAAATTACACAAAATGTTACCTTTATTAGTCTGTACCATCTCACTTCTTCGCAAATATAAAGTAACATTAAAATTATAATTTGATGTGATAAATGAATTTTATGTACATAACGAACAATTAAAACAACTATTACACTTTCAATACCTTTCATTCGAATTTCTCTGCGTTGCATATTTCCAACTACTGGATTATTATTTCCATCTTTATCACGTGCATGTTGGGTTTCTATAATATAACAACATTGAGATAAATCACCATACATATTAAATATAAATATCATTCAGAAAATGAATGTATACTTACTCGAAACTTCAATCTTTTTCTTCTTATCCATCTATTGTATGAAACAAAGGTTAAACATATAAATAAATCTATACCGCTATACATATGTGCATAAATACTGACATTTACATTAAACAACCAACATCTTAACATTCATAAAATAAGTATTATTAATTATTCAACAATATAACAAATGTATGAATAACAACGACACATATATTAATTTAATAAGTGTTATTGATATCCGAAAAAATAATAATAATGCATGTCAAAAGTCATAATTGTGCATATCAGAATTGTATAACATGCACAACTAATTACCAAACAGATAACTAAATAATAACACAATCCATACAGTAGATGGGTATGTACACTATATGCATATCAGAGTCGAAATACATGCACAACAAATTACACTATATGCATATAAGTTCGTATAACATTACACTACTTATGCACATCAGTTTATATACATATCAGTGTCGTATGACATAAACATACAAATAGCTAACTAATAACATACAATCCACACAGGTGATGGGTATTTTCTAAGATTAAACAAAATACACAACACGAACAAAACAAGCACATGCGATATGCAGTAACAATATTATCCATTACAATAAATTTCGCTTATGCATATAAGAAGCTACGGCGTGCATGCGTATGTTGAGTATTATTCATATAAAATAAAAATACACAATAAAAATACATATAATCAGACAAGTCGTGCAACCGTTGTACTATACAATGTGTTAACTTCAGTACAAAAAACAGATCATTAAAAAACAACGATTTTTACTAAATAAAGTTGAATATATCATCTACTACTTTATTCCATTAAAGTTATTCAAATGTAGGGGACCACTTTGGATTACTCCCGACAACTATACAACATGTTGTCATACATTTACATTACCCCATCCAATTTTGGCACTGAAACTAAAATATATATGCATAATTTTTTTCATTAGTGTTAAAAACACGAACTTCATCTGTTCTCATATAAATTTTTTGTGCATTTGGTCTTCAATTAAAATGACGAAAACAAAATACAAAACAATTAAATTGTTACACAAAAAAATTAACAGACTGATTCTTATTTGAACAAATTTTACCGAATACCTGACGTGTCTTCAACAATGGTTATCACCTATGCGAAGACCGGCTCTATCCAATCTAACGCCTAGGTTTAACGCGCAGATTTTTTTCCAATGTGGTTTATGTTTTATACGCACAATCCAATTAGTGAGTAGGTATTTGAACGAATAAATTTTCTTATGAAGAATTCGAGGAGGCTGAGGAGGAAAAGGCGGTAGAAGGAATAAATGTAAAATAGGTTAGGTGGTAAATATTTCATGTAATTTTGGGATACGATATATTGATTTGGATGATTTACAATTATGCCCCAAACGTGTTGTTTAAGTGATACATCCGATTTTAGCAATTAATTGTTGTTCACGAGATTAATTGATTTATTCATCCAATTTATTTTGACAACCGTTAGATTTAGAGAAATGAAGGGAGGATTGGTTCCTAGTTCTCATTCTATAGTGGGTTCCTCCTATAACCATCCCATATATATATATATATATATATATATATATATATATATATATAAAAACTAGCTACTATTATTAAAATACCCTTCATCACATGAATAACACAAAACATGCAGAAACGATATACGTGTTTGTGCATTCATGTAAACGATTTTTGCTCATTCAGTTGAGGTGTCTTTATTTACATTTCTATGACTGCGAATGCAGAGGATAAGGGAAATGACCGAAGGAGGTGTGGATTATAGCTTTGAGTGTGCAGGAAACTTGGATGTCCTCCGCGAGGCTTTTCTCTACTCATGATGTTATTAATTGTGTACCATTTTTTTATTTTTTTATATTCATCATAAAAAAATTAGCCTTTCCCAATAAATTGTTGCAAATTTTAGGCGAACATTAAATGTTTCTATATTTTGACATTTGGGTGCAGGGGTGGGGTTTGACAGTAATTTTAGGGGTACATCCAACACCAAGATTGTTGCCTCTCCACCCAATGGAGCTGTTTGATGGGAGAAGAATAGTGGCATCAGTTTTTGGTGACTTCAAAGGCAAATCCCAACTCTCACATTTTGCCAACCAGTGCATCAAAGGGGTATTTAAAATAATTTAAAACACACACACACATTGAATTAAAGACATCATGAACTGTTTGTACATATATTTATAACAATTGAACACATCATGCTTATATTTCAGGTGGTGAAGTTGGATGAATTTATCACACATGAGATGCCATTTTCCAAGATTAATGAAGCTCTGCAGTTGCTGAGTGATGGAAGTTCCTTAAGATGCCTTCTACATCTTTGAACTTTCTCATGGGGTTGAGTGATGTTATAATAGGGCTGCTGCCTTATGTGATTTCAGTTCGTATAAATAGTTATCACTTTGGAGACTTAAGTATATCAATCACTCATTACAACTTACAACACATCAACAAGAATTATTATGTTAAATTCTCTGTCAGTGTATGGTGATATATATATAGGGAATGAATCAAATGAGAACCCTATATATTTTAAGAAATGAGAACTAATCTTGTTCGTTGATTTGACAATATCGGAAGGTTATGATTGTATGATATATTTGTTATTTGATTTTCCTATATTTTTATTAAGGTTAGTCATGTAATTTTCATTTTTATTGTAACCGAAATAAGGAGCGATTTTATGGATTACTTTTATTATATTTAGAATGTTGTTATTATCATATCTTCTCTGTATCTTTCTAATGATGAGTAATCTTAAGATTTCTACTGTTTACTATTTTCATTTTTTTTATGTGCTTTGCATGGAGATTTCTTCAAAATTGATGTTGCCCTCTTTCGGTTTCTGCATATATATAATCATGACATCATCATACATTTTTTTGTTCTTAATTAATTATCTATATAATATTTTACTACATATATTTGTTTATTGAATATTTATACATTGTAATTTTTGTCTTTTAAGTTGATGTGCACTACGGTTTTATTTTTGTATTGTTTATTAATTAGAATATTCGCATCATCACATACATTCTTTAGTTTTTAGTAGTTATTTCAATTTTATTGTTTATGATTGCTTTATTTCCATATAGATGTTTTCATGACTGAACACGTTTAGTAGGTAAGCTAATGTTGTATGCATGTATATATTTTCTTTGTGCACATAAAATGGTTAATTATGTTTCGTTCAATTAACTTAATCATGCAATATACAATATATGTTTACTTGTTATTAGCATGTTGTGCGTTTAAATATCTATCATCTTATTTTTATCGTTAATATTTGTTATGAGCGTAATTCATATAGTCTGTGCATGTTCATTAAATATTATGTGCACATTATCTAACTGTTTGTGCACCTTCATGGTGCGATATTTGTTTGGTCAGTAAAGTCTGAAATATCGTGTATATATTTAGTATCAACATGGTTATTTTATCGGCAGGTACTGATGATGAATCTGATGTCGTGCAGTGTGATTATTGGATTTTCCCATTTTGTGATGATATACTTAAGCCCAAATTAGGTATGGCTTTTCACAACTTGGACAAAAAGGGGATGTGTTCTACGATGCTTATGCATAAATAATAATATTTTTATGTAATGTAACATTCACAAGGAAAATCTATTGTTTGTGCACACCATCTTTGTTATGCGTGTGATTAAACATATTTGTGCACGCGTTAGATCGTTGTTATACACAAACATTAATGTTTGTTCACGTTGTTATGCACAATCATTAATGCATGTGTTAGAACAAGGAACATTATCTTCGACTGAACATATATAACAACATGCACGTTTCATATTTGAGACTGTTGGTAGCTATAATTATGTTGACTGCACTATAAGGACGTTGGCTAGAGTACAATATCAATCTCATGTTCAAGTATACACTTACAAATGATTTTGATATGTATAGTAGCAATATAAATCATATGTTTAATATTGTGTTCCTTTTGTCGGTCCATTTCATCTTCACCAAATTTATTTTCGTCTTGAATATTGTGTTGCCCTCAGCACGATAAGTGAGGTACTCTGATAGCATACGTCTCTGCATAATATAAATTTATCATGTCATTAGTATAGTAGCTATACAATTATAATAATAGCTTATTGTAGTTGGAATATTAATGTAGCCATGTTATGCATTATATTACATGTCGTTGTGCATCATATCAGCAAAAATTATGCATAATAAAAATACATATTATACATTGTAGGAATTTAAATATCTTTAGGGTTGTGCTCTATTATGGAAGATTTATGTGGTACGTACCTTGTTCATGATCATTGTTCACCGTGTCACACACAACCGGTGTAGCCAGCCCCTGTCATGCACACGTGAATATCAAAGTATACACACAGAACAAGAAATATTTGTACAATAAAATAAAATCGAATGCAATATCAATGTAACCAGTATTGGGATGCACAAATGAATATCAAATATGCATACCGACGTCGAAATAAATGAACAGTGGAACAAAATTAAAAAATGATATACAGTTAAATCTAGCTATGTCATGCACAAGTTAATAGAAAACATGCACACAGATTAAGCAAGTTATGAAAAAAATAGAAGATGAATTCAAAATCGATATAGCCAACATGAACAAAAACATAATGCTTATGCATTAAATCACTGAAAAGCATGCATAATTTTTACACTAAACAAACTCCACAAGAGTTATATTGCAGTACATATTATGCGTAAATATTGCATAATGCTAATGCATAAAAACACGGACGAGCATGCATAAGTAATTTGTAAAGTAAACAAAACCCACAAAATGCATAAGTAAATATAAAATTGTTATGCATAAAAATAAAATGATTGTACATAAAATCTTGGGCGAGCATGCATATGGAATTCGTATAATGAACACGTTTATCACCGATTCAATTTGAATAGTGAATTGTTGTTCAAAACACTAAAATATAATATGATTGCAAAAGTTGCAGAACATACTAATGTCTGTCGTTTTTTATGCAAAACACTTACAAATCGAAAACCCTGGTTACTCTTTTCACAGGTAACCTTCGTTATTCATGTCGGTGGGGAATTCTCTTGATGGAGAGAGATACAGAGAGTTTTGTGATATAAATTTAGAATCGTCTTGATGGAGAGAGATATAGAATATTAGATGTATTTGTTCTCTATAGTTGTGCATCAAATATCAAATCCTATGAAATCATAATGATTATTCTGTAGCTAGATTTAGGTTACGCTTCCCATAAGAGAGAGAATTGTAGAGAAGAATGAAAGTCAATTGTTTCCATACGTTAATTCAGGAGGGGCAGGTGGGTAGAGTGGGTCCTACGACCATAAATTACTTTATTACCCTCATGACTATAGTCAATTAATTGACTTCCGAAATTGTTGAATATCCCTCATTATGTACAAATTAATTATGAGCCTTTAGATTAGATGTAATCAAGGGTTATAATTAATTCTCATTTCTTATCTTAGTGTTGGTTCTCCCTATAACTAACCTCTATATATATATATATATATATATATAGGAGATGGATCAGGTAGGAATGGATAATTTGGTAGGAAATAAGAATGAATCTGGGCCTTTGATTCGCTGGATCAATAGCTGAGATTTAATTTCGATTGTGCTACAGTTTTGTGTTGTGTGTGCTACGCGGAATACTGTGCAACACTAGAATCCTTCTTGTGCTACGCTGCAATGAAAGATGTGCTACACTAATATATTTAGCATATGTGCTACGAAAGATGAAATATGTGCTAAACTAATATGTGCAACATAGTAATTCTGATTGTGCTACACAAATATGAAAGATATGCTAGACTTACATATCTATTCCTATTTCCTACACTTATTTTCATTCTCACAGGAACCATCCCCATATATATATATATATATATATATACTTTATTAAGTTTGTCAGTTTATGAAATTAGACAAAGGTGTCATTTGAGATTCGTCTGTTGTGCTTTAAACTGATGAACTTGATTTCTATAAGAAGAGCAAAAACTCGATAAAGGCTCAATTTTCCGAACATATTGTATTTCTCATAAACTCCAAACTCATAAACAAAGCAACGACCATATTACATAATCGACATCAACTATCCAACACGCCAATAATAATATTCAATAAGTTCAAAGGTATAGAAGGCATCTCAACGACTTCCCATCAATGAGTAATTGCATGGCATCATTGATCTTGGAAAATGGCATTTTATGTGTGATAAATTCGTCCAACTTCACAACCTGAAATATAATTAGTATGATATTAATTAGTTAAAAATATACAGACACAAAGTGTGAATGTATGTGTGTGTGTTTACCCCTTTGGTGCACTGGTTGGCGAAATGTGGCAGTTGGGTTTTTCCTTTGAAGTCACCAAACACCGATGCCACTATTCTTCTCCCATCAAATAGCTCCATTGGATGGAGAGGCAATAATCTTGGTGATGGATGTACCCCTAAAAGTACTGTCAAACCCCAACCCTGCACCCAAATAAGCAGTGACGGATACAGAAATATAGTTAGGAATGAGTTAAAGTAAAAAATAATAATTATAAAGGATGCTAAAATAAAAAGTTCAAAATAAATAAAATTATAAGATATATTTTTTTTTGGCTTGGAGTGCTTAAGCTCTTGCCCATAATATAGGAATCAATTATATATGAGCAAACGAGATCTAATTCGATTATCAATTTGTCTTTTCTCTTTAATACTATATCATGCATTTATCACAAATAGTACAATTTACATCTAGCATGGAATTTTAGTAATGCCATAAGAAATAGGACTATATTTAGTATAGAGCAATTTGACTACTTTATGAGGACATTTATACTGAAATTGCTCAATAAGAGATAGAGATACAAGTCATTTTTTATGATATAAAATAGAGAAAAGAAAGGAGATTATTACATCATGAGTAGAGAGAAAAGCCTCTCGGAGGACATCCAAGTTTCCTGCACACTCAAAGCTATAATCCACACCTCCTTCAGTCATTTCCCTTATTTTCTGCATAATTTTTTATTTAAATATTAGTATGTAATATCCTTAATCAAAGAAAAAAAAAAGTCGATTATGAAACCTGATAAATGTGAGCAAATGAGAATGGGTTTCACTACCTGGTGAACTGGCTTGTCCAAATCCTTGGGGTTTATGAAATCTGTGAGCCCAATTGCTTTGCCTTTGATTTGTTTGTCTGAGTTGATGTCCACTCCAATAATTCTGGCTGCGCCACGTGCCCTTGCCCCCTCTACCACCTACACATTATTACATCAAAGTCTACTATTCAACTAATATTGTTTAACTTATCTTTTATTTAAATAGTGATTACTCTATTTACAATAATAAATATGATTTAAAAGGCCTAGTATGCGAGTTGAAAAACTTACAGCCAATCCCACAGCTCCAAGGCCGAAGACAGCCAAGGTTGACCCTTCCTCCACGTCAGCAGTATTCCACACTGCTCCAAGACCTGATTCACAAGTCGCTCTCATTATCAAATTCATTTCTTTCTACTAGTCTACACACACATACACATAAATATTCAATATATTAAATATATTTTATTTGATGAATACACATTTAGGCATATAAATAACAGATAACATGAAATAATAATTGGAAACAATTCATATTTCAAATTGAATTAAAATGCTGACCCGTTGAAACTCCACAACTAAGGAGACTCATTTTCTCCAAGGGCGCTTCGCGATCAATCTTAACGACACATGCCGAGTCAAGCACCGTGTATTCGCTGAAGGTCGAAGTGTTGAGGAAATGGAAAATCGGCTTCCCGTCCTTCGTCGAAAATCGACACTTGCCGTCGTTGGCCATCGTGCTTTTCATCGGATTCACTCTAAATTTCTGGCACAAATTGGTCTTCTTGTTTGATTTGCAATAGACGCATCTTTCACATTCACCGTTGAAAACAGGGACGATGTGGTCTCCTATTTCGAGATCGCTCACCCCTTCTCCCACACTTTCCACCACACTACATCGCCATAAACGTCACACAAACTTAAAAATACACATAGTTTAAAGGCTTCATTTTCCTATTAGGAGAAAACAAACAGAAATTCTTGTTGAGACTACTACCATTTTTTTTGAAAAAATTTGAGTTGAAATTTTTTTAGAATATTAATTTCTTATGTAATTTACACCTATGCGTAACCATTCAGCTGCCACAAAGTGCATGATCTACCTGCTGGATAACCTCTCTTTTGGCCTTTCCCTTTGATTCTCCCTTTTCTTAAAACAAGCCTTTGTATTAATGTAATCTCGCCTCTGAAAATCTTATTCTTGATTTTGTCTTTGATAGAATTGACTTGGAATTATGATTTATAGAAATTTTAAAAGTCGGATCATCTATACTAAAATCCACGAAAACCATCTCTGTTTCCAAGGTACAAATAATGATTTAAATCTCTACTTTTTATGATCAATACCTCAAACTTAAAACTCCATCCTCTGGAAGCCTACTGGGCTAACATCATATTCTACTTTCATGCGTTTTTATTTCTCGGAACCACAAAATAAAAAACAAAAAATCGAAACTCTGCTATTTTTTAGATATGAAAGGAGATTGTTGCGAAAGACTTCATTCTAACTTCATCCCATGCGTGCATATATGCAGGAGCAGGCATAGAAAAATATTATGGGGGAGTTAAAGCCGAAATTTCTGAAGATGAGAAGGCCGGCAAAACATAGTGAATACATGATCAGTTCTTACCCAGAAGCTTCGTGCCCTAAAATCCGGGGAAAGGCTCGTTGAGCTTCACTCTTTAAAAAAAAAAAATTAACAACAAAGAAAGCTTGTTACAAGAAAATCATAAACGGAATTAATATTGGAAATAGATACTAATGGATAAATGTTTGTTGATCATATTGATACCTCTCCTTTCCAAGCACTGAGATCGGTATGGCAGATCGAAGTGAAAAGTACTCTGATTCGGACTTCCATTTGCTGAGGCGGATCCACCCGAATCTCCTCCACCACCAGCGGCTGCCCCGCCGCATACGCCACCGCCGCTGCAACGTCCGATCATTAGAATCTTCTCGCAATAAAAAGCATACTGCTGTATTTATATATATGATGTTGATGATGATGTACCTTTGCATGTTATAACTTTTCCGATGGTGTCATTTGAGATAATATCATCGTTGTAATTGTTGTTGCTTCCCAAACTACCCATGGTTTCTGTGTGTGTGTGTGATTGTGATTGTGATTGTGATTGTGTTTGTGTGTGTGTGTATGTATGTATGTATGATGTGTGAAGACTCGACGAATCCTAAAGAGCTATGTCATGCTATTTATAATAGGCGGAAAAAATGATTCCTCGTCAGCAGTGGTGGCTTTTCGAGTTTGAATTAATCGATCCATTTTTGAATTTTTCCAATTTTATTCATGCTTGTATTTTTAAGAGGTTTTTCCCATAATTAACATGTCCCACTCTTTGATATCGTTGTCCTTTACTGGCATGTCTCTCTCGTGCGAGTTTCGTTGTATCAAGTTGGTCAACTAGCTATATGTCACGGCGCACAGGAATTAATTAAGACAGTTCACATTCAAGAAATTTATTTAATTGGACCACACTTTTTTTTATGAGAATCTGTAAATCGACGTTCCCGTATAATAGCCTCATATGGCGAATGAATGAATCACACTTGAAAACCACTCAACAAGATGAATAACTTACAATTGAAAAACTAGGTGCGATGTTTCGAGAGAACGTTTTGCATAATACCGCAACTATATAAAGATGATGTATAAATCAAACTTGAAAAGCATGCAACAAGACGGATAAACCAAACTTAAGAAATCAGTGTTATAAGCTCAGACCACATTCTTGTACAATAGCCTGCAAACCACACAAGACGGATACTGAAAAAACATGCTACAAGACGGATAAATTACAATTGAAAAATCAAATATGATAAGCTTAGACCCATAAATGCATTAGTAGAGTTTAAACTTGTGATATTTTGATCACATAAACCCAATTTATCAATAGATCGTCCCAATAAGACAGGACCAGACTATTTATTTAGTAAATAATACTTTGCGATTTTTTCTAGAGGTCGGAGCCCCGTTTAGTCCATTTGGGTTTCAGCTTTGTCAATCTATATCTTTTTATTATAAGTACGACCTATAATAATGACCTTAAAAACAATAATTATATTCAACTCAATGTAAGATTTGCACCAATTTAGTTCGGTTCAAAATCCACTTGCTGAACGGAAAAGACTGAGAAAATAAATATAGTAAAAAATTTTATTTTGAAAAGTTCAATTTGATTGACCAAAATCGAACCGTCTAACATGATTGACTTGACCCCTAACGATGTGAACAATGAACTTAGCCTGAAATCAATAGGTCGATCCAAATAAATCGAAAAATAAAAGTTAATTAGGATCGATAATGTATAAACTGATAACAATTCGATCTGATTGCTTCAAACGGAACAGCTTGACAGGACTGATGCGAAATGATTGGATTGGTTCAATTGATCTCTCTTAATCCAATAATATCAAACAACTAAAAGTCTAAAGCCAACTGAGGAAATGTAAATTTTTAGGTTATGAAAAGTTGGAGAAGGAACCGGTATTCAACTCTTCAAAAGGAGGCAAAAATTGACCTCCTTGAAATGTATGAAAAACTTTATTCGTAGATTAGGACGATAGATCGGAAGAGTTTTCATTGCAAACGATGACAATATATGATATCGCTTAACTGCAATTTATCAATTGGAAGACAATGAAAGGAAATAAAATCTAAATTCAGATTTGGAATTACGTCATGATTTAGTTTTCTTTGTCCCATCTTAATATAAATTCATATCCAATATATTATTGAACATCAATAATCAGAGCCATTTAAATAGGAATTTGGTCGTTATTACACTCGACCGGGACACAAAATATTTATGTCCATCGTCCAAATTCAGATTCCTTGATTTAATTACTCAGTTTTTTCTTTTTTTGAGTTAATATAATCGAGAAATAACATATATAAATATTTGTAGTCAAATCTGTGCTGTCTCTACAAATAAAAAAATGCCATCGTTAACATATTCTAAATCATGGCAGCATGTCCCACACTTCCAATTGGATCTTAAAATTGACACTTAGATGAAAGAAACTTATTCATTTGTCTGTCTTGAATAATTTATATGCATGCGTTTCCAGAATATAGCTTTTCAATGTTGTAAGGATGTGGGAAAATCGTCTTGACGGCTACAGAAAATTTTGAATATTAAAAGTTGAGTATTAATATTGATTTTTTTTCTTCGTAATTTTGATTTTTTTTTCTTTGTAATGTTGATTTTTTTTCTCTTTGTTATGTTGATTTTTTTTCTCTCTTTGTAATGTTGATTTTTTATTTTGGAGAGGACTTTGTATGTTGATAGAAATTACCAGCTTATTAAAGAAATCTAATTTGTAATTAAATATGAGCAATATTACACATGACACGGAATAGACGAAAGATCGAACAATTCACACTACAAAAAAAAATGTCTAGTAATTACATATTCTTAGTGACACCAAGAGAAGTGTTACAAAAATTATGACATCTTTAGATGTGACAAAATTTAATTACATCAATACATGCATCTATATATTTTTGTTACACATAAAAATATATGTAAATTTTGTTACACTTGAAAATGTAGTAAAATTTATCACATCTATCCATGTAATTAAACCTTACTACATTTAAACATGTCACAATATTTTTTTTGTTACATATAGGAATATAATTAAATTTTACTATATAGGGGAAATTCTAAAATTCTAAAATAGAATAACTTCAGCAGTATTCTGAGCAAAACTTAGAATCAATTTTGAGATACCATTATCAAAATTTACAAATTCATGCTAGAAACCCAAAAGATTAAAATTTTATAGGGAATCATTTCGAAATAAAAACCTTAATTGGAATTTCAGATTTAAGTTGTAAAGTTATATTTATTTAAAAAAGAAAGGAAAAGTTAGAAAATCTGTCCAATTTTTGTTTAGTTATATAATGTGAATAGCTTCATTAGTTATTCCCAGTTTCTCAAGGGAAAATCTTACGTGATTAAGACAATTTACTTGCTCCAACAAATTATCTATTAGGGGAAATGTTTTATTCAATGAATTTAATTGCAAAGTGTTTCTCCTATAACTTTTTTTTTTTAAGAACCGATAGTAATAGTAAAAATTAGTAAGTTAAAATAGAAATAAGAAGATGGCGAAGATGACCATGTATAAGTTCTTAAAATAGGAGACCAACAAATCTGCAAATTTTGAGTTACAATGTACTACATTAATTTTCAAAGGTAGAAAAGTGGTAAAAAAATATCAGAACGGAAGTGCAAAATTTTCCCCATCAAAACTATCGAACCTCTTAACTCACCACATCAATTTCGCCGCCCTCACCATTCCCCAATTCAGCCCCACTTCCGCCAAGCTCCTCCACCTCTGCAGTACTCGTGAAGACTGCGTCCATACCACACTCCTCTGATTGAATCTCCGCCAGATCTCCACCTTCGGTTGAAGTTAAGGTATAGTTTCTCTCTTTCAATTCAGTAAAATAGATAATTTGTAAATTGCATTACAAATTAATTTGAAATTAGGTTTTACTCCAATTCTACTGTTGCGTTTAGCAAAGATGCAGAAATATCTAATAGCATAACTGCATGTATTAGATTATATGTGACTTGTTCACAGCAACAAGCTAACTTATGAAAATTCCTGGTGCAGTAGACAGTAATTGCTTTTGCAAGTGAAAACTATTTACCTATGAAACATTCGGTTAGCCTCTAAGAAAAGGAAACAGGATATGAGAAGAATTTAAATGGTAAAAGTGATGCCAGAGTTTTAGTGTTATCTATTCGTGAATATTTCTTGTTCTTCTATTGCATTAATCTTATGTCCATCTCTTATTGCTTTATCATGCTCATTCAGGCAGTGTTTTGGACCAGATTCAGATTTTATCTACCAGTTTCTATTCTTCTTTAACCCGAGATACGTAGCTGATTTTTCCGCCCTTGTGGAGATATGCCGATTGGTTCTAGAATTTGTTCGCGATAGTGGTGTGTTTCTTCATTATCCTCATATGTCTGTCTTGACTGTTCTCTGTTTTAAAGAAATCCTTATATGCTTGTATAGTGTCTAGTTTTGGTGTATATGCAACTCCTCTACTTTTTATGGATTGTGAGTGTGTGTGTGTGTGTGTGTGTTTTGAGTGTGAGCTCCATATTGCGTTGCTCGGTTCCAAAGATTTGGCCTTTCTATTCTTGTGTATAGATTCCGGTGGAAGTGCCAGAGTGGAATGGTGTTTATAATTTTTTTCCTTGCATCCTGTTGATAATTTGTTTAGTAGCGTATGTGAACTTTAAGGATATGTTTCTTGATGTATATTTGTGCATGATGTACTAAAAAAAAACATGTAGTTTCTTATTCTGCTTATCAACATCAGAGAATTCATGAGTGGATCCTGAGCTCTTAAGATTTGATCATGCTGCCCAGTTCTTCACAGTTAGTTGATATGTTTGCTTTTCTTATTTCAATTTATTTATTATAGTATGCTAGGCGCTGTCTAATGAAGACGACTAAACATATGTATTCAGATATGACTTCTATTCTTCTGAGGTGGCAACAAAAGTTTATTGTAGGTGATAACCTAAATGTGTGAATATTTAGGTGCTTACCTGATATCCTCGGTGTTTCACGTTTATTGTATATATATATAATATTTCATAAATTGCTCCAACTCATTTGCAGTTTTGATGCAGATAGCTGACTACTTCCAAAGTGGTGGAACAAGCCCAGATGAGTTTGATGCAGATAGCTGACTACGAATAGTAGAAGCAACAACCAAAGCGATAGTTATCCTGTTTTGCAAGGTAATGATCACTAGTATTGAATAACAATTATATTATTTAGAATAAGGTTCTTTTGTTCACCAATATTGAATATTTATGTTGTTCTTATAGGAGACGGAGGTGGAAATAGCAAAGCTTCCCAAATCGAAGAATAAAACCATGGCATTGAATTAGAGTATAGAAGCAGAAAAAAGTACGATATTGAAAGAGTTTATATTGAATTATGTGATACTCTTGAACTCTATTCTCCTCACTAATTTCATAATTCATAGGTCCTTCACTAATTCTTGTTTCTTTAACAAAGTTTCAACATTTGATTATTGATAATCGATATTCTTGCTTGGACTTTTGATTTGTCTGTTTGTTGCTTTTCTACCAACCAAACCTCAAAATCTATGAAGCCCCTGCTTGTTTCAAGGTTATCATTTCATCTGCTTTGTTTGTCTGTGCCAAAACCCCTGTTTTATTCTACCGCTCAAATCTTTGCAGATTTTTAATTGCTGTCGACTTGATCATCCGGCCTTTTCTCTTCCCTCTATTTGTGGACCGGTAAAATTGATGCTTAAACCCTTTTTTTGAGCTTATAATCTGTAGTTCTTCTTACTGTGTTGTCTGAATTTGGACAGAGATTTCTGGTTCAACTTATGCTTTTGTTTGTAGAGGGAAATTTGGTACTTAAATCTCCAGTGTTGTTTCTATGTTGCATTTGGAGATTTAAGTACCAAATCTCCAGTGCTGAATTATGTAATATAGTCATTCGTCAGAGCTCATTAAGTTTGGAGTTGAAAAATATATCAATTCTTTAATAGTATTTTACTGGTTTTCTAATTTCAAGTGACATTTCATTCTCAAGTATTGAATAACGATTGTTTTAGAATAAAGTTATTTTGTTCATCAATATTGAATATTTTTGTTATTTTTATAGGGGACGAAGGTGCAAATACAGAGCTTCTCGAATTGAAGTACTCTTTGTGGGGCCGAGAGAAGATTTTCTTTGTTATGAGTTTTTCTTTTGTTATGTTTTTTTTTGTAATACTTAAATAACTTGCATTAACTTTTACTCCTTTCTTGTTGGAACATCAAATATTAAATATAATTGTTACTATAATGGGTTTAATAAAATTGATACTTTAGTTTATGCGAAGCATTGTTTCTAGTAGAGTTTTGGTTGAATTCGATTAACGTCTTGAAAAATTGGCCGAATAAATTTACATTAAAAAATAGTTGTTGTTTTACATGTCAAAAATTTAGTTACATTTTGATATGTAACAAAGATAGTTACACTTTCAAATGTCACAAAAATAGTTACACCTTAACATTTCACAAAAATAGTTACACGTTCATATGTTACAAAAATAGTTACACTTATAAATCACACTAAATTTTGTGTCATATTTTTTTTTGTGACATGCATAATAGTTACCCAACCCTAAGATGTCACAAATTTATTTAGTGACATCTGATCGATCTTAATTTCGTTAGGGAAATAAATGCGAGAAGAACACAAGGGATTTACGTGGTTCGATCTTTGAATTAGATCTATGTCCACGGGGCAAGAGAGAGTATTCGTGTATTGAATGTGTAAGAAGCGATTACAAAGAGTGTGGATGATCCTATTTCGTCTAATTGATCCTCTATTTATACACAACTATTTTGACCTAGATCTTAAATCCGAGGTCTTCTAACTAGGATTCGAGATCTTGGATAGGATCTTAATCATATCCCTCTCGAATTAGGATTCTTTTAGATATGGCCGAGCCTTCTGCGTTCCCACTGGTTTTAGGGGTCTTATTGGGCCGAACTTGTCCAGGCCGAGCTTGATGTCAGCCTTACTTGTATTGAGCCTGATGCTTGGGCCTGGTAGTTGGGCCATATCCTATCAACATCCATAGGTGTCACAATTCTTCAAAAATCATGTAACTATTGGAACATTTTGTTGTAGTACGGGGGAAAAGCATTCAGACGAAAATTAGCGAAACAAAATTGCAGAAATAAAGAGATTTAGATATAAAAGTTTGGGGAAATGGATAATAGCTTCACCGGCGATGACAACATGAGCTACGCCACTAGGAGAGACGTGCTTATCGATAACCCGACCGAGGTCTGCTTCAGGATATGCTTACTTTAAGGGCTTTGGCATGCTCTGCTATCTTTTCTTCCCTACAAAGATTAAAGGATTAGCACACATTTTAAACTTATAACACTGAAAAGACTGGAGAAATGTTGTGAAGATGATTAATCGAGATATTGTTACAAAATTGCTGTGAAGATGAGAGACGGCGGGCGGACGGGCGGTGATGGTAGAGGCGGCGATGATGCAGACGAGGAGGAGAGGTGAGGAGGAGAGGAAGTAGAGGAGGAGAGATGGTAGATTTGGGATTAGGGCTCACAATGTAGACGAGGAGGAGACCATCTGGGATTAGGGCTCACAATGTAGAAGAGGAGGAGAAGGAAATATGTGTTTTGAAAAGTTAAAAACTGCTACGGAGCTGTCCGTCGTAAAACCCAAAAAAAAAAAAATAATTAAAGACGGATAAAGTCCGTCGTAGAAGCCCAACTACGGAAAAATCCGTAGTTATTCCGTCTTTGATCGGCCCACCAAATTAATCTGTCTCAAGTCCGTCGTTAAATCCGTAATTGCTTTAACTTTCACTATCCGTCGTTGATCCGTCATTGATCCGTCGTTAGATTAAGACGGACAAGAATCCGTAGTAAAGTCCGTCGTTAATCGGTGAATTTCTTGTAGTGGTCATCTTAAAATAATATATTATAGGGGGCTATGATATCAAATCTATCCAGATGTTTATTAGTTTTATTCATCTCTGGGACTTGTTCCTTTTCTTTTTTAGATATATTTAAATTTAGTGAAAGATTTAAAAATGTACTTTTAATCAACAACTTTACCTTTTTCTATATACTAGGTGACTTTCAAGACGACGTCATAAAATATCTCAAACTTGTAATAAATTAAGAACATGAAAACAGTTATAATGTAAATTGTTTCTGATCGATAAACTAGTAAATCTGATTATTAAATTCTTCATTTATTTCTTGTCCCATAGATATGAAATTATATATGTTTTTCTACAAATACATATATTGAATTTATTATTAACCATACTTTATTTTCGATTTTAAAGTTCATGCAGAGAGATCATATTCCAGCGATTACTTCGGTCTTGTGTGAATGGGTTTGCCTTTGAGGACGAAGATTTTGGAGGAAGAAAGATATTTTATGATATGCAAGACTGCCATTTTCCGATTAGACCGTGGTATTTCAACATTTAGATTTTACAATGTCTGCGGCAATCTCAACTTCGATTCGCGTGGGGTGTTAGTAAAAAGTCCCTTAAAATGAAGTTTCGAAAATCTTGATGCCGATAGCATATGATAATCATTCATACTTATGTGACTGCATAACTTTAATATAAACTATAAAATGTAACAAGCCAAAAATATTATTTAAATTGTGCATTAGGAGTCTTTTTCTTCAACAAAATTTGTTTTCTCCAAATATATATTGAGTAGTGAAAATGCTATAATTTTCTACAATTCTATCGAAGGGCATGCATATTAGGGTGTGGAATTCATAATAAGAGAGTGAGAGAGCAAAGCCGTGGAGAGGTTAGGCGAGCGACAGAGATTGAGATTCAGATATGACCAGAACCGAGAGAGAGGAGAGGCAGAGTGCAAAGCTGCAAGCTTAGTCGCAAAGGTGAGAGCATAGTCGTAGGGTTAAGATTTTTTTTATCATAGGTATATAATTAAGATAATAGTGTCAGGTAATATTAATAAAATTTTGGGGCCCCTCAAATTTGGGACCACTAGGTCATTGCCCCAATTGCTATACATGATGGTCGGCCTTGATTAAGTCAAGCACGAACTTTATTTAGAGAAATATTTCAAGGTCACGAGTTAAAAAATACTTTTAATATATTAAACTTGAAAATTTACAATTCTTTTTAATAATATTTACTATACTCAATTATTTTATCAACAACTAAAGTTAATTAGATGATTAATATACTATCACTACTTAAAATCTAAAACGATAAATTAGAAATTAATAAAATTATTAATTAAAAATATTTGTAATTTAGTCAATAGGTTTATTAAGAAACTAACGAATCTGAGTGATGTGAAGCTAAGTGTGATTTGTTTATTGTTAACATGAAGTTTGAGTAGCTCAATCTTTTGCAACTACACAAATTAATCTTTATGAGGGCGGCTAGGACTTTATGTAATTTATTATCTTATCGTCTTAACTATTTTCCTCATCAAATATATACGCAAAGCTGTAATATGTGTCCGATTATGGAGCCTGAATGGACGACCCGACTACTTAATTAAATAATTAACTAAGTAATCAGGTTATGACTGAGTTATGATACGAACATATTAAATTCCAATCTGAAATGTCTCCAAGAATCAAACGGGTTTAACTAATTAATTGACAACCAAACATAAAAATCAAAGATAACATTTAAAGTTTTTATATACAACTTCAACATACAAAAGAGGTTATCATAAGTCAATATCAAAATCATATAAGTTTGACAACGGAAGGATGGATGAACGTCATGTGTGAAGACATGACATTCAGGGCATAATTATATTTACAGCAAAATGACCCTAACTCAGCTTCCTCTTCCGTCGCCATCTCCAGACTCAACCTGCATATTAAAAAAAAAACAATGTAGGGCGTGAGTACTAACAAGTACTCAGTGGGTTATCGCTAACAATTTAAACTTTATTGACTTACCGAACTTTATCCAACGCAAAGGTTAAAATAAATAATACCTGAATCAATTTTCACTAACAATATGCTTTATTAAACTGAAACCATGCAATCTCATGTGATGTTATGCTATGCCAGTATTATCTTCCCGTGTTGGCCCCGAAGGTTACCAATCACAGTCTTGCCCTATCTACATTCTTCGGTAATGAGAAGTAGGTCTCCTTCTCAATACCATGACCGGTCTTCACAACTATAAACTTCCCGGTCATTACCGGTCTACATAACTATAAACTTTCCAGTCAGTAACAAAATTCTTCCGTAGATAGGTAATATGAAATTATGCTCAACAAATAACATGATCTTATGCTCAACAAGTAACATGATCTCGTTTTCAACGTATAGAAATTCAATCTTCAACAAGTAACATGATCTCGTTTTCAACGTATAGAAATTCAATCTTTCACAATAATATGCAATATATAAATGAAACATTCAATATTATGCAAACGTTAGTGAAAAGAAAACCCACCTGGAACGTCGTCACTCTATGATGTCTTCCTTCTCGTCCTTCAGGATTCCCTTATCCTTACTTGATCATTGTAAATAAAATAATTATCGAACTTAGCAACATTCTTAGTCACTTGAACATATTACATCTTATTCTTAGTTTTACCAAATTCTAAGACTTAAGTTAGGCTATTGCATCCCTTAATATCTTATGTCCTTAGTAAACTTTAATTTTAGTAAATTACATAACATGTCATAATCAAAGGAATTTAAGTAACATATACTTAGTTTCATCAATGCACAACATTTTAAACCTTAAATCAAGGCAATCAAGTAAACCAATCTCACTTGTATACTTATAATAAGTTTACTAATTTAATTCTCAAAACATCTTATTAATATACAAAATCTACCAAAATTTCGGCAGAGTAAGTTTTATAAAATGAATTGTCATTTCATTCCCAATTCAATCAAACTCATCTAAACTCCACCAAATCACCACCATGTGCCTAAATATATATTTAGCAACTCAAAACAAGTTTAAATTAATCCATTTACACCATACTTTTACTATGCCCTTCAACCACATTATTATGTAAATAAATGAATTTATCAGTCTACAATCCATTTAGTTTCAATCAACTCATATATATGTTTATCCATCTCAATGGTCATCAATCCATAACAATTTAAATCCTAATCAAATTAATCATATAATTCTAGCAATTTAGCATAAACTTTAATATTTCAACTTTCAATATATAAGTCCATAAAATCCCATAAATTCAACTTAAGCATTATTTATATTCTAGATCTCAAAAATCATATTAAATACATCAAATAAAATCAAGAACTCAAAGTTCATCCAACCCCCTTAATTTTTGAAAATTAGGGATCATACATACATTCAATTTATTCCAAATTCTTCCGTTAAATCATGTTTATTTCCACTTAATAACACATATCTAAACTCGATTTAATCAAATCGTAACAAATAATTAACATGCAAAATTAGGGTTTATACAAGCTTTCTTGATTTCACCAACTTCATGAATTTCAAGAATTTAAACCATATATTATGATATTTAAGCATAATAAGCATAAAGAAATCAATAAACATAACAAAAATTAAACAATTCAACCTTAATATAAAACTTGAAATTTTCAAAAACCCTAACATGTGAGAACATCATGTTCTTCCAATTTAATCATAAAATTGATTAAATAAGGTATTTACATTCCTTGGAGTTATTTTCACTTAATTCTACACTTAAATTTTGGATTAAAAGTGAAGAAAAATTTGTGTGTTTGTAGTGTGTGTGTTCTAAAATAAGGGAGAATTGGAGCTTGAAGATGATCTTAAATGAATAATGTTCTAGAAGTTGTATATATATAGTTATTTATTTGTTTATTCATTTTCTTTTTATTTCTTACAATTTTTGAAAATCATATTAATTATTCTAAAAATTATTAATAGTAAAAACTAAATTTTCTCATTCATATAAAGATCCAAAATAATTAAATCCATTATTAGAATACAAATCATATAAATATAGATTTAATTCTTTCATATACAAATAATCAAATAATTATTCTATTTATTCATAAATTTCAAAAATTGCAGAAAATAATTTCCTTATCACTAGATATTAATAAAATAAAATTATTTAAGCCATTTAATAGCTTAAACATTATTTCATTTCATTTTATAAATAAATCTCATATAAAAATAATTAATGCATTTCTTTAGAACATTTTCTGTTTAATGAAAATTTTCATCCAAATACACAATAATAACCATATATCTCCTATTTTATTACAATAAAACTTGTTTCTAAATAATCTCTACTTCTTTTAAATTCTATTCATTCGATTAGCAATTAATCGAATTTCTATCGCTTACTAATTTATTAAGCACTTCTTTATAAATTTTTAGGGATGCAATGTCTTTAAGCCCCTAATTAATACTTAATTAGGCTCTAATTAAGACTAAGAGAATTTCGGGTTACTACAACTATATACAAAAGTTTGATCTTAGGGTTATGGTTTAATTATTATTCTATTTAATGATATCTTTTCCTTGTAATTTATATCTGAAATATCATAGTCGCATGACGAACTATGTAAATAATTGTTGTGTTTTTTGTTTTCTGTCATGATTGTGGTGTGTACTTTTTGTAACAATTGGTATCAGAGCTCCAGGTTCGGAGAGGGCAATCACAATGATGAACATGAAGATTTCAATCATGAAGTTTGATGGATCAGATTTTGGATTCTGGAAGATACAATTGAGGATTACCTCTACTGTAAAGATTTGTATATGTCCCTGAAGGAGAAACCCGAAAAGATGGATCCGGATGAGTGGGGGTATTGGAAAGAAATACAATGAGTGTGATACGTTTGTCGCTATCTATGAACGTAGTCTATCACACGACTGAAGCCAAATCGGCAAGGGAGATGTTGTCAATTCTGGAGCAGATGTACCAGAAGCCATCGATTGCGAGCAACGTTCATCTGATGAGGCAGTTATCAACTTAAAGATGTCAGCGGGTACACCGGTGCAACAACATCTAAATGAGTTCAATATGATCACTTTGCAATTGAGCTCGGTTAAAATTAGCTTCGACGATGAAGTACGTGTCCTAATTATGTTATCTTCTCTGCCATAAAGTTGGAATGGAACGGTAACAGTTGTAAGCGCTTCATCGATAAAGATAGAGTTTTGTTTTGACGAGGTACGAGATCTGATGATCAGCGAAGAGGTTGCAGGAAGGAATTTGGATCTACTTCATGGTCAATGAACATAGAAGTCATGGGGAAAATAGGAAGGGAAGGCAGAACATGGGTAGATCGAAGTCTAGAGGAAATAGTCAATCTGGAATGATAAAAACTCGATCAAGTGTTGGAATTATGATGAGTTCGATCATTATAAAAGTCCGTATACAACACCAAAGAAGAATAAAAAATGTCAGAACGACAAGAAGACAACAAACACAACCACAAATGATATTGGAGATGAGTTGGTATTGAGTGTAAATCCGTTAGAATCATGGTAATTGGATTCTGGAATGTTGTTCCATTCGTGCAGTGATGCTGAGATAATGGAGCACTTTATCACTGTGAATTTGGACAAGTCTATCTTGTAGAAGACGAGCAGTTGAAGATCGTGGGAAAGGGAGATATCTAGATCACCACACCAAATGGATTGATGTTGAAGTTTAATGGTGTGAGACACATTTTAGGTTGAAAAGAAACTTACTTTCAATCGGGCAACTTGATGTTGAAGGATATTTAGTAACGTTTAGCTACGGTAGTTGGAAGATCACTAGAAGAGCCATGATAGTAGCTCGAGGTAACAAGGATGGTAAGTTTTATACAACAACTAAATCAAAATAATGCATTAATCTTGTAGGAGCTGTTGTCGCTGCTGATTGTGGCACTGTCGGCCAGGCCACATGAATAAAAAAAATGATAAAGGAGATAAGTTCGAATGGTAGCTGCCAGGTCTGAAAAATATTGAAGTTGGCCTATGTGAGGACTATGTTTTGGGAAACAAAGGAGTGTGAGTTTCTCGAGAGGTGGCCGAGCTTTGAAAAAGTAGAAATTAGAGTTGGTCCATAGTGATCTATGGGGACCAGCCCCTATAAAGTCCATTGGTGGTTCGGAGTGCTACATGACCTTCATCGATGATTCAACTCGAAAGGTATGGATTTATTTTTTGAAATGGATTTATCTTTTGAAGAATAAATATGATGCTTTTGATGCTTTTAGGAATTGGAAAGCCCATAAGAAAATAAATCAGGGTTGAAAGTGAAGTGTCTTCGATCTGATAATGGAGGAGAGTATGCACTCTGTTAGTTCAAAGAATATTGTACTAAGAATGAGATTCGCATGGAGAAGACTGTGAAAGGAACTCCCCAGCAGAACGGAGTGGCAGAACGCATGAACAGAACGTTGAATGAGTGAGCAATGTGCATGAGGCTGAAGAGTGGGTTGCCTATGACATTTTTGGCAGATGTCATTAACACAGTTTCATTCCTGATCAATAGAGGCCCATCAGTTCCGTTGTAAAATTGAATACCCGAGGAAGAATGGATATTTGGTTGTGTTGCTTATGCTCACGCTAATTCTACTGAAAGAAGTAAGTTGGATGCTTAATGTGTTAAGTGTATGTTCATTGGTTATGGAGGTGATGAGTTCAACTATAGGCTCTAGGATAAGCATAACTGAAAAATTATTCGTAGTAGAGATTTGGTTTTCAGTGAACAGGTTATGTACAAGGTCAGATTGAAGACATCGAATTCTGGCAATTTTGAATTCCAAGAGGATGAGTTAGACATCTCAAACTCGATTGGGAGTAAAGAGAGTCAGAATGAAGAAAAGATTCTCGACGAAGAACCAATGATTCAACCACCAGACGATCCGCGCAAAGACCAGCTAGAGAGCGACGTGCACCCGATAGATATTCGCCCTCTAACTATTATTTGTTACTTACTGATAGTGGTGAACCTCAGTTCTATGCGGAGACAGAGCAGTGTGATGATAGATTAAAGTGGAGAGTTTCTATGAATGATGAGTTGGCATCTCTTCTGTTAAATGGTACTTGGAAACTCGTTGAGCTCCCAAATGGCAAGAATGCTCTGCACTACAAGTGGGTCTATTTGATCAAGGCTGAAGTTGATGGTAGCAGACGTTACAATGCTCGGTTGGTTATCAAAGGATTTGAGAAGCAATATTGTATTGACTATACTGATGTTTTTATTCATGTTATGAAACTGACCACCATTCAACTGTGTTGAGTATGGTTGTTGCGGAAAACTTGATGCTACATCAGATGGGTGTGAAAACAATATTCCTTCATGGTGACTTAAAGGAGGAATTATACATGACACAACCTGAGGGTTCGTAGTAAAAGGAAATGAAGGACTTGTGTGCAAGTTGAAGAAAAGCTTGTATGGCTTGAACAAGCTTCGAAGCAGTGGTACATGAAGTTCGATAGTTTCATGATGGAGATTGGTTACCAAATATGCCAGGCTGACCATTGTTGCTATTATAAGAGGTTCGACAAGAGCTATATTATCCTTCTATTATATATTAATGATATCTTGATCGCAGGAGCTGACATAAATGATATGGATAAGTTGAAGAAGCAATTATCCGAATGGTTCTCCATGAAAGATCTTGGAGAGACAAAGAAGATTTTGGATAAGAGAATCGAGCATGATAAGACGGTAGAAAATATGTATCTTTCACAGACGAGTTACATTCAGAAGCCTGAAAAGATTCAACATGATTGAATCGAAGACTGTAAGTGTCCCGTTGGGCAATCACTTCAAGCTTTCGAGAAATGAGTCACCAAAGAGCAAAGAGGAACGTGCCCAAATGAAGAAAGTCCTCTATTCTTCGGTAATTGGTAGCATCATGTATGTCATGGTTTGTACAAGATCAGGTATTGCTCATGCAGTGGGAATAGTGAGCCGATTCATGGGTGATCCGGATAAACAACATTGGAAAGTAATCAAGTGGATTCTACGATACTTGAGAGGTACCACGGATAAAGACTTATATTTCAACGGCAATAGTGTCGTGCTAGTAGGTTATGTTAATGCGTATTTAGCATCAAATGATCTCGATGGGAGGAGAAGTACAACCGGATATGTCTTTACTTATGGTGGTACTACTATTTCTTGAGCTTCCGAGTTGTAAAAAGTCGTTGCTTTGTCCACAACGGAAGCTGAGTGTGTGGTTTTAACGATATGAGTAAGGAGATTGCATGGTTGCAAAGTTTCTTGGGTGAGCTTGGGAAGGAGTTGTAGGGAAATTTTATTTTACCTTATTCCTGATGATATATATTGGATGTTTAATGCATCATACATTGATTATATACCTAATATGCATCTATATAATTAATTGCAACACGTAGGTGTTTACTCGTGTTTACTTGTGAATTTTTCAGATATGAGATCAATGGCAGACTCCAGCTTTGATCTTCTAGACTGTATCCCGGATGCCTATTCTCCAATGCTGAGTGAGAGCAATCTATGGAGAACACTGCAAAAATTCGCATCCTAGTTTGATCTCTGAGATTTTCGAAAATTTCAACAAATGAATAGGATTGTTTCTGATTTTCTCTCACCTTGTAATTATAATGCATTCCTAGAATCTTGTTTAGATAGGATCTCTGCATATCTAATAAATACAATAATATCTTTGCAGATAAAACATATCTTGAATAATTATCTCTTGATATCTAAAAATATCAGATAATATCTATCTAAATACTGGAGATGTATTAAAATAATACATTAATCAAAACAGAGTCCCAGTGGGACTCTACCAGTAGTGGTGAAAATTCTAGTAGCTTCAGACCTTGATGGGCCAACCCATGGATCAAATGCAAGGAATAAAGATGGGTCTAAAATGAATTAGTTATCTTATGCTCAGCCCAGAACATAATAAAATTTGAAAAAAAAATCCTCTAAAAGTGCTATATAAAAATCTAGACTTAACATCATTTAGTTAGTTAAGAATTTTAATTAGAATTAAAAATCTATATTTACAAATATTAATATAACCAATAATGGATGAACTCTAACTTTAAATTCTCATATTTTTCGTACAAAAAATATTTATGTTCAAGATAATTTTGTATAATGATGTTAAAGGGCAAGGAAAAACAAGTTGAAAGACGCCTAAAGAAATTAAAAGAAATAATTATCAAGTAGAGAATGAATATATACTTAAATAAAAAGTCTAATATGCACTCAAAGGATACGACACTCCTCATCTCCCATAACCATTCTATTAGAGTATCAAGTAAATACAACTAGTAAAATTTTTCTACGTCCATCCCCGACAACATACGTGTTATACTCAGCCCCCTACACTAAATTTCTGGATCCACCCCTGATGGGCAGTTCAATGACTTTACAAAGAAAACGTTTTCGGCAATGAGTCCACTGAGTACTTTTGTACTTATCCCTGCATCTTGTTTTTGATGTGCAGGTTGAGCAGGGATTGACGATTAGTGCAAGGTGGTGCAAAGTGGCAGATGTTTTGTTGCTATAATAGAAAGGTTTCTAGAACCTTGGGCATGTATCTTCATATGCATATCCACACGTTTATTGCTGCTAAACTCTGATATTGTTTTGGTGTCCTTTGATTATAACTGCTTTTAACTATCTCATTGAACTTGAGGTCGTACCTCTTTCTTTGAATTGCGCCCTGATTGAGTTATATTTGGATATTGAACCTTTTGACAAGTCCTTCTGTGACTTGGGATGGTATTGAAATAGTTTATTCCTTTCAGTTCATGCATTTATGAGTAGTTCAATGGTTAATTGTATTGGATAGTTATGTATATATTCGCTGCATTATCATATCAGTGACGATCAAATTGATCCGTACTTCCTTGAGAAGTCGGGTCGTCACAGAATCAGAACAGAGTCCTAGTGGGAATCTACTAGTGAGGGGTGAATTTATCCAGCAGTCCAGGCCTTGATGGGCCAGCCTAGAGATCAAATGCAAGGAATAAAGATGGGTCTCAAATGAATTAATTATCTTATATTCAGCCCAAAACCTAAATTAATTCATAAACATTCATTCATGCCACTAGAGAATAAATGCTGACTTACCCCTTTATTACCGAAGTTGAGTCGGGCTTGCACTTAGACTTCATGAATCCCCGTATTTAAGATATCACACGTCCATTAATTATTTATAACGTTCTGACTCTCTTTAATTCCTTAAGTAGTACCACTTAACCTTATTGTTGTACTTGAGATAATTCAACTTGTAGGGTTTAGTATAATAAACCTTTTGAGCTCCTTAAGGGTATGTCATCATCCTAAACGGATACGGTGACTCGATACAGGTAACTAGCATGATATACAAGCACTGCCTACACACAAGATGCAGAGAATATTGGGTTATCTCATGTAACCCTCACCCATAACAAATCAAAGTGATGGTCAACAACTCATACTCACCTAAAACCTTATCGAGGTTTAGATCAACGTAAATTCACTGAGATCTAGGTTCTTCACGAAGGTCAGATAGAAGAACTTATCTCACCGTGATCCATCAATACATCAGAGACGTACCAGCATAGACAAGCAACCATGTCAAGTCACTTCTTATTTATACCGCAACCTATACCGACAACTCGTCCTCAAGTTGTCTCAGTTGTGATCATTTTTATATCTCATTAAACTTAACCAACCATACAGACTTCTGTGATCTTCTACAAACTGTATGATCTAACTTATATATGAGATAAAATGGACATACATGTGCAATCAAGTAAACAATTCAAATATGAGATTGTAATAGTGGTAGCAAGAAACATTGTATACAAGTTCAACCAATCTGCTTCCAGTATACAAATCCAACAACAAGATGAGAAGGAAGCCATATATGTAGTAAGTGGATATACAAACGAAAGAGAGATTATGATGGAGAAGATTCATCTTATAAAGTTAGGCTAGTAGTGAAAGGGTATACATAAATAGATAAGATCGATTATGATGGTACTTTTTCACCTGTAGCGATGTTCAAGTTAATCATAATTTTTTGGCCATAACAACTCACTTGAACCTAGAGGTCTGACAAATAGATGTGAAAACTGTTTTCTTAAGCGGTTATCGTAAGGAAGGTCAAGACATCTATATGCAGCAATTCGAAGATTATGTGAAGAAATGTGAGAAACATCTAGTGTGGAAGCTCAAGTAGTCCATTTATGGTGGTAAATGGACTTGAATTTTGACGTGGTGGTAAAAACTTATGGTTTTACATAGTGTCCAAACGAAAGTTGCGTGTACCGCTTAGATGTCAAAGATGACATGGTATTTCTTGCACTTTACGTATATGGCATCCTTCTACTTAGGAAAAATATGAAGCTATTATCCGACGTAAAGAGTTGATTATCCGATCAGTTTAAATGAAGGACTTAGGAGATACAATATACCTTATGAGATTAAGATTTATCGAGATCGTAAGAAAAAAATGTTAAGCTTATCTAACGTATAGATCATTGATACTATGATTCGTTTTAGCATGCAAACCACTAAAAATGGATTGCTACAGTCTCCAAAGACTGCAAACAAGATAGAGAAAATGAGACACGCTGTGATGGGTCCCACTGGGTACGGTCTGGAGTATGACGGATGAGGAATACACCAGGTAGGTAATTTAAAACTTTTCTATCGACGGATTAATCAGATGTCGAGATCGCTAGTCGGTTAACCGACGGTCCATTGTCGATGTCATCATCACCGTCAATTTAAATAACGGTTGCCTTGTTTAGAGTGATATTACTTAGCAAACTACTAACTTCTAAGGCAGCATGTCAGTTGAAATGATAACTGATGTGCATACGGAATGTGGTGGTTACTGAATTGCCTTACATAAGACTGATACACTGGTATAAACATTTTTATCAAATATGGATTAGTCAGTATTCAATTTATAATTTTCAATATAAAACTGATACTGATAGAGGGTTTCAAAACGATGTTGTGCTGCTTGTGTGCTGATCATGATAGTTCAATAACATGTCATTTAATGTAGTACAAAAAGTAAATAACACTTTGCTTTTACGTGGTTCGGAGAGATAAACTCCTACATCCATGTACTGATTGCTCAATCAATCCACTAGCTCGGGATTAGGTCTTGTTTACGGGTACAAGAGTAAACCTAGATATTGAGGTCATTTAGTATCCCGCTGAACTTGGTGTTTTTCCTACGTTTCGCTGGTACTAGGAAACCCTAACTGCTTTCAGGATGCAGCTGACTCAACCTCTAGCTTACGGGTGCTAGAAACCAACCTTTCAGCAGCTAAAACTTCTTTGACTACTTGCCCGAACTTCTACTAAACTATGTGGGATTTTGTAGAGGGTTTTTTCAACTGGTGGTCTGAGTTATCATAGATGATAAACTCAGTAAGTCTAGGCTAAAGATATACAAGATAAGTATCCTAGACACAAGGAAGTGTCTATGAAATCTCGAGCTAATAAGTATATTTGAGCTCTGGAGATTTACTGATACTTAAAGAACTTCATTCTTCGAAATTGTTGTTTGATTATCTTGAGCTTTAGCTTGATAGCTTTTGGTCAATTGTGGAGCGGTTTGGTAGCCTGTGAAGGTTGGATTCTACACATATATATATGGAGAGATAAGAATAGAGTCGTTGGATTGACTACCATTCATATTCTTCCATTTTGTCGTTTGAATTTGTTTCATTGAGAATCATCGTACTTCTTCTAACAAAGGTCGCATCATTGTACACTGTAGCTCCATAATTCTGAAAAACGGTATGGCGTGTGAGGATCTTCTGTAGATACGTTACAACACATGGTGAGTCAAACACTCAATGCTTAATATTTTTCGTGTTTCTTTTGTTGAGTAGACTCCGTGTTTCTTTAGCATGTACTTTGGGTTTGGTCAGTCGAGTCTACTTTAGTATATTCTCAGCAGTCTGAACTTCATCTTTTATCAGCTTTAATAAACTTGAGTCAGTATGATGCTTTCAGTTAGATGTAGACAAGTAGTATGATTTAACCTTTCATCTTGCCAGCTTTGACTTTGTATCGTTGGCCTGATTCCTGGTCGTCAACTTTGAATATCGACTGATAGCTTTGACTCTTGGTAGTCAGCATTAACTGCTGGTACCTAATTTTAACTTCTGGTATCCAACTTTGACTTTCAAAAAGTCTGTTGGCTACCTGATATGACACTTAGTCATATCCTGACTCATTCTCGGTCCTTCAGCACTGAGTCTTCTGTCTTCGATCTTCAGGCTTTAGTTTTTACGCCAGTCTTCAATCTTCGACTTTACTTTGTCAGCCATTCTCTTCAGTTTCCTTTATATTTCAGTCTTCAGACATCCATTGGCATTCCTTTAGTCTTTAGTCTTCAGTACGCGATCCTTCAGTCGATCTGTTCATCAATTGTGCTGGTATTGAAAATTCTATCAGTGTGACTGGCTTTTGTACTGCTTGAACTTCTTCAGTCTTGGGTCTATCCAAGCTGGTAGTTCCTATGCTGAAAACCTATAACAATAACAACTAACTCCAAAACAAGTCAGTCGTATTAGTTACTTCAACAAGACAATCATTAGAGGTTTTGACATCTAATCAAAACAGATATTTAAGATATATTTAATTCATGAAACGTAGGAATTTTCCCAACAATTTCACCATTTTTGATGATGCCAAAACCTTAAACATTATACTGAAAACAAACTAAAAGATAAATAACCAGTTTCAGCAGGTGGACTTTATTTCCCATTGCTGTGATCATCATTCTCTGCAAAACATGGTTAGTTAAAAATAATAAGATTATAAAGCAAGTACAGAGCCTGAACAAAGATTAATTATCGTCACGGTGAACTGGGTCACTTTTATAGATTATAGGTTGCTGAGATTACAAGTGATACATCAGTTGAAAAGAAAATAAGCAGCAAAACCTATACATGTCTATTACAATTTCTTGACCCGTTCATCTTCTTCTGCCTCATCCTTTCTTTGTCATGAAGCTGTCCATACTTGGCATATATCCATAGGAGTGGCACCGGTATCTTCTGGAGCAAGCTATGGCAAAGTGTCGTTTGTGACCAACATCTGGAATTCCTCAGGTTGCTGCCTTGGATCAATCTTTAGTAGATCCGTCTAAAATTTCAAATGTGTTGCAGTGTTCGCTTCTCAAGACAAGGTCACCATGGATTCTCCTTTCTTTTTCAATCTTGTGTCCCTCAGTCCATAATGTTTCCTATCAACTTTGTAGTCTTTTTTTTTTCTTTTTCTATAATTTGTTTTACATTGAGATAAAAATATATACAAATAATAAAATTTTATATGTAAATTAATGATCAATCAATTTTTAAAAAAGATTATGATAAACTTATTATAATAGTCACTAGTAATATTTATTTAAATTTATTCTAATAAGTTTTATATGTGAATTAATTTTAGATTCAATTGTTGATGTGTAATGGGTACAAGAAAATCAAGATTTGAGGTAAGATAATACTACCATTTACAATATTAACATTTATAATTTTGTTATTATTTTAATTTTTATAGCTATTATTGATTGATTGTTTAGTTATTTGTGGAATCAAAGTGTATAAACAATTACCTCCATTCAAATAATATTACCTATTATTTAAATTATTGCTGCATAGTTAATCGTTCCATTACAAATTTCATTCAACAAGGTCCTTGTCCATATTGTATTCTAAGAAAAGAAATGGACAGCGAAGAGAAGTTTCTAAAACCGCCAGTTGCAATCTCTGGGGCTTCAGGCAGATTCATCAGGTAGTAATACCACATGATAAATTCTGTCTTCAATTGCTACCAGCTTGCGGCCTGCAACTGAGGTTCTTAGAAGACCTATTATTTGGAAGTTTCTCGGGGCATTTTTCTTGCTGGTCCTCTTTCTTTCTTCTACGACAGCCGATGCTCTCTGGGCGTCTCCCATCAGTTTTTACGATTGCTCTTGTTCTATACCAGTTTGCTGCTTCTTGCTCCACCATGCTTTCAGAGATGCTAGATCTTCCAGCATTTCGAATGAAGCTCCTACATGGAATTCAGCAAGATAAATATTTTCTTCACTAGGCGTAGCAGCTTGCTGGGCTGATGAGGCAGTTTCTTTCTGTTTTTAAACAGCAACTTCTCTGTGTTTTGCAGCAGCAGCCTTCTTCTTCTTCCATCTGCTGAGCAAGTTCTGCAGCAGCTGCATCTGCTCTTCTTTCATCTTCAGCAGCTCGGGCCAGTTCTGTCGCTTCTTTAGTAGCAACCCTTGGTCATCCTTCTCCATTTTTAGCATCATTAACTACCATCTGGAGGAAGATTGATAGGTCACTGACAATCTAGTTCAATGAGGCATGGGAGCGGTCAAATTGATCCAACTTTTCAACATAAGCAGCCAACAAATTATCAATTTATTCATTTTTTTTTCATTAGGGCTTAAACCTCATCTTCGAGAGCAGGTTCTGTTATGTGCACTAGATAGGGAGATGTCTATCTGGTTCTACACAGTGTTGAGCTATTGCTGCATGGGCTGGATGGTTGTTGGTATCCATCGTTTAAAGTCAGCCTTGAACACAGATTCCATCAGAGTGATCATTTTAGCTCTTAGAGAGTTGATGGAGCCTTCTCGCGCTGATTGTTATTCCTTTATGCAATCAAAGATAGTATCCACGAAGGCTTTGATTTTGAGCTTCATGGAGGTGATCTCCTTGTCTATATGTTCTTCAAAGGCTTCTCGAAGGTCAACCTACTTCTCCTCATTTTCTTTAAAGGTCTTGACTAGCGTGGCATAGGTTTGATTGGCTGCATCCACTTAGGAGTTGAAAGCTCGTTTCCACTGCCACGTCAGGTCTTTATAAGAGGTTGCATTATTTAGTTCATCTTCTAGATGGGCCATCATGTCAAATAGCTTGGCATATATTGGAGTTTGTGAAGGCTCCGGTGCTGGTGACATGGAACAACAAAATGAACAACTATGTAATATAGAGAGTCAGTGAAGGGTGCGTCAGTTATAATCTCATCCTGGAAGTTGGAGCCTGACGGACTAGCCTGGTCCTCGTCAGTTTCTCTTGATATTCCACAGTTCCACTGATACCTGCTGCAGCTTCCATCTGCTCAGCAGTACCAGTTGTATCAATTTTCTAAGCCTGCTCCAGGCTCTTCTCTACTATAACTTCAGCCTGCTCCAGACTTTTTTCAACTTCTTCTTCTCCAACCTACTCCAAGCTCTTCTTAGCTACTTCAGCTCCTCTTACGGCTTCCGCATTATCAGCAGTGGCATCATCAATGATCTTTTAGATAATGGACTTAAAGTTCCGGATAGTCATCCAGATGCTGGCATCCTATACATATCTTCTAACTTGGTTTCTTCTTGAATGTATTTCTCCCAAGAATCTAGAATGATTATATCGGCCAACTGATAAAAATGGGCTATCTTGGTTTGGAGAAATACATGTAGCTAGACAGCCTGAGCTATGGCTGAGGGTAGGCTAAGAAGAATGAGAAAGATGTTAGAGAGGTAGTTGTGGGCTCTCTATGTGAAGGTGTATTTTAGTACAACCATTCGAGAGGCTAATTGGGATTCTTGGCTTATTTCTACGAATCCTTCTGAGGATTAGTAGAATTTATGGGTGAGGCTAATGGTAGGTTGACCGATGAGGGTACAGGCTAAGGTGGCGAGGATTAAACCTGATGGATATGTAGGATGAAGATGCATGTATGTGTAGTGGAAAGTATAAGGGTGAAGATGGCTGGAAATTTAAGATTGTGGGGGATCTGGTTGATGAGTATTGATTGGAGGTGGGGATTGGGCTGGGCTCAGGCTGCAATTCTGGTTATAGCTCATCAAACTCCAGTTGTCGAGCCATCTCAACAGCATTGCGCTTTCTCCTCTTCAGTGGCATCTGATTTGGGCTATCGTCCTTTTCGTGCTTCTTCTGTCTCATCCTCTGGCACTTCCTCTACTATCCTCTTACCCTTTCCAGTAGGGGATGGTCTTGTGGTTCGCTTCCTCTTGGGGCATTCCTTGATGACAATGCCTTTTTAGCTTTTTGGGACTTTTCGGTTATCCATGCTAAGGCTTTCTTTTCTGATTGCAGCACTTTATTGGATGAAGGGACTGAAGAGTTGGGATTCCAGAGGACAAGTTCTGAAATCAATGTTTCTAGAATGATGGAAGAGACATGTCTTCCTAGTTTGATCCTGTTATCATTTCTCAAGACCTTATGATCAGCCAACATGTTTACAATAAAGGCATGTTCCCAGTTGATGTCAATGGTCGGACATTGGAGCTGTTATCATCAGTTATTGCTTCTGGGAAACCTAGTCCCACGACCCCAACAAACCCAAGAAATATTTATGAATGATGTTTGTCAGAATCCGATACTTGGGGAGAAACGAGCTTCTCTTGAGGATGGAGGTCAGGGTGCTTCATTCTTTCATCATACTCCTCAGCGTTAACTCCACAAAATCTGGATCCATCTGAGATTAGACGATGTTGCTTGAGTGAGAAAGATGAGAAATATTCATAGCAGTCTTCACCATGTCAATCCTTACTTCCTGGGTAGAAGTTTTTGTGCTCTTCAAAGATTTCAACTCTTAGGTCGACAGAGAGTGTCTTCTGTTGATTTTCCTGATTAAGAGTATGGTAGAACTGCAAGACATTTTCATCCACAAACATACGGGGTTGGTAGTCCAGAAAGGTTTCCCACCAGTTTCTTTTGAATATGTCCAGAATTTGTTGGGCTTCAGGGATAGTGGTATCTGTAAAAGAAACAGGGAAATCATGGTATATTTGGGGATTTTCAGGGATCACTTTCTTCTTGGTTCCTTGCTTGGGTGCCATTTTTTGTTTAAAGAAATCGTGTATTTGATAAATGTCAAAACACAACTTGAAGGTTTTTTGAATACTAAAAAAATGACGGTTTTGGAATATGGATCGTGAAAAAGTGATGATCATTTATGGAAAGAGATTTTATAAGCACATAAAAATGTTTAACCACGTGCGTGTCAAAATATGGATTAAGACGATTAATTTTCTATGCACGTCTTGGAATCGCAAAAATAAAAAGAACTTTAGACTATTTTACAACCTTTTTCTGACATGCATGAAATGCGGGGTTGATTTCCTCTGCACGATTTATATAACTTCCAGAGGAATTAATTAAAATGATTTTTCGTCAGTCATGCATTTAAGACAACATTCATTATCAGTTTAAAATAATAGTCTACTTATTGGTCAATTGATCATAGTAGTCAACTGATAGCTCTTTGGTCGATGACATTAGCATCAAGTGGTATTGATACTGATACCAGTTACTGAAAGACATTTCCATGAGGCAGTTTGACTTTCGTCAGTCAGGTTTATCAGTCGAACTTATTGATACCAACTGATGATTTTCACTAACTGTTGTCAGTTTAAGAAATTTTAAAACTTATCAGTCTAACTGATCATTTTTACCTATCAATACTGGTTCCCTTTGAACCAATACGGCTGATAGTTGGTCTATCGATATCTGCTCGTTCTGTCAATCAGTTTGAAATTTTCTAGATTCTGCTTTAACTAGTAAGATTCAGCTGCTACTGATGTCTGCTAGTTTGGGTCGATCGATTGGCACTAGTCAGACTCAGCTGTTACTGATATTTGCTAGGTTTAACTAGTCAGACTTAGTTTTCACTCTTCTGGGTTCAGAGCCCTAGCTTTCCGCACAATATGTTGAAATGATCTTTAGCAAGCGGTTTAGTCAGGAAATCAGCACATTGTATATCAGTGTAAATTTTCTCAATAATGATGTCATTTTTCTCGACATGATCAATGATGAAATAGTTTTGGACATCTAAGTGCTTGAATCTGGCATGTAGGACTAGATTCAGAGTGATGGCTGGCACTGGAGCTGTCGCAGTAGATGGGTACTTCACTTGTTCCTACTTCATAATCTCTCAGCTGTTGCTTCAGCCAAAGAATTTGAGAACAACAGCTTCCAGCGGCCATGTACTCAGCTTCAGTGGTGTCTGTTTCTTGGATGACCAAGAAACCAGTTTGCTTCCTAGAAAGTGTCAAGTCCCTGAAGTTGATTTCCTATCTAACTTGTAACCTGCAAAATCAGAGTAACCTGAAAGTTCGAAGTTATCGTCAGTTGGATACCATAATCCAATATTAGGTATGCCTTTTAGATAATGCAGTATCCTTTTAGCTGCTTCCAGGTGAGCCTCTTTTGGATCAACTTGATATCTAGCACATACTTCTATTATTTAAGATATGTCGGGTCGACTAGAAATAAGATAGAGCAACCATCCTATTATTTCTCGATATTTGGTATGGTCCACTGGCTTGCCTTCAGTGCCTGTTTCCAGTTTGTGTTAATTAGAATCTTCACGGGCTTAGCTTGCTGTACTTCGAATTTGCAGATCAGCTCCTTAGTGTACTTTGTTTGACTTATGAAGATGCCTTCTGTTGACTGCTTCACTTGTAGCCCTAGGAATAAGTTCATCTATCCCATCATGGACATCTAAAATTTCTCATTCATAACGTCAGCAAACATCTTACATAATTTCTCAGACTTTGATTCAAAATGATATCGTCGACATAGATCTGGACCATGAGAAGTCATCACTATCTTTGTGAGTGAATAAGGTCCTTTCTACTGAGCACTTCAAAAACCTATTTTCTTCTAAGTACAACGACAAGATGTCGTACCAAGCTCTGGGAGATTGTTTGAGTCCATAAAAAGCTTTCTTCAGCTTGTAGACCTTGTTGGGACATTCGTCTCAAAACTAGGAGGTTGTTCCATGTACACTTCATCAATCAGGATGCCATTTAGGAATGCATATTTCACGTCTATCTGGTTGACTTTGAAACCCATATGTGCAACATAGGCCAAGAATAGTCATATGGCCTCCAATCTTGCAACTGGAGCAAAAGTCTCATCGAAATCTATTCATTCTTCTTGATTGTACCCTTTAGCCACGAGTCTTGCTTTGTTCCGGATGGCATACCCATTTTCATCCCTTTTGTTCTTGAAGATCCACTTCAGTCCAATCACCTTCTGATTTTCAGGTCTATCTACTAGCTTCCAAACTGCATTCCTTAAGAACTCATTCAGTTACTCTTGCATCACGTTCGTCCAGCTTGCATCGTTCTGTGCTTTGAGAACATTCTTGGGCTTCACTTGAGAATAGAAGTAACTAAACAGTGTTAATTTTATACTAGTCAGTTGATCTGCAACGTTGGCCTGGTCGTAATTGATCTCCGAGTTCTACCTTATCTGATGGTTCACCAAGAATGTTGTCAACTGGGTGATCTTCTATCCATCTCGATATCTTCGTACTTCATCTGGTGTTGGAACTGGGTCAGCAATTGGATGATGAGTTGGCAACTGATCAGCTTGGGAGGGTGTTGGAGGGTCTTCTAATGAAGGTGTATAGTGCATACATGTTACTGTGTCAGCTGACTGATCTTTGTTAGTCTGAGCAACAATTGGCTCGGTTTTCCCTTGATATATGGCAGGTTCAGTTCTGAGGGGAATCCCCAGCTGAACTGTCTAATTTCCATGGATCTGTTGGACATCTTCAATTTCTTCCTCTCTATGTCGCCATACCAAAACTTCGTGAGTTAGGCTCAGGGGGTTGGAGCTCATTTGAGTAGATGTCTCAGCTTCCATGTTGACCTGATTTCCGTACTCAGTAACAAATTCATCAAACATAACATGAGGAATTACTTCCACAATGAAGGATTGTTTGTTAAAAACTCTATAAGCTTTATTGGATTCCTTAGCTGAGGAATACCCAAGGAAGATTCTGTAGGAAAATCTGATTTTACCCCCTTCCGAGGATCTATCTTGGATGTTTAATTCGCCATACATTGATTATATATCTAGCATGAACCTATATAATTAATTGCAACACGTTGGTGTTTACTCGTATTTATCTGTGCATTTCTCGGATATAGAATGATAAGGACTCGTGCTTTGATCTTCTAGACTGTATCACGTTTTTAAAACTCCAATGCTGAGTGAGAGCAATCTATGAAGAGTAATGCAAAAATTTGCCTTCTTCATCCAAATGTGAATTTAAAAAATCACAATTACTAAGGATACCTCTGATTTTCTCTCACCTTATGTTTATAATGCAATCCTAGAATCCTATTAGGATATGATCTTTACATATCTAATAAATACAAACATATATTTTCAGATCAACCATATCTTGAATAATATCCTTTGATATTTAATAATATCAGATACAATCTATCTAGATATAGGAGAATCGGAACAGAGTCCTTGAGGGACTCAACATAGTGAGGGGTAAAAATCTCCAACAGTCCATGCCTTAATGGGCCAACCCAGGGATCAAAGGCAAGGAATAAAGATGATCTTCAAATGAATTAATTATTTTATGTTCAGTCCAAAACATAAATTAATTCATAAACATTTATTCATGCCACTAGAGAATAAATGTTGACTTGCTCCTTTATTACCGAAGTTGAGTCGGGCTTGCACTTAGACTTCACAAATCCCCGTATTTAAGATATCGCACGTTAATTAATTATTTATAACGTTCTGAATGCTTAAAATAATTAATCTCTTTAATTCCTTAAGTAGTACCACTAAACCTTATTATTTTACTTGAGCTAACTCAACCTGCAGGGTTTAGTACAATAAACCTTTTGAGCTCGTTAAGGGGACGTCATCATCCTAAACGGATACAGTGACTCGATACAGGTTACTAGTATGACATAAAAGCACTGCAATCACCCAAGATGCGGAGAATATTGGGTTATCTCATGTAACCCTCACACATAACAAGTCAAACAGATTGTCAACAACTCATACTCACCTAAAACCTTATCGAGGTTTAGATCGACGTAAAGTCACCGAGATCTAGGTTCTTCACGATGGTCAGATAGAAGAACTCATCTCACGGTGATCCAACAATACATCAGAGATGTACTAGCATAGACAAGCAACCAAGTCAAGTAAATTCTTATCTATACTGCAACCTATACTGACAACTCGTCCTCAAGTTGTCTTAACTGTGATCCTTTTTATATCTCATTAAGCTTGACTAATCATACAGTCTTCTGTGATCTCATACACACTGTATGATCTAACTTTTGTATGAGATAAAGGATATACATGTGCAATCAAGTAAAAAATTCAGATAGGAGATTGTAATAGTGATAACATGAAACATTGTATACTAGCTCAACCATTCTGCTTTCAGTATATAAATCCAACTGATTCCTTGTTCAGCTTTGCTTTCAAAAGTTTTTTAGTTGTACTTTGTCATTGTTGTAAATGTAACATAGATAACCAAAAGTATGAAAGTGAGAGATAGAAGGCTTCCTGTTATTCCACACTTTGTATGGTGTCTTCCCATGTCTCTGAGTCAGAAACAATCTGTTCTGGGTGCAGTAGGCTGTATTGATAGCTTCAGCCCAGAACTTTGGAGGTAGCATCAAACTGGCCAGCATCGTGCGTGCTATCTCTTTCAGTGTTCTATTCAGCTAGTCCATTTAGTTTAGTCGTGCGAGCAGTAGACGTTTGATGACTAATTCTTTTGTTCTTGCAGTACTTTCTGATGATAATATTTAGGAACTAAGTTATTCTGTCAAATCTGATTGCGATGATATCAGTCTACTTCTCGGTGCCGAGTCTCTTCAGCAATGCATACAACTTCTCTAGTATTTCATTTTTCTTATACAAAAACACAACCCAGGTGAATCTAGAAAAATTATCAATAACAATAAGGGTGTATTTTCTACCGTTATAGCTAACTAGAATTACTGGTCCAAATAGATTCATGATAAGTAGTTGAAGAATTTTGTCCGTCGAGTAGGTAATTTTTCTTTTGAATGATGCTCTCATCTGTTTACCTTTTTGACATGCTTCGTACATTTGGTCTTTGTGGAATCCTGCATTTGGTAAACCTTCGACCAACGAATGTTTTGCCAACTTGTTGATGGTCTTGACATTAAGGTGATACAGCCTTCTGTGCCACAGTCAATTGATCTCTGAGGAAGACTTAGATACCAGGCATGTATCTGGAGGGTAGTCCTCCCATGATACAACATATAAGTTCCCATGTCTGGTTTATCTTAGTGCGACTTGTCTTTGGTTGTTCTTGATTGTGAATTCATTCTTTTGAATTTTGATAATGAAGTCGTTATCACATAATTTGCTAACAGATAGGAGATTATGCTTAAGACCCAAAACATAATTGACATTGAAAATATTAGCGTTACCGAACAAAAGAGTACCGTAGCCTTTGAAGTATCCCATAGAGTTATCACCAAATGCCACTTTCGTACATTCTTTCTCCTCATAGTCAGTCAGATATTCCTTGCAGCTTATCATGTGTTTTGAACATCCAGTGTCCAAGTACCATATGTGCTTCCAGGCTGGAATATCTTTTTTCTTCTTCTGACTGATCAACACAACTTGTGATAATCATATTTTAGGTACTTAGTATGAAGTGGGTCCTTGCACATTAGTAGATTCTTTGGGAACCCATATCTGCCTGATAATTCTGATTTTAGGGTCAGGCCTAATATGTCTTCCCTAGAAGTCGATGTAAATTATTCTTGCATTCTTCTACCGAGCTTGGACTTATGTGTTGATTAAACAAGGGGTATGGGTTTGGGCATGTGCTGATGTGGTGCACAAGTGTGCTGTGGAGGTATAAAGAAGGCTTACTGTGTGTAGGATATCTTTGTTAGACTGGAACATATGTTGGGGTATATTTCCTGGCAGGAGATGCTTTCTGCACATGATTCCTCTGTTGAGTAGGCTTCCGCTGTGTGATACCCCGTCCTTTCTAAGCTTCTGTTTTGCATGGCACGTTTTTCGAGATAAGGTCAAAGGGTTGACTTTTTATTTCGGTGATGCGACCGTCACGAAACCTCAGGCGTTGTGAAGAGTGTCTTATGACGAATTCATAGACACTAAGTATGCAGGGTTTTCGATCACCCATGAAGGTTTGGCACTCCGGGGAAGTTATCGAAAAACCGAACTTTTCATGGGTCTTTAAAAGCATATCTTGTTTATAGTCGTTGTGTCCGTATTTTATTTCGTGTCCATGGGTACCAAGTTTGCTAAATTTGGAGTCCGTTTGCAAAAGTTGCGTCTGCTTTGCGTTTTCGAAAAAGGCCACTTGCAAGAAAATCTACGCGACCCCGCTTACCTATAAATAGGAGGCTAGGGCCTTCATTTTCAACGTTCATTTCCTTCGTCTCTCGTGTTTACGGAAGAGCCGAGCAGCTCAGTGCTGCCGCGAAGCACTGGAGGAGTGGGAATCGAGCCGGGAGGCTCGGTGGCGCCATTCTTGCCGCCGCCGAGCCACCACCGCCGATCAACCTCTCCCCGCAGCCCCGTTTCTGTTTTGTTCTTTTCTTGTTTTGATTCCGCCTTTTAGTAGATCGTATAGCATAGAACTCGGGATTCTAAAGGGACGAGGCGGGAAAACGGCCGGAGGCCGGCCGATTTGGCCAAGACCGCCGCCGCCCCCACTCACGCCGCCGTGAGCTTGTTGGCCGCCGATTGGTGGCCGACGGGCCACCTTTTGGCTACGGGTCCTTTAGGTTTTGAGTTCCGGGCTATGCATTCTACTAAAGTACCGATTCCGTTTTACATTTTCGCGTTTCGCATGTCGGATTTTGTTTTTGAGTTTTCTAAAGGAAGTACATGCCGGGTTATCCATTTTTAGCTTGTCATTCCATGTTCGATCGGATGTTTCCATTTTCATGCATCGGATGATTTATCCTAGATCCGGGATAGCATCGATTTTTAAGGCTAAGTTATATATGCTTATTTTGAAAGTTATTTACTCGATATTTCAAAATAAAACACGAGTGCAAATATGGGTCGTGAAAGTAAAATGTTTTGGTGAAGTTATTTGGATCACGATGTTGCTTTGCTCGATCCGAGATATGGTTCTATTGTGATTGTGCATCGGATCCGTAGATCTCTAATTCGCTTATTTGGTTATTTACTCGATCACCATCGTAAAATGTTTTGGTGAGTATTGATCGATCCGAGAAGTGATTGTAGACCCAACACGTGGTTATGGTTATGGTTACGAAGGGATAGACCCCTAAGTCCACACGAAATGGTAATGAGGTGGTTATGGTTCGACGGGATTTGACCCCAAGTCCACACGAGTTAGCCATTTGGATACATTCCGGGCGTGGGCTGACTGGATATGTTCCGGGCCGAGATATTATGGGCTGGCTGGATACGTTCCGGGCCGAATGAATGAGATGTAATGGGCTGGCGGGATACATTCCGAGCCGTGGTTCTTGGTTCTATGATGGGAGTAACAATAATAACGGATCAGGTATCGAAAAAAATGAAAAATCTATTTTGCTTACTTAGAAGTGGATTTACGTTTTAAAACCTTCTAAGGAAAGTGCTCTGAACACGGCATCATAATTCTTTTGATTTATGATATAACCCCAGCTGAGTGCGCTAGTACTCACCCCAAACTCTTTTTCAAATCTTTTCACAGATGTAGGAGGGCTGGACGGGCGACACTGAGGGGTGGAGCTGCGGGTTCTTCATGCTATGCTTCCGCGATGTTGTGTCATATACGTATTCTGATGTTGATGTATTCTTGTCCCTTATTTGCTTTCTGATTGGGAACAAGATTTGTTATGTTATTATGCTGTGAGTCTCGATACGAGCATGCTATGTGGTTGACCGGTCTAGTCAACAGGGTGTAATGCTATTTTGCTTTCTTGCATTACTTGTTATAAACCAAGATCATGTTTCTGAGGTTATGGTATCGATATTATTCTGTTGGTGGATTGTTTGTGCACCCCTCCCCTTCAGGATATGTCCTAGTTATAGAGGAGATGTTGTCCGATATCATGGTCACATCTTCTTATCATGTATGTTATATGTATTCCCCCTTCTTCCCCGCTTCTTAACCCCCACCCCTAATCACACCTCGACATCCGTGCCTTCCCTCGGGAATTGGGGCGTGACACGCTGAGAGTGCCTCAGCTGTGTAACCTAGGGCTTCCAGATGGGATCAAGTCTTCTAAGTAATTTATATTTAGGCTTTGGGTTAGGCGCAACATACCTTGTATCATTTTGCTCGGTCACTGGAGCCTTTAGCTTCTTAGTAGACTTTACGAACATAGTTTTGGTGCCACTGGTGGATGCACCATTCACCTCTGTACATGGATTATACTTAATTTAGTTCTGTTTAATGGATACCTCTGAACTGATTGGATTGTCTCAATTTTCTTCTTAGCTCCATTAATATTGTTGATTTGATACTGAAGTGAAGCTTCGCTCTCCCGAAGTGCATTGAACTTCGCACTGGTCTTAGTTAGTTCAGTTTTGAGTTGCACCATTTTCTTTTCTTGCTGAGACCGCTCAACTTTTAGTTCCTTGATCATGCTGAATTGATCAACATCTTTCTTTTTCATCTTAGTCAGCTCAGTGGTGAGCTTCATCTCTTCTTCTGAAGGGCCATTTGACTGTTGACTTTGTTCAGCACGATGAAGCTTTTCTGTCAGCTTATAGTTCTCAGTCACAGCTCCTTCATATATTTTCATGACTGTTCGGTAGTCAGTCATGATTTATTCCATCTAGTCCCATTTGACTAGGGTGTCTTCAGAGTCAGACACCTGTTCAGATAAAACAATAGTTTGGGAGAGATTATCAGTAAAGAGACAAGATATGACCTTAGGATTGTCGAGGCCATTGTCGATTCCCACCATGTAGTTTTTCTCATAGCTGCTGATCTATCTGACCATCAAGCACTGACTTTCACCATCAGTGCTGAAGGAGTTACTATAAGAACTGTTGAATGAGCTTGAAGTCTCAGTCTTCTCAACAACCATAGCTTTACACTTGATCATCTTCTTGTCGCGCTTGGCACGTAATGCTTTTCGTTTCTTGTGGCTTAGCTCGGAGCAGTCATGTCTGAAGTGCATTTTCTTGCCATAGTTGAAGCACTCATCATCTTTATACATAGGTCGGTTAGGCTTGTCATCACTCTGATTTGCGGCTCCTATCATGCCCACGACTTTATTTTCAGTACTTGTTGTACCTTTTTAGTTGGGCTTCCATCTTTTTGAATCTATCAACCATTAAAGTACTGGGTCAGCAGCTCATCGTTGCTGCACTTAGCTTTATCTTTTGATGGCTTCTTTGCTTCCTTGCTCTTGTCATCTTTAAGGGCGATGACTCTAGAGTACGTCTAAGGTCGAACTCGTCAGCTTTCAACGCTGAAAAGAGTTTGTCCGTAGACATCTCATTGAATTTGACTTTCTTCTAAAATGCTACTGTTTAGACTTTGAGATTGATTTGTCGTTGAACATATTTGTCCTTGTGGAGGGCTAAAATCTCATTGATGATTGTGGCGAATCTGAGTTCCATGTCATCAATGAATTCTCCATTCTTTTGTTTGAAGTCGTTGAACTTGTGACAAGCTATTGTAAGCTTGTTTTCTTTGATTTCCTCGAAGCCTGCACATAGGCTCTCCAATGCGTCCCACTTCTTATTTGTTGTTTCGTATTTTATCAGTTTCCCTGTATGAGAGTTGGGATCTGTTCGGAGATGATGTTCTTGGTGAGGTTGTCGAGTTCGTCTTGCTTGCATTCTTCTGAGGTGTAGTCTGCTATATCTTTTACCTTGAACTCGTACATAGGCTCTTGTCCTGATTGAGTGGTTACTTTCATCACCTTCTATCTGATAATGATTAGGCCATTAGTGATGACCTCTCACATGCGACAGTGTTGAGAAGTTAGGTAGCTTTTGAGTTTGAACTTCCAGATCTCGTAGTTGTCTACCGTAAATATGGGGAGATAAGTAGACTTGCTGTAGTTATATAACACCTCATTTTTTGTATCAGGAATCGATATATAATTAGTCGATAAGAATAATATGTCCCTATCTAGGAGAAGATTTTCCAATATTACTAATATTTTTAATAACAAAAATACTCGATGTTAGTTTTCTTGAAAAATGAATTATTATATATAAATTTATAAGATTTGATTGACGAGCTCGATCAATATTTTTGTTTTAAAAAAATATCATGCGATCGACTTTTTGCATATATGTTTCGATTATCATGTACATGCACAAATGTATGATTATGTGATTTAGTTAATTTTCCTAAATACATGTATGGTGTGTGCATGTGTTATATCCTATATATATATATATATATGTATGTATTTATTACATTATTTAGATTAGTTTTTAAAAAAAATAAAAATAAAAAAAATGATGAGGGAGTGCATAGGGTGGGTGGCTATGCATGGAAAATGGAGAAGAAACATTATTATGGTGTAAGAGAGAAAGACCATGCATTGGCTAAAATTCAAATCAAGTCATTTCTCTCTCCACCCTCATTATGATCGGCACACACAAACATACAGTTATCACCCATATCAGATTTTCACTCATCTCACTCTCATTTGGAACTCCTCCACTCTCAAAAACAAGAAATAAAAGAAAAGAAACTCTCTCCACCCTCTATCCCTCTCGGCCGAACACATACACCAACTCACACACATTTTTCTTTGCTTCCTTTAACCACCACCACCAAGAACAACCTTTAACCTACCTCTGGGAGCCTTACAAGGAAAGGGAAAAAGGAAGAGGAAGGAGAAAATGTGAGAAAAAGAGAGGATCGAGTGAGAAATAGAGAGCAAGGTAGCACATTTTCTTTCTTTCCTTCTTTTCTCTTTCATTTTTATAAAGAGTGCAGTATCATCCCTCACCCTAGATGTTGTTAGTACATGTATAATAATGTTTAGGATGTTGATATAGGTGAAGGAAGGGATTTGGGGATGAGCCTTGGGCATTTAGCCTAGTTTTCGTCCAAGAAGCTTGCTATCAAATATCGGTGTGCAGATATGACTGTTTGTGTGCTGATTTTGAGTATGTTTTGTTATGATTTTGGCTTCAGTTCCTTCTGTAAAGTTGTTAATTGATGTGTATACTATGTATATATGCTTTTATTTCATGTTAAAGTATTATTAGGAAATATTTATACATGCATAAACTGATCCGCTACATGCTATTTTGCCGAATGATTTACGATAAGTTGAAGCTTCTAATATGCACATTTTCCCCGACCTTTTGAACCCAAAACAAATATAATTAGTCATATTACATACCAAAATGGGATCTAGAAAGTTTGAGCCTAAACCAAGTCTTTTTGCTACGTTTTTAAATGCTCAAAAAATGCTCTCGTGAAACACCAAAGTTTCGATCAGCTAACTTTGAACTCGTATATCTCACTTCTTGTTATGTATTTTCATAAGATTATTTTTTGATGTTGTAGATATCATTTCATGGTTTCTAAAATAGGGTCCCACTCATTCATACGTGTTTTGAGTTGCTAGTTATAAGCTTTTGAAAATCCCCTCTTACTTGACGAAATCTGGAAAATTTTTGGAAATATTTCTATTATGGGAGCTGCTGCAAGCTACCTAGTTTGGACCCCCATATCTTTATGACCTCAACTATTTTTTGGTTGAGCCCTTCTGTGAAGTTGGAGGAGGTTTAGCAAGGTTTCTAATATGGGGTTTTGTTCATATTTTGAAGTTATATATCAAAAGTTAGGACCGTTCAAGTATAGAATCAACTTCAAGTAGCCATCTTTGAGACCTTGTATTTTCCAAACCACAACTCATTTGGAGTTGATATCTTCTATGAACTTATAGTATGAGTGACAAAGTTTTTAGAATGGGCCTTTGAGCGCACGTTTGAGTTTTGAGTCAAAATCTACAAGATCCCAAAGTGGGTGCATCACTTATTAAATTATGAAAAATTTACCCAAGTCCAAAAACTGTTTTGAGTAGCCCACTTTGAGGCTCGATAACTCTAGAACCATAACTTTTTTAATCTTGATTCCTTCTATGAACTTGTTGTACATGTGTAGAGGTTTCCAGAATGTGTCATTTCACACCCACACGTCTTTCGAGCCAAAAGTTATGGAACCTCAAAGAGTGGGTTGGCCTATAAAATTGAGAATGCTAAAATTTGGCTCAATATAGAATTTATATTTTTGTGCATCTTTCTGTGATATCCAAGCATATGTTATGATTTGATTGACTACAAGCATACCATATCATGCTAGGACGTTATAACGTCACTATTAATAGAGTAAATCAATAGAACTTGGTTTGAATGTGCGTGATCTTTCAGAATATAAACATCGAGGTATTTTATCTTCGTAAAAAGGATAAATTATTTTAAGAAAACGTGATATAGTTTTTATAATAGAAAAATGGGTTCTAATCTTAATGGGAATTTTTAGTCCAGATTAAAAACTCGGGAATATGTGAACATAGGAAAGATAGTTCTATAGCGGTGAGACCGTTATCTTGACTATATGACTTAAGGTCTATACTTGTCTTGTAGGGAACGTTAGGCGGAACAGTAAACCATCCAGACATTCCCACACAGCCAAGTAAGAGAATCAAGCGGGTTATATTTTACAAGGTATTTTGGGTTAGTAGGCCCAAGGCTTTTAAAGTTAAAGTTGTGAATATATGTAAATATTTTGTTGCGTGCTTACCTTACGGTGTCAGTAATACTGATGCCACCAGGGCTTCGACTAAGAAACCAGAAACAATCGGGCCTTATTCCCTTTAGGGATGAGGTTTTGTGTACACCAAAAGTCTATTGGTAGGTGTGGCTCAATCGGGTCCCCCATCCGCAGTAAAGTTATGGACCTTAGGGAGTAATCCCTTGGGTGGAGGTAAGGTAACACCAACCCAGAAAATTGCACATGCTAGGTGCTTCGACTCAAAAAAAGAGAAAACGTTTTTACATAATTATGAAGTGGATTTTCTTTTAAAACCTTTACAATTATGGGGTATACATGCATGTCACCTGATTTTATCTTTCGCTACAAGTTTATAAAATGGGCAAGTTAACTCACTGAGTGCATTAATACTCATCCCAAAGTTATTTTGAAATATTTTGCAGGATGAATGATGAGCAGGAGGAGGCTAAGGTGGCAGTTTCCTTGTGGTTGGGACTACCATAGCATGGGTTCTTATTGTCGTCTTTTTCATTTTTATCGCTTCATGTGGGAGCATACCTATCGGGACACGTAGTCCATAACTTGAATAATCTTTTGTCTACTTTATTACCTAGACAGTGAAACTTAAACTTGTACCATGATTAACTTTTGTACTTATGTAGGAACTGGAGTCCTCATACTTCATGTTCATCTTTAGTTATTCCAGTGGGTATTTCCTTAAAGTGTCAATCATTTCTTTATGTCCCGTTAAATTTCTATTAAATATTTTTTAAATTAATTATTATTCCGTTAAGTTAAGTATTCTCTTACCTGTAACGCTGTGGGGTCTCGGACCCAGATCTCAGGTTGTTACAAGTTAGTTTCCATCACAACAAAATATGCAGCAGTATGCAAAAAAATATGATTTTAAGGATCAGTTCTGAAAACGACACTTGGGGAATTTAGTTGTTCTTGTGAACAACCTACTCTGATACCAATTGATAGATCCCACTGGGTACGGTCTGCTGTAGGGAAGGGGAGAACACACCAGGTAGGTAATTTAATTTTTTTCTATTGACATGACTGACTGTATGCTGAGATCAACTAGTCGGTTAACTGACAGTCCAATGTTGGTGTCAGTACTGTTGGTCATTTCAAATAACAAATATCTTGTTTAGAGTGATATCAGTTAACAAACCTACTGACTACTAAAGTAGCAAGTCAGTTGTTGGACTGATAACTGATATTCGTGCGGATGGTTACTGAATTTTCTTACGTATGAGTGATACACTAGTTTAAAAACTTAGTCAAATATAGATAAGTCAGTATTCAATTTATAACTCCTCAGTATCGAACTGATACTAATAGAGGGTTTCAAAACGATGTTGTGTTGCTTGTATACTGATGATGACAGTTCAATAACCTGGTAGTTTAATGTAGTGCATAAAGTAAATAACACTTTGCTTTTACGTGGTTCAAAGAGATCAACTCATACATCCACGGATTTCTCAATCAATCCACTAGCTTGAGATTTAGTCTTGTTTACGGGTATAAGAGAAAACCTAGATATTGAGGTCACTTTACAGTATCCCATCGAATTTGGCGTTTTCCTACGCTTTGCTGGTGCAAGGAAACCATAACTGCTTTCCGAATACAATTGACTTAACCTCTAGCTTATGGGTGCTAGAAACCAAGCTTTCATCAACTAACACTTCGTTGCTTACTTGCCCAAGCTTCTCCTAAAGTATGGGGGGTATTATAGAGGGTTTTTCTAACTGGTGGTCTAAGTTATCATAGACAATAAACTCAATAAGTCTGGGCTAAAGATATAGAAGATAAGTATCCTAGACACAAGGAAATATATATATATATATATGAAATCTCGATCTAATAAGTATATTTGAGCTCTGGAGATTTGTTGATACTTGAGGAACTTCCTTCTTCGAAATCGTTGTTTGATTGATTGAGCTTTGACTTGATAGCTTTTGAAAATTCAATGGTTAGTGTTTCGGTAACTTGTGAAGGTTGGATTCTGCACATATATATTGGGAGAGATAAGAATAGAGTCATTGGAGGGACCACTATTAATATTCTTCCATTTTATCATTTGAATTCTTTCCGTTGAGAATCCTTATATGTCTTCTGATAAAGGTCGCATCATCGTACATTGTAGCTCTGAAACTCTGAAAAGCGGAATGGTGTGTTAGGATCTTCTGCAGATACACTACGACATGTCACAAGTAAAATACTCAAGGCTTAATATTTTTCTTGTTTCTTTAGTTGAGTAGACTCGTGTTTCTTCAGCATGTACTTCAGGTTTGGTCAGTCGAGTCTACTTCAGCGTATTCTCAGCAGTCTGGACTTCGTCTTGTATCAGCTTTGATCAACCTGAGACAGTATGATACTTTCAATCAGACGTAGATAAGTAGTCAACTTTGACCATTCATCTTACCAACTTTGACTTTGTATCGTTGGTCTGATTCCTGGTTGTTAGCTTTGACTATCGACTGACAGTTTTGACTCCTGGACATTAGCTTTAACTCTTGATAGTCAGCATTGACTGTTGGTACCTAGCTCTGACTTCTGGTACCTAGCTTTGAATTTTAAAAAGTCTATCGGCTTCTTGATATGACGTTTAGTCATATCCTGACTCTTTCTCGGTCCATCAACATTGAGTATTCAGTCTTCGATCTTCAGGCTTCAGTCTTTCGACATCAATATTCAATCTTAGACTTTACTCTATCAGTCATTCTCTTCAGTTTTGCTTGTACTTCAGTCTTTAGATATTCGTTGGCCTTTCTTCAGTCTTTATTCTTTAGTATGCTATCTTTTAGTCAAACCGTTCATCAATTTTGCTAGTACTGATGTTTTTATCAGTATGACTAGGTTTTGTACTGCTTGAACTTCTTCAGTCATAGGTCTGTCCAAACTGGTAGTTTCACTTTTGAAAACCTATAACAATAACGACTAACTCCAAAACAAGTCAGTAGCATTAGTTACTTTAGCAAGGCAATCATTAGAGGTTTTGAGATCTAATCAAAACGTATAGTTAAGATAGATTTAATTCCTAAATGAGGAATTTTCCCAACACGTTGCCTACTCTTCCGTCGTAGGTACATGTACACGATGCTATGCATGAGGCTTGATATTTACTATGCAGTAGGCATAGTGACAAGATATCAGTCTAACCATGAACAAACTTATTGAATTACGTTAAAGCATATACCTAAGTACTTGAAAAGGACTCAAGATTATAGGTTATGTTTAAATAATGTGTGCATTAACTGAGACATTATCTCATACCTTATATTTATAATGCACTACCTTAATCCCATATGGAAATTACCATAATCCTATATGGAATATTACCATAATCTTAGGATTATTTCCATACTCTTAGGATTATTTCCATACTCTTAGGATTATTTCCATAATCTTATATGGAAAGGATCTATGCATATACCATAAATATAATTATATCCTTGTGGGATAAAGAATAAAATCTATCCTTTGAGAGGACACAGGCGCCGATTTTCTTGCGACTCACGGGCCTTGATGGGCCAGCCGAGGATCAAATGCAAGGAATAAAGATGGGCCTCAAATAAATTAATTATCTTATGTTGGCCGAACATAAATTAATTTATAAACATTTATTCATGCCACTAGAGAATAAATCTTGACTTACCCCTTTATTACCGAAGTTGAGTCGGGCTTGCACTTAGACATTACGAATCCCGTATTTAAGATATCGAGCGTCCATTAATCATTTATAGCAATCATTGCTTAAAGCGATTAATAACTTTATTTCTTAAGTAGTACCACTCAACCTTATTATTGTACTTGAGCTAACTCAACTGCGGGGTTTAGTACAATAAACCTTTTGAGCTCCTTAAGGGGCGTCATCATCCTAAGCGGATCGGTGACTCGTCTGATAACTAGCGTGACATACAAGCATCGCCACCACCCAAGATGCGGAGAATCTTGGGTTAGAACATCTAACCTCACTCATAACAAGTCAAAGTGATGGTCGACAACTCATACTCACCTAATACCTTATCGAGGTTTAGATCGCCGTAAGTCACCGAGATCTTGGTTCTTCACGGCGGTCGGAAAGAAGAACTCATCTCACTGTGATCCTTGATCGTCGAGGCGTGCCGGCATAGACAAGCAACTAAGTCAAGTCACTTCTTATCTATCTGCAGCCTAAACCGACAACTCGTCCTTAAGTTGTCTCGGTGTGAAACTTTTATATCTCATTAAGCTTGACCAATCATACGGACACGTGATCTTCTACACCGCATGATCTAACTTATATATGAGATAAGGGGACACAGATATATGCAATCAAGTATTCAAATCGGATAGGAGATTGTAATAGTGGTAGCAGGAAACATTGTATACAAGCTCAACCAAAGCGCTTTCAATATACAAATCGACAATCTCCCACTTATACTAAAGCAAACTTTTAGTATACAATGTGTCTTTCTACTAGCTATTACAAACAACCATCACTTTGCTTCTCCCACTTATACAAAAGTTTCCTTTCTAAGTGGGTGCCATCAAGCGCAATCAAGTCCTCTAACGTGTCCATCGTAGACTTTTTGCGGCGGGCTCTTCGTGAATGGATCCGCTAGATTTTCCGTCGTATCAATCTTTTCAATCAGACGTCACCTCGTCTAACGATTTCTCGTATGACATGGTACTTTCTCTATGTGTTTGGTCGCCTTGTGGGTCCGTGGTTCCTTCGAGTTTGCCATCGCACGAGTTATCACGAGAAACTATGATACTTTTGTGCAAACTAGGTACCACATCTAGATCCATGAGGTAGTTCTTGAACCATCTGACCTCCTTAGAAGCCTCCAAGCGGCTACATATTCGGCTTCCATGGTAGAGTCCGCAATGCATCGCCGCTTTGCACTCACTTGAGATCGGCTCCACCTCCCAAGGTAAACACATGCCCGAGGTTGACTTTTCTCATCACGGTCGACTTGGAAATCGAGTGCAGATAACCCGAAGGCATTAGACTATCTGCATGGTAAACTAGCCTATAATCTCGAGTCCTTTTCGGTACTTGGTATATGCTTTCTTGGGTCAATGAGCTTGTCGTGGTTAGGCGATATCTAGCTACTATGCTCTCTTGCATGCGAGATATCGGGCCTCGTGCATAGCATTGCGTACATGAGACTTCCTACGGCGGGCGTAAGGAACTTGTCTCATTTCCTCTATCTCCTTTGCGGTCATAGGTGAGTGCGTCTTAGATAAAGGAACGCCATGTGCGAAGGTAGCAATCCTTTCTTGGCGGTGCATACTAAAGCAGTAATCACAAGATCGATGTAAGGCGCTTGAGATAAGCTCAACATTTTCTTCTTGCGATCTCGGTAAACCTTGATCCCAAGAATGTCATTGCATCTCCTAAGTCTTTCATTTGAAACCGATCGGATAGCCAACTCTTTCGTCGATAACAGACTTCACGTTGTTGCCAACTAGAAGGATGTCATCTACATAAAGTGCAAGAAATACCACATCACCGTTGACATCTAACCGATACACACAACTCTCGCTGAGCAGGCTGGGTAAATCCATAGGACTTTACTACCTCGTCAAAGCGTAAGTTCCATGATCGGGAGGCTGCTTAAGTCCATAAATGGACTTAAGCTTCCATACTAGATGCTCTTCACCCTTTACCACATAACCTTGAGGTTGTTGCATATAGATGTCTCTACCTTCCTCAAGGTAACCGTTAGAAAAGCGGTTTTAACATCCATTGCCAAACCTCTAGGTTCAAGTGGGCTGCTATGGCTAGAAGAATTACGATGGACTTGAGCATTGCTACAGCGAAAAGGTCTCGTCGAAATCGATGCCCTCAATCTGAGTGTACCTTTCGCCACAAGCACGGCTTTAAAAGCGAAACCTCTCCATCGGAATCTCTCTTCCTCTTGTATATCCACTTACTACCTATGGCTTCCTTGTCATCCGGTAGAGGTGTCTTTCATATCATCCATAGCGTTATGGACTCCATTTCTAAGTCCATAACGGTGTGCCATGATCTTGCATCAATATCTTGTATCGCCTCCTTGTATGTCCATGGGTCGATTATTGCATGTTCGTCTGCTGGGACTAAACCAAGATTCACCCACGAACATAAATCGCTCGGGTTGACGAACAACCCTCCCACTACGACGAGGTTCTACAAGCACTATGGCAACGGTGGGTGCGAGATACTTGTGGTTCTCTAACTTGCACAACTTGCGTGTAGGTACCACTCATGCGGTCGGTATCTCCGGTGGAACTCGACCCACTTCAATTTCTTGAAGTATCGGTGTCGATCCTCCCACTAGACTCGACATCTCGCACCTTTGGCCTAATCGGTGGTGGAATACGATCATCTTCTAATTCTTGAAGAATGATTTCAACTTTGGACTTATGATTTTCATATAATCCTCTTCTAAGAATCGGGCATTAGTCTAATAATGACCTTCCGATCCTTAGGACTATAGAATAAACCACCTTCGTTCATCTAGGATAGCGATAAGCGACCTTGCGTCGAGATCTAGCCTCCAACTTGTCGACCTTCTTGTTCAAAGACGTGTGTCGGATCGCCCCATATCTTTATGTGGCTTAAACTGCTTGCGCCCAAACCACAACTCGAAAGGGTCTTTTCGGTACGACTTGGATGGTACTAGATTTAGCAAGTATGCCATTGTTTCTAAGGCATACCCCGTAATCGAAATAGGCAATGTAGCATAACTCATCATAGATCTAACCATTTCCAAAAGAGTCCTATTTCTTCGCTCGACACACCATTTTTTGTGGTGTGCCCGGTGAAATCTTGTTGGGATGTAATCCCACACTTCACTAGATAGTCCATAAACTCGTTCTTGAGGGTTTCGCCACCGCGATCAGACCGCATGATGACTTGATACTCTTACCTAGCTTCTCCACTTCCGCCTTAAACTCTTTGAATTTCTCAAAGCATTCGGACTTGCGGTGAAGCGGTATATGTATCCGTACCTCGAGTGTCGTCGATGAAAGTGACAAAATACTGCACCCTCCACGAGCTTGTGTGGACATTGGTCCCACATGTCGAATGGACTAACTCCAACATTTCTTTGGCTCTATAACCCTTCGCTTTGAAGGGTGCAGTCGACATCTTACCTTCTATACGAGATTCGCGGATCGGGAGCGAGTAACCGTGAGATCACCCAACGCTCCATTCTTAGCCGTCTTTGGATCCTATTTAGATTGATGTGACCTAATCTAAGATGCGAGAGAAAAGTAGAGTCATCTTCTAAGAAAACTTTCTCTTTTAGGGTTTGATGAAGATGCAACATAGTTATAGGTATTATGTTTTGCGAAATAGTATAAAGCGAATTATATAAAGTGCCAACACAGATAACCGTCATTTCTTATGATAGAAACACCACTATCAAAATAACGAGAATATCCATGAGTAAATAATTTGAAAGCGAAACAAGGTTCCATGAAAATCCGGCACATATAAAACGTCTTTCAAAACTAAAGCTGTTGTCCCAAAACATAAAAAACATCTCCAACCGCAACGACTTGACTTTGCGCGTTGCCCATGGAGATCGTTATCTCGCCATCAAACAGACTCCCTTGTCCGCAGGAACCCCGCAGGTGTAACAAACATGATCGATAGCGCCGTATCTACTACCCAAGAATGGGTAGAACAAGTCGCTAAACATGTTTCGTTACTAAAGCAAATGGCGTACTTGAGCCATGAGCATAGGGCACTTGGCCTCCAATGCCGATCTTACCGCACTTGAAGCACTTGCCTTCTCCTTTGGCTTCTTCAAGCCTCCGGTGGCAACCATGTTCTTGTTCCCATTACTCCCACTATTTCCTTGCCTCACCACCTTTGGCACCCTTTTCTATTTCCATTTTGCGATGAAAATTTTGGGCCCTTAGATGTGCTAGCAAGAGCATGTGCTCCTTTCCCATAACTCCTTCGCAGCAACGAGATCATTAAGCAACCGACTAAGTGTAAACTCGGTCTTGCTCATGATCGCATTCACGCCGAAAGTTCTCAAAAGACTTAGGCGGTGTATTGAGGATGATATCGACCTTGGCCGCCGTCAATACCTCCTCCCAACCGATCAAGACTATCCATGAGATGAGTCGTGTGGGAGACATGTTCATGGACCGAACTTCCTTCTTCCATCTTACACGCCAATATTTCTCTCATTGTGTGGAAGCGGATCGTCCGATCCGATCGCCCAAACTTACTCTCGAGACTTGACCAAATGTCGGTCGCGTCTACCATCGATCGATCTTTGTTGCAAGCCTTTGGACATCGTAGTCATCATATAACATTTAGCCATATTGTTTGACTTATTCCAAAGTGCGCTTGACTCATTGCTCATTAGTCGATCGTCGATAAGGGCATCGGGTTTAGGAGTAGTGAGAACAAACATGTGTTCTTCAATGATAAGAACATATTCCATGTTTCGTTTCCACTCGATAAAATTTGGACGGATAACGGATTTTGTGCGAGCATATTGATAATCGGCGAAGAGACATATACGAAGCGATAATGTAAAACACATAAGCATACGATCGCAAATAATTCGTAACAATAATATTGTAACCTTTTGATAAAACAATATTAATTGAAACCTCCAATCGCCGAGGAATCCCACATACAAGCCACGCGTGTGGGCGTTTACATGAACCCCTCGACTGGACTAAAATATACCTTTTAGTCGTTTAATTTCAATCCATGTCAACTTATCCTTATGACAAATGAAATTAATGATTGGACCTTACTGAACCACATCACTATCGCAAGAAGGGACTTGGGGAAGTTGTACTTGGTGATGTCTAAGCAATGACCACAATTTTAACGGTAGAAGATGAATTCTTAGAATTGGTATACTCACTCGGACCATACCGCTTCCAATTCAAATTCTTTTGTTATCTCATTTTATATCTATCTCTAGAGAACTTATGAAAATCGCATACGCAAGCCACGCGTGTGGGCGTTTACATGAAACTCCCACTTCTCAATAGATTTAAAATGTTTTATTTAGAAATCTCATCTAACAAACTTATGATAAGCAGTGCAAGCAAGCCGCGCGTGTGGGCGTTTACTCACGAAGACGTCTCACTTTGTTTAGAGATCAAAAAGTGGAGGTCTTGACATTTTAATTTGAAAAATTAATTTGTCGGTTGCTTGCTTAGTCTTTTATTCAAAAGGTTTGTCCATGCAGATCACGTAATCTAGCATGCTTTTCTATAGAACTCAACATGTAAAACATGCTCGCGAATTCTAAAATATGCTTGATAAGCGCGATAAACCTAGCATGCTTACTATGCGCATCCAATTCGTAAAACACTTAAAGGTTTGTCAACGTAATATAAACATACATAGCATGCTCTTGCACAATTTAAACATCCACGACATGCATATGAGCGATAAAATAAAATAAAAGCGTTCATCGCGCCCAATCGTGAAACACGCACATTTAAATCTAATCTATTACATAGATTTACAAAGTGTAATTAAACTTGACGGGCCTCGCGTGCGGGCACGGACCAGATTCAACAAATGGGCCTCGGCGTGCGGGCGCGGACCGAAAATCTGGAAGCGGGTGCGGGCGGGTCGGTGTCCATCTGGCCGGGCGGCTGAAAGGGCAAAGCCCGGCCGCCCGACCTGCGTGCGCGCGCTGCAGCGTTCTCGCGGCTACTCGCGGTCGCTAATGCGACCGCGACCGTCGCTGCACGCTGCGCGCGCCACGCCCAAGCGCCGAGCGTCTGCCGAGGCGTCGCCGCCCGGCCATACCGCGATCGCGAGTGCGCCGCCATGGCGCGGGTTTCTCCGCGACAACGCGCCCGTCGCCCGCTAGCTCGCGCGGCCGCAGACCTCGCGGGTAATCCTCGTGATCATGAAGCTCGCTCGCTAGGCGCCAGGATCTCGCGAGAATCGCACCCGTCGCCGCTGCCCTCGCGATCGCCCTCGCGATCGCGAGGCTCGCCGTGAAACCACCCGGATGATTCGCCGAGCTACTGTTTTTCCCGTCGTTTCGTTCTTCGTTCTTTCGTCTTCGTTCTTCTTTTACAGATAAGATTTACATGATAAAATCTAATCTAACCACTGATTTTCTCGTGGTGTAAAAACAAAACCCAACAAAAACAATAAACGAGCCACGATGAGCAGCGGATCCACAATTATTAAACGCACTTAATAATCAAGCGTGAATTAATCCAACAGAGCAAGATTACGATCCCGTGCTCGATACCAAGTGTAGGGAAAGCGTATGTTAACCCGCCCGAGGATCCATCTTGGATGTTTAATTCACCATATATTGATTATAAACCTAGCATGCGTCTATATAATTAAATCGCAACACGTTGGGGTTTTCACGTGTTTACCTTTGGATGCGAAGAGGTCGATGGAGCGAGATGAGCGGATCGAGCGGATCGGACTCGTGCTTTGACCTTACGGACTGTATCCCGATTGCCCAATCTCCAGCGTCGAGTGAGGGCGATCTATGGAGAATGCTTCGAAAATCACCCTTTGCTCTCACTAGAATTTTTGAAAATTCTCTCAAGAGAAAATCTCTCAATCTCGAAAATAGTGTGTTAATAATGTGTGCATTAACCTAGACATTATCTCATACCTTATATTTATAATGCACTACCTTAATCCCATATGGAAATTACCATAATCCTATATGGAAATTACCATAATCCTATATGGAATATTACCATAATCTTAGGATTATTTCCATACTCTTAGGATTATTTCCATAATCTTATATTGAAAGGATCTATGCATATACCATAAATATAATTATATCCTTGTGGGATAAAGAGAATAAAATCTATCCTTTGAGAGGACACAGGTAGCCGATTTTCTTGCGACTCACGGGCCTTGATGGGCCAGCCAGGGATTAAATGCAAGGAATAAAGATGGGCCTCAAATAAATTAATTATCTTATGTTCATTGAACATAAATTAATTTATAAACATTTATTCATGCCACTAGAGAATAAATCTTGACTTACCCTTTATTACGAAGTTGAGTCGGGCTTGCACTTAGACATTACGAATCCCGTATTTAAGATATCGAGCGTCCATTAATCATTTATAGCAATCATTGCTTAAAGCGATTAATAACTTTATTTCCTTAAGTAGTACCACTCAACCTTATTATTGTACTTGAGCTAACTCAACTGCGGGGTTTAGTACAATAAACCTTTGAGCTCCTTAAGGGGCGTCATCATCCTAGCGGATACGGTGACTCGTCTGAGATAACTAGCGTGACATACAAACACGCCACCACCCAAGATGCGGAGAATCTTGGGTTAGAACATCTAACCTCACTCATAACAAGTCAAAGTGATGGTCGACAACTCATACTCACCTAATACCTTATCGAGGTTTAGATCATCGTAAGTCACCGAGATCTTGGTTCTTCACGACGGTCGAAAGAAGAACTCATCTCATTGTGATCCTTCAATACGTCGAGGCGTGCCGGCATAGACAAACAACTAAGTCAGTCACTTTCATCTATCTGCAGCCTAAACCGACAACTCGTCCTTAAGTTGTCTCGGTGTGAAACTTTTATATCTCATTGTTGACCAATCATACGGACTTACGTGATCTTCTACACTCGTATGATCTAACATATATGAGATAAGGGGACACGGATATATGCAATCAAGTATTCAATCGGATAGGAGATTGTAATAGTGGTAAGCGAAACATTGTATACAAGCTCAACCAAAGCGCTTTCGATATACAAATCCAACAATAAATAGGCTAATATGTTTGGGTTATTCCGACTCTTATTTCCAAGATGATAGTGATGAGAAGAAGTCTACCTCCGGCTATGTGTTCACCTTGGAAGGTGGAGCTGTATCTTGGTAGAGTACAAAATAGTGTTGCATTGCAGACTCCACCATAGAGGCTGAATATGTGGCCTAGTAGAGACTGCTAAGGAGGCGGCATGGTTCAAGAATGACCTTTTGAATCTAGATGTGGTACCTTGTTTGCCAAATAATATCACATTGTACTACGATAACTCCAGTATAGTATCAAATTTGAAGGAACCATGAACCCACAAGGTGAGGATGTTGGATTTGTATATTGAAAGTAGAATGGTTGAGCTTGTATACAATATTTCATGTTACCATTATTACAATCTCCTATATGAATTGTTTATTATGCATATGTTTGTCTCATTATCTCATACAAAAGTTAGATCATACAGTGTGTAGAAGATCACAGAAGTCTGTATGATTAATTAAACTAATTGAGATATAAAAAGGATCACAGCTGAGACAACTTGATGATGAGTTATTTGTATATGTTGCAGTATAGATAAGAAGTGACTTGACTTGGTTGTTTGTCTATGCTGGTACCGTAGAGAAATCTTACTTTACCATCTTACCGATGATCTATTTTGGATGTTTAATTCACCATACATTGATTATATATCTTGCATGCATCTATATAATTAATTATAACATGTTGGTGTCTAATCGTGTTGACCTGTGAATTTCTCAGATAAAAGATCAATGGAAGACTCCAGCTTTGATCTTCTGGACTATATCCCGATGCCAATTCTCTAATGCTGAGTGAGAGCAATCGATAGAGAATACTGCAAAATTCGCTTTCTTCCTCTTCTTGAAAATTTCAAAAATCTCAATGATGAATAGGATCTTTGTGATTTTCTCTCACCTTGTATTTATATGGCATTCCTAGAATCCCATTTAGATAGGATCCATACATATCTAGTAAATACAATCATATCTTTGCAGATAAAATATATCTAGAATAATTATCATTTGATATCTAATAATATCAGATAATATCTCTTGATATCTAATGATAGTAGATAATATCTTTTGATATCTAATAATATAAGATAATATCTATCTAGATACTGGAGAATTGGAACATAGTTCCAATGGGACTCTACTAGGAAGTGGGAAAAATTATCAGCAGCTAGAGGCCTTGATGAATATATGCAAGGAATAAAGATAGACCTAAAATGAATTAATTATCTTATGCTCAGCCTATAACATATATTAATTCATAAACATTTATTCATTCCACTGGATAATAAATGCTGACTTTCTCCTTTATTACCGAAGTTGAGTCGGGCTTCCATGTAAACTTACGAATCCTCATATTTAAGATATCGCACGTCCTTTAATTATTTATAACATTATGATTGCTTAAAATAATTAATCTCTTTAATTCCTCACTCAACATGCAGGGTTTAGTACAATAAACATTTTGAGCTCCTTAAGGGGACGTTATCATCCTAAATGGATACGATAACTCGATACAAGTAACTAGTATGACATACAAGCACTGCCACCATCTAAGATATGGAGAATCTTGGGTTATCTCATGTAACCCTCACCATAACAAGTCAAAGTGATGGTCAATAACTCATACTCACCTAAAACTTTATCGAGTTTTAGATCAACAAAAATTCATCGAGATCTAGGTTTTCGTGACGATCAGATAGAATAACTCATCTCATTTTGATCCATCAATACGTTAAGAAGTACCAACATAGACAAACAACCAAGTCAAGTCACTTCTTATCAATACTGCAGCTTATACTGACAACTCGTCCTCAAGTTGTCTCAGCTGTGATCCTTTTTGTGAGTGAGATATTGTATGATATTATTAGATATCACGAAATAATTTTCTAGATATGATTTATTTGCAAAGATATTATCTGATATTATTAGATATCAAGAGGTAATTATTCTAGATATGATTTATCTACAAAGATATTATGGTATTTATTAGATATACAGGGATCATATCTAAACCTGATTCTAGGAATGCATTATAAATAAAAAGGTGAGAGAAAATCAGAAGGAATCCTATTCATTTGTTTGAGATTTTTGAAAATCTCATAGATACAAGAAGGAGGTGAAATTTTACAATGCTCTCCATAGATTTCTCTCACTCAGTATGGAGAATAGGCATCTGGGATACAGTCTAGAAGATCAAAGTTAGAGTCTACCATTGATCTCATATCCCAAAAATTCGTAGGTAAACACGAGTAAACACCTATGTGTTGCAATTAATTATATAGATGTATGCTAGGTATATAATTAATGTATGGTGAATTAAACATCTAAGCTAGATCATAAGGAAGAGGGTAAAATAAAATTTCCCTACAGTCAGCAGCTTTGACTTCCAATCGTTAGCTTTAACTTCTGGTAGCCGGTTTTGACTTTCATCAACTTTGGCTGTCAGCTGCTGGTATGACACTTAGTCATATTCCGACTTCTTTGCTTTTAGCAGCGTCAAGTCTTCAGTCTCCTATCTTCAGTCCTTCAGTCTTCCAACATCAATCTTTAATCTTCGACTTCACTCTTTAGAAGCTTTGTTTATCAGCATCATTATACATCAGTCTTCAGTATTCAATACACGATCTTCAATAGTACTTCTCTTTCAGTTGCGCTGGTATTGATACTCCTATTAGTATGACTGGCTTCAGTAATGCGTGAACTCCATCAGTCTTAGATATGTCCAAACTTACAGTCTTCTGCTAAAACTTATAACCAAAAAGGCTAACTGTTGTGTTTATATACTAAAAGCAGAATGATTGAGCTTGTATACAATTTTTTTTGTTACCACTATTACAATCTTCTATCTAAATTGTTTACTTGATTGCATATGTTGTCCCATTATCTCATACAAAAGTTAGATCATATAGTGTGTAGAATATCACAAAAGTCTGTATGATTGGTTAAGCTAGTTGAGATATAAAAATGATCACATGTGTGACAATTTGAGGACGAATTGTTGGTATAGGCTGCAGTATAGATAAGAAGTGACTTTACTAGGTTGTTTGTCTATGTTGGTACGTCTTAACGTATTGATGGATCACAGTAAGATGAGTTCTTCTATCTGACCGTCCTGAAGAACCTAGATCTCGGTGACTTTACGTTGATCTAAACCTCGATAAATTTTTATGTGAGTATGAGTTACTGACCATCACTTTAACTTGTTATGAGTGAAGGTTATATGAGATAACCCAAGATTCTCCGCATCTTGGGTGGTGGCAGTGCTTGTATTTCATGCTAGTTACCTGGATCGAGTCACCGTATCCGTTTAGGATGATGATGTCCTCTTAAGGAGCTCAAAATATTTATTGTACTAAACCATGCAAGTTGAGTTAGCTCAAGTACAATAATAAGGTTGAGTAGTACTCCTTCCGTCCCATCCAGGACGGCTCATTTCTTTTCGGCACGGTTATTTAGGAGAAGAAATAAAGTGGTTAAAGTGATAAAAAGTAGGTAGGACCCACAACTTTTGAAGAGATAATTATTTCCTAAAATGGAAACAGACCATCTTGGGTGGGACAGCCCAAAATGGAATACGAGCCATCTTGAGTGGGACGGAGGGAGTACTACTTAAAGAATTAAAGAGATTAATTATTTCAAGCAGTCAGAGTGCTATAAATAATTAATGGACGTATGATATCTTAAATACGGGGATTCGTATGTCTAAGTGAAAGCCTGACTCAATTTCAGTTTTAAAGGGGTAAGTCAATATTTATTCTCTAGTGGAATGAATAAATATTTATGAATTAATTTATGTTCTGGACTGAACATAAGATAATTAATTCATTTTAGGGCAATCTTTATTCCTTGCATTTGATTCCTGGTCTGACCCATAAAGGCATGTAACTGCATGAATTTTCATCCCCCTATAGAGTCCCACTGGGACTCTTTTATGATTTATGTATTATTTTAATACATCTCCAACATCAAGATAAATATTATCTGATATTATTAGGTATCCAGAGATAATTATTCTAGATTTGATTTATCTTCAGGGATTGAAGATAATCATTGTATTTATTAGATATGAAAGGATCATATCTAAATATGATTGTAGGAATACATTATAAATACAAGGTGAGAGAAAATCAGAAATTAATCATATCATTGTTGTAATTTTTGAAAATCACATAGAACCATTTAGGAGATGAAATTTTACAGTATTATCCATAGATTGCTCTCACTCAATATTGGAGAATAAACGTCCAGGATAAAGTTTAGAAGATCAAAACTATAGTCCGCAATTGATCAGATATCTTAGAAATTCACAGGTAAATACGAGTAAATACCTATATGTTGAAATTAATTATATAGGTGCATGCCAGGTATATAATCAATGTATGGTGAATTAAACATCTACGATACATCTTCGGGAAGAGGATAAAATAAGATTTCTCTACACTAACTCTCTAACTTGTGAGTGACATTAAGTTACATCAGCAAGACAATCATCAATAGGTTTTGTGATCTAATCAAAGCACACTGTTAAAATATAATCTTCCCAATACTTTATCCTTTTGAATATATTTAGTCAACCCATTAATATTCACAAGATCCGATTCGTTAATGAGAAAAACAATCAAATCTAATGGATAAGATAATCAATGATATGCATGTATTTAATTTATCTTCATTTGGCCATACATACTCCCTCCATCCATCAAATTCGTTCCTTGATTTTGGCGACACGAGTTTTAATAAATTGTAATAAACATAAAGTAAATGAGTATAAAAAGTTGGACCATGAGGATAATAAATGAATATATTAAGGGATAGTTTGTTTAAAAAAGTGGGTCATGAGTGATTTTTATTTAAATAAGTGGATATGTTTATGATAAAAATGTGAAGTTAATATTTCTAAAAAAGAAAAGTGAACAATTTTTGTGAACGGATCAAAATGGAATTAAATGAACGTATTTGGTGGACGGAGTGAGTATTTCTTTCGGATCCTAAATTATCGAAATTAATAATAATAATAATATTAATAATAATAATTATTATTATTATTATTATTATTATTATTATTATTATTATTATTATCCACTTGGGATTTTCGGCGTGTAGGTGGAAAACATGCTCAAGGTAAATTTCATTTTTTTTATAATACACCCACACATTGAGATGTCTTATGTGAAAAAGTTGATGGAATATCGTACGAATTGGTCTTCACCATATATGTATGTCATTATCTAAGTGAATTTTTGGTTGTTGGTTAGCTGTTAGTGATCGAAAAAAATATTCGTAGGTTATATTTGAAGCAAAAACGATAATATAGGTATTTTATTTTATTTTATTCATGTGTGCGGGTACATCACTTAAATCGGGAATAAAAATGGGGTATAAAATGGTATTTATCCTAATTAAACATATAATGAGAAAGCTTGTCTATGCGATTTAACTTGAATAAGGTTTTAAATAAGTTATTTATGCTTGAGTTTGATTGTTTTCGTCTTAATTCGACTCACATACTAGTAATTATAAAATAAGAACAATATAAATTTATTTATTTTAATTTTCTAAATTTAATTTTCCCTTAGTAGTTGAAAATATTATTATGAAATATGAATTTAAAAATATTAGAAATTACATAAATCAATTGAGTTTTGGACGTAAGAAAAGATAGAGCTATGCTATAATCTTCATTATATTTCCTTTTGTGCAATTCAAACGGCCATGCTGAAATTATCAATAGCATAGCTTGATGGATTTATGTCTTTTTTTTTCCTTTGGTAGATTTTTTCGAAATATTTAGTTCTCAATCTTCAGATTTTTATGCCAATTCCTCTCAATTAGGCCCCAAATGTTTGGTAGAAAATTAACATCAATGACAAATCATTCACTAATTATTGGGAATCGCGGCAGCGCTTTTTGTTAAAGCTGCTTTATGCAGATTCTTGCAGTTCACATCTGATCATTGGAACAATGATATTAACTGTACATATTTTGGTTTGATTGTCAAAAAGGCTATTAACTGTACATATTTTGGTTTGATTGTCAAAAAGGCTTACAAACTTTAGTCCCAATCTCTACATCACGCCTGCGGCATATTCATATGTTCCTCTCTAAACGGCCAGGTTGATTTTTCGTAGTTTATTGATATGCGACGGTTACTGCGTATTTCTCGCAAATTTGACGCATCACGTGTACTATATACATACGTTTAGACAGTCAAAATATATAATATTGAAATTTTATACTTCTGGTAATTGTGCAAACGCAGAATAATTTCACACATCATTAGCATAGTTAGTGTAACAAGTATTAATAAAAACATCAACAATAAAGCAAGCACAAAGCAACCAAAAGAATACAAGATATTATCACTTAGTTCAGTAGTAACACACCTACGTCTGGGGTGCTTCATATAGGACAAACGCTTTACTACCTGAAGATAAGTTACAAAGGACTTACACAATAAGACTCGCTCTTATTATACCTATGAAACTTCTCAAACCTCCACACATGGTAATTTGTTCGTTGCGCATGCACCAAGCACCAACTTGGATGTGAACACGGTCAACTCACCACCTACCCCTATTTTAAACAACCTTTAAGCAAGAGTATAACAACTCTTTTACAAAGAACGTATAATAGTATTTACCTCACAAATACTGGAACAAGTGCCAGTAAACAAAACAACTAGCAGGAACACAATATATTACAGACTTCACAACTCTTTCACAATATTTCATTTACAACTTATTGGAGAAGTTGTGAGCATGGATAACTAAACAAATTAATCAAGGCGGTCACTCTGAAAGCTTCACATGTTTCCTTGATTTAGGATTCACTTGAAAATACTATATATCTTTAAAATTGCCTTGTAAAAATATTTCTTTGAATGGGGAAAAAATAAACATCAACCGTAGTCAAGGAAATAATATGCAGTGAATATATCTTGAAGGATGTTTAAATGGCTGGAGACATCTCGTGGAATATATGTTGAAGATCCTTTCCATCTTGTGCACATCATACGGGGTAATTACCATATAAAATTTACGTAGAACCTACGTGGCACTCACAAAGGAATTCATACCAATGGAAACTCAGCGTAAAGAAGGATCTATATAATGACAAACTTAAGGTGTATATCTTATACACTTACAATCTCTCCCTTTGACATTCATGTACACAAAACGAGTTGCATCAACATGAGATAAGCATGTAGCATTAAAAATGAAAAATAATGAGTTAAATAATGCAGTTGGCACCTAGACATACAGTGCATAAAGATGCACATAATCACAACAACTTGAGAAGAATTTGTAATACCCCAAACTTTTTCTTAAAGTAAAATGATATATGTTTTGAAAAATAAATGATTTTCAAATGATTTATGAATTAATGAAGATTGAGTTTCGAATTTTTTCAGGTTGTTCGGCAGAGAGCGAGGATGCACCCTAGCAAATGTAAAGTTTGATATTATGAGTTTTAATGATGTAGTAAATTATAATTATGATTTTAGAATGAAAGTTTAATTTTTATGCATTGGTCATTAATTCATGATATTAAGTGATTTGGATATAAGAATCGATTAAAACGATTATTTGCTATACATTAGAGTAAAAATTTGTGAAAGAGTAATAAAATGAATATATATGTACATATATGTAATTTTGCTAAAATGTGTAGAGGAAAAATAAATAGAAAATTTGTGGATATGAATATATATATACATAACTATTCATCATTTTCATTATTTTTCTTCAAATTTTTGTCCAAAACACACACTACACACACTTAAAATTTCGAAAATTTCATACTCCAAATTTTCAAGATCCAACCGTTAAATTTTCGATCGGTCTTCGAATTCAGGTATAATTCAATCTCTAGAACACATCTATGGTTTGGAAAATTGAAAAACATGAACTTATGTGCAATTTGAATTTTCGGTCCTTTGATGATTTGTGAAGAGGATGTGTTGTTGTTTGATTATTTCTTGATCTTATGTTAGGTTAATCGCCGATAAGTTGTTTAACGTTGAATTTTGAGCATATGTTCATTCTTTGGAATTGTTGTGTGATTTTTGAAAATATGAAGGGTCTTGATCTTGGATTTATGATGTTGATATGATTAAATTGCCTTCATATATGTGTTGTTGGGTTGATATAATCATGTTTTGAACAAGAAAAACGTTTGAAATCGAAGCCGTTGAAAAAACATTTTTGGCGAAAACCATAGACCATGTAATGTTGGATTTTTGATTTTATTTGATCATTTTGAGTTCATATTTGGATTCTATGATATGAATAAAGCTTAAAATGATTTATTCGGATTTTTCGGCCGACGTATTCAAAACTTGGAAAATTTTAGTTTGATGTCGAAATTGGATTTTTGATGCTAAAACTTTGATCTTTGGGTTTTGATGATTGATTTGTGATCTTTGATGATAGTTGAGCATATATAGTGGTTCGTCTAAGATAGATGACGTCTTGCACGATTTTTCACGTTGAACATACACTATGTTGAAAGGTACTTAATGAAAGTATGTTTAGATGATTAATATAAATATGTTTATGATTTATAATGATATATTTAAGCATATGGAATTTAAATTAAAGTTAAGAAGAATATAGCTTTAGTAATTAAAAGAGTAAGTTGTTAGTAATTTTAAAGTGCTAGGTGGCGTGACATCCGAAGCTCAAGGACGGACAACCAAGCAAGAGCTTTATTTTGAAACGTCTACACGAGGTGGGGTTTACTCTATCTGTAAGTGTATGGTTATAATCATTGTTGTGTTTTGTTGCATTCATGGTGAAAGTCTGTGTGGCGTATCATAGCTATGTAGCGAATCATAGCCTGTGTGGCGTATCATAGCCTATGTAGCAAATCATAGCCTGTGTGGCGTATCATTGCCTGTGTGGCATTGCCTGCGTGGCGGATCAAGAAATATATTCATTATGTTTTGTGACATTATGTAATTGGTTATAACTGCTTGCAGTGTAATCCCCACTGAGTATGTTTACATACTCACATCCCCTATTTTGATATATGTTTTGCAGGTTGAGAAGTTGACGGTTGATGTTGACGGGAATGAGCTCCACACATACATTCTCTCAGGATCACGTTTTATGTAATTATGTTTCAAACTATGCTAGTACTCTAATGTGTTTAAGAACAAACTTAACTGGTTTTTGATGAAAAACTATGTTTGAAATGAAAATGACTTTTAATGAGTACTTATATATATTTTGTTGAGGATCGTGTCCCTAGTTGCTGTTGCTTTGTTGGTGTTGTTGTTTCATGTTGGCATATACGTATTTATAGATTATATGTTACCACTCGGCCATGCCGCCAAAATGATACAAAATAGATGCAATTTTTCCCGGATTACTGAATTATTATTGTACTTGCATTTTGACTTCTGTTTTCCTTAATCCTTTTTTTCCTAAAAAAAAAAGAAATACCCCCTTTGATTGGATTTGATCCATCCCTTTGATTGCATAGTATCTGAAAATACACAATGCTAAAAACATTCTCTCGTTTTTCTATTGAGAAATCAAATGTGTATTTTTCAGACGAGAAATTTGAAAGATTGACTTTTGAACCATTGATTGTTGACTCCTTACTTGGAATTCATGAACGATTATGGGATTTGAATTTCAAATTGTGTTTTCCTAATGACAACATACAACCTATTACAAGAATGAGGGCGTTACATAATTTCCATGGATAGGTTTTCGAACATGAAACTAAACATTCGATTGTTTAACTATCAACACGGATCCACTTATTCCTCAAAGACTTGGTGCAATTTCAGATTCAAGATCTGAAGCATCATCTTCCTTAGCCAACTACACCTTTCATCATTTGGACTTAGGAGAATCCATCTCCTTTACAAGTTCTTCCATCAAAGCGCTATTAACATCAAGTGGTCATCATCCACAATTGGTATTTTGACAAATAAATAGGCATCAACATACCCATCATGAGCAGTTTGCTCATCAGCCACAATAGGACTTTCCTCAGGAACACGTACCTACAGTGAAGCATACGAAGAAGATGGTTACTTCGCCATAGATGTGTTCTTGTTTTCTATGATTGAATAAGGACATCAACCAGTACATCATCTCATAATTATAGCCAGTGCTCTTACTGCTACAAGAGATATTTTATCCGTCCATCATTTTTGGAAAATCAATATGAGTATTGCTCAAGGAGGACTCAACTACAAAATTCCTCTTCACAAACATCCTTGATGGACCAGTCAGAGAAAAAAGCCCATTCGGATCGACTCTAAAGAACACTATTAAAACAAGTCGAAGACAGTTAGACCATGATTAGCAAGAACAAACATCAGCAAGATTTCCAATAGGAATATCTCGATAATAAGAAAGAATATCAGAAAAGTACTGAAAAACTAAGAAGACAAAGAAAACAAAGAAAACCAGTATGATACAACATACACGAAGTGCATTACATGTACTTAGCCACAAAGGTCAATCAATCAAATGATGCACAAACCTAAGGTATCTATGAGAGATTCAGATCTCTCGAACTCAAGAGCATTGGTCAAATTGTCAGCCAGTTGCTTCTCAGATAGCATAAGTTTTAGTGTAATATCCCGAAGAATTAAAGGCCTAATTACGATAATTAAATTTCGTAAATTATGGTTTCGCTGTGATATTTGAATTAATGAATTATCGAATAATGATTTCGATTAATTATTAGATAATAAATTCCTATATCATGTTCACTAATGATTGTGAATTAAGGAATATAATTATATAAAGTATTTCGGCAGTAATATTTTAACATCGATTGAATATCGATAGTTAAAATATCGTAAAATTTTCTAAGTGACGAAGCTTAGAATTAAATTTCCTTATTAATGGAATAATTTAATAAAGTGATTACGACTTTATTACGACCATTTTGAGATGGGTCGATTATAAACGTTTTGAGACGTTTTGAGACGATTAGAAAATCAAGTTTAATTATCAATGAATTATAATATTTAAATTCCTATGATTATTTTATGTAATTAGAGTATTATTTAGCATTAAAACAATGATAGAGAATTAAGGATTAATTATTGAACAAAGTAGTAATTTTCGAAAACCCTATTATCGAAAATTAGGGTTTTCACACATGAAATAATTCTAATTATTTTTCCTATGATATAATTTATCATCTAAGACATATATTATGATATATATATCTATAAATGGCAAGAAAATCAAATATTGGGCTTTTAATTCCAAAAATGCCGTGACCAAAATTTGGTAACAAGTGTTCACGTGAATTTTTTTTTGCTAGCTTTGCTTGTTGATTAATTTGGTGAACCAAGTGTTATAATTACACTCTTACCAAGACAATTAATTGAATCAAGTGGAAGCTTTTCACTTAGTGTGGGAGCCGTATATTGTTGACTCTAATTGAGGTTGAATGAATTATTAAAGCTCTTTGATGATGTATGCTTACATTTGGTAGAGTGTAGATAATTTATATCTTGCATGGGACAAAAATAAGTAACTCATCCTCCTTTTCATGAGAGAGAGCCGACGGCTCATGTAGATTAGGAATGAGATCAAATTGTTTTGTTCAAGAAAATTTGTGTAAATGCATTAACTTTGTGTAAGAAGGTGATGTATTACTTTGGTGTGTCATCAAGTAAATTGTCTTGTTTGGTACATGAGGGAACCGAGAGAGAGACGTGAGAAATGTAGGGAGATTGTTAGTGTATTATTATTCTTGCTTTAATACTTAAGTAGATTGCATAGAACAAACCATCACATTTTTCTCTTCCCATTTTCCTCAAAACCGTGAGCTTCCAAAAAGAAAAACTAAGTGTGTTCTTCCTTTTTAAAGGCCAAAAGCTTGACACTAAAGCCTTTGCACTTTTAATCGACACCGGTTAAGAGGTTAGGAATCGAACGAGCTTCGATTATACGTTAGAATTTTCAATATCCAATGGTTCGATTTTATTTTTTTTAAGCATGTGTTCTTGAAAAAAAAAAATCATGCTAGCATGTATTGTTGCTTATTAATTATGCTACACATGATTTATATGTCATATTGATGATTTATTTAAAGCTAAGCATGTTATATAAATTACCTAGTGATGATCGAAAATTTATAAGCTATGTTTAATGATGGATTAATGTTATATGTTAGTAGTAGAACTCATAGTGATTATTTGGGAATTTTTTTAAAAATCATATGCTATAGTTTAGGAAATGACCGAAATAATGAAATATCATATGTTGAGGTATAAATTTTATTTAAGTAATATTATAGCATAATGTTGATCTAGAGCATTGATTATGTACTATGTGAATTTATTAGGAATTTTGGAAATTATATGTTCATGTTTTTAAAATTTTCGAAAATGCTAATGTGTTAATATGTTGATGAATATGTTATAGATGTTAAATATTATGATGTTATATTGTTATATGATAGTGATTGAGTATTGTGTAATTTTGTAGGATTTTTACAAAAATGTTTGGTATATTATTGCTAGGAACCGTGAACCATAGAGAATGATACATTGATGTAGAAATTGTAATTGTTGGATATTATGCTAGATTAATGATCTAGGATGATGTTTAGGTCTTTTGGAATTTAATTAGAATTTTAGGAATTTATTTGTTAATTTTTAAGAAAAAAATCGAGAACTATAGGAATGGGATGGGTGATGTCCAAATTTTCCTATAGCTATGTTTATACATATTAATGATCCTATGATAATATAGTGTACTATATGAATTTAGAAGAATTTTTGGAAGATGTTTGAAAATTTTAGCAAGAAAAACCGTGAGCTTTAGTGAGGAATTAAGAGTTTTAAATTCCTTTATATCAAGAAAAATAATACATTATATGTCTAGAAATTATTTTAGACATATTAAGAATTTTGGAATTTTATAAACATAGTATGCTATGTTTACGACGAAACGTTATACTAAATAACGTTAGAAATGAAAAATAATGTATAATGAATAAGTTGATTCATATTAAAGTAAAATATTAATAAAGTTGATCGATTAACGTGAAAAATCTAGAATTAGGGTTTTATGAAAGGAAATAGAAAATAGTTATAAAATATGTTGAGAAAAGTCAAAATGTTGACTTAAGATTAAACGTATTAAATACGTTGAGTAAATACACTAATACGTGTAAAACGTATTAATTTTTATAAGAATATCTCAATTGTGAGAAAATATTTCATAATTGAAATCATTTTATCAAAAGACGTTAATATCGTTAAACGTTTAACCTAAATGGTTAATAAGAGATCGTAGATCATATTACGTCTCTATCAAGCACGAGAAATATTTAGTTAAAGATAGTTAAGGGATTCGAGTTATTACTTTATAAGTTTCAAAGTTTATTTAAACTTTGATGTTCTCAAAAACGTGACCGATGTTAAAATTAGTTTGACAAAGCAAGGATTCGAGTTATTACAAATGTTTTATAATGCTTTATCAAAGTTTATTTAAACTTAACCACGAAGATGGGTTCTAAACAATAAATAGAAAGATGAATTGAATTATGATTAAAGCGAATAAAATTGAGAAAGGTAACAAATGCGATATTGACCCTAGCTTGATCTTTTGTTCATCGATGCAAAGATAACTTTAATTCATTACTAAAATAGTATTTACGTAAAAGTTGGTAGAGACGCGTGGCCAACATCATTAAGAACTAGAGAAACCCGATTCAAAACCGATAAACTCGACGCAGATTACCGAGATTGACTAAACCACGATTAAAGCTATTAATTAATTCCAACTCACTAAATATTGTACACTACCTAGCGGATTGAAACAATTAAATCACAGAGAAAATAGAGAACAACAAATATCGATAATCGTTGCTGTAATATAAGAGATTAGCTAGAACTCATATAAAATAAAAACAAAGAATAATTAAAGAAGAATTAAAGAAACGGCGACATGCGAAAGAAAAAATGGTTGAAGCCTCAAATCTCAATCTATAGTCGTGGGAATGAGTTGTGGGCTGATTCTTAAACTAATTAATATAATTAACCTAATCTAAAAGATCAAATGCTTATCAAATGTTTTATTTACGATGCTTTATTGATCAAGTCACATGTGTACTCCCAAAACAAACCCCAAATATTCTACTTTATTCCCCATAATTCTTTCTCCTTCATTGACTTCTCTGCTACCAACTCTTTTCTTTTTTCTTTTTTTTTTTTTTCTCTTTTCTCAATTTTTTTTTAAACGAAATGATGATGAAATGATTTAGTTAATTACTTCATCTTCCTCAACTACTTGTAAAAAATGTTTATGAATTCAACTTCATTATGACAACAAGGCAAACCAGACATCAAGATATGTATAAGGAGAGGCAAGTTTATCTCTACCTTCTTGAAAACTTCCAAAATGTCCTTGTCATCCTCTTCTTTCTTGTTTCGTACAACCCGAAGGAAATGGAGGTGTAATCAATGATTGAGAATTTGAAACTTTAGGTTCTCCACTTACCTTTGAGGATTTGATCTCGTGGAAGTCTCAGAGCTCCTCATGGCCTTGGGTTTTCTCACTTCTTCATGTTTTACTTCTCATCTTTCTTTTAGGCTCGGTTCAACTAACATCTTCCCACCCTTAGAACAACAGCGGACACGTTCTCCGGGATTCAACTCCGTTTGAGATGGAAGTTTGCCTTGGTTATTTTGTAACCGATTCATTTGAGTGGCTAGTTGAGTGATCTGTGTTCCCAAACTTCCCAACGCGGCTTGTGTCTCTTGCTGGAATGCTTGCTAACTTTGCACCAAGTTCTTGACCAGCTCACTACTCTGGGCGAGACTCTTCATGATATCACACATATTCGGTTCTGCACGGACGGGATGGGCATACTGACCAGCTTGCGCAGGATTCTGCATAAATTCCAGGCTCTTGCTGATTCCATCTGAAATTTGGGTGGTTTCTCCAGCCTGGATTATATGTGTTGGAGAAATGATCGTTTCTCCTATACCTTTGTGCATTCATATGTTGCTCATCTCCAGATCCCATGCATGCTTGCTCAGGGAGATTTTCCTGCAAAGTAGGATAAGCATCAGTATAATGAGTATTTTCAAAACAAATCTCACATTTCATCTTCTGAGTTTGAGCTACGGCAAAGCCTCTAACTAAGGAAGTTAGAGCATCAATTTTCTCATTCACCCCGAGTTTTCGCCATGTGAACCGGTCTCAGAACGATCATCATCCTCATCTTCATATTGTTGTCCATCGAAACCATGTCAAGAATGAGTTGTGTGGCTTCTTCCAATGTTTTGTTAGTTAAACTTCCCCACAACAAAGATCAACAATCTTCCTATCAAGAGGAGACATACCACGATAAAAGTAGTTAGTAAGCAATTGATATTCGAAAATCCATGATCATGGCATTTACGACACAATTGTCAAACCGCCCCAATAGTCGATAAGCTCTCTGCTTTCTTTTGCTTAATGCTACCGATAGCCATTCTCAAATTTGCGCTCTTGATTCAGGAAGAATTTTCTCAAAATTGCTCTTCTAATCATCCCAAGTTCGAATCGAACTAGGAGGAAGATCAAAAGCCAATCTCGAGCTTTGCCCCGCAATGTGTGAGAAAAAGTTAGCAATTTCAAATTATCTTCGAAAACCATTAGACGTAAAGTCGCAAACTAAATCAAACTCAAGAAGGTGCTTATGTGCACTCTCCGTGTAAATCCCCAAACTTAGGTAGCACTTGAATGAAACCAGTCGTATTTCAAGATTTCCATTGATAGTTGGCGAACGATGCACAACGGGCGATTGCTCCTATGGCGGCCTAATTCTTTTATCGATTGAGCTCTTGGCGGATTAGATTCACAACGTGCCTCTCGCCTCCCATTGGAACTTCAACTATATGTTCAACTTCGAGTCTAGTGAATTTGATGTAGCACCTTCTTTAACTCCTTGGTTCTTTTTTTCAAACTCAAATGCGGTCTTCTCGATCTCGTGATTAAAAATTAATTCACCGCATTTGAAGAACGAGGCATAAACTAAAAGAAAATAACATAAATAAAAATGGCAAACCGAAAATTAGACAGAATCACTGCTTAAACCGATCCTCGCAACGGCGCCAAAATTTGGTGCGTCGCCACCAAAAATAATCGACTGACAGACAGTCGGTATGCCCAAACCGTACAGACAGCAGTAGGCAAATATTCGACCGACAGACAGTCGGTATGCCCAAACTGCGCAGACAGCAGTAAGCAAAATCGTCTCCCAAGGGATCGGCGAGAATTCTCCTAAACTTTCGACCTGCAACGTAACCACGAAGAAATTGGGATTACTAGGAACTAGGCATAATTAAATAAACAATAAATAGAAAGATGAATTGAATTATGATTAAAGCGAATAAAATTGAGAAAGGTAACAAATGCGTGAAGATATTCCGGCAACCAATTAATTCCACCCTAGCTTGATCTTTTGTTCATCGATGCAAAGATAACTTTAATTCATGCAAATAAATCAGTTATGACCACCGAAGACGCTTCTGACGCGATCTTATCTCTCCTTAGCTTCTCGATAATTAGGAAGACGCTTCACTAACTATTTCTCTAATCGATTGACAACTGTAAGAGACGCTCTATAGGTTTAATGAGCCAACAGCATTAAGAACTAGAGAAACCCGATTCAAAACCGATAAACTCTGACGCATGATTACCGAATTAAGATTGTTATTCCCTTGACCTGAAGGTCAATTTACCACTAATCAAACCTAAACCACGATTACGTATGGCCGATTTAATTGGCTATTAATTAATTCCAACTCACTAAATATTGTACACTACCTAGCGGATTGAAACAATTAAATCACGAGAAAATAGAGAACAACAAATACTTGCATAAGGAATAATATGAAGCCTCAAATCTCATTCACGTCAATATCGATTTATGAATAGGCGTGGAATGAGTTGTCTGAGAGGCGTGGGTGAGCTCAAAACAACTAAACTAATTAATATAATTAACATATGAAATGCTAAATAAAATAATATCCAAAATAAATAAAAGCTTCCATAATAATAATATCCCATATTAAAATTCTTTGGCTTTAAATCCAAAGTCATGTCAACAGTACAAAATCCACAAAATATGGATGATTGAGAATTCATTTATCATCAAAACATCCAAAATATGCGATAAAAGGTGGATCTTATCCATGCTCGATTTATTTTGTGCACTATTTTGTGATTGTAAGTGTCAAGGATGATTGAAAGGGTGCTGGCAAGGATTTTGTGCACGACGTCCGTAAGAGGAGGCATCCTCTATGACGCAAGATGAATTTATGAGATGAGATAATGGAACCGTTGTGATAAATGGAAAGGGATATGGATCATACATACAAGGAAAATATGTCTGGCCAGACGAATATTTATGGAAAATGATAGAAAATGCTTAGTAAGCACGAGTATTTCAATTAAAACCTCGTGTGTTACTGTGATGGGGCAGTGTAATTTAAATTGATAAAATGTTTTGGCATGAGTTCACTGAGTGCATTCTTGTACTCAGCCCTGCATGTTTATTTTTAAATGTGCAGGTTGAGAAGATGGTAGATGGAGGCGTGTTGAGTAGTCAGGATCTTTTGATGATTATGTTAGAAACCTTGAATGCATATCGTCATATGTGCATTCACATGCTTCTCCGCTGCGTTAAAACAATATGTTTATGTATTGATGTTGACAGTTAAATCCATCCGAATCAGTGAAACTTTTTGTTAAGAACTTATAGCCCTTTTTATATGTAAATTATGTGTGCCTTGTATATAAGGGTTGAAACTTCTTAGTTCACATGATGTTCGTTTCAAAATCTTTTGATAAATTATCTTTAATGTTCTGTAATTACTGTTCCAAGTTCCAGTCCTCGCTAATCCGTCCTTAGGATTAGAGGGCTATTACATTTAGATAATGAGTATTCGTTTTCACCATCTCACTGCAGGAAAATCTTAGTTTACCCTATTCCCGATGATCTATCTTAGATGTTTAATTCACCATATATTGATTATATACCTAGCATGCATCTACATAATTAATTGCAATATGTTGGTGTTTACTCGTGTTTACCTGTGGATTTCTCGGATAAAAGATCAATGACAGACTCCAGCTTTGATTTTCTGAACTGCATCCCGGATGTCAATTCTCAAATGCTGAGTGAGAGCAATCTATGGATAATACTGCAAAAATTCGACTTTTCCATTTTCCCTTGAGATTTTCGAAAATCTCAATTATGTGAATAAGATTAATTCTGATTATTTTCTCACCTTGTATTTATAATGTATTCCTAAAATCATATTTAGATAGGATCCCTACATATCTAATAAATACAATCATACATTTGTAAATAAAATATATCTAGAATAATTATCTTTTGATATATAATAATATCAGATAATATCTATCTAGATAGTAAAGAATCAGAACAGAGTCCCAGTGGGACTATACTAGAAAGTGGGCAAAATTTATAGTAGCAACAGGCCTTGATAAGACAGCCCAGAGATCAAATGCAAGGAATAAAGATGGGCCTAAAATGAATTAATTATCTTATGCTCAACCTAGAACATAAATTAATTCATAAACATTTATTCATTCCACTAGAGAATAAATGCTGACTTGCCCCTTTATTATCGAAGTTGAGTCGAACTTGCACTTATACTTACGAGTCCCCGTATTTAAGATATCGCACTTCTATTAATTATTTACAACATTCTGATTGCTTAAAATAATAATATCTTTAATTCCTTAAATATTTTCACTCAACCTTATGGTTGTACTTGAGCTAACTCAACATGCAGGGTTTAGTACAATAAACCTTTTGAGCTCCTTAAGGGGACATCATCATCCTAAATGGATACGGTGACTCGATACATGTTACTAGCATATCATACAAGCACTTCCACCACCCAAGATACAGAGATTATTGAGTTATCTCATGTAACCCTCACCCATAACAAGTCAAAGTGATGGTCAATAATTCATACTCACCTAAAACTTTATCGAGGTTTAGATCAATGTAAAGTCACCGAGATCTAGGTTCTTCACAATGGTCAGATAGAAGAAGTCATCTCACAGTGATCCATCAATTCATCAAGAAGTACCAGCATAGAAAATCAACCAAGTCAAGTCATTTATTATCTATACTGCAGCCTATACCGACAACTCATCATCAAGTTGTCTCAACTGTGATCCTTTTTATATCTCAATAAGCTTAACCAATTATACAGACTTCGGTGATCTTCTACACAAAGTATGATCTAACTTTTGTGTGAGATAATGAGACATACATATGCAATCAAGTAAACAATTCAGATAGGAGATTGTAATAGCGGTGACATGAAATATTATATATAAGCTCAACCATTATGCTTTTAGTATACAAATCCAACACTCACGAATAAAGTGATGTTAAATCTCAATATGCTTAGATCGAGAGTGAAGCATGAGATTCTTGGTGATGTTGATAGCATTATTATTGCCACAGTATATAGTAGGAATTCGTGGAACACCGTAATCCTTCATTATTTGACTCATCCAAATCAAATGTACATTGAATTGCAACATCTATATATTCAGCTTCCGTAGAGGATACACAAAGACAGATTTACTTCTTGCTTTTCCAAGAGACTAAATTATTTCTAAGGAACAAACAACCACCAGATGTGCTCTTTATATAATTGAGATTTGCTGCCAAATATTTACGGAAGAACCTAATACGAGATTAAGGATGATATTTTGAAAACCATAAGCCAAATTTACTTGTGGCTTTGACATATATGATATGTTCTTCACACAATTCATATGACTCTTTGGGGGTAGATTGATATCTGACACAAACTCTGGCACTGTAACTTATGTCTGATCTATTGACCGTCAAGTACAGTAGGCTACTAATCATACTCCAATATACAAATATTGATCGACTGATTCCTCCCATCTATCATTGGATATTGATCGAAGTTCCTATAGAAGTTATTTGAGATCCATAATTATTGCTAAGACTTACTCAAAGATATGTTCCATCAAGAGTTACAGTATATCAATTGTCACTAGAACGTCTTTCCTCTATATATTCTTTATCACCATCAACAAAGAGATATTTGTCTTTGCAGAATTTGACATCTAGCTTATCGTCACACAATTCACTGATGTTGATAAGGTTAGTTTTCAAGCCATCAACTAGCCTAACATCTTTCAGTTGGACATACCAGGAATGTTCAGAGTTCATTTCCCAAGAACACTGGCTTGAACTTCATCTCCGAAGATAATTTTTTCTTCACCGACTGTTTAGTATGATTTTGTTCTTATTATTCATATGCTTTTGCATGTCGTTTCTAATGATTTTTCCTATTTATGCCGTTGGTTTGATTAGTATTTATCGATTCGGACTTACTTGGTTTGTTTCGATGTTTTGTAGAAAAATGGTATTAAATAGGATGAAATGAACCCACCAAGAGTTATCCTATATTGAAGAGCATCTCGACAGGAGTTCATAGGTGCAAACGGATCGTAATTCGGAGTTGAGACGAGGGAGAACAGAGTGAATCATCATAGTCGCGCACGTGCGTCCCGACGCCCAGCGAGTCCGACGACTCACCCCGTCGCGCGGCTCGCCTCGTGCAACTTCGCACGACATCAGCACCCGTTCCACCAGCGCTAGCGCGCATCGCCCACACAGCGCCCCAGCGCCTCTTCCCAGCGCTCGCCCACTTCCATCCGGTGCTGCACCTCCAGCCGGCGCTGCCTTCTCCCAGCGCCTCATCCAAGCGCGCGTTCCAGCACTCCACCCGGTGCTCGCCTACCTCGCCTCCCACTCCATCCGTGCTGGGCATCACCAGCGCGCTTCCCATCGAGTCCGCTCTGCGTCGCTGGGATCCTCTCACTGTTCACTCTAGAGCGCTCGCGTCCGGCGCTTCGTCCCGTCCGGCGCTGGGTTCCTATCTCTGACCTTTCCAGAGAGCGCTCACGTCCGGCGCTTCGTCCCGTCTGACGCTGTGGGTGATTTTTGGGCCCAAATTCGGCGTTTTTAATGGGCTTTTCCGAGGGTTACATAAAAAGGAAATCAACCGCTATTGCAAGGGACACACATTCTTCACGCATTATTTTTTCCTCCTTTATTTTCTAAGTATTTTTCTTTGCATCGGATTGATTCAAGAACTTTGATTGAAGAAATTCATCAATGACTTTTACGATTGTAAGGATTGTTATTCTCTTTTTCTTCCGTTGAATTATTGAATAATGATTTCTATTAATTTCAATTGTTTGATCTGTGAGATGAGCATGAACTAATCTTCTTCTAGGGTTGGGTGATTCAAATTGATTGATTGTTTATTTGTTTTGATTGAGTATACCAATTGAATCTTAGGATTTACTGTTAAGTGATTGATCACCATTTAATTGTTTATGTATCGTGTATTATCGAGAGATAGATACGTTGCATCATAGGAATCAATTGGGTTAGAGGTTACCGGAAACGGGTACTCTAATCCACGGAACGAAAGTCGAGTGTTTGGATTATAGATTAGAGGATTGCATGAGTAGGTAGATTTCTTAAGCAAGCATTAATCAATTAATCAAGGCGAAGAACCCTAAAACCCTAGTCTTTCTCACAATCTTGAATTATTCTTGTTGCTATAGAATTGCTTTGAACGTTTGGTTTGAATCGTCTACGTGATTTATTTTCCTTTCAATTTTAGTTAAGTATCCCCCAATCAAGTTTAGGATTTAGATTTACCGTTTTTATCGTAACACATCATAAGCCCTGTTAAGTCATCCTTGAGAGATTCGACTTGGGTCGACCTTACCATCCTATAGGGACCTCGTACTATTGCGAGCGACTTAGTAGAACAATTTGGTCGGAACACCGACCTTGCAGACTTCAGTAAGAAAACTTAGATTTCTTGTTATATGTCTTGAGCAACCACTTTTAAGGTACCATTTGTTGCGACGGCTTGCTAAGGATAACATATCTGAGAAACCGTGACTAGGGAAGGGGATTAAGAAGCAGAGATAAAATAAAGGGATGCATTGACTCATTGTGACTCGATATTTGAAACATACATTCGAACTTATCATAAGAATAATAACAAAAGATCGCGAAGGATCATAGCATAATACATCAAAAGATACTCGACGAATCCGAGGTCGAAGTTAAATATTATAAAAGGGGTACTAACATAGTTTGAGTATTTAAAGCATTAAAACAAAGCAACAGAAGACATTAATAAGATATATGTATGAAGACATATATCCTCTCTGAGTTCACATCTATGATCAACAAAAGCTCTACCCGTCACCCTCTGTCGCTTCATAAGCTCAACATACACAGTCAGAAAAACAAAGTACTTAGTGTGAATTGCCTAAAACATACATATGTACATACATTTATTGTCATATCTTTCATAAGAGTAAGACACATGGGTTTTCTTTTAATAAGCTCGTGCTTACTAAACAATTATCATTTTCCGTAGACATTTCCTATCAACAATAGCCATATCAGTAATTTGTGCAGAGAGAAAGGCATCTCTCTATGTCATTGTGATCGGTTAGATGACTCACGATCACATAGGTAATCTTGGCTACGTACCTTCATGTAGCACAAGATCCGGATTCGATTAATCACAAATATGCATTAATAATAAAGCATAAACATTTAGGCATGGACAATCATTTAAATATTTTCAGTTAAATAATAATCAACAAAACTTGATAGTTCATCATAAAGCATTCTATTTTTGTGAAATATTTATAACATGCCCACCTCTTGGTGTCCTCTTCTAATGTCCTTCGTCCTCTCTAGCCCATTCTTTCAATTCCTCGCTCGACCTTCTTCATAAAAGGGGTTCGATAAGCATCGTCAAGAAACTTGACGTTTGATAGAAAATGATATGTTTTAAAATTCTTGGGTTTTGCATCACATTTCTTAAGTCTTGTTAGATTAAACAAACATCATTCTTATTGGAAAATGTACCCACAGACCCACATTTTACTAGGTCAGATTAGGGTTGAACCAAGCATAGGTTCGCTCGAATCGAAGGCTTTTAGGGTCTAGAGTCATTTTTAAAGTTTTATAAAATTGGTAGGAGTTTGTTGTGCACATCAGTTCACTTTGAACGTGGCTTACACTGTTATAAAGCCTTACGAATCTAATTTTATTTAAAAGAATGATGCTCAATTTCAGATACTAAGACTCAAGTTATTCCAGTTTTACTGAAAGGTGGAAAAGTTGTATACGTTCAGTGCACCTGAAATGGATCAGCTAGTCTGGCTCGATCAATTGTGCTGATCCGATCAGATTGATCAGACTCTAGCAACTAGGCTGACCGAATCAACTGATTTGATTCAATCAACTACGTTGTTTCAATTAGCTGATCTGACTCCATTAGCTACACCAACCCGATCAGTTGATCTGACTTCATCAGTTATGTTGACTACATTAGCTACTTGGTCAGATGTATCAGCTGACTATCAGCTACATTTTCATCTGACGATCAGTTAAGTTTCTATCTGACTTTTAGGTCAAATTAAAATTTACATAAAATAGCTCAGTTTTTGAAATACTGACTACTATACCATTTTGAAAACCTCATGATGTTTACTTTATTCTCCAACTGATAGCTCAAGAAAAATATTAGCGGTTCAGGAGATATTTTACTGTTTGCCTCATCTATTAAAACTGGACAGGTTCATTTACACGCCATCTCTACGCATATATAAACATCCTATGTGAATCTTAACTTGATTCCTCATCATTCCTAAAACTAAACATTCTTTATTAGTAAAATAAAATCATAGAAATGTGGAAAAGTTTGATGCCTACCTCGTAATCAATTTTGATTTTGAGAGTCGAGCTTCGATCGTGATCTTCAAGCTTAACTTGGAGTAAAAATTGGAAAAAAAATGGAAGAGAAGAGAAGGAGGAGGAGAGGGCACGAAGTTGTGGTGAGAGAGAGTGTGTTTTCTTGATATTTTTTGACAAAGGGTGATGTTTAGTCTCTTAGGTATAGGTTGTGATCGATCTTAATTTTGTAAGGTAATAAATACGATGAACACGAGGGATTTACGTGGTTCGATCTTTAAAATAGATCTACGTCCACGGAGCAAGAGAGTGTATATGTATTTGAGTGTGTAAGAAGCGATTACAAAGAGTGTAGTTGATCAAGTAATCGATCTGAGTGTCGATCCCCAAGTGATCGATCTGAGTGTAGATGTCATTTCTCTTCTATTCTAGCCTATATTTATATACCATAAAGTTGAGTTCGACTCTGATTCAAATTGAGTTTGACTCTAATACAAATAGAGTTTGACTCTAATACAAAGTCTTCTCTCATAAGGATTCTTTTATATATACATCCGAATCTTCTACGCTCCAATTGCGATTAGAGTTGTAGTTGGTTGAGAGTCTTCTTGGGCGAACTCACATAGGCCGAGCTTAATGTCGGGGCCCATTTATATTGGGCCTGATGCTTGGGTCTAGTAGTTGGGCCGTATCCTATCATATCCCCCCCCAAAAAGACGTAGAAGTGAGGTCGTGATGGAGGGGGGGACAGTGTTCTGACATTGCCTCGCCGAAATTCATGGTCTGGTGAAGTGGAATGTGCACAGTCCTGCCGAAGTTGTATATCGCTTGGCTTCGCACTTCCGAGGCGTTCGCGAGTTGTATGTCGCTGGGTTCGCCCGCCGAGGCGCTCGCAAGTCGTATGTCGCTGGCTTCGCCGCCGAGGCGTTCGCCAAGTCGTATGTCACTGGCCGCCGCCGAGGTGTTCGGCCGAGTCGTATGTCGCATGGCCGCCCGCCGAGGCGTTCGCCGAAATCGTATGTCGCTGGCTTTGCCTGCCGGCGTTCCTCCGAGTCGATGTCGCTTCGGCCGCCGCCGAGGCGTTCGCCAAGTCGTATGTTGCTTGGCTTTGCCCTACTGCCGAAGTCACATGTTGCTTGGCTCCAATTGGCCGAAGTCGAATACTCGTCGCCTTGCCGAAGTTGAATATGTAACTTCGTGCCGAGGTGAAGGCTCGGGATACGGCGAAGAAGAGTCCGCAGCTTTGGCGGCGGCCGAGGTGGCGAAGGCCGAGGTCGGGAGGCGGAGGGCCGAGCTCGGATGTATCGGGAGACGGAGGCGGCGAAGGCCGTGGTCAGCCTGCGGAAGGCCGAGGCAGAGGCGGCCAGGTATCGGGAGGTCGAGGCGGCGAAGGCCGAGGTCGCCAGGTATCGGGAGGCTGAGGCGGCAGGCCGAGATGGCAAAGGCCGAGGTCGGACGGCGGAGGCCGAGCTCGGATGTATCGGGAGGCCGAGGCGGCGAAGGCTGTGGTCGGCCTGCGGAAGGCCGAGGCAGAGGCGGCCAGGTATCGGGAGGCCGAGGCGGCGAAGGCCGAGGTGGCGAATGCCGAAGTCGGCCTGTTAAAGGCTGGCTGCGGCCGAGGTGGCGAAGGTCGAGGTCGACCGACGGAGGGCCGAGGCGAAGTAGTTCGTCCTCGTATTTAAACGAAGGTAATTCATCCTCAAAATAAACGAAGGTAGTTCGTCCTCATTTTAAACGAAGGTAATTCATCCTCGAAATAAACGAAGGTAGTTCGTCCTCGAAATAAACGAAGTAATTCATCCTCGAAATAAACGAAGGTAATTCATCCTCGAAATAAACGAAGGTAGTTCATCCTCGACATAAACGAAGGTATTCATCCTCGTATTAAACGAAGGTATTCATCCTCGAAATAAACGAAGGTATGGATTCCTTATTTGGCAAGAAGTATCGCTAGGGGTGGTCCCCTCATGCGCGTTTAGATCTCCTCCTTAGTGGGTATAATTCGTCCTCCAAAGAGGGTATAGTTCGTCCTCCGAAGAGGGTAGTTGTATCATGGGGAAGATGTAGTATGCATAAGTGACAAATGAAATATGCAATAAAAATATTTTATTAATAAAATATGACGTACCGGATAAATGGGCGAGCTTATATGACCCTTTTCCAAGCTCTTCTTTAATTCGGTATGGTCCTTCCCATGTGGTATCTAACTTGCCGAGCTTTGCAGCTTTACTGACTTCGTTACTTCGAAGTACGAGGTCGCCTACTTGGAATTTATCGGGGTTTGACACTGGTTATAATACCGAGCTTCTCTAATGTAGGCGAGGTCTCTCTTCTCGATTTCTGTCGGGTATCCGACGGTCAATTCGCTGGTGACGTTGCCTGATGCACCGTGGGAGGTGGCGGAGTGGACGAAGAGGCGGTTGGCCTCGCTCATCGAGACTTTGAACGTGCCCTTCGGGGGTCATATCTCTTATTGGGCTTTTCCCAGACCGAGTTCGGCGCATCCTGCCGCCGTTATTGTTGCCGGTAGCAGCCCTGGATGTAATGCTTCTCGTATTCATCGTCGTTCTGATTGTTACCCAAGAAAAAGTTGATCGAAAACATAGAATTTCGTTTCCCACAGACGGCGCCAATGATCGATCTTAATTTTGTAAGGTAATAAATGCGCGATGAACACGAGAGATTTACGTGGTTCGATCTTTAAAATATATCTACGTCCACGGAGCAAGAGAGTGTATGTGTATTTGAGTGTGTAAGAAGCGATTACAAAGAGTGTAGTTGATCAAGTAATCGATCTGAGTGTCGATCCCCAAGTGATCGATCTGAGTGTAGATGTCCTTTCTCTTCTATTCTAGCCTATATTTATATACCATCAAGTTGAGTTCGACTCTGATTCAAATTGAGTTTGACTCTAATACAAATAGAGTTTGACTCTAATACAAAGTCTTCTCTCATAAGGATTCTTTTATATATACATCCGAATCTTCTACATCTCCAATTGCGATTAGAGTTGTAGTTGGTTGAGGAGTCTTCTTGGGCCGAACTCACATAGGCCGAGCTTAATGTCGGGGCCCATTTATATTGGACCTGATGCTTGGGTCTAGTAGTTGGGCCGTACCCTATCAGGTTGGCTTAAGTGATGATGTCGTGAATAGATTTTTAAGGAAATAAAGTACCATAGATTAGGGGTGTCAACGGACGGGGTTTATTCGGACCAAACCAGTAATTTAGTATTGGTTCTGGTTCTGGAACCGGCCCAGTAAATATTAAACCCGGACCGGATCCGGATCATCAAATTATGGATCCGGACCGGGTATTACCCATTTCTAACCTGTTACCCACTGGGTCTTATTCTCAATTACCCCCCCAAATCCCAATTACTCGGACTGAATCGATCTGCTCTCCGATCCACCCCATCTTCGCCTCTCTCTCTCTCAACTCTATATTAAGTTATGAGTTGAAACGCGCATACACTGTTATCACTCGTATGTATACTTATGAAGGGAAAAGGTGGGAGAAATGGAAAAGGGTGTAAAGTATAAATACTCCCAAATTTATCCTTGCGTTATTATTCGTATAAATTTATAAATACTCCCAAATTTATCCTTCACATAAAATAATTATTCGCATAAATTTGTGGGTATTCGTAAATAATATGGTCTATTAAGTAAATAATATGGTCAATAGGTCCTTTGGAAAATTTGTTTTCAAGGTTAATCTAAAATGCTCCATTGGAAAATGGAAGTAAATGGATTATAGAATTGCTTAAAGAATTTACTCTTCCGATTTGAAACTGCAAAAGCAACTCATACGTAATGTGAAAGTAATTACAAAAATACTGTGAAGATTGAGTAAATAATAAAAGAGTATGTTTACTTGATTAGCATATATGACCAGGAAGCTTATATGACCAGTAAAATTCACAGTTGAGGTTTGAGTCATGAAACTAGATTTGGAATGATAACCTTGTTGATGCTTTTGAATTTTTGTTGTGTATTTTGGAATTGCTGTAGACACAAGCAAAGATGTTGTTTGATTGGATTCTAAAAATATTTTAGTTTTAATTTACATGTTTTTGGTAAATGATGGTTTTAGTAAATTAATTAATATTTCGTGATTACACTCAAATATAAAATGCTCTTACAGAAAAAGTGGATATGTAATGCTCAAATTTTTAAAAAAAAAAAAAAAAAAAATGATTGGGTCGGACCGGAACCGGACAAAACGGTCGGGTCTTGACCGGTCCGGATCCAAGCGGTTCTGGAACCGGAACCGGAACCGTTGTTTTAAAATTTAATGGGCTTTAAACGGTTCCGGATCGGTCCGGGTAAAGATCACCCGTTGACATCCCTACCATAGATCATGGAAAAAGCAAGACATCAAGAATGGTCTTGACATTCGATGTGATGTTGCATGGCTCGAGGTATCATAGCCAATTTGACAAGGCATTGATGTCCTCTTCATCGTCTATTAGTTGGCACGTGATTTTCCGACGTCCAATTTCTTATCTTCGACTTTTTGTCGTTAACTTAATTCCTCATTTTTTTGAAATTCTTAGCTGATGTAAATTATTAAAGGGAAATATATCAAACTACACACATTTCTAAAAGTGTACAGTTCATGCTCATCCCATTTATATTTTTAATATATATTTCTAGTGAGTTTATTGGTTTGGTCGGTGAAATGACATAACACGACTCGAAAACATAACAAATCAATAAATGATTGGGAAATTATTTTCGATGTATTGGATATTATTATTATTTTAAATTACTTTATATATGAATGATATCATTAAATCATTAAATTATGTTAAAAGCATTAAATTATTAAATCATGTATCTCGTAGGAGAGAGGATTTAATTAAAATCGAGGAGAGAGGATTTAATTAAACATTCAAATTTTGAATAGGTCATTGGATGCATCTCGTAGGAGAGGAATTAATTAAAATCGTGGAGAGAGGATTTAATTAAAAATTCAAATTTTGAATAGGTCATTGGAGCAGGATTTTTAATACAATTTTAATTAATTCGGATCGGAAACATCAAAGAATTAATAATTAGTATTAATTCATGTTGAAATTGGTCGTAGGGAGAGGAATTATGAAATGAAATTAATACTAATTATTAATTCATGTCTCGGTCGACCGGTAACATCAAAGGTCGTAGGAATCAACGATTTTCGATCGGAAACAAGGCTAATTAATTTAAATTGAATGTATGATATTTAAATTAATATTTAAAAATAATCTATGGAAATTTTGTAAAATATTGAAATCTTGAAATTATAACACAACTTATGAATTTTGAAATATTTAATATTGAAATTATCCTTCATATTTACCGTATTAATTAATAGTGTACAAAATAGTACTACGAAAAGTAAAAGCTACACTAAAATTGCGAGAAAAATTGAAGAAGACAAATAAATTACACTAAAATTGCGAGAAAAATTGAAGAAGACAAATAATTGAAAAATTGAAGAAGACAAATAAATGCGAGAAAAGTAAACCAATAATTGAACCAATTCTCTCCTATTTATACAATTCGATAGTAACAAATACAAATCCAACAAATTGCTATTGCTCTTGCTCCTCGAATTTTCGTTCTTCATTACATTGCTATTGCTCTTGCTCCTCGAATTTTCGTTCTTCATTTCGATCCACAACCCAGTAGCTGTGTCTCAACAAGTAAGTTATTCGAATTTTTATTTATTTTCGACGTGTTTTGAATTTATTGTTGTTTATGATATTAATTTGTGTTTAGATTTATTATTGTTATTTTTGTTTAGATTTATTATTGTTTATTGGTATGGATAAATTATTGCGTTTAGATAATTAAATTAATTGGATAATTTGTTTAGTGTTTGGATTTTATTGTATTATTAGTATATATAATTCGATATAATTCGTTTAGATAATTATTTATAATTATATAGCATATAATTAGTTTAGATGAAATTAGATGTTTTATACGATTTTATGGCTTTTTATATGAAAAATAAATGAATTAAAGGAATCCTCTCCGATCGATGAATTAAAGGAATTATATGAAAAATAGATAAATAAATGATTTTATGGGTTTTAAAAATCATAAATGAATTAAAAATTAAATTACATTAAAATCCTCTCTAAATTGACCAATTCCTTGATTCGGTCGTAGGAATCAAGGAAGTCGGGAGAGAGATGTAATTTAATTTTTATTGATTTTAAACATAATTAAATTAATTATTAATTCCGGTGACCAATTCCTTGATTCGGTCGTAGGAATCAATAAAAATTAAATTACATTTTACCCTGAAATCAATAAAAATTAAATTACATTTACCCTCTCGACCAATTCCTTGATTAGGTCGTAGGAATCAAGGAATGTCGACGGAGAGAGGATTTAATGTAATTTAATTTTTATTGATCTGTAAACATAATTAAATTAATTATTCATTCGAAAACATAAAATTGGTCCACGAAATTATCAAATTAACTGCGATTCGGTCGTAGGAATCTTGGTGTCGAGGAATCTTGATTGTCGTGGGAGAGAGCTATTTTAAATAGGAGAGAGCTTATTTTGAGCGGAATCTTCTAATTATCAAATGAATTTAATACTAATTATTAATTGATGTCTCAGCTCGATCGGAAACAAGGAAATATCGTAGGAGACATAAAACTATTCGATAGGAGAGAGATTTTTGTTTTAGAAATTAATTTTAAATTAAATCAATTAGGATAATTTTAGATTTATTAGGATAATCTTGATTATTGTTAGGATAATTTTAGATTTATTAGGATAATCTTGAATTATTGTTGTTGTTTTAATTTTAAATGAAATCAATTAATTTTAAATGAAATCAATTAGGATAATCTTTCAATTATTGTTGTTTATGATATTAGATTTATTATTGTTAGTTTTATTTAGATTTATTATTGTTAAATTTTTTAGATTTATTTTGTTTAGATAATTCGAGCAATTTATAATACTATCTTTAGTTTTATTTAGATTTGTTATTATTATTTTGTTTATTTTGTTTATTATTCCTATCTTTAGATTTATTATTATGTTAGATAATTCGAGCAATTTATAATACTATCTTTAGAATTATTTTGTTAGATAATTCGAGCAATTTATTATTTTGTTTAAATTCTAGCAAATATCTTTAGATTTATTATTATTTTGTTTAGATAATTCGATTGTTTACGCAATTTATAATTATTGGATAATTCGTTTAGATAATTCTTGGCATAATTCGTTTAATTAGACTTAGATTAGATTGCTATTTTTCTTATTGTAGCGATAATTTTAGTGTAAACATTAAGACATTAGAAAAATCATGTTAAGGCGTATATTTACATTAATGTAATCTTGTATTTGTTATAGATGTCGGGATGGAAGAGCATTATTGTTCGATATGGAGGCGGTGGGATCCTTCTTTATGTTACATTGGCGGGTATCGATCAAATGCCTTTGTTCGAATGGACAATGTAATTTTACGGGAGTTCATAGAGATGATTAATGAAATTATGTTGGGAAATTAGTTGAGTACAACCTACCAATTGCATTATCTATCGAGATCTCGGGTGGTAGAATTATCAAATTACTTTTGAGTAATGATGATCAACTTTTCGATTGGCTCATGATGCCCAGCGGTCTATGTGACTCACGATGCCGACACATCCCAATCGGAGCAAGAACTATATAGACCTTCGTTTGAGATACCATCCTCGTCAACATATGACTACACTTCCCAAAACATATCGTTCGATCGTCGTTGACACAACAATTTACATCATCGATTGGTTTGATCTTGATACATCTCAATATATGCGCAACACATGGATCCATCCGAATTACATTTCCCGACATATCTTCGCAACCACAACCGGTGATACACTTGTTGAGGGCGGCGATGGCGGCGACTACGTTGAAGAAGAAGAAGATGAAGCAGTCGGATGAAGAGGAAGAAGATCGCGAGCGCTTTGGTGAGCTATGGCTCATTTGTAGAGTTTGACGCATGGATCCGTCGAGAGGGTGGATTCGGGAAGCTTCATCTACGATTATGCGAGTAACACGCAAGAGCACGTGGGAGGCTAGAGCGAGGAAGAAGTTGAGGAGATGAGCAGCTGGCTGGTCCTGTTATTCCTCATGATGCTTGATTAATCTCTTTGCTCGTCCTCTGGACTCGGTTCCGAACCACGATGAGTGGCGAAGGTTCCATCTTGACGACAAGGGTGAGTGAAGATATCCGGTGGGGGTATGGCATTTGGAGCGTCGAGTAGAATTTGTTATTCCTCGATCCGATAATTCGAGGATTACATTCAAATGTCGATATCATAATCGGTGTCCTTTTCTACTACGTGCATCGCGACAAGGTGGATTTTGGTTTGTCCATAAGTTTGATGCTATACATACTTGCGCACGAGAACTAGTGAATATCGGAGTAAGGAAGGTTAATGCCCGTGTAATTGCAGCATACATATCACGAAAAATACGCGAAGGCGGTGAAGTGCTAAAGCCGAGGTCCATTATGGCTGATTTGCGGCGAGAGTGCGGTGTACACGTTACATACTGATGTGCAATGCGAGCCCGTAATAGGGCGATCGAGATGATATCGGTGGACATGAAGAATCATTTCAGCTACTACCGAGTTATACGCATATGTTACGGATGAGCAATCCGGTTCGATGGTGACTTGGATATTGGATCGGATGGTCGGTTCCGTCACCTCTTTGTCGCCCTCGGTTCATGCAGTTAGGCGTACATTGTGCCTCCGACCCGTGATTGTAGTCGACGATGCGCGCTTGAAGGGCGCAATAAAGGCGTATTATTCGTTGCCGTGACAAAGGCGACAGCGAGCAAGTTTTCCATTAGCTTATGGAATTGGTCCGATCGAGAATGATGTCTCATGGACTTGGTTTCGTCTCGACTACAAAGCGCTTATGGATCAAATCCGAGATGTTGATTGTTTGAGATGCCCGTATCGGTATAATGAGCAGCGGTCGAGTGTGTCACCACGATGCGACACACGGATTATGCTACTACCATCTGCTGAAAAAATCACCCGTTTGGGCAACCATCCATAAAGTTATTTGAAAACCGCTTATGCGTGCAAGATGCACACTTTGAAAAGCGATGGCTATGTTAAAGTCTCGTGAAGGCCGATGGTAGTGGCGCATATACCAAGTTGGTGGAGGTTGGAGTGCAGTGGGCTAGATCACGGTGCCCGTTAGGCGCTACGGTTTATGACATCGAACATTGCGAATCATTCAATTCTCGAATATTGTGGGCTGAGCGATTGCCAATTTGCTCAATGATTGAGGCAATCCGTCACATTCTGAAAAATGGTTCGATGAGAGACATGAGGCGGCAAAAGTGCAGCGGTGAATTGACCCACGCAGCAGCGTAAGATGATGGTATCGATGGAACTATCACGCGAGATACGATGTAGTGCCTCATGGACTCCACTTTCAAAGTCGAGCACGGAAGCAAAACATTGAGTCGATCTCAATACATGATCGTGTGCGTGTTTGGAGTGGGACATGGATATGATACCGTGTTCTCATCTTTATTGCTGACTATATGGTGCAATTTAAGTTTAATTATGTTAATTTTTTGATCAAATTGATTTCACTTACATATAATTGATTATATAAATTTTTAGTCATAAAGGTCACCATATATCTAACTATGTGGGAGTACTACCATTACGCAAAGCTAGCGAAGCATACTCGTATCGGATCAATCTGTTCACCACGGTCTACTTGGACATTCCTCCGGATGTTCTTTGGAATTACGGTTATGCCTCTAATAGAGTCCGTCGGTTGGTTGGGCGAAAGTGGGTCGATATCGTCATCCAGCGAAGTGGGATCGAGTAGTAGAAGTCGTGCACTACGGACATGTAGCTTGTGTGGTAATGAATCTCATACGCGTCGGAGTGTCCTTACTTATCCGAGGCAGTGACATTGTAATGAAAGAAAACATTCATGTAAAGATATTATTAACATTATTATTATTTTAACTTAATCAAATTGAATTGAATTGAATTGACACTAGAAAAAACATGACGACGACGGAAAATCCGTCGCTAAACATCAACAATCCGTCGTAACACATATATATCTCACTAACTAAAACATTAATCTTTTATCAAAAAAAAAAAAGAAGAAGCGGCGATGAAGTTTGTTTGTTTGTTTGAATAGCGGTGAAAAACTTTGATCTTCACGAGTTTGTTTGTTTGTTCGAATAACGTCATTTCATTTTCTGAGGTTATGTAATACTTATTTCATTGAGCTATGATTCTTCAAAAACAGACACACAAATTCATTCAGCGATCTTAGCTTGAGTTAAATACTAAGTTGTTGTCACGAGGATTAATAACTATCGTATAATCAAATATTCGATAAATAATATGAACATCCATTTGCATCAATATACCAATACATACCAATATACAAATACATACCAATATACGGTACATGCTAATTTCTACCTCTTCCTCTTCCTCTTCCTCTTCCTAAAACTTCTTATATGGATCACATATCTCATATATATTTCCACCTACTTTATGTCTATATGCTACAACATTAGACATACCCCATTCGATGCTCGGTGAACCGAAATAAGGCGTTCCACGATCGTACGCAAATGGACCATCAACGAAATCGTCTTCACGGTCAAATACCTCGAAGAGGCGGCTCGTGTAATAACCGCATCATTATTCCATGGTGGTATCGGTGGGAGTTAGCCTCGAACCATCTAGTGAAAGAGAAAGCGGCGCAATAATCTAGTCGGGCACACGAAGTCCATCATCCTCGCATCCACTTGATCTGGTCCATCCTCCAAATCGCGAGTCAAGCGACCGCAATGACGAGTGCATATCCACGCGTACTATCGCGACGCCGCTCGATGGCGCAAGAGGATAATGATCTATAAAATTAATATTTAGATAAAATAAACAAGGACACGTAACCATTTAGATAAATTAATATTTATTGTATTAAATAAGGTTACTGCGTGCACGTAACCATGATGTATAACCCGTCATGCCGAGGACAAGCTGCTATCGATGCGATGGTGGCTGCCATGTAGAAACAATGCTCTCGGGGTCATGATCAATGGTGCCTCACGCGGGTCTTGAATGTGGGGCGAAAGCATTGCGTGTACCTCGGACCATTGATTTTGCGAAACATCTATTCAACATTGAAAATTAAGTAATTAGAGATACTACACATATATACTATATATTGATTGTATTAAAGACTTACGAAAAACCGATATCGAGGATGATTGTGTTTTGATAATCCACCCCATCAATACGTCGATCCGGGCATCGAGTCTCACCTCAAATACACCATGAATAGATCGACGACTGCAAAATTATTTTAGGGATACATATCAATATAAGTAGATGTACTTAAAAAAGCGAAGCATATTGTATAAAAGCGTGCCGAACATCAAAGCGCCTCTCGGCATTTCGATATTCACGAAAAATGCAACTGGACTTGTCGATCGGTACCGAACAACCATCGTTGCCTTATTTGTGTTCAAGAAAGCGGTAATTTATCACTATGTCACGGATAATGGGCGTGGCATCGGGCTATTCACGTATGGTGACCTCATTCTGTAGAAGGTCTCGTGCCGTTCACCTCTCCGGATCCCGAACTACAAACATTTAATTTAGGAAAATGAAAACATAACAAATATAATGAAATATTATAAAGCGCGAATATGAGACTTAATAGTTACTGTTCCTCCAGCTGCTGCTGCGGGCTCGAAAGTCGCCTCGCGGCGTCTGAGGCGTCGGATCACTAAATAGGTCCGGTCCGTCATGGAATGATGAGATGTAGTTCGGGGCGGTACCATGGATCGGTGAGAGTAGCGGGGAGGGTATCACTGGGCGATGCGGTCTTTGCCTCGGTGGCTCAATATGTCCCCATCTCGGGGACATCGGGGTGGGCGGTGATGTGGTCTCTGATCTTCACTCTCGTCGTCGTCGTCGTCGTCGGATGGCGTGGGACATGAGTGCATGTGTAGCGTATCATCCTATGTGTGCAACCACATGAGTCTTCTCTAAGAGGTTTTCAAACCACTTCTTTATCTTTGGAATAAATTTGTCTTGATAGACCTCTCGATCGTCGCCTTTGCTGTCTCTCCTCCGGATAGATTCCGGATAGATTCACGAATCAGCGACGATCGGCGGAACTAAGGCATACAGGTGCGACCACCTTTGCTCGATGAAGCTGCCCACAGTGCATCTTCCGTATCCGTCTCTCAGCGGATGGGCGGCTATCCACATATGGCGCTGCGGCTCATCAACAACGGAACCTCAGCGAACCCAACCGGCGATGTCCTCAGGTGGGTATCGAAGGTGAAGGCTCGAGGCTGCTCGATGGAGACCACGAAGATCGGGATCCTCAACAAGCGTGGAGCCCTCGCCGGAACTCGGCGTCTACGTCGAGGCTCATCCGGAGGTGGATGAGACACACCACGACGAGAAGGGCGTCGTCCCTCCTCGAAAGTTTGACGGTATAACAAAATTCACACCGAGTGGAGGGTGTGAGGCAGACACCCGATGCGGTGCTAACCTCGAATGAGTCGGCTCGATGGATGTGAGATGATAACCGACCTCTGATAAATTGAAAGATGTTATTTAATATTCTAATAAATACAATACCTCATACATGATTTAAAATTATAATAAAATTGATACCTCTTGCTCAAAAGTATTTGTAAAAGCTGCGGTGAGAGCTACTCTTGAACTTCCACCTCAACACTCTCGGATCTGTTGTGGGATTGATGTCGTCCAGCTATACTTCCCAAGCACTGGTATGATCTCGGTGACCAAGCATATAGTGCCCAGGGATGGTCCGTAAAAGTGGTATTGAGCATTAGGTTGACAACTGCGTCGTATAATATCTCAATATCAGTAGCTGTGGGCCCACGGAAATCGGCAAAAGCGCCTCGGATCGTCGACCAATGCCCAAACCCAATCAGCTATTATCTTCCATATCGTATCAATACGAACCCATAGGGGTAATAACGTGGGCCTGCGTAAATAGTGACGAAGATCTACATCATCACTAAAACTACAAAATCTATCTACTAGATTACGTAATGTAATCTGTGTGCCCATAAAAAAGACTATAGACCTCAGCGTCGCTCAAGTCGTAGTCAGTGTGGGATCGAATGATGATGACCCAAATTGCGGGCGGTGACTAGAGCATAATCTTTAATCGAAAAACATATATATCTTCCATTGATGAAAAATACATCTCGGATCGTGGGCTCTGTCGGCGGGAGACTAAATGGTGCGAAAAAACTAGACTTAGGCGGGAGTCCGATCAATCGGATGACCAAAGCAACCCACTAAACATATCTACCAACTCTTGCGCCCTTATCTAGCAAGACATTCTTAATATATTTAAAATAATCGGTCCTATAATAAGTCTTTACATCCACCACATTTATCGTGGTAGGCCTCAAAAAACAGGATCGACCTACAATTATATCAATGTCACATATTACACAACATCTGACAAACCAACAAACTACTACAATAATTATTTCATTTGTATATAATTAGCATCAATAAACATCCTATCATACAAATATAAAAATAATTAGAACTACAAATCACCTATCAAAAGCGGCCATAATTAAGTAATACAATTTAACCATTCTAAACCATAAATGAAATATTATTCAATCATATACCATAAGCGCTATTTATTGATCATATTCCAAAAGCGGATATCTCGAAAACATCAAGCCATAAACAATATTAACATACTCGATAACATAATTCATATTCAATTATATACAATCATATTATTGATAACATTTACCAACATTTATCGATCTCGATAACATAATTCAACTACTCATATTCAATCATATACAATCATATTATTCAATCACATCTACCAACATTTATCGATCTCAATTACAAAATATATTTAAGGTAAACATACTAAGGGTTCACACGAAAACATACCGGTAAATCGACATATTGCCTTGAAAATAATACGCATCATTACAAAATTCAATTAATAATTTCAATTAATAACTAATAATTATTTCAATTAATAACTAATAATTAACAACTAATTATACAAAATTCAATTAATAATTTCAATTAATAACTAATAATTGAATTAATAGCATCATTACAAAATTGATTAATAATTTCAATTAATAACTAATAATTAGAAAATTAAATAATTAATTAATAACTAAATATTAATAACTAATTAATTTGTTGTCTCCGATCGGTGACTTTCCGAGAAGCTTCTTCGTCGGGAGAAGCCTCACCGATCGGAAAGTTCAATTGGTACAACAAATTAATTCAATTTTAATTCACCTACTTTCGATCGGAGACAACAAATATATTGAAACAATTCGTTGTTTCGATCGGTCACCTCTTTCCGATCGGTGAAGGCTTCTCTCGGTCGTGGGAAGAAGCCTTTACCGATCGGAAAGTTCAATTGGTACAACAAATTAATTCAATTTTTGCGTAAAACCAACATTTATCATTTCAAATTTCAACATTCCACATATAAATCTAAAATATTTCCTATCGAAACTTGTAAAACCAACAATAACCAACAAAATATTTCCTATATTTCCTAAACATTATTATAATCTTACAAAAATCAAAAATCATCAAAATCATCTTAACATATCAAAACAAAATGTAAAAATCGCATAACTATATTTATAGCAAATAATATGGCGAAAACATAAAACATACCAAATATTCTCGCTCGATTCGAATAAGCAACCAAATATTCTCACTTCCTTTCTTCGATTCGAATAAGCAAAACCCTAATTATTAGAAAATTGAGTTAATACATAATTATTAAAAAATTCAAATAAAACTCTAAGATTAATAGGAAACATCCCAGGAAACTTCAATTTTTGCGAAATTATTTTGGCGTTACCTCTTGTTCTTCACGTCTCTTCTTATCTTTCGACGGGAATGGGAATGGTAATGGAAATACAAATCGAAATTCACGGAATGGGAATGAAAATTGAAGAAAATTGCGAAGAACGAAATTCAAATTTTTTGAAGAAGAATTTGAATGAATGTGAATGCGTGAATGTGGGTGAGTTTTCAAATTTTTGAAGAAGAATTTGAATCGTGAATTGAATGCGTGAATGTGGGTGGTTTAAGAGAGTTAATGTTTACGAAACAAAAAGGAATCGATTCCATTTCGCACGAGAAAAAAAGAATAGATAAGGCGTCGCAAAATTTACGCAAATTTTTCTTTGTGTTGTTCGCAAATTTTATTGTTTTCGAACAAGAATATAGTTTTTAATAGGTTTGGGTATAGGGTGTAGTTAATTTTTAGTTTGGATATGAGGTGTCTTAATTTTTGATAGTTGTGTATATAAGTTGGCCCCCATTATTAAATTCCAATTCGTAGACTTGTATCGTAAAATTATGGGGCTGTATTTAATTATGATGTCGAGTTTGTTTTCTCATTTTATATGAAATCGACATGTGATGAACGTGAATGCGCGATTCTTCAAAATTTGCCAATTCTTAGAAGATTTTCAAACTCTCAAACTTTCTTTGTCTAAAATATTCATGTGAAACATGTACGAACATTATCTTAATATATCTTATAGGTTTACGAGAACACAGAGTCTAATCGCGAACTACTCTGCCTGAACAATATGTATCAAAGCTGGCTTCAACTTAAAGTTGTTGGCGTTGACTGCTGGTCCCCAATCTCCTCCTTGGATCTGATCTACATGTGGCCTATCCATCTTGTTTATTGAGGAAGATTGTGGTTTTCATTGTTCAGCCATCCTTCTTATTGTTTCGGCCATCTCTGGTATACTTTGATTGATTTCTGCCATCGGGTTTTGATGTTGGTGCGCCATTTTTAGATTTAAATGTAGCCCGATCAGACCTGGATCAATTCTAATGCGTCTACTTCTCCTCTGAGTGCATTCAAGTTCAAGATCCAAATACCACAACTTGTGTTGCCTAGACCTCATGCTCATACAACACCTGGAGAAATCACGGACAAACAGATTTCAAAACAAAACAAACGAAAAGAAAATAAATACAAGCCTAAATTGGCAACTCAATGTCAGAAAAATTATTGTTTTATTTTCTACTACAATCCCCGGTAACGGTGTCAAAAAGTTGATAAGTCTGCGACCTGCTAACACTACAAAATATATGATCGTCATCACCGCAACTAACATGGTGTAAATGTAGCAAGTGGTAAGTTGGGTTGTCGATTCCTCATGCATTTTGTATAGCGAGAACACAGCAGGTAATCTCACTTGGACATTTTATCATTGTTTAGGCAAAACATAACACAAAGGAAGGTTGTAGTACCCCAAATTCCTATAGCAATGATTATCATATGATTAAGAGTTAATAGAATGGCATTGCATTCATAAGGAATGAAAAATAAACTTGATTAAGTTAGAAGTTGTAGATATTTAGTCTTGAGTCAGGAAGATAGAATCTGAGAAAGAACTTTTGACTTTGGTTAGAAATGGAGATTTAGATCTAGAATCTTAAGATGGAAGATATATGTTCATAAATATATCGTGAGTTAAGAATTATAAAATTTTATAAAGGATTCTGGAGTCTTTGCATTAATTATTAATTGAGTGATTAAATTAATACATATTTAGAAATAGAACAACAATAATGCTTTTTAAAGTTATAATACTTTATAATAACCAAAATTTGGTGTTAATAATTTATTAATTAGATTTAATGATCGAATAGTAAGTTGGAGTTATTAATCAATTACAGAGATTTAAAATTATATTTGTGTTAATCTTAGAATCAGATATATTTATCTGGTATTAACAGTTTTTACTAATAATAAAAATAAGCCTAATGCTATTAAAATAGTAATGGGTCTATTTCTAGTGTTTTTGTACTGAAAGAGTAAAGCAAGCAGTGTAGAAAAAGTGATAAATTAGTACACTAATTATTTAACTATATATATGTAGCTTCTACAACAGAATACTCTATTCATGATCTTCAAACCTCTTCCTATCTCTCTCTAAGAACCGAAACACACACACACACACACCACCATTTTTCTTCCTTTCAAGCTTTGATTAAGCTAAATTTCTCTATCCAATCACCAATCCGATTTCGAATCAAGGTAAATCCATACCTCTGGAATACATTTGTGGCTTGAAATTTGAAAAATCATTCCATACCTCTAGAATACATTTGTGGCTTGAAATTTGAAAAATCATCGCCTTTTGGACCCCCCCCCCCCCCCCAATTTTCGGCCATGTTGGAAATCTCTTCAAGAGTTTGATTTGTTTGATAATTGCTTCATTATGTTATAGATATATCATCTATGAGTTGATTTATGCAAGATTTTGTATCAATTTGGATTTATGAAGGATTTGTAAAAAATGATGAAACCCTAGCATAGATCTTGAATTTTTTTGTTATTGTTGATTTGCATAAATTGAGTTCATATAAGTGTAATTGGATGTATTTGAACAAGAAATCGAATTAAAATCGAACCCTAGGTAAAATCCTAGAGTGACCGAAAACTAGAGCATATGTAATGCTTGATTTTTGATTTTATTTGTTCAAATATACTTGATATTTATGATATAAATAAAGCTTAGTATGATTTATTCGAATTTTTCGGAACGTGTTAGAAAAATTTGAAAAAAGTTTAGTTTATTATTGAATTGAAGATTTTGTTGAAAAGTGCTGATCTCTTGAAATTGATTATTGATTGATGGTTTATAATGTTAGTTAAGTATGGAAATAAGTTTGATTGAATGTTGATACTATTTAGCTAACTTGAGCTTATTAACTTATCTTAAATGCCTAATTGAACATATAAGACTCAGTTGAGTCTAGATAAGAGTTTATTGTAGCTAGAGGATATAAATGCCTAAGGGATTTATAATCCTTAGTGACCTAAGAGCCCAAGAGTCTACAGTCTTAAATGATGACTTAGTAAAGAATAAAAGTCAATTCTTCTGAATATAATTCCCTATCATGGAACTTACGCTTTGACGAGGTGGTAAAGTCTTATGGATTTACCCAGTTGCCTAGCGAAAGTTGTGTGTATCGTTTAGATGTCAACGGTGATGTGGTATTTCTTGCACTTTATGTAGATGACATTCTTCTATTTGGCAACAATGTGAAGTTGTTATCAGACGTAAAGAGTTGGTTATCCGATCAGTTTCAAATGAAAGACTTAGGAGATGCAGCGTACATTCTTGGGATCAAGGTTTACGAGATCGCAAGAAGAAAATGTTGAGTTTATCTCAGGCGTCTTACATTGATCCTGTGATTACTCGTTCTAGTATGCAGACCGCCAAGAAAGGATTGCTACCTTTCAGACATGGCGTTCCTTTATCTAAGGAGCAGTCACCTATGACTGCAAAGGAGATAGAGAAAATGAGACAAGTTCCTTATGTTTCAGCCGTAGGAAGTCTCATATACGCAATCTATGCACGAGGCCGATATCTTCTATGCGGTAGCATAGTAGCTAGATATCGATCTAACCACGGTCAAGCTCATTGGATTGCGATGGCGTATACTCAAGCACCGAAAAGACTTGAGATTATAGGCTACTTTACTATGCAGATAGTCTAATGCCTTTGGGTTATTCAGACTCGGATTTCCAAGCTGACCGTGATAAGAATAAGTCTACCTCAGACTATGTGTTTATCTTGGGAGGTGGAGCCGTATCCTGGCGGAGTGCAAAGCAACGATGCATTGCGGACTCTACCATGGAAGCCTAATATGTAGCCGCTTGAGGGCATTAAGGAGGCTGTATGGTTCATGAACTACCTCATGGATCTAGGTGTGGTACCTGGTTTGCCCAAGAGTATCATAGTTTACTGTGATAACTCAGGTGCAGTGGCAAACTCGAAGGAACCACGGATCCACAAGGCAACCAAACACATAGAGAGAAAGTACCATGTCATACGAGAAATCGTTAGGCGAGGGGCGTCTTGAATCAAAAATTGACACGACGGATAACCTAGCGGATCCATTCACTAAAGCCTGCCGCAAAAAGTCTACGTTGGGCACGTTAGAGGACTTGAATTGCGCTAGATGGCACCTCTAAAGTCGCAATAATAACTCTCGTCGGGGACGTTAGAGGACTTAATTGCGCTTGATGGCACCCACTTAGAAAGGAAACTTTTGTATAAGTGGGAGAAGCAAAGTGATGGTTTTGTTTGTAATAGCTAGTAGAGACACATTGTATACTAAAGTTTGCTTTAGTATAAGTGAGAGATTGTTGGATTTGTATCTTGAAAGCGTTTTGGTTGAGCTTGTATACAATGTTTCTGTTACCACCATTACAATCTCTATCTGAATTGAATACTTGATTGCATATATCGTGTCCCTTATCTCATATATAAGTTAGATCATACGATGTGTAGAAGATCACGAGTACGTATGATTAGTCAAGCAATGAGATATAAAAGTTCCTGGTGAGACAACTTGAGGACGAGTTGTCGGTATGAAGCTATGATATAGGTAAGAAGTGACTTGACTTGGTTGCTTGTCTATGCTGATGCGTCTACGGCGTATTGAAGGATCACGGATGAGATGAGTTCTTCTATCGACCGTCGTGAAGAACCAAGATCTCGGTGACTTACGATGATCTAAACCTCGATAAGGTATTAGGTGAGTATGAGTTCTTGACCATCACTTTGACTTGTTATGGGTGAGGTTATATGTTCTAACCTTGATATTCTCCGCATCTTGGGTGGTGGCGGTGCTTGTATGTCATGCTAGTTATCGTGTCAGTCACCGTATCCGTTTAGGATGATGGCGTCCCTTAAGGAGCTCAAAAGGTTTATTGTAATAAACCCCGCAGTTGAGTTAGCTCAAGTACAATAATAAGGTTGAGTGGTACTACTTAAGGAATTAAAGATATTAATTATTTTAAGCGATCGAGAATCTATAAATAATTAATGGACGTTCGATATCTTAAATCACGGGATTCGTAATGTCTAAGTGCAAGCCGACTCAACTTTGGTAATAAAGGGATAAGTCGGCATTTATTCTCTAGTGGCATGAATAAATGTTTATAAATTAATTTATGTTCGGGTGAACATAAGATAATTAATTTATTTGAGGCCCATCTTTATTCCTTGCATTTGATCCACGGTGGCCCGTCCAGGCCGTAGTTAAGTATGAAAATCGGTCTCTCTCTACAAGGTAATGATTTGATTCTCTTTATCCTAAAGGATATTATTATATTTATGGGATATGCATAGATCCTTTCCATATATGATTATGGTAATAATCCTTTCCATATAGGATTATGGTAATTTCCATATGGGATTATGGTAATTTCCATAAAGGATTATAGTAATTTCCATATGGGATTATGGTAATTTCCATATGGGATTATGGTAATGCATTATAAATATGAGGTAAGAGATTAAATCTAGGTCGATGATTAATAATCATCATCATAATTTTCGAGACTCCCGTTGTTCTTGGGAGAGAATTTTGAAAAAGTGTAGAGAGGATAGAGGGTGATTTTATGTAGCATTCTCCATAGATCGTCCTCACTCGGCGTTGGAGATTGGACAACGGGATACGATCCGGAAGATCAAAGCACGAGTCTTGATCCGTTCATCCCAAGCAGATTCACGGGTAAACACGAGAAAACCCTACGTGTTGTAATTAATTATATAGGTGCATGCTAGGGATATAATCAATGTATGGTGAATTAAACATCCAAGATAGATCATCGGGAGAGGGCTAAACATGGTTTTCCCTACAGTTGGTAGCAAAGCCCGGGATCAGTATCTTGGCTCTGTTGGATTAATTCACGTTTGATTATTACGTGCGCAATATATTAATTGTTGAATTTGTCGTTCATCATGGCTCGTTTTTATTTTGTCGGATTTTGTTTTTCATCACGAGAAAATCCGTGGTTAGATTAGATTTATTTTTCCGTAAATCTTATACGTAAAAGTAAAACAAAGGCAGCGGCCAGATCGAGGCGGCGGGAAAAGCGGGTGCGCGGCGTGCGGCGGCGGCACGTAAGGCGTGCGGTGCTGCGCCCGCGCCGCGCGTGGCGGGCCGAGCCGGATCCGTTTTCGGCCCGAATCTGTTTTGATGAGTCCGGTCCGTGCACGTGCACGCGAGGCCCGTTTGAATCGTCCGTGCGTGCCCGTGCCCGCGAGGCCCGTTCGAAGATTATAAAGATCATGCTTTGCAATTCTACGTAATAGATTAGGCGGGAAAGTGCAGATTCCACGAGTGAGCCCGATGAGCGTTTTATTTTATTTTTATCGTTCATTGCATGTCGTGGATGTTTAAATTATGCGATAGCATGCTATGTATGTTTAAATTACGTTGACAAACCTTTAAGTGTTTTCGTAATTGGGTGCGCATAGTAAGCATGCTAGGTTTATCGCGTTTTCAAGCATATTTTAGAATTATCGAGCATGTTTTACATGTTGAGTTCTATAGAAAAGCATGCTAGGATTACGTGATCTGCATGGACAAACCTTTTGAACAAAAGACTAAGCAAGCAAACCGACAAATTAATTTTTAAATTAAAATGTCAAGACCTCCACTTTTGATCTCTAAACAAAGTGATACGCTTTGTGAGTGGCGATCCACACGCGTGACTTGCTTGCCATTGTTTATCATAAGTTTGTTAGATAAGATTTCTAAATAAAACATTTTAAATCTATTGAGAAGTGGGAGTTTCATGTATGGCGATCCACACGCGTGGCTTGCATGTGCGATTTTCATAAGTTCTCTAGAGATAGATATAAAATGAGATAACAAAAAATTTGAATTGAAGCGGTATGGTCTAGTGAGTATGCTAATTCTAAAATTAGTTTTCTTTGTTAAAAATGTGGTCATTGCTTAGACATCACCTCAGTACAACTTCCCACGAAGTCCCTTCTTGTGATAGTGATGTGGTCTAGTAAGGTCAATCGTTAATTTCATTTGTCATAAGGATAAGTTGACATGGATTGAAATTAAACGACTAAAAGGTATATTTTAGTGCAGTCGAGGGGTTCATGTATGGCGTCCACACGCGTGGCTTGCATGTGGGATTCCTTGGCGATTGGAGGTTTCAATTAATATTGTTTTATCAAAAGGTTACAATATTATTGTTATGAATTATGTTCGATCGTATGCTTATGTGTTTACATTATCGTTTGAGATATGTCTCTTACACCGATTATCAATATGCTCGCACAAAATCCGTTATCCGGTCCAAATTTTATCGAGTGGAAGCGAAACATGGAATATGTTCTTATCATTTGAAGAACACATGTTTGTTCTCACTACTCTTAAACCCGATGCCCTTATCGGCGATCGACTAATGAGCGGCGAGTCGGCGGACTTTGGAATAAGTCGAACAATATGGCTAAATGCTATATGATGACTACTATGTCAAAGGCTTGCAGTGCTGACATCGATCGATGGTGACGCGACGATATTTGGTCGAGTCTCGAGAGTAAGTTTGGGCGATCGGATCGGACGATCGCTTCCACACAATGAGAGAAATCTTGGCGTGTAAGATGGAAGAAGGAAGTTCGGTCCATGAACATGTCTCCACATGACTCATCTCATGGATAGTCTTGATCGGTTGCGAGGAGGAATTGTGAAGCGGCCAAGGTCGATATCATCCTCAATACCGCCCAAGTCTTTTGAGAACTTTCGGCGTGAATGCGATCATGAGCAAGGCGAGTATACACTTAGTCGGTTGCTCGATGATCTCGTGGCTGCGGAAGGAGTTATGGGCGAAGAGCACATGCTCTTGCTAGCACATCTAAGGGCCCAAATTTTCCGTTGCAAAATGGAAAGAAAAGGGGCACCAAAGGTGGTAGAAGCGAGGAAATAGTGGGAGTAATGGGAGCAAGAACATGGCTTCCACCGGAGGCTTGAAGAAGCGAAGGAGAAGGGCAAGTGCTTGAGTGCGGTAAGATTGGGCATTGGAAGGCTAAGTGCCCTATGCTCGAGGCTCGAGTGCGTCGTTTGCTTTAATAGCGGAAACATGTTTAGCAACTTGTTCTACCCATTCTTGGGTAGTAGACACAGTGCTGTTGATCATGTTTGTTACACCTTGCGGGGTTCTGCGGACAAGGAGGCGAGTAATGGCGAGATAACGATCTCCATGGGCAACACGGCGAAAGTCGAGGCCGTTGCGATCGGAGATGTTACTTTATGTTTTGAGAGAACGGTTTAGTTTTAAAGAGGTTTTATATGTGCGGATTTTGGTGGAACCTTGTTTCGTTTGAAACTATTTACTCATGGATATTCATTATTTTTGATAGTGGTGTTTCTATCATAAGAAATGACGAAGTTATACGTGTTGGCACTTTATATAATTAAGCTTTATACTATTTACGCAAAATATAATACCTATAACTATGTTGCATCTTCTTCAAACCCTAGAAAGAGAAAGTTTTCTTCGCAAGATGACACCACATTTCTCTGGTATCTTAGATTAGGTCACATCAATCTAAATAGGATCCAAAGACTAGCTAAGAATGGAGCGTTGGGTAATCTCACAGTTACTCCATTCCGATGTGTGCGAATCTGTATAGAAGGTAAGATGTCGACCGGACCCTTCAAAGCGAAGGGTTATAGAGCAAAGAAATGTTAGAGTTAGTCCATTCGACTGTGTGGACCGATGTCCACACAAGCTCGTGGAGAATACAGTATTTTGTCATTTTCATTGACGATTACTCAAGGTGCGGATACGTATACTTGCTTCACCGCAGTGCGAATGCTTTGAAAAATTCAAAGAGTTTAAGGCGGAAGTGGAGCGAAGCTTGGTAAAGTATCAAGTCGCTCATGTCCGATCGCGGTGGCGAATACCTCGATAACGAGTTTATGGACTATCTAGTAAAGTGTGGGATTACCTCCCGAAGCACTTCACAGGGCACACCACGGCAAAATGGTGTGTCGGTCGCGAAGAAATAAGACTCTTTTGGAAATGATTAGATCAATGATGAGCTATGCGGCATTGCTATTTCGATTACGGGGTATGCCTTAGAAACAGTGACATACTTGCTAAATCTAGTACCTTCCAAGTAAGTCGAAAGACCCCCTTCGAGTTGTGGTGCAGGCGAAGCCTAGTTTGAGCCACATGAGGATATGGGGCGATCCAAAGACATGTCTTTGAACAAGAAGGCGACAAGTTGGAGGCTAGATCGATGCAAGGTGTTTATTGGTTATCTAGAGGAGCGAAATGTGGTTTATTCTATAGTCCTAAGGATCGGAAGGTCATTATTAGCACTAATGCCGATTCTTAGAAGAGGATTATATGAAGAATCATAAATCAAAGTTGAAATCATTCTTGAGAATTAGAAGATGATCGTATTCCACCACCGATTAGGCGAAGATGCGAGATGTCGAGTCTAGTGGGAGGATTGACACGGATACTTCAAGAAATTGAAGTGGGTCGAGTTCCACTTGGAGATACCGACCGTCAAGTGGTACCTACCGAGAAGTTGTGCAAAATAAGAACCACATCGCACCCACTCTGCTACCATGTTGCCTGTAGAACCTCGTAGTAGTGGGAGGGTTGTTCGTCGACCCGAGCGATTTATGTTCGTGGGAGAATCTTGATTTAGTCGAGAAGCGAGCAGCAATAATCGACCCATGGACATACTGAGGAGGCGATCTGAGACATTGATGCAAGATCATGGGCGGCTTGACTCGCTTCATTAGTCGATGCGCCGAAGGGCATCGGTTTAGGAAAGAGTGAGAACAAACACGTGTTCTTCAAATGATAAGAACATATTCCATGTTTCGCTTCCACTGATAAAATTGGACCGGATAACGGATTTTGTGCGAGCATATTGATAATCTGCGAAGAGACATATCTCAAACGATAATGTAAACACATAAGCATACGATCGAAATAATTGTGAATAATAATATTGAAACTTTGATAAAACAATATTAATTGAAACTCCAATCGCCCAAGGAATTCCACATGCAAGCCACGTGGATGTTTACACACGAACCCCGACTGCACTAAAATATACCTTAGTCGCTTAATTTCAATCCATGTCAACTTATCCTTATGACAAATGAAATTAACGATCGACCTTACTAGACCACATCACTATCGCAAGAAGGACTTCATGAAGTTGTACTTCGAGGTGATGTCAAGCAATGACCACAATTTTAACAATAGAAGATGAATCTTAGAATTGGTATACTCACCTGACCATACCGCTCCAATTCAAATTCTTTTGTTATCTCATTTTATATCTATCTCTAGAGAACTTATGAAAATCGCACGATGCAATGCTGTGTGGACGCTACATAAACCCCACTTTCAATAGATTTAAAATGTTTTATTTAGAAATCTCATCTAACAAACTTATGATAAACAAAGGCAGTTAAGCGAGGTTTGTTTATTCTATAGTCCTAAGGATCATCGCGCCCAAGGTCATTATTAGCACTAATAGTCAGATCCATTAACTGACTTTATCTCATACCTTATATTTATAATGATGGAAATTACCATACCGACCGAATATTACCATAATCTTAAGCAAGTGGTATCTATGATATACCTACCTTGTGGATAAAGAGAATAAAATCTGCCTTTGAAGTTGTGCAAAATCAAATGCAAGAACCAAATAATTAATTATCTTATGTTCAACATAAATTAATTTATAAACATTCGATCATGCCACTGACATACAAGGAGGTGATACAAGACATCGATGCAAGATCACGGCCGATAAACGCAAGCGCATTTACACGCTTATAGTTGATATTTGAAGATGAGTTTAGCTCGCTTAATGTGCATTTACGATCGATTCTTAATGTTTTATCTATTTCTAGAAGATTGCGCTTGGGTTTCATTTGATGTTGTGTAGGTCCATATGTTGAAAATCGAAGCAAGGAACGACGCACGAGCCAAAATACACATCGGTTCGCTTTAGCGACCAACCTAGCGGTCGCTAGGCTGGCCGCTAGGCAACCAAGACGAGAACCCAGCCGACGCGCGATCGCGATCTCGTGCCCATGAGCGAAGCCCAGGCAACGAGAAAGCTATGGACGATTTCGCGACGTGGCTAGCGACCGCTAGTCAGTCGCGAGGTAACGGTGCGAGCGAAGGAGGCGAGGCGGCGGCGAGACATACCTAGCGATCGCGAAGGGTGGTCGCGAGTCCGAGCGGCAGAAGGAGAAATTAGGGTTTGGGGTGTGCCTATATACGGCAACACCCCTCATGCCCCAAACTTGATACCTACGATTCCGAGCCTCTTTACTCGGTTTTCATAAGTTTTCGAGTTTTAGCTTTAGCTTCCATATATTTTCATTCTAGAGTTGATTTCGTATTGTTCTTCATTTGTTTTACGTTTTGTTCACGATCCTAACGCTTCGTCCGGACAATCTTTGCAATTTTCCGTTTTCCGAGGTTGGGATTCAAGCCCAACGATTGTTCATCCAACGCTCATCACGGGTTTATATATTTAATTTCCGTTTTATGGTTAAATTGTATTTTATTCTCGCTTATTATGTCCGGCTAGTTTTCGCTCTAATCCCGTGGTTTGCATGATTCGATCCTATATGTTGTGATTCCTGTTATCGCTATTTACCGTCCAGGCATTGATTCATGATTCGATTGTGCTTATTTATATGTGTTGATTTCTGATCAATCTTGATGCATATCTAGTTGTCGGTTAATTACGTAATTGTGTTAATTGTCAATCGATCTCGAATGCATGATACGAATGAGCCTTGAGTCGTAGCTGAGATAGGATATTCGTAGGAAGCATATTCTTTGTGATCCGTTTGGAGTTGCTTGTTTTCACCTAGAGACGTAACAGTAATAGGGAAAACTAGTAATCTACAGCCGCTTTTGTCGTAACAGAAATTGTCGGTTATATATGTGATCTTCCATCTTGTCTGGATTAAAATTGGTTAATAGGAACAGGATAAACATACGTTGTGGATAGGATTAATGCATCCCTAGGGTTAGTCGTCCTTATCTGTTTTCAACATCCAAGTGTTTATTGCTTTATTTTACTTTCTGTTTTGTTACCTTTCCTTTGGATTGAATTACGAAGCCCTAAAATCTTACCAAACCATATTTGTTGCTTGGATAATGATGAATCCTTGTTGAGTTAGCTTCTGTGTTTTCGCATTACAATCCTCGTGGATACGATGCTTAAACACCCTATTACTTACACCTTTTCGTGTTATAAAAGTGAGCGATCAAATTTTGGCGCCGTTGCCGGGGATTGTTAAGATCATATAGGAATAACTTGACAATTTGGAATTATTAATTCAAGTTGTACTTTTCTTTTATTATTTTTATTCCTTGCTAACTGATTTCTTCTTTTCTCCAGTAGTTTATGTTCACAAGGTCCCGAGGACCTCCCGAACTACACTTTGATCCGAAATCGAAAATTCACAAAGGAGAAGGAGACGGCAAGAAGAAAGAAGCAATGGCAAATCGTAACAATCGGAACAACGGGCGTTCCTCCGAAGTAGCTGCTTCGTTAGCGGATTTTATGTAAATGCAGCGGCAATTGGCGACCATGGGACTCGTTGTCCTCGCCCGAGGCAAGACCGCTAAATTACATGTACAGACCTCCTACCGAGCAATTTCAAGGAGGCGGATGGGGCCTAGAAATAAACGCTAACAATTTTGAGCTGAAGCCGGCCCTAATCAACATGGTTCAAGGGGAACAGTTCGGAGGAGGAGTCACAGAGGATCCGAATGCCCATCTCGAGACCTATCTCGACATTTGTGACACCATCAAACAGAATGGGGTGCCACAAGACACAATCCGGATGCGTATGTTCGGATTTTCTCTTCGAAATCAAGCAAAGGACTGGTTCAAGACCTTAGATCATACGGGCATCAACAGTTGGGCAACGCTATGTGAGAAATTTCTTTCGAAGTACTTTCCTCCGGCTAAGGCACAGAAGATCATAGCCGAGATTTCCCACTTCTCCCAGTTAGGAGATGAATCTTTATTCGAGTCGTGGGAAAGATTCAGGGGCCTATTAAGAAGGTGCCCACAACATGGATTTTCGAGGGAGCAGCAGATTACACAGTTTTACAGCGGGCTGACACCTCACACGAGGAGTATTGTTGACGCATCAGCGGGGGGTTGCTTATTGAACAGACGTGTAGACGAGGCCAGCCGCATCATAGAAGAGATGGCGGCCAACAGTTATCAGTGGCCGATGGAGAGGACACGGTGGTGAAAGGTGCTACCGTTGAAGGTGATTGATATGATAATATTATGGAGCAATTCACCTTGTTGAGAAGCCAATTTGAGAAAGAAAGGAAAGGAAAAGGCGTGGCTCGGATAAATCGCAGAGTCGAGATGATTGAGGCCGAGGGCGAATTACATCAATCGGAGGAACAACCGTCACGGGAAATCCGCGACAATCCAAACAACAGAAATCACCCAAATTTCTCGTACGCCAACCCCAATAATTTTCAACAGCCTCCGCCAGGTTTCTCAGTTCAGAACGGAGTGATTCAAGAGACGAAGAAGCCGAGTCTAGAGGACATGATGCAGCAGTTGGTTGTAAGCAACCAACAATTGGCAACGAATCAGAATTCATTTATAAGCAACACCGGGCAGAAGATTAATCATTTGGAGTCCACTGTGACGGCTATGGGAAAGCATATGAAGATGATGGAGAATCAAATAAGTCAGATAGCCGCACAACAGAATGGGCAGCACAAGTCGGGCCAATTTCCGAGTAATACGGAGGTAAACCCTAAAAATCACTGTAATGCCATTCAATTGAGGAGTGGACGAGCATATAGAAATCACGAGGAGACGAACGGGGAAAACGGGCAAAAGAGAGAGGATCTCGCGACCGAGCTCGCGACCATGAGCCCGCCGCGAGAATACTACTGATGGAGTTCGCGAGTGGTTCGTGGCGCAACAAGTCAAACGCGCCCGTGACAAGTCGGTCGAGGGCCTAGCGAGCGACCCAGCGGTCGCTAGCAATTCTGCCGCCGCGAAATCAGACAGAAGCTTCGTGACGCACACCTAGCGCCCGAGAGCGGCGCGCCCGTGAAGACGAAGGAAGATGGTGTTCGATTGCTAGCGATCGATTCGCGGTCGCGAGGTGATCGAAAGCGGCAAGCCGTGAAGAAATTTCCGCGTCGCGCCACCAATTCGCGTTTCAAGCCGCTTAGCCGAGCCCAAATACGATGAGAAGTTAACTGTGTTCATGGAGATGTTTCAAAAGGTGCACATCAATATTCCTTTACTTGATGCACTTCGAGATATGCGGGTTACGTTAAGTTTCGAAGGATGCCGTTGCCGATAAAAAGAAGCTTGGGAAATTCGAGACAATAAACTGTCTCAAGAGTGCGATCTTTGATCGAAAAAAAGTTGCCGCTCAGCGGAAAGATCGAGCGACTTCACCATAGCATGTGTCATCGGAGGAGACATTCTCCAAGGTTCGTGTGATTTGGGGCAACATCAATCGATGCCGTTGTCCATTTTTAACAGATGGAGATTGGGAGATCAAGCCGACCACCATAGCTCTTGGATGGCGGACACATCGTGACTTATCCGAAAGGGATAGTGGAGGACGTGCTCGTGAAAGTTCGAGATTTCATCTTCCCGGTGATTTCGTTGTTCTCGATATGCCGGAGGATGGGAATACACCTCTTATTCTCGGGCGACCATTCTTAGCTACCGGCGAGCATCGATAGACGTGCAAGATGGAGATCTCACCCGTAGTCAACGGCGAGGAGATGAAAATCTCTATGTATGATGCTATGAAGTAGCCCCGACGAGAAGACCATGGAAGATTGTCGAGTTATAGAGCGCTTGTCGCCTCACTTTCAATCAACTCGATCCGTGGAGTTTTGTATGCATAACTCGATTTTCTCTCCCACGCACCTTGATGAGGCGTGTGACGAGATTTTAGAGTATCTTGAGTCCATCGATGAAGTCGAGGCCTCCCGAGGAGTCGATGCCTTATTTAGACGCGAGGAAGCCGATTGGAGGAGAGGACGCCGTGGTGAAGAAGGAAGAGACTACACCCAAGATTGAGTTGAAAGAGTTGCCGGACCACCTTCAGTATGCATTCTTAGGCGATGATGAGACGTGCCCGGTGATAATATCTTCGGCTTTGACAGATGAGGAGGCACAGAAACTGATGGTTGTGCTGAAGCAGTACAAGTCTACGATTGGGTGGACGATTTTCGATATCGAGGGTCGCCCTCGATTTGCATGCATCGGATCCTGTTAGAGAATGAATATAAGCCAAAGGTGCAACCTCAACGCCGACTGAATCCGGCAATGCAAGAGGTCGTCGAAAAGAAGTGTTGAAGCTCTTAGACGCAGTATGATCTATGCCATATCCGACGGTGAGTGGGTTAGCCCTACTCAAGTGGTATCGAAGGGGTATCACGGTGATCGAGAGGCGAGACAAACGAGCTTGTGGCAACAAGACTCGTAATAGGATGGCGAGTCTGATTGACTATCGTGCTCGAACATAGCCACGAGGAAAGACCATTTTCCCCGCCTTTATTGATCGGATGTTGGACGAGTAGCGGGGTATGAGTTCTCTTGTTTTTCGATGGATATTCGGGTACAATCGATTGCCATCGCCCAAGATCAGCACAAGACGGCGTTTACGTGTCCGTATGGAGTTTTCGCTTATAGGCGAATGCCGTTTGGATTGTGCAATGCTCCAGCCACCTTCCAACGATGTATGATGTCCATCTTCCATGGGTTGATCGAGAATATTATGGAAGTCTTTATGGACGACTTTTCCGTGTTTGGCTCTTCATTCGACCATTGTCTCCATAATTTGTCACAAGTGCTGCAAAGGTGTGAGGAGACGAATCTTGTTCTCAATTGGGAGAAGTGCCATTTCATGGTGAAGGAAGGTATCGTGCTTGGTCACAAAGTCTCGGCCAAAGGTTTGGAAGTGGATCGAGCAAAGATAGTAGCTATCGAGAAACTACCTCCGCCTACAAATGTCAAATCGGTGAGGAGTTTTCTCGGTCATCTTGGTTTTATAGAAGGTTCATCAAAGATTTCTCGGCGATCACGAAGCCATTGTGTGGATTGCTCGAGAAAGATATGAGTTCGTGTTCACAAATGAGTGTTTGGGCGTTCGAGAAATTGAAGTTAGCCCCGATCTCGACTCCGATTTTGGTCTCCCCGATTGGAGTCAACCGCTCGTGATGTGTGATGCGAGTGATTGGGCGATCGGTCTTTGATTAGCGAAAACGAGACAAGCTTTTCGAGTCATTTATTATGCAAGTAAGACTCGACCGCTCAAATGAACTACACCACCACGGAGAAGGAATTACTTGTCGTGGTCTATGCTTTTGATAAGTTTAGACCTTATTTGGTGGGCACCCACACCATCGCACACACTGACCATGCCGCCATTCGTCATTTGTTCGACAAGAAAGATTCAAAGCCCAGACTGGTGAGATGGATTCTACTTCTTCAAGAGTTCGACATGGAAATTAAAGATAGAAAGGGCTGCGAAAATGTGGTTGCCGACCACTTGTCGCGATTGGAGAAACCAGTCAAAGGAGAGGATAAGAAGATTGGGATCAAGGAGAACTTCCTGCACGAGCACATCTTGGCGCCATCGATCGCACACCATTGTATGCTGATTTTGTCAATTATTTGGTGATTGAGTTTTACTCCATCGCAAAGGTCATTTGAAAAGAAGTTTCTCCACGATGTCAAGTTCTATTATTGGGACGATCCTCACCTCTACCGCCGATGTGCCGATGGTCCGACACGTCGCTGCTCCCCAAGGAGAATGGGAGAACATAATCCACGAGTGCCATAGTTCGCCGTTGTTGGAGGCCATTTTGCAAGCCCAAGACAATGCAAAGATTTGCCACGAAGGATTCTTTTCGCCTTCGATCTTCAAAGATTGCCAATCTTTATCAAGAGTTGTGATCGTTGTCAAAGAGTGGGAAATGTCACTAAGAAAGACGAGATGCACGAAATCCATCATGGAGGTGGAACTATTTGACGATGGGGATCGACTTCATGGGTCCGCTCCCATGTCTTGTGGTTACACGATATTCTTCTTCTTTGTGGAATATGTTTCCCGTTGGGCAGAGGCGATTCCCATCGTCACGAACGACTCCAAGGTAGTGATCAAGTTCCTTCACAAGAACATTTTGACTCGATTTGAGTCTCGAGGGATTTGATCGGTGATGGGGGTCGATTTAATAATAAGTGGCTAGGCAACGTTCAGCCAAATATGGTGTGAAGCATCGAGTCACCTCCCCTACCATCCACAAGCAAGCGGGCAAGTTGAGCTCGCCAACCGAGAGATCAAGCGATTTTAGAGAAACGGTTGTTCATCGCAAGGATTGGGCCAAGCGGTTGGATGATGCTCTTTGGGCTACCGACCGCATACAAAGCTCCCATCGGCTATCTCCATATCAAATGGTATTTGGTAAACCCGCCATTTACGGTTGAATTGGAGCACAAAGCATATTGGGCCACGAGGAGAATCAACATGGATTTTAAGGAGGCGGTATGATGAGAAGTGACCAACTGTTGGAGCTTGACGAGTGGAGGAATGAAGCTTTTGAGAATTCTCGGATATACAAGGAAAGAGCTCAGAATTCCTGACCTCCACATTCGTGCCAAAGGATTTTCGCCGGGTAATGAAGTCTTGCTTTACAATGCTCGACTCCGTCTATTCCCGGGAAAGCTCAAGTCAAGATGGTCGGGGCCATATACCGTTTACCGTGCGCTTGCCAATGGGAGTTACGAGCTCCTAGACTCGGGGGGCAACATTTTTAAAGTGAACGGCCAGTACCTCAAATCCTACTTCAAGTCACACTTCGATCGAGAAGTCAAGGTGACCAAGCTCAACGAACCATGATAAGAGGTACCGTCGAGCTAGCGACGATAATTCTAGCACTGGTTGGGAGGTAACCCAACAGTTTTACATGCTTTTGTTTTTTGTTGTTTTCGTTTTGTTTCTGGTTGTGTTTCTTTGTTTGTGTCGTGTCTCGTTGTTTTGTGAGATCCCAAAGTTTAATAGCTTTCTTCTTTAAAAAAAAAAAAAATAAAAATAAAAAAAATAAGTACCTAGCGACCACCTTAGTGACCGCGAGGTCGCGAGGTGTGGTCGCGAGAATTTGGGCAGAACGTTCTTTTCTGAGCGACAGAGCTCACGGCTAAGCTCGCGATCGCGAGCTCGACCGCGAGATCCGTCGCGACCCACGTCCTGACCCGCGCCCGCTTCGTGACCCGCGTTTTAACACCTATTTTTCCCCAAACTTGTAACCTACACACACACACACACGTTTTTTCTGAAAAAGTAGCAGCAACCATTCCCCTCAAGCACCCAAAGCACCTCTCTTCCCCAATTTTCTTGCATTTCTCCATCAAATCCACTCAAGGTATGCTATATTTGTTTCATTCTTCATGGGTTTACATGTATTGAGCATGATTTGGAAGGATTTGTTCCATTTATCCTATTGAAGTGGGTTTAATTAAATTTGAGAGACTAGGGCTTATTTTGTTAGATTTGGTTGGTGTTTGAGCATGATTTGTCCAATGATAGGTTTATTAACGCTTATACACATATATTGTTCGCCTAATGTGCCTACATTATTGATTTGGGTTAAAATTTGAGAAATAGCCTTGAAAAATCGTTGCTACGTGCTTTCGCCGACCGCGCTTCGTCACCGGATGTGCGCTGCTCGGCGCCGCATGTGTATGTAGTATACGACGCCTGCCCGAGCGGTCGTTGACCTTGTCAGCGACCACCTCGCGACCGCGAGGTGTGGTCGCTAGATTTCGCCCAGAACGTCCAATTTTGCAAATTTTTAGCTGTGTGTGTGTTTTTCCCATTTTGTGTTGTCTTGCACGATCATATGACAATATGGGGGAAATAATTGGACTAAGTTGAAGTTTGGGGGATCTATATTGAGCATTTTGGGTTGACGTTGTTTTGATTGTTTCATTCATACACGGGCTAACTTTGAAATTCTTTTTAGGTACAATATGCCGCGTACTCACAAGCTGGCGCAAGTGGCAAGAGCATTGTCTCCACTTCCCACGATGAGACACAAGATGAGCTCCACGACGAGCTACACGATGAGCATCATGATGAGCCTCACGACGAGTCACGCATGGCACCACCAGATGAATTCGATCCAGAAAATTTTGGAGTCAGACTGCCGAATGACTCGTCGAGAAACCGTTGGAATCGATTGGTGAGATTACGGCATAGGCATTCACGGTTCATGTGCCTCAATACGTGTCAAGAGATGGGTATAACCAATGATGTGACGTGGTTGGCCGAGAGATCCGGACTGTACTCAGTTATCATAGCCAATTATCTTACATACCGGATCGACGTCAATTCTTGTCGACTATCCATGTCCACAAGACAAACGGCATGCTGGATTACATTATGTTCCAGCTTGACAATGAGCCCCGTCAACTCTCCGTGGACGAACTTAATGGAATAATCAATGGAGATCCGGAGGGAAACTACATAGGGATGTCGAGTACACGGTCCGCAGCGTATGGCCAATGATCATGGACCTGCACTCGAGCACACCCATACTATGATGCCTCGAGATCAAAAGCTAGCTCGACACGGAATCCAACGTCCGTTACTTCCACCGCTCATCACGCTCACCTTACATGGCCGCTCAACGCCAAGACCGCCCCTCTCACAAGATATGAGCATACCGATTGAGCTATGTTCAACCGTAAGATGCATGCCGACATGTTCTTAGCTCAAGACTTCCACATGCAATCCACGTTTCGGGTAATTCAAGATATGCATAGGGATTCGTTACCCCATTGCTGATTTTTGGGATTACGATTCGAGAGTCCGATCTCTCACGACATCTTCTGGACAAGCCGTGCCTATACGCCCGACGCTCCTAAAGAGGCACCCCGACGTTACTTGTGGTGTTATATGATCAAACGGCCAATCGCCTTCCGCCTACCCAATCCCGAGCTCACCAAGATAAGCCGATACTTTACCGCTGGATGCCAACCGAATTTGAGCTCCTTGGCACACTATGCATGGACGCGCGGCGTGAACGCGCAAGGCGAGGTTGAGGCGAGCAACCGCGCGAGGAGCAAGCCGAGCGAAGTGGCTCCCCGAGACAGTGGTATATCGCACCCGCCACCCGCTCGAGGCGACCCGGATTTATGATCGATTAGATCAAATAGATGGTCGCCTCAACCATATTGATCGGAACCCGACCTCGATTATGGAGCAAAGAACAAGCCCTCTACACCCAACAATGTGCACATCTCGAGCAACAACGTAAGATGATGGAGATGATGCAAGAATGGAATCATGGCGTGGATTTTATCCGCCACCGGAGTAGTGCGGCATTCAAGGTAAGTTTTCTCTCCCAACTACTCTTTTCTGCAAACCTTATTGCTTCCACATGTTCACAATAAGTTTGGGGGGAGTAGACGAGTTTGGTTGGTTGAGAATCTGCTTATGTTTACGTGCTTTATGGTTTAGTTATTATGCTTTGGGATCTTTTGTCGTGTTTTGTTTTGTTTTTCGCTTTCGTGTGCGTCGATCAACGAGTTAAGTGAAGTATGTTAATCCATGTGGCCAATGACGATAGAAATTTTGGTGAAATTTAATGATAGTGCGCATGATATGTTAGAAAATGACGCATGAATGACGCGAGATGGCTTAGCTTGTTGTTTTCACCAATTGCTTATCCCGTGAGACTTGAGCTTCATTGATACATATCTTGATACTGATTTCATTAATTGTGTGATATCGTGCATGTGATTATCTTCTAGAACTTGCCGTGTTTACGTGTCGAGACCGCAATATGTGTTTCAATTTGGAAAGGATAAAAGGCCATCTTTGTTAACCACATATTCACCCAAACACTAACCCGATGATATATACCATTTGTTGCCTTCTTTGAGCCTTTATTAGACTTTTTCTTCGATTAACCGGATGATAGGAGGTGAGGATGGATATGGGAATCAAAAGGGTTGAAATTTTGATGTAGTTATGATGAGAAAAGTTCTTGTAGAAAAATACATCCGTGGTGAAGAATAGTACCTTTGTTGTGAAAGATAAACCCTATAAGCTCTAGAAAAGAAAAGAAAAGAAAATGTTAAGTTCGCTATGAGTGTTGAGCATAAAGGGTCTTTAATCAAAGTATAGGTACCTTCGTGGCATTAAACGTTGATTTAGCACGCTGGGAAAGAAGAGGAAAATGGACAAAGTCCATATGTGTTTAAAAGTATAAATGGGGTGCTTGGAATATTCTCGAGTCACTTAGCCATATTTTATCCTACCTTAACCAATGTGCCTACATTACAACCTATGAAAAGACCTCTTTGATCCTAATTTGAACACAATGACGCTGTGGAAATATTAGAGAAACGCAAGCCTATGGTAAGATGTTGCATTTCATTGATCGTTGAGTATATACACGCCCCACATTTCTTTACGAGTTGAGTGTATCCTATATTTTACACACATGCCGTTGTGAGGGTTGAATTAAATGAGTTTTGCCGTCAATTGTTGTTTGTGTTGAGTTGACTAACGCCGCCATGTGCATTAATGTTTTTGCGTTGATATGTTTCGAGGGCTAGAATGGTTATCATCTTGCTACGCCGCTGATCTTTTCGTTGTGTCTTCTGTTTTTGTTTTTGTTTGAGGACAAACAATGATTTAAGTTTGGGGTTTGATAAACGCACATTTTACACGCTTATAGTTGATATTTGAAGATGAGTTTAGCTCGCTTAATGTGCATTTACGATCGATTCTTAATGTTTTATCTATTTCTAGAAGACATCGCTCTTGGGTGTTCTTTTGGTGTGTGTAGGTCCATATGTTGAAAATTGAAGCAAGGAACCACGACGAGCCAAAATACACATCTGCTCGCTTTCTAGCGACCAACCTAGTGGTCGCTGGGCTGGCCGCCAGCAACCCGCGAGAACCCAGCCGACGCCGCGACCGCGATCTCGTGCATGCGAGCGAAGCCCGCACGAGAAAGCTCATCGGCGATTTCGCGATCGTGGCTAGCGACCGCTAGTCGGTCGCGAGGTAACGGTTTAACGCGAGCGAGGCGAAGCGGCTTGAGACATACCTAGCGATCGCCTAGCGATCGCGAAAGGGTGGTCGCGAGTCCGAGCGGTCAAGGAGAAATTAGGGTTTGGGGTGTGCCTATATACGGCAACACCCCGCGCCCCAAACTTGATACCTACGATTCCGAGCCTCTTTACTCGGTTTTCATAAGTTTTTCGTAGTTTTAGCTTTAGCTTCCATATATTTTCATTCTAGAGTTGATTTACGTATTGTTCTTCATTTGTTTTACGTTTTGTTCACGATCAGGAACGCTTCGTCCGGACAATCTTTGCAATTTTCCGTTTTCACGAGGTTGGGATTCAAGCCCAACGATTATTCATCCAACGCTCATCACGGGTTTTATATATTTAATTTCCGCTTTTATGGTTAAATTGTATTTTATTCTGCTTATTATGTCCGCTAGTTTTTCGCTCTAATCCTGTGGTTTGCATGATTCGATCCTATATGTTGTGATTCTGTTATCGCTATTTACCGTCCTGCATTGATTCATGATTCGATTGTGCTTATTTATATGTGTTGATTTCGATCAATCTTGATGCATATCTAGTTGTCGGTTAATTACGTAATTGTGTTAATTGTCAATCGATCTCGAATGCATGATACGAATGAGCCTCGAGTCGAATGAGATAGGATATTCAGAGGAAGCATATTCTTTGTGATCCGCTTGAGTTGCTTGTTTTCACCAGAGACGAATAATAATAGGGAAAACTAGTAATCTGTACCGCTTTTGTCGTAATGTAAATTGTCGGTTATATATGTGATCTTCCATCTTGTCTGGATTAAAATTGGTTAATAGGAACAGGATAAACATACGTTGTGGATAGGATTAATGCATCCCTAGGGTTAGTCGTCCTTATCTGTTTTCAACATCCGAGTGTTTATTGCTTTATTTTACTTTCTGTTTTGTTACCTTTGCTTTGGATTGAATTACAAAGCCCTAAAATCTTACCAAACCATATTTGTTGCTTGGATAATGATGAATCCTTGTTGAGTTAGCTTCTGTGTTTTCGCATTACAATCCCTGTGGATACGAAACTTCGCTTACCCTATACTTACACCTTTTCGTGTTATAAAAGTGAGCGATCAATGGCACACCGCTATGGACTTAGAAATGGAGTCCATAACGGCTATGAATGTATATGAAAAGACACCTCTACCAGATGGCGAGGAAGCCATAGGTAGTAAGTGGATATACAAGAGGAAGAGAGATTCCGATGGAGAGGTTTCGCTTTTAAATCCGTGCTTGTGGCGAAGGGTACACTGATTGAGGGCATCGATTTCGATGAGACCTTTTCACCGTAGCAATGCTCAAGTCCATCGTAATTCTTCCGCCATAGCAACCCACTCGAACCGAGAGGTTTGGCAATGGACGTGAAAACCGCTTTTCTAAACGGTTACCTTGAGGAAGGTAGAGACATCTATATGCAAGAACCGAAGGTTATGTGGTGAAGGGTGAAAACATCTAGTGTGGAAGCTTAAGAAGTCCATTTATGGACTCAAGCAAGCTTCCCGATCATGGAACTTACGCTGACGAGGTGGTAAAGTCCTATGGATTTACCCGGTTGCACAGCGAAAGTTGTGTGTATCGCTTAGATGTCAACGGTGATGTGGTATTTCTTGCACTTTATGTAGATGACATTCTTCTATTTGGCAACAATGTGAAGTTGTTATCGACGAAAGAGTTGGTTATCCGATCGTTTCAAATGAAAGACTTAGGAGATGCAGCGCATTCTTGGGATCAAGGTTTACGAGATCGCAAGAAGAAAATGTCGAGTTTATCTCAGCGCCTTACATTGATACCGTGATTACTGCTTTAGTATGCGCACCGCCAAGAAAGGATTGCTACCTTCGGATACGGCGCCTTTATCTAAGGAGCAACACTTATGACCGCACAGAGATAGAGGAAATGAGACAAGTTCCTTACGCTTCCGCCGTAGGAAGTCTCATGTACGCAATGCTATGCACGAGGTCCGATATCTTCTATGCGGTAGCATAGTAGCTAGATATCGCCTAACCTCGACAAGCTCATTGGATCGCAAGAAGCATATACTCAAGCACCGAAAAGACTTGAGATTATAGCTTATTTACTATGCGATAGTCTAATGCCTTTGGGTTATTGACTGGATTTCCAAGTCGACCGTGATAAGAATAAGTCTACCCGGACTATGTGTTTATCTTGGGAGGTGGAGCCGATATCTGGAGTGCAAAGCAACGATGCATTGTCGACTCTACCATGGAAGCTCTAATATGTAGCCGCCTTGAGGTCGCTAAGGAGGTCAGATGGTTCATGAACTACCACATGGATCTAGGTGTGGTACCGGTTTGCCCAAGAGTATCATAGTTTATCGTGATAACTCGTGTGCAAGTGGCAAACTCAAGGAACCACGGATCCACAAGGCAACCAAACACAAAGAGAGAAAATACCACGCCATACGAGAAATCGTTAGACGAGGGGACGTGCTGAATGCAAAGATTGTTACGACAGATAACCTAGCGGATCCATTCACTAAAGCCTGCCGCAAAAGTCTACGCTGGGCACGTTAGAGGACGTGAATTGCGCTAGATGGCACCTCTAAAGTCCGCAAGAATAACTCTACGTCGGGACGTTAGAGGACTTGAATTGCGCTTGATGGCACCCACTTAGAAATGAAACTTTGTATAAGTGGGAGAAGCAAAGTGATTGTTTTGTTTGTAATAGCTAGTAGAGGATGTATACTAAAAGTTTGCTTTAGTATAAGTGAGAGATTATCGATTTGTATCATCGAAAGCGCTTTGGTTGAGCTTGTATACAATGTTTCCTATTACCACTATTACAATCTCCTATCTGAATTGAATACTTGATTGCATATATCTCGTGTCCCCTTATCTCATATATAAGTTAGATCATACAAGGTGTAGAAGATCACGTAAGTCCGTATGATTGGTCGTTTAATGAGATATAAAAGTTTCACAAACCGAGACAACTTGAGGACGAGTTGTCGGTATAGGCATGTATAGATAAGAAGTGACTTGACTTGGTTGCTTGTTCTATGCCGGCACGCCTCGACGTATTAAAGGATCACAAGGAGATGAGTTCTTCTATCCGACCGTCGTGAAGAACCAAGATCTCGGTGACTTACGATGATCTAAACCTCGATAAGGTATTAGGTGAGTATGAGTTGTCGATCATCACTTTGACTTGTTATGGGTGAGGGTTATATGTTCTAACCCAATATTCTCCACATCTTGGGTGGTGGCGGTGCTTGTATGTCATGCTAGTTATCTCAGACGAGTCACCGATCCGCTAGGATGATGACCTCCCTTAAGGAGCTCAAAAGTTTATTGTACTAAACCCCGCAGTCGAGTTAACTCAAGTACAATAATAAGGTTGAGTGGTACTACTTAAGGAATTAAATATATTAATTATTTTAAGCAATGTAATGCTATAAATAATTAATGGACGCTCGATATCTTAAATACGGGATTCAGAATGTCAAGTGCAAGCCCGACTCAACTTCGTAATAAAGGGTAAGTCAAGATTTATTCTCTAGTGGCATGAATAAATGTTTATAAATTAATTTATGTTCGGGTGAACATAAGATAATTAATTTATTTGAGGCCCATCTTTATTCCTCAGATTTGATCCTCGGCCGCCCATCCAAAGTTCGTAGCTAAGCATGGAAATCGCGCCTCTCTACAAGGTAATGATTTGATTCTCTTTATCCTAAAAGGATATTATTATATTTATGGGATATGCATAGATCCTTTCCATATAGGATTATGGTAATAATCCTTTCCATATAGGATTATAGTAATTTCCATATGGGATTATGGTAATTTCATATAGGATTATGGTAATGCATTATAAATATGAGGTAAGAGATTAAATCTAGGTCAATGATTAATAATCATCATCATAATTTTCGAGACTCCCATTGTTCTTGGGAGAGAATTTTCAAAAAGTGTAGAGAGGATAGATGGTGATTTTCCAGTAGCATTCTCCATAGATCGCCCTCACCGACGCTGGAGATTGGGCAACCGAGATACGCCCGTAAGATCAAAGCACTAGTCTTGATCCGCTCATCCCCATGTATTCACGTGTAAATACGAGAAAACCCATACGTGTTGCAATTAATTATATAGGTGCATGCTAGGGATATAATCAATATATGGTGAATTAAACATCCAAGATAGATCCTCGGGAGAGGGCTAAACATGGTTTTCCCTACAATTATATGTTTAGCTATGCATTTTTTGAGAATGTGATTGACTTATCATGTTTTTGAGCATGATGCATGTTGCCTATCTACTAGAGATTGACAACATCGGCCCTATGATGAACGAGCTACCAGCAAGGGTTTGTGTATACAGTTGTGACCGTGAGCTAGCGACAGTTGGTCGGTCATTGTGTTTGAGAATGAGGCCTACTTCTCAACGCAGAGTGCTTAGATACGGTGTTATTATTATTGTTATGCGATATTTGTCTGTAGACATGTGATAAGATATTGCATCATACATGAGCATGAAAGTAAGTACATTTTTATTGGCATGCACATGTTATTTCACTAAAACCCTTGTGTATTACTTCTAAGTGGTAGGTCAATATATAGCTCGAGCAACTTCTAAATGTTTTCGGTATGTGCCTGATCGCTATATTTCTACCCAAATAAATTGATAGTAAAACAACAAGTATATATATATCGTATCCACAGGGACTGCGACTCGAAAACACAGTAATTAATTAACACATAATCTTTATTATTATCCAGGCAACAAAATCAAGAAAGAAATAATAAAACTAGACTCAGAAAATAAATAAGGAATAAAATCAGATATAAAAGACTGACCATAGAGATGTACTTAACCTAACCAGATTCACACAATTAACCCATTAATCTGTTTACCAATTTAATCCGCATTCGTATGAAGGATCACTAATGTAACTGTAGTTTCCCCCAGGACAGCCTATAATAGTAGGTTAGCCTAAACTCTATCTCCGTCGGGTCTCAAGAGAAGTAAGCTAATTACCAAAAGCACACAAAGATTTAACCTCCTACAGTTCACCTATCTCCTCCAGGTCTCAAGGTAAAAACTGTATTATAAATTCAAGATATCGATTATATAATTAATTCCGCCAAGACATTAATCATATAACTAGCATGCATTAATATTGATCAGATACCAACACATGAGAATTAAAGCCAAGAATTATAAATCATGAATGGGACGGCAAAACAATATCAACAAATAAATTATACGAATCTAGTCAGACATACAAACCCTAGGATCAATACGGAATTTAGCTACACATAATTAAATTACTAAAGCAATAAATAAATAAAAATAACATAAACTGAATTAAATAAATAAAACCGTAGGAATCCACGAAGAATAATTGTAGCGACTTGAATCCGGAAGATAAACTGAATTCTAGAAAATAAAACTGAACTAATAAAACTGGAATTAAAATTAAAAACTGAAAGCTATCTAAAAATCTAATCTGCAATTTGGAAAAATAACGTGCAACCAAAAAAAAAAGAATAAAAAGAAGTCTGTTCTTCTCTCCCCAAAGCTCTCATCCAATCTGTCCCTCCTTTTCTGTGCGCGCGCATGTATATACGTATAAATTAAAACCTACGCCATGAAAGGTGCTCGAGAGACACCACCAAGGCGCCACGCGAAGACTTCAAAATGCTGAAATTTCGGTCTTCCTCGCGAGTTAGCATCGCGACCTTTGGTCGCGAGCATAACTAGCGAGCCATACTCCTGCGCCGCCATTGCACGATCATGCTTCGCCCGCTCTCTCTCGCCCGACCAATCATGCCATCCGTTTGCGCCTATGGACTCCTATCGAGATGCTATTTAACATAGTAAACTTTGAAAATCCATACTTGTCAAATCCATTACGTCATATTCAATGTCATTTTCAAACAGTTTGTCATAGCCCAATTTCATAATCAAGAGATTAGGCTGCGACTTAAGGACTCATTATAAAAGATTAAGACTAATGAGGATGTAAGGATTTCAAGTAAGTTGGGATGACCATAATTAGGGAGATCAATTAGGGAATGTTATCAATTGAAATATAAATGTTGATCCAAATAGTATAAATAGGTTCCATAGAATCTAATGAACACAAGAACTAACGGAAATATAATGATCAACAACAATTAATCTTTTCACATAAGGGTTTTCTCTCCACCAAGACAACAATCGCATAACCATTTCTCAAGTCAGAGTATGGCAACAGAAAGGGTAGTTGAGTTACATGTGTGAAGACATATAACCCCGGTCAACAAAGTACAACAATTTACATGAGGTTCCTATTTATCAGCAAGGCGACAAAAATGGACAACGGTTTTTCGAAGACAACTTTCAATAAAGTAGAACTAAACAATCTCAATTTCAACTATTTCCAAGAATCATAGCTACAGTCCAATCAAACAAACCTCAATAACCAAGGATATAACGAGTTCGATTCCAACTTTACTCACATATCAAAATGACCATTCAAACCAAGAACATTCCCAACCATAATATAATAAGGAGTTCAACTCCATTATCAACAACATTGACATAAAGTAATTCGAGCATAAGCTTAATCATCACATAACGACATTTACGAATAAAAACCACAGTGTTCCTTTCCAACTCCATCTCCGAAATCCAAGCTCAACCTGCATGTTTAGAAATACATGCAGGGCGTGAGTACATAAGCACTCAAGGGACACATGCCGAAAATGTTAAAATTTTGCTCTTAGAGCTATAAGATTGACTTGCCATTACTTTGCAAAGACATGTGGGTTTTAGTGAAAACCTGCATGCTTTTCAAAGTAAACACTTACTTGCTTCCATTTTCACAATTCTAAAACAAATGCATATGCATGATCTTTGTCTGCAGACATCTTTCTCTTTCTATATCCACGGATTCTGTCTATGTGTTGAGAAGTAGGCCTCCTTCTCAAACATGCTATGACCCGAAGGTCGCTATCCGACGTCGGTAATTTCTTTCATTCATTCATTCTTTCTTTCTTTCTTTTTCTTTCTTTCTTTCTCTCCGTGACGAGCAATGCATCATGCTCATGCTCAAACATTTGGCAAGTCAATGAATTTAGAAGTCATGCAAGATACATAATGAAACAATGTAAATTAGTACGTGCTATTATTTAGTTCAAAAGCCCACCTATCGCTCTTAGTCTGTAAGTTTTATTAACCCTTCTTTCTTCTTCCTCTTCTTCCTTAACCGCCTCCCCTTTTCGATGTACCTTTAATTATTTGATAACATTAGTATTCACATAAACAATATTTCTTATTTATCTAACTATAATTTCTCCTATTCTTTTCTTTTTCATTTCTCATGTTTTGTTTAGACGGTTTTTTCTAAACTTTTTACTATAAGAATTTTAAGTCTTTTCGGGTCATTGCATCCTTTATTCATTAACTTTTCCTTACCTTTTTCTTTATTTAATCATTATATTCTTTTCTTAAGTTATTCAAGCATAACATTTTCAATTAATTGCCTACGTTAAACTTTTCACATAACTAGGTCGTAAGCAATTAACTTTGTTAAATATTAATATTTTTCTTACTATTAGTATACTTTTAGGTATATCAACCATTTCTAATCACTTAACAGCATCTAATCTAATCTTTTTGTCATCAAGTTTTCATTTCAACATAATATGTTTATAAAATTGAACTTTTCACATTTTTAGTTCTAACATACTCCATTAAGCTTCATTAGTCATTATTTACATACTATATTCACAATTCATAAGATCTATAAAGAACAACATTAGAAATCAATTTCCCCTTTTCTCTAAGTTTTCGAAAATTCACTATTAAATACATAAATTATAATTTCCTTCAACTTCTTTTCAATTTCCCATTTAAGTATCATATGTTAGCTTAAATCATAAATATTAGCACCATATCTTAACTATAGCATATATATATCAACTAAACATCTAAACTAAAATTTTTGATTTTCAACATATAAACATAGAAAATTCTAATAAATTCATATAATACTCAAATCATCATTTTAAACTCATACATTAAATTAATTGAAGAAAATAAAATCAATACATCACTTTCTCAATTATTTTGAAAATTCGAACATATATATATATATATATATATATATATATATATATTCTAAATTTAATTTTGTTATCTTTTCTTCCATTTTACAATTTTAAAACAAATGCATATGCATGATCTTTGTCTCTGTAAATCTTTTCTTCCATATCCACGGATTTTGTCTATGTGTTGAGAAGTAGCCTCCTTCTCAAACACGCTATGACCCGAAGGTCGCTATCCGACGTCGGTAATTTCTTTCATTCATTCTTTCTTTCTTTCTCTTTCCGTGGACATGCATCATGCATCATGCTCATGCTCATGCTCAAACATTTGGCAAGTCAATGAATTTAGAAGTCATACAATATACATAATGAAACAATATAAATTAGCACGTGCTATTATTTAGTTCGAAAGCCCACCTGTCGTTCTTAGTCGGTAAGCTTTATTAACCCTTCTTTTTCTTCTTCCTCTTCTTCCTTAACCGCCTTCCCTTTTTCGATGTACCTTTAATTATTTGATAACATTAGTATTCACATAAACAATATTTCTTATTTATCTAACTATAATTTATCCTATTCTTTTCTTTTTCATTTCTCATGTTTTGTTTAGACGGTTTTGTCTAAACTTTTTACTATAAGAATTTTAAGTCTTTTCGGGTCATTGCATCCTATATTCATTAACTTTCTTACCTTTTTCTTTATTTAATCATTATATTCTTTTCTTAAGTTATTCAAGCATAACATTTTCAATTAATTGCTTACGTTAAACTTTTCACATAACTAGGTCGTAAGCAATTAACTTTTTTAAATATTAATATTTTTCTTACTATTAGTATACTTTTAGGTATATCAACCATTTCTAATCACTTAACAGCATCTAATCTAATCTTTTTGTCATCAAGTTTTCATTTCAACATAATATGTTTATAAAATTCAACTTTTCACATTTTTAGTTCTAACATACTCCATTAAGCTTCATTAGTCCTTATTTACATACTATATTCACAATTCATAAGATCTATAAAGAACAACATTAGAAATCAATTTCCCCTTTTCTCTAAGTTTTCGAAAATTCACTATTATATACATAAATTATAATTTCCCTCAACTTCTTTTCAATTTCCCATTTAAGTATCATATGTTAGCTTAAATCATAAATATTAGCACCATATCTTAACTTTAGCATATATATATCAACTAAACATCTAAACTAAAATTTTTGATTTTCAACATATAAACTTAGAAAATTCTAATAAATTCATATAATACTCAAATCATCATTTTAAACACATATATTAAATTAATTGAAGAAAATAAAATCAATACATAACTTTCTCAATTATTTTGAAAATTTCGAACATATATATATATATATTCTAAATTTAATTTTGTTATCTTTTCTTTCAATTTATTAATCTAAGCATGCTTTAAACATATTATCATAACTTATTTCTAACATAACATCAATAATTCATCACTTTAGCCTAAGCATATAAACTAGGGTTTTTCAAGCTCGACACAATTCCTACAACTAAACCATCATTAATTCATTAATTCTATGCTAATTCATCAATTCTTAACTATAATTTCAATATTCATCCATAACTATCACAAAACCCATAAAATCCTACAACTAACATGCTCAATAATTTCATAATATATAACAAAATTCATGCTTAAAGATTGAAGAGAAATTAGAATCATACCTTGTTTAATCTTGGAATCAAGATTAGAAATGGAAATTTGGATGATTTTAGCTTAGAAAATTTTTTGGAACTTAGTGTGTGTTGTGTGTGTTAGCCGTGAGCTTTAGGAGAATTTTGGGAATTTTTTTCATAAAATGCCCAATAGTGTAGGTAGGTTGTATTTATAGCAAAAATGTATTTTAATTTCCATTTTATTAAAATACTTGATTATTCACTCCTTTCATTTAATACATATACTTGCTCCCCAAGTATATTTAATATACATGCTTAGTCACTAGTTTTCTAGAGCATTCTTTATAATTGCTCAATATTAATTTTTTATTCTATATATATATATTATGTATAGATATTCCATTTTATGCTACTAATTACACATATATAGCTTGGGCTTTTAATTTCCTACTTTAGGTCATATTATACTTGCATATTCATTTAATTATGCTTACTATATATTATGAAAATATAATACTTATTATAGAAAAATTTAAGCTTTCCCAAAATTTGTAAAATTTATTTGATCATTAAGATCAATTAATCGATTGAAATTTTATTTTAAACTATTAAACAAAATCTTTCATTCATAATTGTATAATTAAGTTGTTAATCTTATTTTTATTTTACTAAGAGTCATTATGTATTTTAGATCATAAGTATATCTATTTTCTTTTTTATTAAGGATGCAATGCCCTATTTAACCTTTAATTGTTAACTAATTACTAATTAAAAATTTGGGGTATTACATTCCCTCCCCCTTAAAGAAATTTCATCCCGAAATTTAGTACCTTAGATAAATAGTTCGGGATATTTATGTTTCATTTGTTCTTCTAGTTCCCATGTCGCTTCATCTGAGCCATGATGCTTCCATCGTATTTTAACCAAAGGAATAGACTTATTCCTTAGTTGTTGTTCTTGTGATCCGTGATACACGGTCTTTCCTCGTAACTTAGATTTGGCTCAGAACTATTTCTTCTTGATGAATGATGTGTTTAGGATCAAACACATATTTTCGTAATTGTGACACGTGGAATACGTTGTGTACATTGCCAAAATTTTGTGGCAATGCAATCCTGTATACTACAGGTCCGATTCTTTCCAAAACTTTGTATGGTCCTATGAATCTTGGTTTCAATTTCCCTTTTATCCCAAATCGATGTACGCCTTTGGTAGGAGAAACTTTGAGGAAAACTTTATCTCCAATTTCGAAATTGAGTTCTGTACGGCGAACATCTATGTACGACTTTTGACGATCTTGAGCTTCTTGAATTCTTCTCTTTATTTGTTGAACAATTTCGATCATTTCTTCAATAGCTTCCGGTCCCAGTACTTTTCTTTCTCCGACTTCATCCCAATAGAGAGGCGATCTGCATTTCTTACCGTAGAGAGCTTCGTATGGCACAATGTTAATTGTAGCTTGATAACTATTGTTATAAGCAAATTCTACTAACGGTAAGGCTTGTTCCCACTGTTCGCCTCGATCCAACACTATGGTTCGGAGCATATCCTCAAGTGTTTGAATAGTTCTTTATGTTTGTCCGTCCGTTTGAGGATGAAAAGTCGTACTAAAATTTAAGTGTGTTCCCAATTCTTCTTGGAAGCTTGACCAAAATCGCGAGGTAAATTTGGAGTCTCTATCTGAGGTGATAGATACAGGTACTCCATGTAGCCATACTATTTCGCGAACATAAATTTGAGCTAATTTGCTAGCTCCATAAGTAACAGGAATTGGGATGAAATGAGCGCATTTGGTGAGACGATCCACAATCACCCATATAGCCGTGTTTCCACGCTTTGATCTTGGTAGACCGGTTACAAAATCCATAGCGATGTGGTCCCATTTCCATTCAGGAATTTCTAAGGGTTGCAGCTTCCCATATGGTCGTTGATGCAATGCCTTGACTTGTTGACACGCTAGACATCGCTCCACGAATAATGCTATCTCCTGCTTCATTCCGATCCACACGAATTGTTGTTTGAGATCTTGATACATCTTCGTGCTTCCAGGGTGCGATGTATAAAGCGAGTTATGTGCTTCACTCATGATTTCTTCTTTCAGCTCCTGATTGTTGGGTATTACAATCCTATTTCGGAACATGATTGCATTGTCCCGGGCTTCACAATAATCTTGTAGTCCTTCTGTTCTGATCTTGGCTCGTAATTTCTCTAATTGTTCATCTTGTCGTTGAGCATTAACGATCCTCGCCCTTAAATCTGTTACAACCACTAAAGTTGATATGATACTCGCAATGGTATCGGGTGGAAGTACTACTTCTATCTTTAATTTCTCAAAATCTTTAATCAACTCTTGCTCTTGGGTGAGAATCATTCCGAGCCGTCCTTGACTTTTCCGACTCAAAGCATCTGCACCACGTTCGCTTTGCTAGGGTGATATTTGATTTCACAATCATAATCTTTGACGAGTTCAAGCCACATTCTTTGACGCATGTTCAAATCTTTTTGTTCAAATAAGTACTTTAAACTCTTATGATCTGTGAAAATTTCGCATTTCGAGCAATATAAATAGTGCCTCCAAATCTTCAATGCATGGACTACTGCAGCTAATTCTAAGTCATGCGTTGGATAGTTAAGTTCGTGTGACCTCAGCTGTCGTGAAGCATAAGCGATGACTTTTCCTTCCTGCATAAGTACGCATCCTAGTCCGTTCTTTTACGCATCGGTATAGAGGGTAAATTCTTGATCAGGTTCCTGCATCATCAATACGGGTCTTTGTAGTCAATCGCTTCTTAAGTTCTTGAAAACTTTCTTTGCATTCCTTGGTCCATCGAAATTTTACTCCCTTCCGAGTAATTGAGTCATTGGCTTCAGCGATTTTGGAGAATCCTTCGATGAATCGACGATAGTAGCCTGCCGATTTCTAAGAAACTCCGGATTTCATTCGGCGTCGTAGGTGATTTCCATTCTTGTACAGCTTGTACCTTAGCAGGATCTACTTTGATTCCTTCAGCTGATACGATATGTCCAAGAAAATTTACCTCTCTCAGCAAAAATTCACAATTGCTAAATTTGGCATACAACTTTTCAGCTCTTAAAGTTTCTAATACAACTCTTAGATGTCTTGCGTGTTCTTGTTCGTCTCTCGAGTAGACAAGAATATCATCGATAAATACCAAAAAAATTTATCGAGATAATCGTGAAAAACATGATTCATTAAATCCATGAACACGGCAGGAGCATTTGTTAATCCAAAAGGCATCACCACAAATTCATAGTGTCCATATCGCGTTCGAAAAGCCGTCTTAGGAATATCTTCTGAACGAATTTTCAGCTGATGATACCCTGATCTTAAGTCAATTTTAGAGAAAATACTAGCTCCTTTCAATTGATCGAATAAATCGTCTATCCGTGGCAACGGATATTTGTTTTTCAAGGTGAGCTTGTTTAATTCTCTATAATCTATGCACATTCTTATGGTACCATCTTTCTTTTTCACAAAAAAGACAGGTGCTCCCCATGGAGACACGCTGGGTCGAATAAATCCTAAGTCCAAGAGTTCTTGGAGTTGGATTTTTAACTCTTGTAGCTCCTTGGGTGCCATGCGGTAAGGTGCTTTTGAAATGGGTGCTGAACCGGGCTCTAAATCGATCGCAAATTCCAATTGCCTATCTTGAGGTAATCCCGGTAAAGTTTCAGGAAAAACATCTGGATATTCTTGAACTACTGGTACATCCTCAATTCTTCGTTCTTTCTTCATATCGTCATGATTCAAATACACCAAGTAGGCGCCAGTTTCCTTATTCCTCATTAGTTTCTCAACACTCAATGCTGAGATTATGGGAATTCTTCTTTCTTTCATCTCAATACCATAAAAACAGGTGGGTTCTTTTCCTGGAGGATGGAACGAAATCTCTCGTTGCTCACATCAAATTACGGCATGATTTTCTGTTAACCAATCCATTCCTAAGATAATATCTACATCCCATATTGATATTACTTGTAAGGATCTTGCTTTCAGTTTGAGAGTTCCCAACTCAAATTCTAAGTTGGGACATATGTGGGAAATTACTGTAGATTTACCTAAAGGAGTCATTACTTTCAGATCCTGGTTACTTTGCTCTATGTTTAGCTTAAAACATCTACGCATGTCGTAGAGATAAAAGAATGCGAAGCTCCCGTATCAAAAAAATTATAATAGGTATGCCGTTTAATGTTCCCATACCGCGATTTTTGAAGATTCGCTCTTGTCGCCTTGGGTTTAAGGCGAAGGCCCTCTGATATTGGGGTTGAGTTTGTTGAGGCTGTGGTGGCAAAATCATTTGGTATTGTGGCACTGATGTTGATTGAGCTTGCTGTTGAAAGCTGCCACCTATGGCCTTCATTTGTGGCATTTGTTTAGAGGTTGACTTTCTTCCACTCTCCTGTAGTCTTTGTCGGTTTGGGCAGTTATTGGCATAATGACCCATTTGGCCACATTTGTAACAGTTATTGGTACCCCATTTACAGGTTCCGGTATGAGCTTTGTTACATTTTGGGCACAAAGGTATTCTGGGAATATTTGAAATTGGTGGTAATTGATTTTGGAAGGTGGTCGAAAGGAATTTGAAATAGGAGGTTTGGTCGTTGCCATGGTTTCTTATTTGGAAAGTCTCTTGCTTCCCATCTTCTTTTTCCTTTAAAACGTTGATTGTGAGGCATCAACTTTTGTGGAGTTTGGCTTTGGGATGGAATTGGGTTTAGTTCAGGAGTAATCTTTTCTGCCTGCATCTCTAATTCCATGTCTAAAGCTCTGTTCAGGGTTTCAGCATATGAAAGGACAGGTTGACTTGCCAAAATGATCCTTATTTCTTGACGTAACCCTGAGCGGAACAACTCAGCCATCTTCTCGTCAGTTTCTATCCTGTACGGAGCGTAGCGTGACAGAGTGCAGAATTCTCTATCATATTCTGCCACGGTTTTCTTTCCTTGTTTTAGATTCATGAACTCGATTTCTTTTTGTTTCTTGTAACTCCGAGGAATGTATTTTGCAAACAATTCTTCCTTGAATTGTTCCCAGGTAAAGTTTTCCAATCTTTCTGGAGTAAGGGTCTTTTGGCGTGATTCCCACCAAAAATCGGCTGGTCCTTTAAATTGAAAGGATATGCACAGAAGGCATTCCTTATCTGAGCATTCTAAGAATTTGAAAATTCTCTCCATCGCCCGAACCCATTCCTCTTCCTCGGCAGGGTTTCCAGTTCCATAGAAAGATGGTGGATTTTGTCGAAGGAATAATTCGGAAATTTTTCTAGTGTTTGGAGGAGGGGTGAGTTCAGGGGTAGGTTGGGGTATGTTTTCACTGGCTTGTTCTTTTGCCACATGATTTCGGTTTCGGCGTCTTGGTGGCATGCTGTATTTTAAATTTATAAGAACAATATGTATGCAGTTGGTATGTAAGAAATTTATAAGAAAGCGAGTAAAATGTCAGGTTTTTAACAAGTAGGATTACATGGAAATAAAATTGCACAATTGTATAGACAATAGGTTCAAAATTAAGCAAGAAAACAACAAGCAACATAACATAAATATTTACATATCATGGGAAAATTGCCTCTAAGAGAACTCTTTACATTAGGAAAATTTTTCCTTGGCAGAGTAGGCATCAGAAATTCTTCCATCCAGTCTAGGTTAACTTTATACATGCATACTATTTACATAAATCCTACTCATTACCTATTAACAAATGTACAACACTACTTGTCAGTTTCCATCTAACTTTTAATCCATCCTTGATGCCATATTGTCTCCATCGTCAGGGCCCAATATTTCATTTTCATCATCCATTCTTTCAACTTCTATATTTGCATCTGGTAAGTTTTCTGTATTCTCTTCCTCCGACACCTCTTCAATACATTCATCCTCTGGTGGAGGATCACAAAAACGTTTAACACTGGATTTAGGATGAGAAAAAAAAAACTGATTTCGGTTTCAAGGAGAGAAGGGTCCGTGACAAATGACAGATCACTAAGCTGAAGAGGTTGTACTTGAGTGGTACCAATCGGTTGTACAAATTCAGGTTCATGTTTGAAAGATCGGGTAGTTCCAGTTGGTCTAGATGATCCAGCCTCAGTCTCAAACTTGTTTTCTTCGAAAAGGGATGTGGGTGTGGTTTCATGTGGAGATTCATATGGTATGGACTGAAGTGGAGAAACATTTATGGCTGTAAGGTAGTCATACCATGTTGAGTCATTGTCACCCATATTGTTGTGATTTCTCGGGATATACTATTTTACGCAAGTGCACGTAATCAACAAGTAATATACGAAAGTATTCCGAGATCGAATCCACAGGGAACACACTTTTTAAACCACGTCGAATACAATTTGTTTGTGAATATGAGAGAAAACAATTAAAGAGAACTTTACACCGAGACGAGGTAGAATTTCGGATAATAAATGATTAACAAACAGATATCGGGAGGAACAATAGAATTGATCACTTGATTCCACCCATACCCTGTACTCGCCATGCTTCAACATTATCTTGCCTCGTTATTATGACATGAAATCTTCCAACTCTTAGTATTTTTCCAAATCTAAGATTATACCTCTAAGCTCGTCAATATATTCCTATACCAAGCGCTTTAAGAGTATCTCACTGTTCCATTCATTCATGTCACGCAAAGCAAACACATATTCCTATGCTATTCATACACATAATATTTAAATCATGTTCTTGCGTCACTTTCTTGTTTTCCACTCTATGAGAGCTTCCCAGAAATCATAGAGCTAAGATCTCACCCATGGTGATCAATCACAAGCAAGATAAATAAACACCAAGAAAACGATAATAACTTAACAAGATAAGCAGAAAACGGGCTCGTCACACGAGCATGGGTTTCATCAAAAGATCAAGTCATACGAATTTAGCTCATAGCGAGCTGTGCAACAGTATTCGAAAACACAAATGCCATAGCAAAATAAAAAGGAATTCGAGATTCAAAGTTAACACTCGTCATCGGAATCACGTGCTCCTCCTTGGATCGTCGCCTCTTCCAATAGCTTCTTCTCCAAGGCGTTGCCCTCTGATTTTCCTTCCAAATACTGAATGATGAATAATCATCTGATTGTCGCCCTCTCTTTTAAATAACAAACTCTGACACTTTTTTAGGTGTACAGAATAGGCACTACAAACCCTTCATCCACTGATCCTTTCCTTTTTCCGTTGGCTCGGCAAAGCAGCGTCCTTTATCTTTGTCGTGGCCGGCCACCGCCACGTGGCTGTGGTCCTGCAGATACCTTTTCTTCGTTTCGTCCCTAAGCGCGGCTTCATCTGCTTTCCTTTCCTTTCTTCCGAGCTCGACCTTTGAGCGGGCCTGACCTCGCTTGTAATTCCGATCTCATTTGTGGTCATCAGTCTCGAGCTCGGCCAAGAGTCCGACCTCGCTTACGAGTCCGACCTCGCTTACGAGCATCAGTCTCGAGGTCATCTTCATACTTGTGAACTTTTCAATCTTTGAACTCGGATGGTTGCGAGCTCGGCTCTATTCTCTTTCTCCCCGAAGTTCGGTTCCACTCACGAGCTCGGCAGTCTTGAGCTCGGAAGTCTTGAGCTCGGATTTCACTTTTCCTGAGCGTTGACTTTGTCTTTGTAGCTCGACTCTGCTCCCGCATTTCTTCAGCATTACTCGTTCAGTCCTTCCTCGCACATCGAAGTCAAGCTCGCTCACGAGTTCGGTCTTATCTGTGCGTTCAACCTGGAGCTTGACTTGGACTCAGCGGACTTCGGCCTCGTCTTCATTGCCGTTCTTCCTGCTACATAATTATTTAAATAACGCTTAAAAGCAATTAAAAACCCTTTGATTTGACCTGACTCAATCCTTCACACATACACACGCAAACATAACAAAACATACAACATAACATCGAAATAAACAAACAGAACCCGGTTCACTCAAGGATTTTATCATCAAAAAGGTCATATAATAACTCTTTTATAAGAGTTATCACACCCCCAAACTTAGCTCATTACTCGTCCTCGAGTGATGCTCTGTTACACAGCAAGAAAACATCCACAAAACAAGAAACGATGTTCAAATGCTCCGACGATAACCAAGATGACGACTTAATCAGCTAGGGACGTCGCTTTCAGTCATGGTTCTTTGAAAGAAAAAGGATCATTTAGTTCTTCTCGTTGCAAATCTGGTCAATCACCTCGTATTGCAAGGATGTCGCCCTTCAGATATCAACATGTATATAACACATTAGCCACTACATGAATCTTCCCATAACTTAGTTCTTCTTAATATGACCATGCTTTGATTGTCAAGTGCACAGATGTCTCCACATTTCAGTTCGGTCAACCCCCTCTCCACTAACATGAGTGTCATCAATACTGGATCAGTAGGTCTTTAACAACTTATAATGTTAGGCTTGGGTGATGGTAGGATTGTTTGGGATAATGTCGCAAAGCACAGGCACCTAACTCATTCTTGGTTCCAACTATCCTGACATTTTTCTTCTCTTTTTATAGAGACCCCGCATCTTCACCTTTTTCGTTTATCATCTTTTTTTTTTTTTTAAGGTCTTTTTACAATGACCATAGTTTATAACCACCTCACCCTTAACTTCCGAGGTTACTTTACCTCGCCCACCCCCAAACTGAGAACATAACATTGTCCCCAATGTTGAGATTTATACAAAACCGAGGGGTGAGACACTGTTATCTTGAGACATAGAGATTATTACGGGCACTAGTATAGAAATGAGAAAACTGAACCACAATTAGGTATGCCCAGAGTGAAGGGTAAGGAATAATATATATGGGTAAACAGGAGAATATTTGGTGGGTGCAAGAAAGAAAAAGCTTGTAAGCTCAAAGGGGGGACCCTAGGAAAAATATCATATTAAGGAAGGCTAGAAAGGCACAATCGATCCAGAAAGGGCCTACGTCCTATCCATGTTGACACACTCATGTATTTTATCTCAAGGGGGAGTACCAACCAAATATGAGAGACAGGCACTCATACAAAATCGTAGGCCAATTAAGATTCACCGATGTAATGGTCAATCCCTATAGGGCTAATATGCTAATACCAGAATTAATAGAGGTACATCCCACAAAATAAGGGTAAAGACCAGACGAGCAATAAGGCGTACCAAAGATCAACAAAACAGATTAACATCATAAAGCTATCCCTTGCCAATCAAGCATCATTCTTAGAAATCATCGAAAACAGAATCACATGCTTTTATTTAACAAAACAGAACACACCCAACAAAACACCAACCAGCAGACACACAACAAAACACAAAACAAAACAAGGATTGAGTTAGAGAAAACGCCCCTAGCCTACACTTCGGGAGAACCCGAAGGAGTAGGAGAACCGCGTGTAGATGGGGTGGTAGCAGGCGAAACAGCTTCGGTTTCAGGAGACACAGCTAGCTCGGCCTCGGTCGAGATGCGCACTTCGTCAGATGGGGCACTTGGTACCCGAGCTTCGCTTGGGGCAGCAGGGTCAGATTCAGATGGCTGAGCTCGGGTCGGCCTTGCGTTTTCTCTTTCTCGGCTCCAGTGATAGAATCAAAATCCGAAGGTAGAGGCCAAGCTTGGAATACCCGATGTGGGAATTCCGGGAAGGCTGGCAGAGTTACCGTAGATAAAGACCTGAGGCTATCCTCCACTATCCGATCTCGTTTACGACAGTACGCCCAAAAGTGCTTAAGAGCGTCTTCTAGTGCAGCGGATCGAAGCATGAGGGCTTGGACTTGCAAGCAGAGGCACTTCTGCATGTCTAGAACAGTAGGCTCGGACGAGGTCGGCATGGGCGGAGGTGGATCTGCTTGCGCTGCTTGCGAGATTGGGTCTGTAGAAGCACTATGACGATGAGTCAGAGTCTTGATGTCTATAAAAGATTTTTCAACGAGGCGATCCTCATCATCCCTGACAGGCACCCCGACCTTTATGCATAACTGAGTGATTAGAGAAGGAAAGAACAGTCGGCCTTTCTTCCTTTTTAGGCACCCCTCTACTTCGCGCCAGATTTGGGCGCCTACGTTGACGGACCTTCCAGTGAAGATGCAGAGTAGCATCAACATACGTTCTTCCGACACCGTGGTATCAAGGGTTGTTGGCAAAATACGGCTTTTGATGAAATGTAGCCAGATATGAGCTTCCGCTTTAATGATGCGGCTTTAATGGGCGACACCCCATGTGGAGATCTCCATTACGTGCCTTCGACGGTTTGTCAATCGTAGCGCCTCCTCGAGGTCTTCACTGGAAGGGGTCCTCTTCATGGTGGAGAAAGCATCCTCCACCTCATTGTCTAGCTCATAAAAAGCATTAATGGTTTCCGGAGAGAAAACCACTAATTTACCTCTAACCACCGCAGACAACCCTTCCTTGTTTGGCAAAGGCGTGATATTTGCATGGAACTCCTTAACAAGGGGTGTAATGGGGGGAGGTGGTATCACCGCGAATGTAGCCCAACCATTCAAAGAAATTAACTCCACCACAAACACCGGGGTTTCTTTTGACTTATGGAACCCCTTTTCTATCCAGAGCTTCCTAGGCTTTAAGCGCTTAAATCTTTCGAACCCACCGTGAGCTCGAAATTTAGGGATGACATCGATTGAAATTCTTGCCTTTTGTGACGATGGATTGTCCACTCGCGCCATCTTGCTTTGAGCATCTTCAGATTCCTCGGCCTCCACTATCTTGGCCTTCCCCTTTTCACTGGGACTATTCTTTCTTTTGGAGGAAGGAGGCGTAACAGCCGGTGGAGGAGCTGGTGAAGGTTCCTGGGATACCTCTTCGTCTGAAATTACGAGGGGTGTGGCAGCATCATTGCTTGGAATGGATGATGGCAGCACCTGCCCCCTGATCCTGTTGCTAAATCTCCTCATAATACTGATTCTGTAGATGGAAGAGATGGAGACTATAAATTTGCACAATCAGAGCAAAGGAGAAAATAATCGTGAAAGGCGAGAGCAAAGATGCAACAAAATTGGGGAAATAAAAGATTTAAAAGACTGAAAGGTGGAAAAGGAAAAGGCGCGGTCTTTCAAATCCCAAAAGTTAACCAAATTTTTCCCGCTCTTTTTGTTTTTACCAAATTGACAACTTCTATTTCACTTTCTCTTAATCCTCTGCAAAATCCATTACTGGGGCAAGATTTAGCACCATGCTCAGAACTCTCCCCTAGAGGTACGCACATACCTGCACTCAAAAATCCCAAAATAATCCCTCATCCTTTTAGCAAGGCTAAAGCAATTTATTAACATACGAAAAACACCGAGACAAAACGAGAAATAAAACAAATATTTACAAACAAAATAGAGGGGCTGCCCAGCGCCTGCTCGCCATGGAAGCCCAAGGTACCTCTTGTCATGCGTCCTTCAGGGGTGTTGAGGTCTTCTCACGAACGACCTCGCCACCACAATAGTGCTTGACACGCTGTCCATTCACCATGAATTCCCGACCTGATGTCCCCTCTTGTAATGTGATAGCTCCGTGGGGTGCTACCTTGAGAATTGTGAAGGGACCCGACCATCGTGATTTCTGCTTTCCGGGGAATAGCTTCAACCTTGAATTGAACAGTAACACTTGCTGACCCGGCGAGAACTCACGGCACACGATGTTGTTATCATGCCATTTCTTTGTCCTCTCCTTGTACAATTTTGCATTTTCATAGGCAAACCAACGGAATTCATCCATCTCACTTAATTGCAACAAGCGAGCTTCTCCAGCGGCCTTATGCTCAAAATTCAATTTCTTTATCGCCCAATAGGCTCGATGCTCGAGTTCCAGTGGAAGGTGACAAGCTTTCCCATAGACCAACCGATAGGGGGACATCCCTAACAGAGTTTTGAAAGCTGTTCTGTAGGCCCATACTGCATCATCCAGTCGTATGGACCAATCTTTCCGACCTGGGTTTACCACATTCTCCAGTATGCCTTTTATCTCTCTATTGGAGAGTTCAGCATGTCCATTGGTTTGGGGGTGGTATGCCATGGCAATCTTGTGGCGAACGTTGTACTTGGCTAGGACAGCACTTACTGCCCTGTTGACAAAATGTGTGCCCTCATCACTAATAATCGCGCGAGGCGTACCAAACCTCGTGAAGATTTTCTTTTGCACGAACTTGATGACAACCTTCGCGTCATTAGTGGGACTAGCCACGACTTCTACCCATTTGGATACATAATCAACTGCCACCAGGATGTAGAGGTTGCCAAATGAGGGTGGGAACGGACCCATGAAATCGAGACCCCACACGTCAAAGAGCTCAATTTCCAAAATGAAATTCATAGGCATCTCATTCCGGGAAGATATGTTCCCAACCCTTTGACATCTGTCACATTTGTGCACGAAGGCATGAGCATCTTTGAACAAGGTCGGCCAGAAATAACCTGACTGTAATACCTTGGCCGCCGTTATTTGTCCTGCAAAATGGCCGCCATAAGGAGTGGCATGACATCCCTCTAGAATTGATTCCATCTCTTCATGTGGCACGCATCGTCTCATCAAACCATCGGCACAGTGTTTATATAAGAATGGTTCGTCCCAAAAGTAATGTCTGACCTCTGATAAGAACCTTTTCCTTTGTTGAAATGAGAGTTCGGGCTGCAGTACTCCACATACCAGGAAATTGACAAAGTCTGCATACCACGGTGTACTACTGTGCCGCATGCTCATCAATTGTTCATCAGGGAAGGCGTCCTGAATTTGGGCATGCACTTCATCGCCTCGCTAGTTGGTAATCGAGATAAATGGTGGCCACTGATTCTCAAGACTTTCCTATCTCTCGATCTCGGATCGAATTTTGTAAGAGCAAGATCCAACGAATCAACCGAGGCTTTGCATCCTTCTTGGCAACTAGGTATCTGATGGCCGCATGATCCGTATACACAATCACCTTCGAACCTACGAGGTAGGCTCTAAACTTTTCGCATGCGAAGACCACTGCTAGCAGCTCCTTCTCCGTAGTAGTGTAATTTATTTGAGCTTCCACCAGTGTTTTGCTAGCATAATAGATGGAGTGGAAGATCTTCTCCTTTTTTTGACCCAGTACGGCCCCCACGGCGAAGTCACTAGCATCGCACATCACCTCGAAAGGTAATGCCCAGTTCGATCCAATGATTACTGGAGCTGTCACTAGAGCTCGCTTTAAGACGTCAAACGCTTTCAGACATTCCGGGGTGAGCTCGAAGTGGCTATTCTTCTCCAGCAAGGCACACAGTGGCTTAGAAATTTTTGAAAAATCTTTTATGAACCTTCTGTAAAATCCTGCATGCCCCAAGAAACTACGCACCCCCTTTACGGTAGTGGGAGGTGGAAGTTTATCTATCACTTTGATCTTGGCTCTGTCCACTTCGATCCCCTTCTTGGATCTGTGATGGCCTAGCACTATGCCCTCTTGTACCATGAAATGGCATTTTTCCCAATTCAAGACCAAGTGCGTCGCCTCGCAGCGCTCCAAGACCTTTCCCAAGTTACCCAGGCATACCTCAAAAGTATCCCCAAATACGGAGAAGTCATCCATGAAGATTTCAACTGACTTCTCCACCATATCCGAGAAGATTGCCATCATGCAACGTTGGAACGTCGCTGGGGCATTACAGAGTCCAAAAGGCATCCTTCTAAAAGCAAAAGTGCCATAGGGACAAGTGAAGGTGGTCTTGTGTTGATCATCGGGTGCAATGGCGATCTGATGATAACTAGAATACACATATAGGAAACAGAAGAACTCCTTTCCAGCGAGTTTATCAAGCATTTGGTCCATGAATGGCAGAGGAAAATGGTCTTTCCTAGTAGCCGTGTTCAATTTCCTATAATCCACACAAACACGCCATCCCGTTATCACCGAGTTGGAATTAACTCTCGCCGATCATTAGAAATCACAAGAACTCCTCCTTTTTAGGAACACACCGCACTGGCTCACCCAAGAACTATCTCGAGATCGGATAGATGATTCCAAAGATCCACCATTTAATAACTTCCTTCTTCAATACTTCTTTCATGGCCGGATTCGACGGCGGCGGTGTTCTATGGAAGTCTTGTGGCAATCTTCCAACAATATCTTATGCATGCATAGCATAGGTCGATCCCCTTGATGTCGGCAATTGACCATCCAATAGCTCTCTTGTATTTGCGCAGCACCTGTAACAGAGATTCTTCTTTGTCGAGCTCGAGCGCCGCCGAAATGATTACTGGAAGGGTTTGTCCCTCGCCCAGATAAGCATATTTCAGATGGTTGGGCAATGTTTTCAGACTAAGTATTGGAGGTTCGTCTATCGAAGGTTTGGATACCTGGGCAGGCCGATCTGCGAGCCCAAGTGACTCCGGAGCTCGGCTGATACGAGGTGGGACTTCGGCCGCTCTCTTGTTGGTGAATTGCTGAGGTCGCTCCCTTTCCAGCTCTAACTCCATGAGGTCGGCAACTTCATTATCACTGTCTTCGAACTGAGACGAGTGCTCCATCATCTTGTCCATGACGACCTGCTCTAATACTTGAATTATCGAGCACTCCTCCACTTCGTCCGGATATTTCATAGCATTGAAGACATTGAAAGTAACCTTCTGATCATTTACCCTCATTGTGAGTTCGCCTTTTTGGACATCAATCAGAGTTCTTCCTGTTGCAAGGAAAGGACGTCCCAAGATTATCGGCACCTCGTGATCCGCCCGTAATCGAGAATGATGAAGTCTACGCAGAAAATGAATGTATCCACTTTTACTAACACATCTTCAATTTTTCCTTCGGGATGAGCCATAGACCGATCTGCCGGTTGCAAGGTCACTGTTTTAGGCCGAGCTTCTCCTATTCCAAGCTTCCTGAATATTGAGAGCGGTATTAAGTTTATACTTGCTCCCAAATCACATAGAGCTCGGCCAACGTCGCGACCTCCGATTGAGCATGGAATTGTGAAACTCCCTGGATCTTTCAACTTGGGTGGAATCTTGCTTTTTAACATAGTACTACTGCTCTCGATTAGTGCCTTTGTTTGAACTCCCCAGCGCCTCTTCTTTGTCAGGATGTCCTTCAGGAACTTCACGTAGTTCGGCATCTGTTCCAATGCCTCCACCAATGGAATATTTATGTGCAATTGTTTCAAGACATCTAAGAATCTTCAAACCGAGTATCTTCTTCGCTTGTTTTTCACCGTGTCAGGAAAAGGTGGTGGTGGACGATAAACCACTTCGTCCGATTCGTCGGCAAAGGTTTCACCTCGGTAGCTTCTCAAGATCAAGGAATTTCTTGGTCTTCCTCTTCGTCCAACTTGCTCTTAGTGTTTGAGGACTCGCCTTCTCTTCCCGGTTCAAGACTCGGCTTCGTGCATCTTCTTTCCACTTCGTAGGTAACGGCCTTGACATGTTCCTTATCCTTTCGTGGATTTTCGGTGTCACTCGGCAGATTACAAGAGGTCGATTTCTCACCGATGGCTAATTGTCCGATCTCGAACTTCTAAATTCCGTAGCGAAGTGGATCGCCTCGATTTCTTGCATCTGTCTTGGCCATGTACTCCTTCATCAAGGTTTCAATAGACTTGGGGCGTGGGCGGCTTATTTGTTGCTTTGGTTGGAAATTTTGTGGATATGTGTTTTTCTCAAAATTTCCACCACCACTCATTCCAGCTCCTTGTCCTCCCCACGAAAAATTAGGATGTTGTCTCCACCCCGGATTATATGATTGTGAGTAAGGATTATTCCTTTGGCCGTTCTGATTTCCCATGTAACATACTGAAGTTGGGTTTGATGGGCAACTCTCAAATGTGTGTCATTCCCCACAATATACACTCGACACCTCGTTTACTTGCATCGTGGGTGCGACCCTTTGGAGCACTCGTTGGCTGCACATTTGGATTAGGCACTTGCAATCCTTTTAACATGTTACTCATGGATGCCACTGGCCGTTAATGCCGTCGTGGCATCAACCTCCAAAACACCAAAGAATCGATTTCTTTCCTATTCGAGCACGAGAATTTGACCATTGGCAATTGTTATACGCAATTCTTTCCAAAATCTCATATGCCTCATTATCGGATTAGAGAGAATAGCCCGCTTGCGAGGCATCAAGCACCAAACGTGTCGACGATTTAGACCATTGTAGAAGGTCTCCGGTTGAATGCGATGCGGAATGCCGTGATGAGGGCATTTCGTAGCATTTCCTTATATCGCTCCCAAGCCTCGCACACGACTCATCATCATTCTCGCTGGAACGACATGATGTCATTTCAAATCGTGCGTTCTTTGTGGCGGAAAATACTTCATCAAAATTTTTCACGAGCTCGTTCCATGAAGTGATAGAATCGATGGAAGGCTGTTCACCGAGCTTTTGCGATCTCGTAATGAGAAGGAAATAGCCAAGTCTCAACGCCTCAGCCGAGACTCCGTGTAACTTAAACGAGTCGCTAACTTCCAAGAAAGACCGAAGATGGAGGTGCGGATCCTCTGTGGCTTGCCCACTGAACTGCCCCACTGTTTGGAGCATCTGAAACATGACCGGCTTCAGCTCGAACTGGTTCGCTTGCACCTCGGGCCTGGTTATTCCCGGATTCAGCTCATTAAATCTGGGGTTAGCGTAGTCACGTATACCCCTTTCCCTGTCATCAGCGATGACTATGGCATTTCCTCCATTATTCCCATCACCTCCTTGTGCGGCCATTTTGGCTTGCGCTCTACGGACGTTCTGACGTCGTCTTCCTCGATGGAAGATGCGTTCAATCTCTGGATCTAGCAGGTACAATACCTGCGCCTTGGTTTTCTTGATATACCACGGTCCGTAATCCCGATTCACGCAGAAGAAAAATAGCGAGTTAACCACTAATACTAAATAAACACAAAAACTGAAATATCAACGTAATCTGTAATTAGCGCTCCCTGGCAACGGCGCCAAAAACTTGTTGTGATTTCTAAGGATATACTATTTTACGCAAGTGCACGTAATCAACAAGTAATATACGTAAGTATTCCGAGATCGAATCCACAAGGAACGCACTTTTTAAACCACGTCGAATACAATTTGTTTGTGAATTGAGATAAAACAATTAAAGAGAACTTTACACCGAGACGAGGTAGAATTTCGACAATAAATGATTAACAAACACATATCGGGAGGAACAATAGACTTGATCACTTGATTCCACCCACGCCTGCACTCGCCATGCTTCAACATTATCTTGCCTCGTTATTATGACATGAAATCTTCCAACTCTTAGTATTTTTCCAAATCTAAGATTATACCCTCTAAGCTCGTCAATATATTCCTATACCAAGCGCTTTAAGAGTATCTCACTGCTCCATTCATTTATGTCACGCAAGGCAAACACATATTCCTATGTTATTCACACACATAATATTTAAATCATGTTCTTGCGTCACTTTCTTGTTTTCCACTCTATGAGAGCTTCCGTAAATCATATAGCTAAGATCTCACCCATGGTGATCAATCACAAGCAAGATAAATAAACACCAAGAAAACGATAATAACTTAACAAGATAAGTAGAAACGGCTCGTCACACGAGCATGGGTTTCATCAAAAGATCAAGTCATACGAATTTAGCTCATAGCGAGTCGCAAGGCAACAAAGATTCGAAACACAAATGCCATAGCAAAATAAAAAGGAATTCGAGATTCAAAGTTAACACTGTCGTCGTCGAATCGTGCTCCTCCTCGATCGCCGCCTCTTCCAATAGCTTATTCTCCAAGGCGTTGCCCTCGATTTTCCTTCCAGATCTCGAATGATGAATAATCATCCGATTGTCGCCTCTCTTTAAATAACATGTAATACCCGCCTTTTAAGCTTACATTTTGCATGGCACGCCGAGAAAAGGTCAAAAGTCGACTTTTGTTTCGGTGATGCGACCGTCACGAAACCTCAGCGTATGTAAGAGTGTCTTATGACTAATTCATAGACACTAAGTATGCGTGTTTTCGACCACCCATGAAGGTTTCGCACCGGGAAGTTATCGAAAAACCGGACTTTTCATTGGTCTTTCAAAAGCATATCTTGTTTATAGTCTTTGTGTCCGTATTTTATTTCGTGTCCATGGGTACCAAGTTTGCTAAATTTGAGTCCGTTTGCAAAAGTTCGTCGCTTTATGCGTTTTGAAAAGGGTCATTGCAAGAACTTGTGACCTCGCTTTTCCTATAAATAGGAGGCTAGGGCCTTCATTTTCAACGCTCATTTCCTTCGCTCTCTGTGTTTACTGGAAGAGCCGAGCAGCCCAGTGCACGCTGCCAGTCACTGGAGTGAGGGATCGAGCGGAGCCAATGGCACGGCGCCATTGCGCGGCCGAGCCACCACCGCCGATCAACCACCCGGGCAGCCCGTTTTGCTTTTTGTCCTTTTCTTGTTTTGATTCCGCCTTTTAGTAGATCGTATAGCATAGAACCTGGTTTCTAAAGGACGAGGCGGGAAAACGGTCGAGGCCTACCGATTCGTCGAAACCGCCGCCCATTGCCGCCGATTTGGTGGTTGTTGGTCGCCGATTTGAGGCCGACGGCCCACCTTTGGCTACGGTCCTTTAGGTTTTGAGTTCCGGCTATGCATTCTACTAAAGTACCGATTCGCTTCGCTTTTTCGCGTTTCGCATGTCGGATGTTTTCCGTTGCTTCGAGTTTTCTAAAGGAAGACATGCCCGGTTATCCATTTTCAACGCCGCTTGTCATTCCATGTTCGTCGTTATGCATATTGCTTATGTTTCCATTTTCATGCATCGATTTTGGACGGTTTATCCTAGATCCGGAGGATAGCATCGATTTTGAAACTTCTTCACCGCTAAGATTTGAGTCAACTTGCATGCATGCATATTTTGAAGGTACCCTATTATAGATCTTGATGCCCGAATATATTTCCTTCTTCGATCGAAAGTTGATTTGAAAACCCGAGAGTGCCAAATGTGGGTTCGTAAAGTCGAAAACCCTAATTTTGCTACGATCGTCGCTTGATCACGTTGTTGCTTTGCTTTGTGGGAAGTGACCCCAAAAGTTGTTCCGCCTTGTTACCGTGTACCTACCAAAGGCGATCGGTGAAGTCATCGGATCCGTAGATATCTCTCGGTTGACGTTTTCATTCTGTTCTCAGTTGGGTTATATATGCTTATTTTGAGTTATTTACTCGATATTTCAAAATAAAACATGTACGCCGAAATGTTTTGTGAAATTATTATCGCTCTCGATCCAAGATATGGTTCTATCATGGTTGTGCACGGATCTCTATTCGTGGGTTGATCACCATCTTGAGTATTGATCATAGGGGATAGACCCCGAACACGTGGTTATGGTTCGCGGGATAGACCCCTAAGTCCACACGAAAAGCGTAATGAGGTGGTTATGGTTCGATGGGGTTTCAATCAAGTCCACAACCGAGTTAGCCTACCGGATACGCCCGCGTGGGCCGATCGGATGTGTTCCGGCCGAATGAATGTCATGTGACGGTCTGGCGAGGATCGCCCGAGCCGTGGTTCATGGTTCTATGATGGGAGTAACAAGAATAACGGATCGTGCATCGAAAATGAAAAATCTATTTTGCTTACTTAGAAGTGGATTTACGTTTTAAACCTTCTAAGGTAAGTGCTCTAAACACGGCTTCATGATTCTTTTGATTTATGATAAAACCCACCGAGTGCGCTAGTACTCACCCCAAACTCTTTTTCAAATCTTTTCACGTATGGAGGAGGTCGGGCCGGACGTACCGGGGTGGAGCTCATGGTTCTTCATGCTATGCTTCCGCCGATGTTGTGTTATATACGCACTCGATAATTATGTATTCTTGTCCCTTATTTGCTTTCTCGATTGGGAACAAGATTTGTTATGTTATTCTTTGTGAGTCTCGACACGAGCATGCTATGTGGTTGACCGGTCTAGTTGACGTGATGTAATGCTATTTTGCCTTCTCGCATTACTTATAATAAACCAAGATCATGTTTTCTCAAGTTATGATATCGATATTATTCTTGGTGGATTGTTTTGCACCCCTCCCTTCGTGATATGTCCTAGTTATAGAGAGATCGCCCGATTTCATGGTCACATCTTCTTATCATGTATATTATATGTATCCCCTTCTTCCCCGCTTAACCCCCACCCCTAATCACACCCCGCATCCGTGCCTTCCTCGGGAATTGGGGCGTGACAAATTGGCATCGAGCAATGGTTCTTGGTTTTGACATCTAGTTTGTTATCCGATACCGACTTGGTATCGAAAGCGTTGTTCTCGCCCCGACATCTATCTTTTCTTATCCGATACCGGCTTGGTATCGAGCAATGGTTCTCGCTTTGACCTCTAGCTTTGTTATCCGATATCAAAGCGCTTTGTTTGCTTTATATCATGTGCGTTCTTGAAATCGAGTGTTTAGAACTTGTTCTTCTAAACTGCTTATCGTGCATACTTACCCTCACCACCGTCATCCGCCTCCTTTAAAAAGGGATGAGGTATGTGTTTATTTCTTGATGCTTTATGTGGCTATGTGATGCTTGATATGATCTTGGTTTCATGTGCTTTGGCATGATAAGAGTTTACGATGTAAACGTGATATGGACGAGGTATGGTTGGATGGTGATGTGGATGTGGAAGTGATTGTTGATGGAACAAGAAGGGCCTGTGTGGCTGTGATGTGAAAATCGTTTATATGATATGATGTGATTGATGTGATCACGTATGGTTGATGTAAGTCTATGTGTTTACATAGCAATATGTTGTTGATCGAAAATCTTGTTTATTATGATAAACGAGTGCTTGTAAGTGAATTCTGTATTTGCTTACGTGATTATATCGATATCGATATTGATATGTGTTGAAATGAACATGTGTTTGAAACATGATTACCCGTACGATCGAGACGAGAAAAAGGAAACGTGAATATTTGTTGTTGTTTTATGGTGAACTAACATGTAGGTTTATGGATATTCATTGCCTGCACAACGTTGGTTAAGATCTCACGTAATGGATGAGCATATCCGTAAATTCGTGAATGTACCCGAATATTCATGAGCCATTGGGAGTATTTCAGGAAGATTTGTTGGGTTATGGAGAAAGGTTCGAGGCAAGTGGGAAAGTGTCGAATATGAAGCCTACTATCGGATGACCGAAAGGCTACCGACGGATGGCACCGTGGGCTAGAAAGCAAGGACATGTGTTGTTCGGGACGGATCCTATCACGAGGCACCTTACCTTGACTTCACCGAGTTCGCCGCCGAGTATGGAGACAAGGGGCAGACCACCGAGGTATACCATCCGAGGAGGATGTGGTTGCGAGACACCTCGAGGACCGATCCGATCGATGATAGGGATGATGTTCCCAAGAGCCATTGGGAGAACAACCATCAATCAGCGATCGCCAGCAACAGATACACCGCCACTACACCTCCATCGACGATCCTTACCTTCCGGAGGACCAAACGACTTTGAGGCGTGAACTCTGTGACGAGAGGTATTGTCCGTCCGGCGGTGCAGAAAGAAGCCCGTAATCGGGATCTTCATGCCACCAAACCGTGTCGCCGGCATCCGTGGAAGACGACTACGAGGAAGAAGAGGACCCGGATGAGAACGAGGAGGATAGTGAGGATTCGGAGGACCCGTGATCCAGATAGCCATGACTACGAGGTCGGGCACATTGAGGAAGGGCAAGCGCCAGAGACAGGACTCAGTACGCTTTTCACCGATACTGTGCAATCGAGCACGCTTGGACGGGATCATACCCAAGAGAGGCTTGCTTCCATGCAGATCGCTTTTCGCCGCGGCACCAATTCAAGCCCGATTGGAAGGAAAGAGAGGATGAGGAGAGAGAATGGAACCGCTGGGACTAGCGGGAATAGTGGATGGATATGGAGGACGGAGATCTAGGTAGTCGGTGTGTACGGTGTGATCGCAGAGTCTCGCTAGAAGCATGGATGAGGCGGCATCTTCGACAAAGGACCGAGTCGATTCTTTGCTCATATATCGACCTTTTCGACCGACATACCTTGATCTTGTATTTTGTGATCCTTCATGGACACCGAATATATCGATACTAACGTGTCTCACGATGGATGTTTATGTTTTGATGCTTATATGTGATATGAGCTATGCCATGATGATATATGATCTATGTGATGTGTGATGATGAGGTTATGTGAAATGCATGACGATGATATGTTGATGGATTGCATGATTATATGTGATCGTGCGTGATATGTGGTATATGTGATGATATGTGATATGGGTGATGATATATGTTATGCGATGATACCCGGTTATCTATGCGAAAGCGTTTTAATGTTTCAAACTTCGCACGTAATGCCGGAACAAGGAACCGAGGAACAATAATGGAAGAAGCCTGGGAACCACCTTTGGTCGGGCCGGCATGCGATCGAGAGTTTTCGCAGTGTAATCCCCCACGCTCGACGGTCTCGGCGAACCGATCGACGCCGAGAACCGGATACGATCCACCGAAGGATCTTCAATACATCGGTGCGAAGAAGCGTAAAAGCTGAATTGCGCGATCTTCACTAACCGATGAGGTCGATTGTGGGAACCGTGAGAAGGACCCCAACACCGTGACAATGGGCAAGGTATACGTGGGAAGATTTCAGGAAGAACTCATGGAAAGTACGTGCTGGCGCTGAGCGCAGAAGGCAAAACGAGTTCGAATCTTCGCTCGAGGAAGAAGGACGGTCACCGAGTACGATCGCTCGCTCAATAAATCCATCACGTTATGCTACGCACTGGTTGGCACCGAGGCTGCCAGGCGCATGTTCAGAGAGGACCCACCGAGATCGAATTTCGCCGTCGGTCGGTGAGATCGACGATGCGCAGCCCTCGAACCGGCATTAAACATCGAAATAATGTTGCCCCAAGAGAGAACGATGCCACCGGACAGCCATCCGCGGAGGAAGAGGTAAGAGGAAATGGAAGATCGAGGAAAGGCAATCAGTGTTCCAAGGGAACCAGAGCGGTCCAAATGATTCCAAGGAGTCAAGGCATTCAAGAGAGAAAGGCAACTCGGGGAAGGAATTTCCAACCCATGCGGTGGAGTGGAAACCTTGTGCCGTAAATGCCAAAGGAATCATTTCGCGAGTGCGAGGCAAGGTAGCACCGAAAGTGCTATCGTTGTAAGTCTGGACATTACGCCGAGATTGTCCGTTAGAGGCTGCGGGCAAACCGCCAAGAAGGCGTCATCCAGCCCTCAGAGGCAGTAATCATGCTCCGCCGAGGACAAACAACGGAGCAGAGGTCACCCAGGCCCAAGAAACCAAAGGCCACCGCAGAGAAGCAAGGGTGTACGCTTGAATCGCCAGAGGCACTCAAGCTCCCGGAAATCTTGCAGTATAATCCATATGAGTGATATACCCGTTTTCGCTTTGTTTGACACGTGAGCCTCACATTCTTTCGCTTCGAGAATCGTGTGAGAGGTTGGGTTTGGTACCCAAGAAATCACGTAGTACCGAAATTAGCATCCCGTCAGGAAGTGCTAAAGGCAAAAGAGATATGCCGTAACCGTGAGGTAGAAATCATGAGCGTAAAGTTCACAATTTGCATGTCATCTAATGGAAGATTTCGATGTCATCTTGGCATGGATTGGTTGGAAAAGCACATGGCAACTATACGCTGTCTCGAGAGAGAAGTTGTTTTCGGACACCAAGGAGTGGAAGTTTGTTTCCACGGCATAAGGACGGGTGTTTGCGTACAATGATCTCAAGACTAAAGGCGGTGAGGATGATCGAGGAAGGAAGTCACAAACTTTCTTGGTAAGTTTGACAGGCACGATGAAACGCGCAAGCGATTGCAAGAGGAGCGATGGTGTGTGAATATCCGCACGTGTTTCCCGAGGACTCGCCAGGTTTATCACCGATAGACAAGTGGAATTCACCATCGATTTGGAACCGTGAAAGAGCATCGAGATCAAAGGCACCATATAGAATGGCACCTAAAGAATTGCAAGAACCGAAAGCGCAGATTGCGGAGTCGTTGATCTAGGTTTTATCCGACCTAGCGTGTCGCCGTGGGGAGCGCCCGCCTGCTCGTCAAGAAGAAGGATGGGTCAACGCGATGTGCATTGACTACGTAGAGTCGAATAAGTCGACGATCAAGAACAGATATCCTCTTCCAAGGATCGACGATCTTTTCGACCAGCTCGAGGAGCGAGTGTCTTCTAAGATCGATTTGAGGTCGCTACCATCGGTGAAGATCGTGAAGGAGGACGCTATAAGACCGCGTTCGGGATGAGGTATGGGCACCACGAGTTCATCGTGATGCCGCTTGGTTTGACCAATGCGCCAGCCATCTTCATGGATCCGATGAATCGAGTTTTCCATCGCACCGGATAGTTTCGCTTGGTTTTTATTGATGATATTCTCATCTATTCCAAGAATGCAGAGTTGCATAAAGAACACCTCCGCATCGCTCGAAACGCTACGAGAGAGGTTGTACGCCAAGTATAGCAAGTGCGAAGTTTTGGCTCAAAGAAGTGATGTTCCTCGACACATCGTGTCTGCAGGAATCAAAGTCGACCCGGTGAAGGTTGAAGCAGTAGTAATCGGAAGGTTCCACTAATGCCAATGAGGTTCAAGCTTTCAGCTCGCCGGATATTATAGACGTTTCATCGAAGGGTTTTCAAGTTGGCAAGGCCAACGACGCTTACTCGTGAAAGGAATCAAGTTTTCATGGTCCAAGCTTCAGAAGCAAGTTTCAAGAGTTAAAGAAGAAGCTAACAACCGCCCGGTGTTAGCCGTGCGGAAGGAACGATGGGTTTGTGGTTCACACCGATGCATCCAAACTTGGTTTGGGTTGCGTTCTCATGCGAGAATGGGAAGGTTATAGCTACGCGTCTCGTCGGTTGAAACCGCACGAGTTGAGCTACCCAACTCACGATCCGGAGTTAGCGGCAATGCTCATGCGTTGAAGATTTGGAGGCACTATCTCTATGGAGTTAAGTGTGAGATCTTCACGGATCACAAGAGCCTCAAGTATTTCTTTCGAACAAAAGAAATGAACATGAGGCAAAGGAGATGGCTAGAGTTGGTGAAGGATTATGATTGCTCTATCGCTATCACCGGGAAAAGCCAATGTCGAGCGTATGCTCTTAGTCGCAAGTCGAGAGCTTAAGTTGGGATATCTTCACGCAAGAGAAAGAGCTTATTCGAGATTTCGAGAAGCTCACCGAAGTGATTCACCCACCGGAATCGGTGCAAGGATTCATCGCAGCTTGACACCGAACCGGACACGAGAGAAGCCATCGTGAGTCTTGGCGAGGAGGCAATTCTCGGAGAAGATGCGTTTGAAAGCAAGGTTAGAAGATAGCAAGGGTTTCACCAAGCGAGAGACAACGCGCTACTATTCCGAGGAAGGTTATGTGTGCCACCAATAGGAATTGAGATAAAATCATGAGTGAAGCTCATGAAAATCGTGATACAAACTCATCCGTGAAGCACCAAATGTACAGAGACCTTAAAAGGAACTTTTGGTGGGAAGGGATGAAAAAGGACGAGCAGCGTTTGTGGAACGATGTTTCGCTTGTCGCAAGTGAAAGCCGACACCAACGTCCGTCAGATTGTTGCAACCGCTACCAATCCCGAGTGGAAATGGGATCATATCGGTATGGATTTTGTGGTGAGTTTTCCAAGGTCACGAGAGGAAACACCGCTATATGGGTTGTCGCCGATGGTCGATTAAGTCACCATTTCACCGATTCGGATGACGCACGGGTTAGATAAGCTCGCTCACCACGTCAAGGAAATCGTACGGTTACATGGTGTGCCGGTATCGACGTCGATCGTGACCCGAGGTTCACGCCGAGGTTTTGGAGGAGTTTGCGAGGAAGCCATTGGGGACCAAGTCGAATCTTAGTACGGCATTCCATCCTCAAAGCGGACGGTCACCGAAAAGAACGATTCGTGTTTTGGAAGACATCTGCGGCGAAATGTGGCCGACGAGGAGGAAATTGGGAAGAGATACTACCTTTGGTAGAGTTTGCCTATAACAATAGTTATCAGGCCACCATAGGAATGGCTCCCACATGAGCGTTATGCGGAAGGAAGTGTCGATCGCCACTTTATTGGGACGAAGTGGGCGAGAGGAACATGTTAGGACCAGATATGGTTCACAGACGGTCGAGGTTATCGATCGATCAGCGAAGGATCAAGGAAGCTCAGCGAGCAGAAGTCCCACGCGACAAGCGTCGGACGGATCTTCGCCCATGATCGGAGATCGCGTTTTCCTTAAGGTTTCCCCAACAAGAGGAGTCGCTCGCTTTGGGAAGCGAGGTGTTACGACCGAGGTTCGTTGGACCTTCAAGTTCTTGAGAGAATAGGCCCGCTGTTTATAAGTTAGCTTTGCCGCCTAGCATCGGAGATGTTCACGGCGTGTTTCACGCTTCTCACCGAGAAAGACGTGTTCGACCCAAACACGTGATCAAGCATGACAAGTGATTCTTGCTCGGGATCCGAGTTACGAGGAAGGCCGGTGGCTATCTTGGAGCGAAGTCAAGGAATTGAGGAACAAGCGATTCCGTTGGTGAAGGTGTTGTGGAATCACCACGGAGAGGAAGAAGCTACGTGGGAGTTGGAAGACAAGTTCGTGGCTCAAGACCGAGTTGTTTTCTCCACGTGTTTGAAATTTCGAGACGAAATTTTATAAGGAGGAGGATGTAATACCCGCCTTTTTAAGCTTCATTTTGCATGGCACGCCGAGAAAAGGTCAAAAGTTGACTTTTGTTTCGGTGATCGCGACCGTCACGAAACCTCAAAGGCGTTATGAAGAGTGTCTTATGACCTAATTCATAGACACTAAGTATGCTGAGTTTTCGACCACCCATGAAGGTTTGGCACTCAGGAAGTTATCGAAAGGACTTTTCATCGGTCTTTCAAAAGCATATCTTGTTTATAGTCTTTGTGTCCGGTATTTTATTTCGTGTCCATGGGTACCAAGTTTGCTAAATTGGAGTCCGTTTGCAAAAGTTGCGCCGCTTTTGCGTTTTGAAAAAGACGCATTACATGCAACAAGGCAGCCTCGCTTCCTATAAATAGGAGGCTAGGCCTTCATTTTCAACGCTCATTTCTTCGCTCTCGTGTTTACGGAAGAGCCGAGCAGCTCAGTGCACGCTGCAAGTCACCGGAGGAGTGGGGATCGGCCGGGAGGCTCGTGGCGGCGCCATCATGGCGCCGCCGAGCCACCACCGCCGATCAACCACCCCGCAGCCCGCTTTTTTCTTTTTGTCCTTTTCTTGTTTTGATTCCGCCTTTTAGTAGATCGTATAGCATAGAACTCGGGTTTCTAAAGGACGAGGCGGAAAACGGTTTGAGGCCGACCGATTTTGGCGAAACCGCCGCCCATTGCCGCCGATTTGGTGGCTGTTGTCGCCGATTTGGTGCCGACGGCCCACCTTTGCAGCTCTGGTCCTTTAGGTTTTGAGTTACGGCTATGCATTCTACTAAAGTACCGATCCGCTTTTTTACTTTTTCGCGTTTCGCATGTGGGATGTTTTCCGTTGCTTCGAGTTTTCTAAAGGAAGTACATGCGGGTTATCCATTTTCAACGCCGCTTGTCATTCCATGTTCGTCGTTATGCATATTGCTTATGTTTCCATTTTCATGCATCGATTTTGGATGGTTTATCCTAGATCTGAGGATAGGCATCGATTTTTGAAGCTTCTTCGCTGCTAAGATTTGAGTCAACTTGCATGCATGCATATTTTGAAGGTACCCTATTATAGATCTTGATGCCCTGAATATATTTCCCTTCTGCATCGAGTTGATTTGAAAACCCGGAGAGTGCCAAATGTGGGTTCAGAAAGTCGAAAACCCTAATTTTGCTACGATCGTCGTTTGGATCACGTTGTTGCTTTGCTTTGTGTGAAGTGACCCCAAAAGTTGTTCCGTCTTGTTACCAGGTACCTACCAGTGCGATCGGTGAAGTCATCGGATCCGTAGATATCTCTCGGTTGACGTTTTTGTCTGTTCAGGTTGGGTTATATATGCTTATTTTGAGTTATTTACTCTGATATTTCAAAATAAAACATGTACGCCGTAAAATGTTTTGTGAAATTATTACTGTTCTCGATCCAAGATATGGTTCTATCATGGTTGTGCACGGATCTCTATTCGTGGGTTGATCACCATCTTGAGTATTGATCATAATGGATGACCCCGAACACGTGGTTATGGTTACGAAGGGATAGACCCGGAAGTCCACACGAAAAGGTAATGAGGTGGTTATGGTTCGATGGGGATTTGACCCTCAAGTCCACACCGAGTTAGCCATTGGATACGCCCGCGCGTGGGCAATCGGACGTGTTCGGGCGAATGAATGTCATGTGACGGGTCGCGGGATACGCCCGAGCCGTGGTTCATGGTTCTATGATGGGAGTAATGATAATAACGGATCGGTATCGAAAATGAAAATCTATTTTGCTTACTTAGAAGTGGATTTACGTTTTAAAACCTTCTAGGTAAGTGCTCTAAACACGGCTTCATGATTCTTTTCGATTTATGATAAAACCCGGTGAAAGCGCTAGTACTCACCCCAAACTCTTTTTCAAATCTTTTCACGGATGGAGGAGGGCGGACGGCGACGCCGAGGGTGGAGCTGCGGGTTCTTCATGCTATGCTTCCGCGATGTTGTGTTATATACGCACTCGATAATTATGTATTCTCGTCCCTTATTTGCTTTCCGATTGGGAACAAGATTTGTTATATTATTCTTTGTGAGTCTCGACACGAGCATGCTATGTGGTTGACCGGTCTAGTTGACAGGATGTAATGCTATTTTGCCTTCTTCGCATTACTTATAATAAACCAAGATCATGTTTTCGAAGTTATGATATCGATATTATTCATTGGTGGATTGTTTGTGCACCCTCCCCTTCGTGATATGTCCTAGTTATAGAGGAGATCTTTGCCCGATTTCATGGTCACATCTTCTTATCATGTATATTATATGTATCCCTTCTTCCCCGCTTAACCCCCCCCTAATCACACCCGGCATCCGTGCCTTCCCTCGGAATGGGCGTGACATAACAAACTCGACACTTTTTAAGTGTATGAATAGGCACCGCAAACCCTTCGTCCATCGATCCTTTGCTTTTTTCATTGGCTCGGCAAACGCGCGTCCTTTATCTTTGTCGTGGCCAACCGCCACGTGGCTGTGGTCCTGCAGATACCTTTTCTTCGTTTCGTCCCTAAGCGTGGCTTCATCTGCTTTCCTTTCCTTTCTTCCGAGCTCGACCTTTGAGCGGGCCTGACCTCGCTTGTAATTCCGATCTCATTTGTGGTCATCAGTCTCGAGCTCGCCAAGAGTCCGACCTCGCCACTAGTCCGACCCGCCACGAGTCCGACCTCGCCACGAGTTCGACCTCGCCACGAGCATCGGCCCGAGGTCGTCTTCATACTTGTGAACTTTTCAATCTTTGAGCTCGGATGGTTGCGAGCTCGGCTCTATTCTCTTTCTCCCCGGAGTTTGGTTCCACTCACGAGCTCGGCAGTCTTGAGCTCGGAAGTCTTGAGCTCGGATTTCACTTTTCCTGAGCGTTGACTTCGTCTTTGTAGCTCGACTCTGCTCCCGCATTTCTTCAGCATTACTCGTTCAGTCCTTCCTCGTACATCGAAGTCAAGCTCGCTCACGAGTTCGGCCTTGTCTGTGCGTTCAACCTGGAGCTTGACTTGGACTCAGCGGACTTCGGCCTCGTCTTCACTGCCGTTCTTCCTGCTACATAATTATTTAAATAACGCCTAAAAGCAATTAAAAACCCTTTGATTTCACCTGACTCAATCCTTCACACATACACACGCAAACATAACAAAACATACAACATAACATCGAAATAAACAAACAGAACCCGGTTCACTCAAGGATTTTATCATCAAAAAGGTCATATAATAACTCTTTTATAAGAGTTATCACATATCATAGTCAGAGTCAACATAATCAAGTTCTTCAAGAGGAGATTCCTCTTCAACAAGTTCTTCAAGGGGAAATTCTTCTTCAAGAAGAGTTAGATAATTATCAGGAACAATAGGGCTTAACTCAAGAGAAGTGGTAACATCAACAGATGTGAGCTGGTCAGAAGAAATAGTAATATCGGTTGTTACAACTTGGTCTTCATAGAAAGAAGTATCAGAGGTTTCCATTAAAGATTCAGAAATGGTCGAATCTACTACAGCAGATGTACTAGATTCGCCTACTTCAAACTGAGGTTCATTTCTTTCAATGGAAATATCTGATGATAGGATATTATGGACGGCAAAAACAAAACCTTCCACCGGAGGATAGTTACCAGGAGGTGGACTTTGAGTAGCATGATACTGTCTTCGAATAATATCCACGAATCCCGGAAGCTCTGCAAAACTACGATATTCAGCAATATAATCTAGGGCAACGACAGTTGCCCACTCCTGCCATCCAGAAGGAAGTACACGCACTAGCTGTAGAATACCATCCCAGTTCGTCACTACAAATTCCTTAACTTGCATCCATAGTTCAACGAATCTGTCCAGAAATTCTACTAAATTCTGAGTTTCCTCCATACGATATTCATAAAATTGATCCGTCCTTCCAATAGTAAGGGGTCTTGGTGCTGTACTCTTTCTGGGTGTTGATCTAGTCCTTGCCATCCTAACATAAAATGTAATTACTAACTAAAATGTTCTTGTCTTAATATGCTTAAATACTTAAAGCTTAAAAATTTTAAACTTATCATAGTTCAACACATACTTCACATGACTTATCATATACATGCTTTATCAATCATATAAAGAACATGATCATATGAATGTTTCTATGAAATGCATGACTTTATCAAATAGCTTTCATTTCTAAAGGTTCATTATAAAATTTTCATCTTACTTACCTGGTTGAGCTGGCGGAGATGGATTTGGAACACAGTGCTTTACGGACTCTACTTACATTAGGAATTGAAACAACTTCACATAGTAACTGACCCAATGGAACCTTGCTCTGATACCAATCTGTCACAGCCCAATTTATTAATCAAGAGATTAGGCTGCGACTTAAGGACTCTTTATAAAAGATTAATACTAATGAGGATGTAAGGATTTCAAGTAAGTTGGGATGACCATAATTAGGGAGATCAATTAGGGAATGTTATCAATTGAAATATAAATGTTGATCCAAATAGTATAAATAGGTTCCATAGAATCCAATGAACACAAGAACTAACGAAAATATAATGATCGACAACAATTAATCTTTTCACAGAAGGGTTTTCTCTCCACCAAGACAACAATCGCATAATCATTTCTCAAGTCAGAGTATGGCAACAGAAAGGGTAGTTGAGTTACATGTGTGAAGACATATAACTCCGGGCAACAAAGTACAACAATTTACATAAGGTTCCTATTTATTAGCAAGGCGACAAAAATGGACAACGGTTTTTCGAAGACAACTTTCAATAAAGTAGAACTAAACAATCTCAATTTCAACTATTTCCAAGAATCATAGCTACAGTCCAATCAAACAAACCTCAATAACCAAGGATATAACGAGTTCGATTCCAACTTTACTCACAGATCAAAATGACTATTCAAACCAAGAACATTCCCAACCATAATATAATAAGGAGTTCAACTCCATTATCAACAACATTGACATAAAGTAATTCGAGCATAAGGTTAATCATCACATAATGACATTTAAGAAAAAAAACCACAGTGTTCATTTCCAACTCCATGTCCGAAATCCAAGCTCAACCTGCATGTTTAGAAATACATGCAGGGCGTGAGTACATAAGCACTCAGTGGACACATGCCGAAAACAGTTAAAATTTTGCTCTTAGAGCTATAAGATTGACTTGCCATTACTTTGCAGTACACAGGGGTTTTAGTGAAAAACCTGTGCATGCTTTTCAAAGTAAACACTTACTTGCTTCCATTTTCACAATTCTAAAACAAATGCATATGCATGATCTTTGTCTGCAGACATCTTTCTCTTTCTATATCCACGGATTCTGTCTATGTGTTGAGAAGTAGGCCTCCTTCTCAAACACGCTATGACCCGAAGGTCGCTATCCGACGTCGGTAATTTCTTTCATTCTTTCTTTCTTTCTTTCTTTCTTTCTTTCTTTCTTTCTTTCTTTTCTTTCTTTCTTTCTCTTTCCGTGGACAGGCAATGCATCATGCTCATGCTCAAACATTTGGCAAGTCAATGAATTTAGAAGTCATGCAGTATACATAATGAAACAATGTAAATTAGTACGTGCTATTATTTAGTTCAAAAGCCCACCTATCGTTCTTAGTCGGTAAGCTTTATTAACCCTTCTTTTTCTTCTTCCTCTTCTTCCTTAACCGCCTTCCCCTTTTTCGATGTACCTTTAATTATTTGATAACATTAGTATTCACATAAACAATATTTCTTATTTATCTAACTATAATTTCTCCTATTCTTTTCTTTTTCATTTCTCATGTTTTGTTTAGACGGTTTTTTCTAAACTTTTTACTATAAGAATTTTAAGTCTTTTCGGGTCATTGCATCCTTTATTCATTAACTTTTCCTTACCTTTTTCTTTATTTAATCATTATATTCTTTTCTTAAGTTATTCAAGCATAACATTTTCAATTAATTGCCTACGTTAAACTTTTCACATAACTAGGTCGTAAGCAATTAACTTTGTTAAATATTAATATTTTTCTTACTATTAGTATACTTTTAGGTATATCAACCATTTCTAATCACTTAACAGCATCTAATCTAATCTTTTTGTCATCAAGTTTTCATTTCAACATAATATGTTTATAAAATTCAACTTTTCACATTTTTAGTTCTAACATACTCCATTAAGCTTCATTAGTCATTATTTACATACTATATTCACAATTCATAAGATCTATAAAGAACAACATTAGAAATCAATTTCCCCTTTTCTCTAAGTTTTCGAAAATTCACTATTATATACATAAATTATAATTTACTTCAACTTCTTTTCTATTTCCCATTTAAGTATCATATGTTAGCTTAAATCATAAATATTAGCACCATATCTTAACTATAGCATATATATATCAACTAAACATCTAAACTAAAATTTTTGATTTTCAACATATAAACATAGAAAATTCTAATAAATTCATATAATACTCAAATCATCATTTTAAACTCATACATTAAATTAATTGAAGAAAATAAAATCAATACATCACTTTCTCAATTATTTTGAAAATTCGAACATATATAATATATATATATATATATATATATATATATATATATATATATATATATATATATATATATTCTAAATTTAATTTTGTTATCTTTTCTTTCAATTTATTAATCTAAGCATGCTTTAAACATATAATCATAACTTATTTCTAACATAACATCAATAATTCATCACTTTAGCCTAAGCATATAAACTAGGGTTTTTCAAGCTCAACACAATTCCTACAACTAAACCATCATTAATTCATTAATTCTATGCTAATTCATCAATTCTTAACTATAATTTCAATATTCATCCATAACTATCACAAAACCCATAAAATCCTACAACTAACATGCTCAATAATTTCATAAATATATAACAAAATTCATGCTTAAAGATTGAAGAGAAATTAGAATCATACCTTGTTTAATCTTGGAATCAAGATTAGAAATGGAAATTTTGATGATTTTAGCTTAGAATTTTTTTTGGAACTTAGTGTGTGTTGTGTGTGTTAGCCGTGAGCTTTAGGAGAATTTTTAGGAATTTTTTTTCATAAAATGCCCAATAGTGTAGGTAGGTTGTATTTATAGCAAAAATGTATTTTAATTTCCATTTTATTAAAATACTTGATTATTCACTCCTTTCATTTAATACATATACTTGCTCCCAAGTATATTTAATATACATGCTTAGTCACTAGTTTTCTAGAGCATTCTTTATAATTGCTCAATATTAATTTTTTATTCTATATATATATATATATATATATATATTATGTATAGATATTCCATTTATGCTACTAATTACACATATATAGCTTGGGCTTTTAATTTCCTACTTTAGGTCATATTGTACTTGCATATTCATTTAATTATGCTTACTATATATTATGAAAATATAATACTTATTATAGAAAAATTTAAGCTTTCCCAAAATTTGTAGAATTTATTTGATTATTAAGATCAATTAATCGATTGAAATTTTATTTTAAACTCTTAAACAAAATCTTTCATTCATAATTGTATAATTAAGTTGTTAGTCATATTTTTATTTTACTAAGAGTCATTATGTATTTTAGATCATAAGCATATCTATTTTCTTTTTGATTAAGGATGCAATGCCCTATTTAACCTTTAATTGTTAACTAATTACTAATTAAAAATTTGGGGTATTACACAGTTCCTCTTCGCACGAGCTCGCGACTGAGCTAGTGATTCCTCTTTATCGTGATCCTCCTTTTTGACATCAAAACCTATGCTAAAATGACATGAAATACACAAGGCATAATATCTTCCAAGGTAAACATAAATATATCGAAAGACAGCTCAAAAGATCACTTATCAATTAGAAACGAAATGAATATAGCCTTATAAATCAGGTAAAAATGAGGCTTATCAACTCCCCCTAACTTAACCTTTTGTTTGTCCTCAAACAAATCAGAACAAAAGAGAGACGACCAAAGACATGCAAAGAGTCGGACGACAAAAGCAATAAGCCTCAGAGCAATGAGCAATAAACTATTCACTCAAATGAATCAAATCACAACATCTTTCGTTAAACTCCACACATCATAATAATTATAAGCACAAACCTTCTTAAACTTTAATCCTCACAACATGGATGTATATATAAGAAATCTCAAACACTCAAGTGTATCAAGGAGGATGTGTATACTCTCAAAAATTTAAAAACACATGGAATCTACCATAAGCTTGCAAATCGTCTAATTCTCCATTGCTCAAATATGTACTCAAGAACTAAGATCAAAAAGGTCTTATAAAAGGTTATAATGTAGGCTCTTTGGTAAGGTATGATATATTTAGGCTAAGTGACTCATAATCCCATAATGAAAACACCATAAGTATCATAAGACACAATTCCCAAACTTTAACAATTCATTTCAATTCTCTATACCAAGAAGTCATTTTTCTTTTAAGAACTTCACACTTTTCATATAAGTGATATAATCATCTCAAAGCACTAGCAACTTACCCATTTATGTTCTTTTCACACAATTGTGTCATTTTGGTTTTTTTTTTGTTTTTTTTTTTTTGTTTTAAAAGAACTTATATGGGTAAGCAACTATTTTTTAATAATCACTTTCATCATTTATTTCCTTTCTTTCCTTTCTTTTCTCAACCCTCAATTCAAGCAGCCAAATATCACTAACTACATAACCCAACCCACGGCTATATGAAAGAATAAGGTAGGCTCAAATGGGCTAATCAAAGGATAATAAAATAACAGGTTAGTGTTTGGATAGTGTGTAGGCTAAGAAAAGAATGCCTAATATCATCTCATAATTCTTAGCACATCAATGCAACCTCGAAAAAGAACCAGAGCAAGTTCTAGAGAAACACATGTTATTTCAAACTATTCACACAGAAAGAAACAATACTGAAAAGATATGACAGTAAAAAGCTCAAGTCTCACAGGTTTCAAAAGTGTGATCAAGTTCTCAAAGGCTTAATACTCACAATAATAATAACATGCTTCTTCTCACAAAATCAGTTGCAATAAATTTTCTAATAAAAGCAATTCTCATCATCAGCTGCTCGTCATTCAACTCAACCCACAAAACAAACACAAAACCCAAACACGAAAAACAAAACAAACACAACAAAACGAACAAAAAAAAAAAAAAACAAAACAAAACAAAACAAAGAAAACATTGGGTTACCTCCCAACAAGTGCTAAATTTAAATATCTTTAGCTAGACCAATACTAACCTCAATCAATCTGGCGTTTTGGCAGCAGGCTTCTTCCCAAATCTGTGCTTGCCTCCATATTCTGCATTTACCGCAGACCACCACTGAGTGTGGAAGTGGCCCCAAACTTGAACAATTCACTCGGAGTTCCATGCCGAGTCCATCTCTTCTTTGTAGCACCCTTGTCAACTGGTCGGTTGACATCAAAGCTCGAGATTTAGCTAGCCGCAACAGTGGTGATTGAATGACACTCTTCATGCTCTGAACTATCGTGTTGCTTGATGGCATCATATTTTGAGATTTTCAGCTCCTCATCATTGACACGAAAAGTCAGATCACCTTCCTGCACATCAATTAAAGCACGACCAGTTGCTAGAAAAGGTCGACCCAAGATTAGTGGTTGATTTTTAAATTCAGGAATGTCTAAAATAACAAAATCAGCAGGAAAGACAAAATCCCGAATTCTTACCAACACATCCTCAACTATTCCCTTAGGGTATGCGACTGACCTGTCAGCCATCATCAATGATATTTTAGTTGACTTTATTTTCCCCAGATCCAAGCGATTGAATACAGATAAGGGCATCAGATTGATGCTTTCTCCCAAATCACACAACACGTTGGGAAATATGTGTTCGGCAATTTCTCACTCCAACGTGAAGCTCCCCGGATCCTTCTGCTTCAGTGGAAACTTTCTCTGCAAGATAGCACTGCATTCTTCAGAGAGGTTGATCTTGTCAAATTTACCCAACTTCTTCTTACTCGCCACTGCATCTTTGAAAAATTTGACGTATCCGGGCATATTCAAGCGCATCAAAAAGAGGTATATTAATGTTCACTTTCTAGAATATCTCCTTGAAGCGGGCGTACTCCTAATCATATTTCGTCTTCTCGATGCGTTGAGGAAATGGGGCTGTAGGCTTTGGGAGTGTTGGCTGATCTTTCGCATTTCAGCTTGTGCGTGTTCATCTCTCTCCTTCCCTCGCGAGACGCTTCCTCTGAATTCTCTCGTGACGCACTCTCCATCACTCTTCGCGTCAGTTGCTCACGAGCCTTCCTGGCGAGGTAAGGCCGCGATGCTCTTTCTATCCATTTCATACTCCGGATGATTTTCATATGAAGCTCCATTCCTCAAATAAATTGCATTGCACTGATTTTGAGGCATATGATTCTTAGGATTCTGTTCAGTGTTGCTTGGGAATTGCCCTTGCCTGTGCATCCCAGCTCTCTCATTGGCCATCTGCCCCACTTGATTCTCTAACATCTTTAATTGTTTTCCCATAGCTATTACCGTATTGTTGATGGCGTTGACTGTGCTCTCCAGAGCGTTCATCCTATTCCCAAGCTGCTGGATCTAAATATTTTGCTGAGCCACAATTTGTTGGTGACTCGCTGCTATTTGTTGATTGCTCGCCAACACTTGTTGCATCATATCTTGAGGCTCGGCTTCTTGGGCTCTACAATCATTCCATTATTAACAAAAAACCGGTGGTAGTTCTTTGAGCATTCTAACGCGATCGCATAGGAAACATTTGGGTGATTCCTATTATTGGGATGATAGGGTGGGTTCCCACTCTGATTTCCTTGGATATTACTCCTTTGGTTCACATATTGAACCTCCTCCATATTCCGCGCCATGGCCACAGTCATCTGCCCTTTCCTCTCGGCTTCGTAATCCTTCTGCAGAGTTGTGAATTTCTCTAACAAATCATCATACTTATCGTCCAACTCTGCAGCAGCCACTCTTCTGATCCACTGTCTCTCCATCGGCCACTGATAACTATTGGATGCCATCTCCTCAATTATTCTCAACGCTTCATCTATTCCTCTATTGAGAAGGCATCCTCCGGTGACGCATCAACAATGCTCCGGGTGTTAACATTGAGTCCACTGTAAAATTGGGTTACTTACTGCTCAGGTGAAAACCCATGCTGTGGACACTTGCGGAGCAGGTTTCTGAATCGCTCCCAGGCTTCAATTAATGACTCATCTCCCAATTGTGAAAAATGGGAGATCTCGGCAATGATTTTCTATGCCTTAGCAGGTGGAAAGTATTTGGACATGAATTTCTCGCATAATTGCTCCCATGTAGTGATTCTTGATCTGTCCAAGCTCTTGAACCACTCTTTCGCCTGACTCCGCAACGAAAATATAAACATCCGCATCCGAATGGCATCAGCTGGCACTCCATTCTGCTTGATAGTATCACATATATCAAGGAATGCCTCTAAATGTGCGTTGGGGTCTTCAGTAACCCCTCCCCTAAAATGCTCCGCTTGTATCATGCTGATGAGGGCAGGCTTTAACTCAAAGTTATTGGCATTGACGTTCGGCCCCCATCCTCCACCTTGGAACTAATCCGTCGGTGGCCTGTACATGTGGTTGAGCGGTATGGGCTGTGCTCGTCCACCAATCTGACCCATCTGATTATTCAACGCCAGTTGGTGTTGCATTGCTGCTAGCATCTCCTCCATCTCGGCCATTCGATCATGGCCTTGAGGTTGTCTATCTGCCATAGCTTGTTGTCTTCTTTCTCGACTCTCTCTCTTATGTGATCTTTCAATCTCAAGATCCAAAGGAATAATTCCTTCCTTTGGGATCTTGTAATCATGCACTGCACAGAGAGATAAAAATCAGATAAGATCTAAGAAGCAACAAAGGAATAATAATTTTTTTTATGATTTTTTTTTTGAAAAACGCCTGAATTAATAACTACAATCTAGAAAATTATCACTGTGAAATCTAAACAGTCCCCAGCAATGGCGCCAAAATTTGATCGCTATATTTCTACCAAAATAAATTGATAGTAAAACAGCAAGTATATATATATCGTATCCACAGGGACTGCGACTCGAGAACACAGTAATTAATTAACACAGAATCTTTATTATTATCCAGGCAACAAAATCAAGAAAGAAATAATAAAACTAGACTCAGAAAATAAATAAGGAATAAAACCAGCTATAAAAGACTGACCCTAGGGATGTACTTAACCTAACCAAATTCACACAATTAACCCATTAATCTGTTTACCCATTTAATCCGCATTCGTATGAAGGATCACTAATGTAACTATAGTTATCGCCAGGACAACCTATAGTAGTAGGTTAGCCTAAACTCTATCTTCGTCGGGTCTCAAGAGAAGTAAGCTAATTACCAAAAGCACACAAAGATTTAACCTCCTGCAGTTCATCTATCTCCGCCAGGTCTCAGGGTAAAAACTGTATTATAAATTCAAGATATCGATTATATAATTAATTCCACCAAGACATTAATCATATAACTAGCATGCATTAATATTGATCAGATACCAACACATGAGAATTAAAGTCAAGAATTATAAATCTTGAATGGGACGTCAAAACAGTATCAACAGATAAATTATACGAATCTAGTCAGATATACAAACCATAGGATCAATACGGAATTTAGCTACGCATAATTAAATTACTAAAGCAATAAATAAATAATAATAACATAAACTGAATTAAATAAATAAAACCGTAGGAATACACGAAGAATAATTGTAGCGACTTGAATTCGGAAGATAAACTGAATTCTCGAAAATAAAACTGAACTAATAAAACTGGAATCAAAATTAAAAACTGAAAGCTATCTAAAAATCTAATCTGCAATTTGGAAAAATAATGTGCAACCAAAAAAAAAGAATAAAAAGAAGTCTGTTCTTCTCTCCCCAAAGCTCTCGTCCAATCTGTCCCTCCTTTTCTGTGCGCGCGCATGTATATACGTATAAATTAAAACCTACGCCTCGCGCAAGGTGCTCGCGAGAGACACCCGCGAAGGCGCCACGCGAAAGACTTCAAAAATGCTGAAATTTCGGTCTTCCTCGCGAGTTAGCATCGCGACCTTTGGTCGCGAGCATAACTCACGAGCCATACTCTCTCGCACTGCTCATTGCGCGACTTCACTGTTTCGCTCCGTTCTCTCTCGTCTGGACTCCGAATTGCAATCCGTTTGCGCCTATAGACTCCTATCGAGATGCTATTTAACATAGTAAACTTTGAAAATCCATCCTTGTCAAATACATTACGTCATATTCAATGTCGTTTTCAAATAGTTCCTCTTCGCACGAGCTCGCGATTGGGCTAGTGATCCTCTTTATCGTGATCCACCTTTTTCACATCAAAACCTATGCTAAAATGACATAAAATACACAAGGCATAATATCTTTCAAGGTAAACATAAATATATCGAAAGACAGCTCAAAAGATCACTTATCAATTAGAAACGAAATTAATATAGCCTTATAAATCAGGTAAAAATGAGGCTTATCAGTGCCCACTGAGTGCATTTTGTACACACGCCCTGCATGTATTTCTAAACGTGTAGGTTGAGCTCAAGATAGTGTTGGAGTTGAATGCTGAGCAAGGGCTTCTTTTTTTTATCTTAGTTGTGCCCCGGGTCTTATGTCATCATACATATTACTCAGCTACCCTTTCTGTTGCCAAACTCTAACTATTCTTTTGATTCTGATTATGTAATATGTTTTTTTTTATGAACCTAGCCTTTTGTCGTTGCATGTTTAAACTTGTAAATCGCTAAGAAATTGTCTAAGATGATTTGGATTGTAATAATAGATTGATAGTTGATGCATGCTTTCATATTATTCTTTTGCCGAGTTTGGATAACCTGTTGTGTTAAGTTGTTCGTTATAGTTTTTAACTTTTCTTTCTTATCCTAGTCACGGCCTAATTGCTTAACTAATTCTTGGTTAAGTAGTCGGGCTGCGACAAAGGTGGTACGAACAAGGTTGAGTTTTCGATCAACGATAAATAAAATAAGCACATAAAATAAGAACAAAATAGACAGGCAAGGGAGAAACATGAATAAAGGGGACTGGTCCTGGGGTAGTATGTATGCTCATCTTCTGATTATGCAAATATTGTGTTGATCCATTTGCAAGTTTTAAGTCAAAACATATGGAAGATCACTCATGTACTCATAGCCTCTTTATCGATAAGTCTTATGAGCGTAGATTAGCACGGCCATATTATCCTTAGGTTTTAAGAAATTGTACTAATTCCCAAAAGTCCAAAAGATTATGCTTCCTACAATAGTTACTAAACCCTCTCAATCATCTAGAACATTTTATATCATGAACTCTTATTTTCCATTATTTCCTCAAACCCTCTCTGTCATATAAGGAAAACAACTGCATATCCTTCGAAAGTGATCAACAATCTAACATGATAAAAGCACTAAGAGTCATAAACATGCAATGGAAGGCAACATGACATCAAGCATAATATCACATAAGCATCAACCCAGTCATATACAATCCTAGTATCAGCTAAAAATCTAGCTACTCATGTTGAAAACTAAATAGTGTAAAACTATAAATGAAAGCATAACAATCAAGGAAAGTAAAGGTGCGAAATTGTAAAGGTTGAACTTAAAATTAAACTTGATTGAAGTTTGAACGTAAAGATGCAAGAATAATAATGTAAAGGAGAACAATAAAAACTGAAGTTAAAACTAAGCTAAGGTAATCGATCGAACTCTATTACAAGGGAACATATTCGCTATTTATAGAAGGTAAATAAGAGGGTATATTTATCTTTTTTTAGTTTGAGGGTTGAAGGGTATTTTCATCAAATCAGTTCTGTAGTGCTTCAGCTCAAGGGAAAATTCATCTTTCTAGATCTGCATAGACCACCGACAACAGTGCGATGTTATCGCTTCTGAAGGGCGGTGATCCTGGGTGAATCTATAATTTCATAGCTTTTATTAGGATGAATCTGCACGACCTAATGAGAAACAAGTATGTGGCCGACATTCTAGATGTTTTCTACACGGACAAACGAGAAATAAACGTGTGGCAATTGTCTTCTTAGTTTTCTATGCTTGCAACAGTGTACAGGGTCCAAAATTCAAACACTTATCCATTAGTTAACTTTGTAATTTCCAAGTCAAGCTCGTTGCTGGCGTCACTTTTCACCAGTTTGAACATGGTCTGTTGATAGCTTAACACTTAGTTGATTTTCGAAATCAATTTTTGTCAACTGGCTGGACTAGTACTGTTCATCGATAAGCTCTTTCAGTTTGGACTTGCCAGTTTGGTAGTTCATACTGGTAGACTTCTACTGGCTCTTTAGCTAGGTTAACCATATTGATTAATAGTATGACTCTTCAGTTTGGCTGAGAAATCTTACGTATGATTACTGGCACCAGTTTGGCAGGCCAACTTGACTTACAAGTTTGGTGTACGAATCATCAGCACGGTCAATATTCATCTACTAGCATGACTGGAATGCTTCAATTTCACTTTTATCTGTCAATATCCAGTTACCAGCTTTGACTTCGAGTGCCAGCTTTGACTTTGGCTATCAGCTTTGACTTCAGGCGCTAGCTTTAAATTTGGGTGTCAGCTTTGACTTCAGACGCCAGCTTTGACTTTGGGCACCAGCTTTGACTTCTTTTCTCACCGACTTTTCTCAGTTTCAATTTTTGATGCCAATTTTAACTCATTTTTTGATTTGTGCTGGGGCTCAACTTAAACTTCACGCAATTTTAGCTTCCAAAACATATCAAAACTGAACAAAACACTCAAAACAATACCCAAGCATGATATCTTCACAAAATACTAAAATCATACTGAAAAATATATGAGATTTGCATATAAAAAGTGATGAAAACTAATATCAAAACTAGGGAAAAAGAATGCAAAACTAAGTGTTATTAATTATGAAAATACATTTTCGCATGTACAATGATCAAGTCCATCATAATTCTTCTGGCCATAGCAGCTCACTTGAACTTAGAGGTTTGGCAAATGAATATGAAAACTGTTTTCTTAAATGGTTACCTTGAGGAAGGTAGAGATATCTATGTGTAGCAACCTGAATGTTATGTGAGGAGCATCTAGTGTGGAAGCTCAATAAGTCCATTTATGGACTCAAGCAAGTTTTTTGATCATGGAACCTACGTTTTGACGAGGTGGTAAAGACCTATGGTTTTATCCATTGTCCAAATGAGAATTGCGTGTACTGTTTAATGTCAACGGTGATGTGGTATTTCTGGAAATTTACATATATGACATCCTTCTAGTTGACAACAATCTGAAGCTGTTATCAAACGCAAGAGTTGGTTATCCTATAATTTTAAAATGAAGGACTTAGGAAATACAATGTACATTCTTAGGATCAAGGTTTCCCGAGATCGTAAGAAGAAAATCTTGAGCTTATCTCAAGCGTCCCACATTGATATTGTGATTACTCGTTTTAGCATGCAAACTGCTAAGAAGAGATTGTTATCCTTTAGGCATGTTGTTCTTTTATCTAAGGAACAACCTCCCATCTAAGGAATAGCCTCCCAAGACTACAAATGAGATAGAGGAAATGTGACACATTCATTACACTTCTACCGTAGATAGTCTCATGTATACAATGCTATGCACGAGGTCCGATATATGCTATGCGATAGGCATAATGGCAAGATATCGGTCTAACCCAAGACAAGCTCATTTGATTGCGGTAAAGCATATACTCAAGTACATAAAAAAGGACTCGAGATTATAGGTTAGTTTATCAGCCAGACTGTCTAATGCCTTTGGGTTATTCCAACTCGGATTTTCAAGTTGAGTGTGATGAGAAGAAGTCTACCTTGGGCTATGTATTCACATTGGGAAGTGGAGCTGTATCTTGATGGAGTGCAAAGCAACATTGCATTGCAGACTCCACCATAGAGGTCGAATATGTGGCCGCATCAGAGGCTGCTAAAGAGACGGTATGACTTAAGAATTACCTCTTGGATCTAGGTATGGTACCTCTTTTTCTAAAGAGTATCACATTGTACTGCTATAACTCTGGTGTAGTAGCAAACTCGAAAGAACCATGGACCCACAAGGCGATAAAATGCATAGAGAGAAAGTAGCACATCATACGAGAAATCATACGACGATGACACATGCTTATAGAGAAAAATGGCAATACGGACAATCTAGCTAATCCATTTAAGAAGGGCCTATCTAAAATAGTCTACGATAAACATGTTTGAGGACTTAGATTGCGCAAGATGTACCCCACTTAGTTTAAGGAAACATTTTGTATAAGTGGGAGAAACAAAGTGATGGTGTTTTGTAATAGCTAGTAGGAAGACACATTGTATACTAAAAGTTTGCTTTAGTATAAGTGGGATATTGTCAGATTTTTATATTGAAAGCAGAATAATTGAGCTAGTATACAATGTTTCTTGTTACCACTATTATGATCTCCTATTTGAATTATTTTCTTAGGGTACGTCAGGATATGTACAGATGTATGAGATGGGTGGAATACACCAGCTAGGCAAATTTAATTTTTTTTTCTTTACACAAGACTTTACTGGCTACTGTCTGTAGCTGGTCGGATAACTAACAGTTTAGTACTAGTGTCAGTACTGTTGTTCAGTTTAGGTAAATGGAGTCTTGTACTGAGAGATATCAGTTAGCGAACATATGTACTGTTGAGGCAGCTGTCAGTTGGACAAATAACTGATGTACGTGCGGAATATGGTGGTTACTGTATTTTCCTTACTCAAAACGGCAACCCTTAGTCGAATATTGCTTAGTCAGTTTTCAATCTATCTCTCCAGTATCAAACTGATACTGATAGAGTGTTTTAAAGCGATGTTATGCTATTATGTGCTGGTGATGACAGTTCAATAATATGATGTACAATACAATATTGCATGTAAAAACCTGAAAGTAAATAACACTTTGAGTTTTATGTGGTTCAGAGAGATCAACTCCAACATCCACAAACTGATTGCTTAGTCAATCCACTAACTTTAGATTTGGTCTTGTTTATGGACACAAGAGTAAACCTAGATACAAAGTTAAACTTACTGTATCCCACCTTACTTGGCGTTTTTCCTACGCTTGCGGATGCTAGAAAATCTCTGACTGCTTACGGGTTATGTCGACCTAAACCTCTTGCTTACAGGTGCAAGATAATCAAACTTTCAGCAACTAGAAAAACTAACAGTTCGTTGCCTACTTGCCCAAACTTCTAGTTAAACATGGGTGTTTTGTAGAGGGGTTTACCAACTAAAGTCTGAGAAGTATCCTAGATTTAAGGAAGTTTATATTGAAACCTTTAGCTAATAAGTCTATTTAAGCTCTGAAGGTTTACCAATAATACTGTAAATTTTTTTCTTTGAAATCGTTGAATGATAGACTTGAGCTTTGAATGCTTTAGAAAACAATATTTCGGTAACCTTCAAATGTTGGATTCTTTACTTATTTATAGAGAAGACGATGGGTAGTATCATTGGAGGAAGCACCAATCACGCTCTTCTAATTGTCATTTGAATTCTTTCCGTTTGAATCCTCGTACATCGCTGTCAGGGTTTTCATCATCATACACTATAGATCTACAACTCTGAAAAGGTCTTCTAGCATGTCAGGATCATATGCAGATATGCCACGACACATGGCAAGTCAAACACTCAAGGCTTAAATATTTCATTGTCTTTCCAATTGAGTTAACCTCGTGTTTTATCAGTACGTTGACTTCAGGTTGGGCTAATCGAGAATGCTCCATCTTTTATCAACAAGTTAGACTCTCTTCTTTTGTCAGTTTGAGAACCTGAGTCATCTTGATGCTTTCAGCTTAACATAGATATAGTCAGTTTTGACTTTTCATCAGCCAGATTTGACTTTGCTTCGCCAGCTTTGACTACTTATCACCAACTTTTACTATTGATCGACAGTGTTGACTTCCAGTCACCAGCTTTGACTTCGGGTAGCCAGTTTTAACTTTCCAACATGGGTAGTTAGATGTCGGTATGACACTTAGTCATATCATGACTCATTTGCTTCCAGTAGCACTGAGTCTTCAGTCTTTAGTCTTCCGACATCAGTATTTGACTTTACTCCAATAGCTCAGATCGTCAACCGATATACTTCAGTTTTCAGACATCAGTTAGCCTAACTTCAGTTCAGTCTTCAGTATGTGATCCTTCAGTTTGAGCTTCTATGAGTTGCGTTGGTACTGTTACTCCTATCAGTATGGCTGGCTTCAGTATTGCTTGAACTTCTTCAGTCTTGGGCTTGTCCATGCTGGTAGTTCTTTTGTTGAAACATATAACTAAAACTCCTAACTCCAGAACAAGTTAGTAGCATTAGTTACATCGCAAGTTAATCACCGAGGTTTTTGGATCTAATCAAAACACACAGTTACGATATTATTATTCCCATCAATTTAGGAATTTTTCCAATAATTACTTATGTTTTATCTCATACAAAAGTTAGATAATATAGTTTGTAAAAGATTACAGAAGTCTACATGATTGGTCAAGTAGGTGAGATAGCAAAAGGAGTACAGCTAAGACAACTTGATGACAAGTTGTTGGTATCACCTGCAGTATAGATAAGAAGTAACTTGACTTTGTTTGTTGTTTATATTGTACGTATTGACGTATTGATGGATCACAGTGAGATGTGTTCTTCTATCTAACCTTCGTAAAGAACCTAGATCTGTGTGACTTTACCTTGATCTAAACATCGCTAAGGTTTCACATGATTATGAGTTACTGATCATCACTACGACTTGTTATGGGTGAGGAGTTACATGAAATAACCCAATATTTTCTTCATCTTGGGTGGTGGCAGTGCTTGTATGTCATGCTGGTTATCTGTATCTAATTACCGTATCTGCTTAGGATGATAATGTCCCCTTAACGAGCTCAAAAGATTTATTGTACTATATCCTGCAGGTTGAATTAACTCAAGTAGAATAATAAGGTTGAATGGTACTACTTAAGAAATTATTAAAGAGATAAATTATTTTAAGCAGTCAAAATGCTATAAATAATTAATGGGCGTGCGATATCTTAAATAAGAGGATTTATAAGTCTAAGTACAATGACTCAACTTCGGTGATAAAGTGGAATGTATAAATATTTATGAATTAATTTATATATTGGGTTGAACATAAAATAATTAATTAATTCCAAGCCCATCTTTATTCTTTGTATCTGATTCCTGGGCTGACCCACCAAGACCTACAACCATGATATTCCATCTCCCTTCATACAACCCCATTGTGTTATGATTATTATATTATTTATTTACTATATCTCATAGTCTAGATAGATATTATCTGATTTCAAAAGATATCAAGTAGATAATTATTCTACAAATGAATTATCTTTAGGATAAGAAGATAATTATTGTATTTATTATATGTGTCAGAGTCCTATCACATTAGGATTCTAAAGAGAGCTCTATAAATACATGGTAGGAGAAAATCAGTTATATCATCCAAAAGCATAATGATTTTCAAAAATCATAAGACAAGGGACGAAAACTTGGTGTTCTCCATGGATCGCTCTCATTCAACATTGGAGATCAGACATGCGGGGCACAGTCTAGAAGATCAGAACTGGAGTCAGTTATTGATAACTTGTGCCAGAAATTCATAGGTAAACATAGAAAACCCATATGTGTTGCAATTAATTATATAGGAGCATGCTAGAAATATAATAAATGTATGATGAACATCTAAGATAGATCATCGGAAGTAGGAAAAATTATATTTCCCTACAAGGTTGACCCAATTGAACTCTCGAGGAAGACTTTTAGGGCTTATGTCTTATGTCTTGGGTGTTTTGTCACAGAACTTTAAAACTAAAAATACAAAAAGCAATAAGAAAATACGACCCTCAGGCAAACACAAATAATTCAATGGGATTAAAAGACTAGGAATTTGGGATTCTCTCCTCGTGTATCAATACCCATACATCATTTCGTATATCAAGAATTAAACGATTTTATTAATCAAACCTACCTAGGATCTCGCTACTGGAAAGAGGTTCAATTTATCAACTATTCATTCTCAACGATGAATCACTTGTTTGTAGTAAGATTCACTACAAAGAAATTATTATTCCAATGTTGAAATAGTCTCTCGACCTCAAACAATATCTAACACAATCAAACAATTGATCAAGTTGTTCAATCACAAGCAATACAAATTCAATCGGATAATATGTAATGCATAAATACACGATCACCCATAACTCTAGAGGGGAATTAGTTCCTTTACATAATCTCACCAACTGTACACAACAATAGACAAGAATCATTCATCCCAAAAGCTAAAGAGAGAAAGTGAAGAAATTCACATTAATTGCAATGATGAATCTAAAATTTAATCCCGTTACAAGGTTTATTCAAGTGAAAACAATCATTTTTAAGGTGGAAATTGAGAGGAATAAGTCTAGGGTTCGTTGAATAGGTGTAGAGCATGAAGTGTATCTGAAAAATACATGGAAACACTATTTAAAGGAGTAGCATTGGTCGGAGGCCAGCGCCCGCATCAATTGTTCAAAAAATGGGGCCTGACACGCCCGCTAGGTGATATAGTGTGACGACCCGACTTCCCAAAGAAGTACGGATCATATGGATCGTCACTGGTATAGTAAGGCATCAGATATAAACACAACTAATCAATGCAATTAACCATTTAACTACTCAATAATGCATAGACTAAAAGGGATAAACTGTTCAATACCAACTCGAGTCACAGAAGGACTCGTCGAAAGGTTCAAGGTTTAACAATAACCCAATCGGGGCACAATTTCGAGGAGGTGCGACCTCAAGTTCAATACGGTATGAAAGCAATCATAAATCAAGCATCAAAATAATATCGAGTTAGGCGGCAATTAAGCGTGTGGACATGCATATGACGATGCATGCCCAAGGTTCTAGAAACCTTCTAATAAAGCATCAAAATAGTTGCTACTACGCACCACTCGCACCCATCGTCGATCCTTGCTCAACTCGCACATCAAAAACGAAATGCGGGGCTAATTATAAAAGTACTCGGTGGACTCGTTGCGAAAACATTTTCTTTGTCAAAAGTTATTAGCGCCCACAATAGCGCATGAGGATTTTAGTTAAAGACTCACGCCTATCAAACATTTTATCGTTTTCCAAAAGCGTTCGGCGAACTATTTCATTCACGTTGTTTCCATATCGATCATTCATTCATTCATTCGCGCACTATGGGTGGCCACCTACACATAGTCGCCGTGACGATCGAGGTAGCTAACCTTAACACACACGACACGCGTGTACACAATCCGAAAGTTAGTCCTTAACTAAGTCGGATCCGATCGTTACCCTTTTAACGTTGGTGGACCAACACATTAACATACCATATGGGATATACCAATCTCGGATAGGATAACAACAAAACATAAACATTTGGCGATCAATAACATTTCATGTGATAATATTTCATAAAGCTTTGTAAAACATGCTTTGAGATATGCATAACATTTTCGTTTCAAGAAAGCCCACCTGCTAATCCAAGCTAGTGGTTCTAAAAGAGCAGGTGTGATGTTCTTCCTCGCCAACTACGTACGATCAAACCCTTCATAAGAAAATAGCGTTTCTTAGATTCTTTCTATCGATCAAGGTTGTTTATAAACTACGACTTAAAGTTCCCAATTAGGGTTTCTTTATGATTTTATGTGATTGTTTTAAGACAATTTCTATTATCTTACATTCCCAATTCTCAAGCTATATTACTTCATCGTTCATAGGTGAACTTCAATTATGAATCACATATTCCGAGTCTATCCTCGACTCTTAACTTTAGTCTTATTATAACGTTATTACGTTATAGGTTGTCGATAATCAAATTATGATTGATAAATTAGGAAACTCTCAAGCCACTAACTAGACTTAGCAATTTTAGTTATGTCCTAGTAGGTTATGCTCGACTTGTCGTCGATTAGCAAGATAATTAAAAGAGGAGTATTGACTTATGATTCAAGTGAACACATCCTATCATGTAAGTAAGTACTTAAGAATAAATGAAGTGTTTCGGGAATATTAACTCGACTTTTGAGACATAAGGATCGACATCTTATGTTCGAATCTTTGCTTGCACATTACGACATTGTTTGTTTATCCTAACTCGTCGGAGATTACCTATGTCGTATAATCGTTGTTCATCATCGAGTTGTTTTAACGCTCAACTAATATCGTATTGGGTTGTCGTTATTGAGTACTAACGTTGTAGCTCGGCTTTTAGTTTTTCTAACTTAGGAACTCGCGTTCGAGTATCCTTTTATGAAATAGAAAACCTTAATTTGTGTCTAACTTCGATTCTCGTTAATTCCTTCTCAAGTTATCGAAATTGGTCGATTTCTTTTGGATTCTCGTACGTATAGTATTATGTTGTTTACGTTTGGGGCTTTGGTTTGTCGGCACAATATAAACATAAACATTCAACACCAAACAATACCATACACAACATGAACTACACTAAAGCATTAGAAAACCCTAATTTCTAACATAATACACAATCATGTATGTGTGCATAAGTGTTCCATTCATTTACCATAATCACAACCATTCATTCTAAGCTTATAATTTCACTATCATAGCATCATTTAACATTAGAATCAAACTCATACTTAGCCATTTTGTTACGTTTTCGATAATTACCAACAATTAGCATATGTATCCAATAAATTCCAATAAAATCATGTTATACTCCTATCATACTATAGGATTTAATTATCAACTCAATATCATCATATAAAATTTTAAACCATAGGTTAAAATTTATAGTTTTCGGTAATCACCATTTAATGAGCTTTGGTGTTCAATAAATTCCACAAAAATTATATCATGCTTATACCATATACTAAACATGAAATATCATTTCATATCATGCATTAAAATTTAAACCCATGCTTTTCACCCTTATATATTTTGGTAATCACACATATATATACATACTCAATAAATTTCATTCATTCACAACATGTTTATATTATGCAATAACATGTAATATTAACATTAAACATCAATTAATATTTATAATATGAACCAAATGCTTGGAATTCCTTTTGTCCTCACACATATTTTACATATGTGTTCAATAATTCCCAACAATGCAAATTAGGTTCATATTATTTCTACACATAACATATCCTATCATTTTCAACAAATGAAATCAAATAAATCCTTAGATATATACATATAGTTTTCGGTATTCAAAGGGAAAATAGGAGTAGTGTCTCAAAAATTTCAAGATTAATATATGATGTTCATATCATATATTAAACACTATATCTCAACTATTTCTCAACAAATAAAATCAAACAATGGCTTAAAAATACTTAAATATATTCTGCCTATTTTTGAAAAATAGGAGTAGCGTTTCAAAAATTTCAAGATTAATATATGATGTTCATATCATATATTAAACACTATACCTCAACTATTTTCCAACAAATAAAATCAAAATACAAGAAAATTCCAAAAATATTCTGAAAATTATGATATTTATTCTACATGCTCCTAATACATTAACAAGCAACAATATCAAATAATATTCACAAAACCATGCTTTATCACATATAAAAAGAAATAAAGCATAAATTGAAAAAAAAAAAACATGCTCCGAAAATTATGAAATTTTTACAGTAGCCTTAGAAAATTATTCTAAGAATTTTTTTTTCATAGATTGAGAGAATTTGATGGCTCTAAAGTCACGAAAAAAAATGAGGAGCAACTAGGGTTTTTAAACCCAAAAAAAAAAAAATCAAACAAAAATTCTACTCCATTAGAATGGAAGAGGATGATGAATAATACATTCATATGGTCTTAGAAAGATTATTTGAGTGTGGGAGGGGTTTGGAAGGAGGATTAAAGGCTCAAGGCTTGAAGAGTGTAGAGAGAATTTAAAAATTTGAGAGCAAAAAGGGTTCTAAGTGAATGGGCTTCAATGGAACGTCTCCCCACTATATTGGCAGACCTAAGGGCTATCATTACCCATTTGGGGGTGGTCTTGGTGGTAGTTGGGAGGTGGATTGGTCAAATTACCCGTTTTGGCTTGTTAATACCGACTCTTTAAGTTTTAACGCGATTTTGATTGATTTCTCCGAAACTTAAGGTTTTATTTTATTAAATAGCCTCCAAATGAATTATTTCAATGTTTATAAAAATTTCATGAAGTTCGGACGTCTTCCGATAAGTCAATTCCGAGTTATCGCGGAAAAACGGCGTTCGACGATTAAATTATGCTCATTCAAAAATTCTATTGAACTCTTGAGCTTTCATAATTAATTTGAGTCTTATAAATCATAATTTATTAATTTAGACCCTTGGTGCGAGTTTCGGATCGTTCGGATCAGATTAGTGTTTTCCCGGTATATTTTTTTTCCGATGTTCGATTAAGTTCTTCAGGAATTTCTTTCAGAAATTGATTCTTATAATTTATAAATTCATAATAATATATTCCTTCATGAATTTAATTGTTATCATTAATTATCATGATTAGCACGGACTGAAAATTGATCCGGCTCGTAAATTGTGCTTTTAAGACTGACCGGGCAAGTATGCCCGAAAATTCTCATTCTTTGGCTTCTCACATGTTTTCGCGAGAGGATTCTAGAAATGAAATCATTTTGTCAAGATTCATTCTCGATCTTTCATTCTATGTTCGAGCTCTTGAGAAAACCCAATCGGTGGGATTAGTCACTAGTTTTTATTTCTCTAGTTTTCGATCTCCGAATCGATTCTAATTCATTTCGTTGGTTTCCTTAAACATAATTAAGGTCTAAGAACCATAAATAAGTGATTTAAACATCACTAATAAAAGTTTTAAATTTTTCGGGTTATTACATATAGACGAAGGACCCGTTGGATATAAAGATCCAATAACCCCACATAAAAGAGTTAGGCAGCGGCCTTCCTAGATCGAGAATCCAGTTTGATCACCCCTAGAGCATAGAAACCTTGACCCGTTGACTATATAATCAGCCAAGAACCTCGGTATGGTTGAACGCCACAAGACTTTGCTCAAACATCTTGATAAGTTATGAAAGTAAATGAATACGCTGCGAAAGTTAATGAATAAAAAAAATAGAATTTTCGCCTCTCATGGGATTCGAACCCTGGTGAAAATTCCGAAATTTTGGATTCATTAACTTCGCAGTAATATTCATTAACTTTCATAGCATATTCATTTTGTTTTCGTAGTTCTTAGTTCTCACGTTAAAATTGGTTCTTATTTGAACCTCACTCTATACATATATATATATATATATATGAATTTGTTAATGTACATACAATCCTTAACATATATAAATGAGACAAACCAGGTCCGTTAGATTTGAAAATCACATGGTTATTTTAAAATGTGCATTTGAATTAATTAAATGCGTATTTCTGCTTATAATTGAGCATTTATGCACCTGCATCTAAGGATGTAAATGAGCAATGCTAGTCGTGAGCTATTCGTAGCTCGACTCGATAAAAGTTTGTTCGAGTTTGTTTAGTAGAGCTCGTTAGCTAAACAAATCAAGCTTGAGCATGATAGTATTCAGCTCGTTAGCTCATGAACAAGTTCATTAACTGATTTACTTTGAAAATATAAAATTATTATGTAGATACAATTATTTTCTTTCTATAATTAGTAATTATTGTGTTAAATCTCTAACTATTTTTATATTTTATAAGAAATCAATAAATATATTGTGTTATTGTGGATAAAATAAATTATTTTTAAAATAAAATAATCAATATTCTAAACATATATCTAAATTTAGAAAGTTTGTTTGGGTTCGATCAAAGCTCGAATAAGCTCGTGAGCTCGAAATAATCGATAAATAAAACTGGAGACTCGGCTCGATACTAAACAAACCAAGCTTGAGCACGATGATGTTCGGCTCGGTTCGATTACACCCCTACCTGCATCATAATTTTTGCATTGAATCTGAAGTATTCATATTGATTTATCGATGATAGATATTTTCCTCATGTTTACACTATAAGGAGTGTCCACTTCCTATATAGGAATTAGTTATATATATGGGACTGATCAGATAAAAACCTTCTTGGTTCTGTTAACAGAAACCAATCTAGTCCGTAGATCTTAATTGATGGAAGGTTAAAATTGATTTTTTTTTTAAATGAGATGTTGACAAATACTCATTTTTTACATTTTTATAAGGTTGATATGATGTCAATTGTGTAAGAAATCTTGTGTTTGTCAGCTAATTTGAACTTTTATAGGTTTATTATATAGAACTTGTTACTTATTCTTTGAGTAAATTTGCAGGAAACCGAGGATAAAGTTAAGGATTATAAGCATGATAGGAATGAAGCTCATCTCGATAAGAGTTCGTGAACGCAATCGAATCAAAGATCGGACTCTGGACAAAGGAGAATGATCAGAACACAATCATATTGCGAAAGCCCAATGGACATGCGATCGCATGTCGTGACCGCGCCGATGTGCGTGAGACAGAAGTCACACACTATCACCGGATGCGGTCGTATTTCGGGCCCCTGTGCCACTATTCGGGGATGTCCGCATTTGCCGAAAAATGCTTGTTTTAAACTCAACTCTTGGAAACTCAGTCCTTATCAACTTGAGATCTCTAAACCCTAATCTATACCTAGAAATACCCCACCAGAGCTCTTCAAAAAAAAAGACTCTCATCACATATTTTGCAAATTTGATATTTTTGTGGAGCTTTTGGAGACGATGAGATAGAATAGGAGACCAATGTTTTAAAGATAACTGAATTCTTACGAATCTCTCGACGATTTTAGTTTATAATTTTTTTTCCTTCGATTTTCGTTTACTAGTTAATAAGTCCATGTGTGGCAGTTTATTATTATCTTAGATTTGGGGATTAAACAAATATTGGTTGTTGAACACATTTTGGATTGATTAATCCAATTTATTTCTTACTTTTTACTTTCTTAGATTTATTGTATGCTTAATTGCTTGATCACCAATTTTACATAATGTATTTTGTTGATTTGATATCGAGATATGATTACTAGTACTTGACTGAGAGCACAAAACATATCTTCAATAAATCTGAGAGGACTTGAGATTTGTGTCAGGATATGTAATCTAATCGATTTATTTGGAGTTGTATGTTTAAATTATGATCTGGACATTGTCGTCTTGTATGTATCCACTGTTTATTCACTATGAGATAGGTTTAAACTATTTATGTGATTGTCTTAGAAGATTGAAATATGTAATTGTTAATTAATTTGAACTGGTTTGACTACCTAATCTGTTGAAATCCAAGCTCTACAATATTGTTTATCTGATCAAATCTCTATTCTCTCCACGTGTTATTTAATTTAAATTTGTGTACTTAAGATGTTTAATCACAATTCTATGTTTAAAGTCTAGATAGAGAATAACTGGTAGGTATAGTAGTCAACTATAGTATTACAGCCGCACATACACACTACGCTTTTTTGTCGTAGTCTATATGTATTAACTACGATTTTTGGTTTATTTACTACGGTTTTAATGCCAAATTTAGTACGCTTTTTCTATTACAACCCGTAGTCGATTTAATAACAACTACGGTTTTCAATTTCAATAGTAGTTAATTTCTTTTATTTAAACTCAGACAATTAATAACGCACAAGCAAATGAGATTAAAATATACTTATGACTACGTTCAAAATCACTATTCAAAAATATACAATATGTTTTCATTACAACTACAAAATTACTATACAAAAATATACAATCTATTTTCATTACTGTTACAAAATCACTATCTGAAAATACTATACACATCACATAACAAAACAATAAGACCAGTATCCCATATCACGAAGACAAAATAATTCAACTTCATTGCCTCGCCCAACATCTAAATCGTGCGCCACCCAACTTCGAGTCGAGCCCTGTGATCTATATAACCACAAATTCCATGCAAGTCATTACAAACTTAATTAATAGATCGAGAGACTAAGGCGATAAAAAGGAAAGAGAAATACTACTATCGAGCCAAATGCATACCTCTTCAGTTCGTCTTGTAACCGCAAGTGACGGTTATGTGCTTTAATGAACTTCTTTATCTTTGTAGTGAACCTAAAGAAAAAGTTCAATCGGAGCGCAATGTAAACTGTAATAGATTTCTCCAAAATAAATCACATTATCGATGACAATTGATAGGAACACAGAAGTCGTTTAAAAGTAATACCTTTTCCCCTTCTTTCTCTTTAGAAAGTTGTGTCTCGAGCTCATGAATTTTGAAAGTTAATGAATCGGCTTCCTTGACCTTATCCTCTAGGTAAATATGTCCAAGAAGCACCAATATTACAGTTTAGAATTAAAGAAGAAAGCAAATGTTCTCAAAATTTTGTAATATGAATCTTGAGGACATAATTTCATAATAACCAATAACATTGGGTGGACATACCAAAATTTTATGAACTAACAAAAGTAACCATGATCTTTTGAGAGCACTAAGAGGGGCATCAGGTTATACTATGAGTGAACAAGTTTGGGTAAAGATGACAATTAAACGACTAATACGACCTACCCTGTCCCATTGAGTCAGCAGCATATACCTCACATTCAATCCTACCACCATTTCGTTATGTATGATTAAGTATATGGCAATTCTTTAAATTTGCCAGTGCAAAAGGTAGTATCTACTCACTTCATTATCAACTTTAGCATAAAATCCTAACACACTCCAACAGATATCAAGGTTGACCATTTTATAATTACAACTCAGAAAATAAATGGCGCACTTAAAGCATCAACAAAAAGACGAATACAAAATTGTGCTAGCTATCTGCACACATCATATTCCATCCGAACAAAATAAGAATTTTCCTTGTCACGGGAGCAGCCAAATTTCAAGCGAGTATATATAGGATAAAAGCAAAAAACTTTATCGAACCTACATCCTTTTGCAAGAGCACGAGGACTATCTTTTCTCCAAATAGAAACTTTTATGTCAAAATAAAGAGCAACAAGCGTAAATTCATTCTTCAAAATCGCAAGTAATACAACAAGTTTCATAGAGCATACTCACAAGTAATACAACAAGTAATACAACAAGTTTCAATAAATCATATTGAAAAACAATCGAGAATCCATCCGGATAAATAATTTCACCGAAATCACAATTTTATTTTATAGATACATTTACATATGATAGGTGTCGTTCACATGAGAGCACTACGTAATTGGCTTCAAAGTTCAAATTTTGCAAAGCGCCAAAGAGAAGAAGAAGTGCTAAGAAGAATCATTAGCTAATTAACCCATACTCTTTCATTTAAGACACGAACCATCTTTATAAACTGCGTCGCATCGATCAATATATCAGAGTTGTAGCCTTGGACAAAAGAGAAAAATAATTTAGCGCACTCGAGAATTTTCATGGTGTTGTGCCAGCTACTCGACGCCACAACTCAAAGCAAAGGGTTGCGAAACTTTCGACAATGCGCCACCAATATGTAAGACCAAATAACAAAGCGATAGCGAATTGACATTCCTCGATGCTCCTACTAGTACTCCCGGACTCCCTCTTTTCGGGCTTTCCAAACCCGAATCATGCCATCAACCGAGGCACTAATCATGCAATCATCTTTTGGGTGATAACTCACGCTAGTTACCTGTCAACCAAAACTAGTCGAGCAAAATAAAAATAACAACTACCAACAGCAAGAACATCTCACTAGTTCACCTTCTCAAACTAATGTCACTCAGCGCACATCCCACCCCACACCACACCACACCACACCACCCCACCCAAAAGCAAAGCTAAGGTAAAACAAATGCACGGAACTGAAATTAGGAAACTTGTTGAGTAATCCCATGACAGAGTGTGCAGGACACCAAACATGACATGGCTTATAAACAGAGATTAGTTAGGTAAAAAATTGGAAATTAAATCCATGTCAACTGTATAAAAATGAAAACTAGTTGACATTATCTTGAAATTTCACAATTTGTTTACAGATCACAATCCAAATATTTGACTAGTAAACCAAACTTCAAACAACTTGGATTGGCACATGAATATAAGCGCAGCGAGAAGAAGAATCTCAAGAACATAAAAAAAAAAACTTTACAACTGATGAATGAGCTCGGAAACTGGTACCACTTATGCATCCAAAAGTAATACGTGATTTTTAAAATTTGCAGTATCCATTTTGAACAATTATGCCAAAAATAGCTATCTGTTATGAACAAATAAACCGGCATCGTTCGGAGGAAAGTTCGCGCGCGCCGTGAGCAATGGCTCTCGCTCGAGTCAAGAGACAGAGTCGTGACTCCAGCTCACTCGGCCGATCCGGAGGAGAGGAAGATTCGCCCCACAGTTCGGATGGTGGGTCGTCGTCTCCAGCAGCAGAATGGAGCGTGGCGCCCTACAAGAATCGGAGCCTAGCGCCGCTCAACTGGTCGGAACCCTAGCGCTGCTTTCGCGAGTCGCGATACCAGGCGTTCACGGATGAGCGCCGTGAGAATTGGGGTTCGCCGCCTCGAGAACACCAGCGCCGCCTCGGTTGAAACTCCCGCCCGGAGAGGGTCTCTCCGTGTTCGAGGTCGAGCTGGCAGCGCCACTGGTACAGCGGAGGTCACCACCGCCGCGAACCACGGATCTCACGGAGCTCGAGACACCGAAAACCGGAGGTTAGAACTCACGCAAATTGAGTAAGAATAATATATAGAGAATGGGAGGATTTGTTCGGTATGGTGGGGTTGGGGTTACGCAGACGGGGAAGGTCGCCGCCGTTTGGATGGTGTTCGGGGTGAGAGCAAAGAAAGTTCACGGAAGGCGGCACCCACAGGGTAAACCTAGTTCGCCGCCTCCGTAAAAAATTCAACAGAACAATATGATATGGAATAAAATAATCAGTAAGGTGATTATGAGGCGATTCAATCGAAATCTAAGAACGATGATGATTTTCAATCGAGCGGTGATGATTTTTTTTTTTTAAATTTATGATACGGCGTAGTCATAAGTGTAGAAAAGTGGTTTTGTAGTAGTTACAGTCTCTGTAGAATACAACCTTATTTGTTACTGCACATAATTTCACCCGTATACTTGCAGTGTAATAAAATATTTGCGAACAAATGTACTTTCTTATGCATAAGGTAATGTTTTCTCTACGTACAAAATAATTTTTTCTTTATTATTATATTTTTTCATGAATGAAATAATATATATATATAGATAGATAGATAGATATCTTGTTTGTTATAATTATAATTATAATTATATTTGGTTTACAGTTTTTAGAATGGAGATGGTTTCTTTTAGATTCTAACCCTATATATGTAGATAGTAATTAATCAAGTAGAAGATATAATATACAATGTTTACATGATGCGACATTAATATCACAACAACACACAAATATTGTGTGCTTATATAAATAGTAAATTTGTTTAAATCTCGTCAAAGTATAAATTAGGTTTATTCACTCCAATATGAGACCTGATGTGTCCATAATAACTAAGAGATAGAAATATGAATGATGGAATAGTGACAACAACCTTGAATTTGTGAGCTTGCTTCTCATACAAACCACAACACTAATATATTTTTAGAATAATTTTTATGCACCAAATTCATGCATATAAACTATCTACTATGCTCTTTCCAAAGTCGTCACCCCCACGTCAGTATTACTTGTATAACTACACCACTTAAAATTTTTTCATCGATTGTTGGAGATCACAGTGGTCAATAACAAGATTTATACATAATAGAAGGTAGACAATAGATAATTATGGAACGAGAATATCAAATACAACCAACAAGAAGTAATTTAAGTGAATAAAAGATGAGGGAGACAAGAAAGAAGGGGATGGTGCTGGTAAGTAAATAAAGGGGAAGTGGTTGCTTCGTCAATTGTTGGCTAAATTCATGATTAAAGTTGGAACTGAGGAAAAATCATCATTATATTAAGACCATGGTAATGACCTCATAACGGTTTTTTTTTATCTTATTTTATTTTATTTTATTTTATTGGCATTAGCGATATTATTTTCGTTATCAAAAAGTAATCATCACCCCTCCAATATCTATATTCATGGCATTCACCAATGCTATAAAGAGGAGGTTCTCGACATTCAAGTTATTAATGATTGTCCACCCTATTTGTTTCCGGATTTTTCTTATATATTTTGTCACACTAACATGCATTAAAAAATATTAAAGGTGGCAGAAATTTTCCAATAACTATTAGTGGAAACTCTCATGTTTAGTAAAATTATTATCTAAGGAGTAGTAAATGTATAGGCAATGAGTGATATGTGTTTTTTTTTTTTGTCATTAAATACAGAAATTTTAAAGGCTGCGGGTGGACTCGAATCCGAGACCTTTGGCCTCAGGCATTAACCACTCTACCACTAGGCCAACACACGCACACGAGTGATGTGTGTTTAGTGATGATCTTGTGTAATCAATAAATATTTCAAAGTTATTTCCTCTTGCTGTAGAAACTGGGAGATTGTGTATAAATAAATATGTCTGTGTAGGTAAAATATTATATTTCTAGCAATAAGCATAAACATTTTATGGTCTTTGCAAGACGTGTAATCTGTTAAATCAGATGTTGATAGGATACGGCCCAACTACTAGGCCCAAGCATCGACCCAATATAAATGGGCCCCGACATTAAGCTCAGCCTATGTGAGTTCGGTCCAAGAAGACTCCTCAACCAACTACAACTCAAATCGCAATTGGAGGCGTAGAAGATTCGGATGCATATCTAAAAGAGTCCTTATTAGAGTCAAACTCAATTTGAATTAGAGTCAAAACTCAATTTGAATTAGAGTCAAACTCAATATGATGGTTTATAAATAGAGGCTAGATTAGAGGGAAGAGATCATCTACACTCTTTGTAATCGCTTCTTACACATTCAATACACACATACTCTCTTGCTTCGTGGATGTAGATCTAATTCAATAGATCGAACCACGTTACTTCCTCGTATTCTTTACGCATTCATTACCCTACGAAAATAAGATCGATCACTGGCGCCGTCTGTGGGAACAAAAATTCTGTGCTTTCGATCTACTTTTTCTCAGGTAACAATCACAACGATGAGGAACACAAGAAGCGCTCCCGGAGCTACTGATCGGCAACGCCCGCCGGTGGTTCGACAGTTTATCTCCCGGTAGTATTGGATCTTACCGAGATCTAATGGAAGCCTTTCATCGACGGTTCTTCCAAAAAGCCGAGTCCAAGACCACATCGGCTCATCTCCTCACTGTGAGGCAAGGCCGAGGTGAATCCATCAGCGACTTCATGACTAGGTTCAATAAGGAGAGCCTAAAAGTCGAGGATGTGAGCGACCTCCTTATTATCTCGGCTTTCGAGCGGTATCTTAGCGGGGGCCTATCTGAGGAGATCGTCAACACGAGCCCCGCATCCTGCGTCGGGAGTGGCGCATAGCGCATCGGTTCGCCAAGGCGCGGGCAAGCGGACATGAGAAAGCGTTAAGCTGACAAGGTGGAACCCTCTGACAGAAAGAAGAAAGAGGATGATCGAGGAAACCGAGGCAGTAATCCCGGTAGAAATCGAGAAGAGAGACCTCGCCTACATTAGAGAAGCTCGGTACAAGCAACAAGTAGCTCGGTATTATAACCAGCGTGTCAAATCTCGATAATTCCAAGTAGGCGACCTCGTACTTTGAAGTAACGAAGTCAATAAAGCTGCAAAGCTCGGCAAGTTAGAGACCACATGGGAAGGACCATACCAAATTAAAGAAGTCCTCGGAAGAGGGTCATATAAGCTCGCCCATTTATCCGGTACGACGTTTTTCATTAATAAAGTATTTTTCTTTATTTACTTCATCTGTCTTGCATATTTCATTTGTCACTTATACATACCACCTTTTCCACAATACCCTCTACGGAGGATAATAAATAACCTCTACGGAGGATGAACAATACCCTCTACGGAGGATGAACAATACCCTCTAAGGAGGACGAACTACCTTCGTTTAATTACGAGGACGAACTATAAACGCGCGTGAGGGGACCACCCCTATCGATAAAACTCGACAAATAAGGAACCTATACCTTCGTTAATTTTCGAGGATGAATTACATTCGTTTAATACGAGGACGAACTACCTTCATTTATTTCGAGGATGAATTACCTTCGTTTAATACGAGGACGAACTACCCTCGTTTATTTCGAGGATGAACTACCTTCGTTTAATACGAGGACGAACTACCTTCATTTATTTTGAGGATGAATTACCTTCGTTTAAATACGAGGACGAACTACCTCCGCCTCGGCCCTCCGCAGGCCGACCTCGCCTCGGCCTTCGCCACCTTGGCCACCTTCGCCTCGGCCCTCCGCAGGCCGACCTCGCCTCGGCCTTCGCCACCTTGGCCGCCTTCGCCTCGGCCCTCCGTAGGCCGACCTCGGCCTTCGCCACCTCGGCCTCCCGATACATGGCCGCCTCCACCTCTGCCTCGGCCCTCCAAATGGCCGACCTCGGCCTTCGCCACCTCGGTCGCCGTCAGAGCCCCGGCCTCCTTCTTCACCGCATCTTGAGCCTTCGCCTTCGCCTCGGCCTCGACCTCGACCTCGACACGAAGTTACATATTCGACTTCGGCAGGGCGAAGCCAAGCGACGTACAACTTCGGCAAAACGCCTCGTCGGTGAAGCGGCGGCGTACAACCGGCGAATGCCTCGGCAGGCGAAGCCAGCGGCGTACAACCGGCAAAATGCCCGGCGGCGCGGCCAAGAGACATCGACCGCAAAACGCTGGCGGGCGAAGCCATGCGACGTACAACCGGCACAACACCGGCGGCGAAGCGGCGGCGTACAACCGGAAGAACGCGGCGGGCGAAGCAGCGGCGTACAACCGGCGACGCCTCGGCGAGCAAAGCAGCGACATACAACCGGCATAACGCCTGGCGGTGAAGCCAAGCAACATACGACGGCAGAATGCCTCGGTAGGCAAAGCCAGCGACATCGACTTGGCGAACGCCTCGGCGAGGAGAAGCGGCGACATACGACTTGGCGAGCGGCTGGCTGGTGGCAAGCAACATCGACTTGGCGAACGCCTCGGCGGTAAAGCCAGCGACATATGACTTCGGCGAACGCCTCGGCGGGCGGCAAGCGACATACAACCGGCGGGGCGTGCGCATTCCACCGCGGACTACAATTTCGGCGAGGCAATGTCGAACAACGCCCCTCCATCACGACCTCACTTCTACGTCTTTTGGGGGATATGATAGAGATCTGACCCAACTACTAGGCCCAAGCATCGGCCCAATATAAATGGGCCCCGACATTAAGCTCGGCCTATGTGAATTCGCCCCGAAGACTCTCAACCAACTACAACTCAAATCGCAATTGGAGCGTAGAAGATTGAATGCATATCTAAAAGAGTCTTTATTAGAGTCGAACTCAATTTGAATTAGAACTCAATTTGAATTAGAGTCAAACTCAATTTGAATTAGAGTCAAAATCAATATGATGGTTTATAAATAGATGCTAGATTAGAGGGAAGAGATCATCTACACTCATTGTAATCGCTTCTTACACATTCAATACACACATACTCTCTTGCTCCGTGGACATAGATCTAATTCAATAGATCGAACCACGTTACTTTCTCGTGTTCTTTACGCATTCATTACCCTACGAAAATAAGTTCGATCAGATGTAATATGTTATTTAGTGAGGTACTCAGCAGCAATATCCAGTTCTATATATAAGTATTACACAATATTTTGTTCTGCAGGTAGCTGTTTTGAATTTGGTCCATATGTATTATCGGCCATCTTTTTATTTTCTCTATTTTTAAGAATATTCACAAATATTTTCGTTTTTCTTTTTGATGTCTCATCCGTGTCCCTCTTAATTTTAATTTTTTTACTTTAATTTTTTTATTTAAGTTTGATTTTGTACCTGCTAATTGAGATTGATTATATCCACTTAGTAAATTTAGCTTTTTTAGCATTTAATTTTAATTTTGAAGTTAATAATTGATAGTTAAGTTGATTATCTATAATTCAGGCATACTTTTCTTGATTTAAATTTTCATTAATAATATTAATTATAATTTATTTTATTAATTCTATTTTTATAATAAATATTATTAAAAATATGACTTTAAGAATGAAACATCGGAAGAAATACATAAACAATCTCTGGGCAGAGGAACCGAACCGAAACCAAATACTATCTAAAAGTTAAGTGTTGAATAAATCAACATGTGAATTATTTATAAAGTTTGTGTAACAGGGGACTCTTCATTTGACTAGTTTTCGAACTTGTTCAGATACTTTGTCTAACCGTTTTATTTTCTATTCTGTCTCCACTATTAAAATATAATGGTCTTAATTAAAATTTATTACTTTAGATATGGAATAATAACTTCTAATAATAAATTTATCTAAACTATTGTAAATTAAATATTGTTAAAAGATAATTATAAAATCTTATTAGAGCCCTGATTAATAATTACAAAATTAAGGGTAAATACAAATTTAAACTCCAAATTATATCCATTTTATCAAAAATATTTTCAACTATCATAAATATTTATGGGTTAATTTCTCAAATGGTTGCCAAAGTATAGAATTTGTTTCAAAAAGGGTACTAAACTTGTATCAAAATGTCTACTAAACTTTCATTTTCTTTCAAATAAGGTATTTATCTCTTATTTTTACACTTACAATGTCCTAAAAATCATTTTCTTCTACAATTTTATTATCTATTGTTCTCCATCTTAGTCGATTCTGCTCAGTTTTCTGGAGATTGCATCATGGAGATCGAGTGCACCAGGTATTACCGTTACGTTAATTTGCAATTAATTTATCTTAGTTTAAAGTGTTTGTTCCAATTTACATTGTGTTTTGTCTGTTTTTGCTAGGTTTATACTGTAACTTGTTGTAGTTCATTCGAAAATCATACATATTAGTTGTTTCGAATTATCCTATGACTAATTCGATCTTATTTCCATGGTTTTATCATAATTTGAGAAGTTCTATATGTTTTTGAAAATTCAGCAATAGAGATGGATGTTTCACTTATCTACACGTAGATGTTTCCATCTGCACATGCATAATTGTATGTGTATACATGCATTGTTTATATATGCTGGTATGATTTATATGTTTCTTAAAGTTCAACGCTCGATATGAATGGATTCTTATTTTGTATGCAGATTTCTTTATAATCACAAAAATGTGTGAAAATTATTTGTTATTGTGCAGATTAAGTTATTTGTTTTTTTCGTATTTTGAGATATTTTATATGTTTTTGAAAATTTAGTACTCGAGTTGTATGGTTACTTGTTTACATGCAAATGTGTTAAATATCTATACGCATGGTTTCATGTGATTACATACATTGTTTGTCTATGCTTGATGATTTTTATATTTATGAAAGTTCAACAACTCAATATGCATGTTTTTGTTGTTGTTATATATGCATTAATCTGAATAATTACATGCATCGTTTAAATTTATAAGCAATGAGTGTGGGTTCAAGGATTGCTTGGTCACATTAAACGTTTGAAATGTGGAGTTATTATATTTAGGTATGTGGCATGTACTCGTGAGGGTCAGACGAATGTTAGTGGCAATACAAAGAAAATATGTTGGATGACAATAAAAGTAAACTGCAAAGCTTATCTTCATATACGCCTTGTTGGTAGTTTGGATATGTGTTACAGACTTTATTGAGGTTCATAACCATGCATTTGTTTTATAGAACTACATGCATTTCATGTGCTTTAATCATAATTTTTGATAATGGTGCCGTAAGAAATTTGTTTTGAATTGTGTTAGAGCAAATGTTGGTTATGTTAAGTCTTTTCGTTTGTTAAATGAATTGAATGGGAGATATGAAGAAGTGGGGGTGTACGAGCATCCACCTAAAACAGCAGTTTAACGATGCCCACGATAGATACCATTAAAGGTCATTTAAGAATTTTACACTTGATTTGCATACATATATCGTCGGAATTGACACACAAGTTATATTGAATACTTTGCACTAGAAGCATGAGATTTGTGAGGATTTTAGATTTGATTAATTTGTTGATTTATCTTATAAGGAATTATTGCAGCCTTTGAAGGGGTACATGATACATTCAATGTTTCTAATTGGAGCAATTTGAATAGTGATGTGATTGACCTATTTTAGATTGTGCACCTCCTGATCAGGTTGATTTGCTCCTCCAGATATTGTCAAAGCTAAAGGAAGTGGAAAAATATTAAAATCCAACAAGGAGAAGATGTTGAAGAATGTAGAGAAGCCAAAGAGAAAATATAGCAACTGTAAAAGATGGTACATCATGATGCTCGTAGTTGTAATTAAGAACTTATTTTATATTATGATTATTTTATTAAGATTATTAAGATTGAGTTTTGGATTTTGGATGCACTTTCAATTATATGTTGTTGTACATATGAAGTTGTTTAGTTTTTTCATAATTTGAGATGTTTTACATATTTTTGAAACTTCAGCGCTCAAGTTGCATGGTGTACTTTTTTATATGCGGACTTTATATGAATTTTTCTATGTGTTTACATGCATTGTTTGTGTGGGAAAATTATTTAGAAGAATGCAAGTTTCTAATGATATATGCAGGTTCATGTTTCATAATATGCATGATCCTGTTAGAAAATATGCAGCTTTTGATAATTCTATTGATACTTGCAACTTCTTGTTTCGTAATATGCATGATCCTGTTTGAATATATGCAGTTTTTAATAATTGAAGCAATGTAATTATATACTTACACTATATATAAAAGATACTAAAAGTAACAATAATGTACAGTGATTATATGTATTAAATCTGCTTACTTCGTACAAACAATAACATTCAAACAAAATAGAACCATTGCATGTTTATCAACCACTAATTGTTGATACCATCAATTAAAATTATACTAAAAACAAAAAATATTATGTATATTTCCTTCTCTTCTATCTACAATTTTTTCTCTTTTTCAAAGTCAATTAGCAGTCAAGGCTATCGAAGTTATCCACTACCCAGTAGGCAAGCCTTATTTACAATTTTTTTATTTTGAGTTTCAAAATCAAAACTAACTTCCATCACCGTTTTCCTCTGTCTGTCATTGAAGTCTTACATTAAATCAACCAATGGAAATGTGGATGTTTTATTTATGAAAGGGGGATATACCAAAAATCCTTTCACTTTGATCCTTTTATCTTGATTTCTCGAACCTCTCAATGTTTTTTTGCTTCTTATCTTTTTGGCATTATCTTCATCTTTTTGGTTAGTTGTGTTAGAAAATCATCATCAACACAGCATGCAACTTGCACTGTATGTCTATCATGTTTGTACGTAGTTCTTGCTTTATAATAAGATAAAAAATTACATAAATAACAATTTGCATAATTAAATAGAGATGCACAATAAAATGCATGGTAATGCATATATATAATTCATTGACTGACAAGTAAGAATTTATAGGCATAAAGATAACTCTATAGAACCTCCACATGAAATACTACTAAAATATGCATATAATACAAAGAATTATGCACACATATGTATTTTATTAGGGTCGATGCAGAAAACTAATGTTGCAATACATTATACATATAAAAATACAAAACACTGCATATAATGCTTTATATATATACATCCAACTAAACTGTGATGGTCCATCAGAGGTACGTACTGGTGAATAGGAGATTTGAGGAATGGGTGGGGGAGGAATACACCAGTTAACCAAATGTTAGAACTATTTCCTTTTACAAGACTGGGCTAGCTATTGTGGTAGTAGCGGGTGAGTTAACTAATGATAGTTCAGTACTAATGTCAGTACTGCTGGTCAGGTCAAATAAGGGAAGCCTTGTTCATAGTGATATCAGTTAACAAACCTACTGACTGCTAAGGCAGCTGGTCAATTAGACTGATAACTGATGTGCTTGCGGATTATGGTGGTCACTGGTTTGCCTTTACGGAAAACTTAACTGATATAAAACACTTAGTCGAATATTGGCTTAGTCAATTTTCGGTTTTATCTCTTTAGTATCAAACTGATATTTATAGAGTGTTGCAAAATAATGTTGTGCTAGTGTGTGCTGGTGATGTCAGTTTAATAATATGTAATGTTAATACAATACTGAATATAAAGAACTGAAAGTATACAACACTTGGTTTTTACATGGTTCGAAGAGATCAACTCTTATATTCATGGACTGATTGCTTAGTCAATCCACTAGTTGAGATTTGACCTTGTTTACGGGTACAATATATAAACCTATATACAGAGTTAATCTTATTGCATCCCACTGAACTGGGTGTTCCTCTTACGCTGGCTGGTGCTAGGAAACCTCTAACTGTATACTGGTGTAATCGACCTACACCTCTTTCTTACATATGTAAGATAACTAAACTTTCATCAACTAACATTTTGTTGCCTACTTGCCCAAACTTCCACTTAAACTTGGGGTTTTTATAGAGGGTTTTCCAACTAAAAATTGAGCTATCACAGACGACAAACTCAATATGTTTAGGCTTGAGATATACAAAGTATTATCCTAGAATTTAAAGGAGTGTATGCTGAAATCTTGAGCTGATAAATGTATTTGAGCTCTTAAGGTTTGCTGATAACATATAAACTCACTTTTTTTAAAATTGTTGGATATATATTTTCTTAAGCTTTGAGCTTTGAATGCTTTAGATAATTCAAATGTGCAACGTTTAGGTAACCTTCAAATGTTAGATCCTATACATATTTATAGAGGGGATGACGAATTATGCCGTTGTAGGGAGAACCTATTACATCCTTCTATTTGTCATTTGAGTTCTTCTTATTTGAATCCTCGTACATATTTGTCAGGGTCCGCATCAACTCTGAATAGTGGTTCTGGCATGTCAGGATCTTCTGCAGATACGCTACGATACTTGGCCAGTCAAATACTTAAGGCTTAAACATCTTCGTATTTTTCCAGTTTAGTTAACTCATTGTTTTATCGGTACGTTAACTTCAGGTTAGGTCAGTCAAGACTACTCCGTCTTTTATCAACAGGCTGGACTCTGTCTTTTGTCAGTTTGGGAACCAGAGTCTATGTGATGCCTTCAACATTGATGTAGAAATAGCCAATTTCAAATTTTCATCAGCCAACTTTGACTTGGTATTACCAGTTTTGATTACTTGTCACTAGTTTTGACATTGATCAACAACTTTGAGTTCCATTTGTCAGCTTTGACTTCCCAACATGGACTGTCAGCTTCTGATATAACACTTAGTTATATCTCTGATTTTTTTGCTTTCACCAGCGTTGACGAGCCCATTTTTCTTGCTCTTTTTGGGGTAGTACTTGCCCTAGAAAGAGTGCATTTTGTGTGTGTTCTTTGCGTGTGTTTGTGTCTGGGAGGACACACTTGGGGTATTGCAGGTTGGTAGGGCCTTGGGTAAGATCGGGCCATCTCCCATGAGAGGTAAAAATCAAGATTACCTTGGCAAGACATTCGACATCTTGCCAAGACATCAGATCGCATGGGAGGTGAGCCTGATCAACTAGCTGAAGTGAAGCCAAGAAGGTAATCGAGACAAGGAAGAGAGGTGAGAAAGACGATGAGTGACGCGGTGGACAGAGGGTCAAGTCAGGATGCAGCTGGGAGCAGACAATATCTTTGGCAAACTTGCGCGCAAAAGGAAAGATTCTGGGCAAGGTCCTCTATGCCGCCTGTTTGATTCTTGCCGTAAAAGGAAAGGTCGACTGCGGTCTTGTGAATGAGACAAACTGCCGCGGTGAAGCGGAGGAGCCCTTGTCGGGGTCCAGAGCCCGAGCCAAGCTGCTGACCTCACCACCTGCTGCCTCGAGATGCGTGCTTTGACCAAGCTAAAGGGGAGTGCACTTAGGCTCCCAAAAGAATTCCCTCTCCAGAATTCGAATTCACAACACAACATACGGGAGGGGAGAGAGCATCAGTCCAAAATTCTCTCTCAACTTATCTCTTTTATTTCTCTTTGTTTTTCATGAGCGAGTGGTGAGGAAGAAATAAGTCCTACGAGCAAACACTTATTTTATGTATTTATGACCGCTGCTCGAGCAACTGCTTGGCAGAGACTGCCTTTAATTTCAGTTTGATTTTCTATCCAAGTATGGTTTCGATTATGTTCTTGTTTATTGCTTATATGTTTATGTCGATTATGCGTGAGTAGTTGGTTCGTTTGGGCTCGGGGTGAAGCACGTTGAGTCAAGGTCATACAAGTCGTGAGGTCTAAATGTCATTAGAACCTTGAGTGGGTGTTCCAAGCTCTGGCCTTATACACATGTTATTCCTTTCCTTAGCGTTAACTCGGCGGTAGCCTTGGAGGAGGGTTAGCTACAAGCAATAGCGGAGTAAGACATCGAGTGTCTCTTTGTCCCGTGAAGTGCGGTGGTGTGGGTGATTGTAGTGTCGGCCTTGGGCAAGGCTGCAAGCCACTCCCTGGACCATTTGTGGCTAGTTCAATTTGTCTAGTGAGTAAAGCTATTAGGGCAGACGAACCTATCTTGGAGACCGTATTGGCAAGGAGGCAAGGCAGGGGGCCTCTGTACTTAGTCCTAAAATCTACGGGCAAGCTGGGGTGGGGCCTGGTGTACGTGACAACCTAAAGGGCATCTACCCTTGGTACCTTTAACCACGACATACACTCATGGTGAAAACCCTTGAACCTATGACCGACGTCTTGACCAATATCTCAACGTGCGGAACCCTTGGCCCAACTACTTGTTATTTAAACTCTTTACCTTGTGTTTAAGTTTCAGTTTACTTTCTGCTCAAGATATACCTCTCAGTACATTTCATCGAGGCCGTCACCGATCGACATCTTGCCCTCTGGGCAACCTCCTACTCAAACTGTGACAACTCGAGTAACAACACAACCAGCTCTCTTGGGTTCGACCCCTTAACTTGCCATATACGGAACTATGTGTTCAAGTTGGAGGAGATTATAAATGTATCTTGACGTATCTTGGTACCTCTAACGACGGGTAAATCGAGCGTCGTCAGATTGGCACCGTTGCCGGGGAGCTGTGCTATTCTAGTGTTGTTATTCACTTTTTATTTTTGTTTGGTTTTGCATGCTCGACCTAACCTTGCGTGCAAGGACGGAGAGCTCTGTTTGACCCGTAGATTGAGAGAACCATTCGGAGAAGAAAAGCGGTCGATGAGAACGCCCGTCTTGAGGAGGCACGTACAAGCAAGACAACATGGAGGAGAGAATCCATAAAATCCACCACCTCCGGAGAGCAGACGCTCGGGAGATGATGTTCCCGAACAACAACAGTCTCCGCCCCTTGGGCATCACCTTGCCCGAGATCGAGGACAACTGGGAGCTGAGGCACTCTTTTATGCAGATCTTGCCAAGCTTCAGGGATATGCCAGGAGAAGACCCCCAGCGCCATCTCCAGGACTTCGAAATGGTGTGTAACACAATAAGGTGTGCGGATGAAGTCAAGAAGGAGTACATCCGACTCATATCCTTTCCATTCACTCTCCATGACGGTGCTCGAGAGTGGCTGTACACTTTACCTACGGGTAGTGTCACTACTTGGGCAGGGGTTCAGCAGAAATTCTTTGAGAGATACTATCCCATCTCAAGGATACAAAGCGTGAGGAAAAGGATGAGTTCCCTCCAGATGGGGAATGGTGAGACGGTGTACGACTATTGGTGCCGTTTCAAGTCCATCTTGGCAAAGTGTCCCAATCATCAAATATCTGATCAAGATATGATTCAATACTATGTGAATGGCTTGAGGACGAGTCAAAGGCAGCTCGTGTGTGCTGCGTCGGAGGTTCCATCCTCAACAAACAACCCAGCGAGGCATTCAAACTACTCGTAGACTTGGCCGAAGAGTCTCGGGATGATGCCAAGCGCAATGGTCAAGACGATGCCCAGCCAAGAAGTTACCACTTATGATGGATCCGACATGAAAGATATGAAGGCCATGAAGAAACAAATGATGGACCTGATGAGGCCCTCTGATCGAGCTAAAAACACACTCAAATTACTCGCAATCGTACGAGGTAATCGTAGCGTGATAAGTTAACACGAGTCGTCTCTCAAGGAAAACTTAACAGGGCCATTGTTCGTGTTGTGCACAGAAAGCGATTAAAACCTAAACATTCTAAAACCAACGAGGGTTTGAACATGCAGGAATTGAAATACGAGAAATAAACGACGAACCTAAGATAGGAGTTGTCAATCCCGAGCTATACTAATAAAGCGATAAATCTAAACCAGGGGTTGTCAATCCCTAGTTGAACTATGAAAACGATAAATCGAAAGCGATACAAAGCAATAGTAAACATATTCTTAGGGTTCGTCAAGCCCTAATCTAAGTCTACTTGTAAATAAAAACATAATCATCAATCATTCTCCAAGAACAGGAATTAAACGAAAGCAGTAAATCATTAAGCGATATAAATCAACGGAACATGAAAATCCAATCCACTGTCACTATGAATTGAATTGAAAAAATCATCAAAGAATAAAGCGTAAAATTGATTCGGAAGAACAGAGAAATACCAAGCATAAATTGATAAATTAAACATTGATGATGAACAAAAGAACATTAATTAAAACTAACGATTATCATTTGTTGTTGTCGAAGGAAACCATGAAAACAATGAAGAATAATCGCATCTGCGTGGAGAAGAACTGAAAAACTGAGGACTGAGAACGGCGGACCGAGAGCCCCCCTAAAATCTGACCTAATGCGCCTTTATATATTAAAAAGAGAGTGAACGCCGGTTGAATGTGAGTGCCGGCTCAAAAACCATTCTGCCTCATTTGTGAGCGCCAGCTCAAAGTGAACGCGCGCTCAAGATGGAAGCTGGCAGCAGGAACCCGCGTTCACAATTGTGAACGCGCGCTCAGTTGGAGGCTGAAACCAGGTGAACCGGCGTTCACAATGAACCAGCGTTCGCTGGGCGTGCATTCTTGTGAAGCGCAGCGGCGCGCGGGCGCGCGCGCGCGACACTGCTGCTGCGATGGTTTTGTTTTGGTCCGTTCTCTTCGTTTGAACTCCGATTTGCACATGGTTTTCGCCACGGACTCCTATCACAACTTAATTTACTTCTTATGAAGGATAAAATCCTTGATTCCTTCTCCAAAATTCATGATAATCATTGAAAGTGTTCAGCGCCGGCGCGCGACTTGGGCGAGCGGAGTGCGTCGCGCGACTTTGAAGATTTGGCCCGTTCTCCTCGTCCGAACTCCGATTTGCGATCCGTTTTCGCCTATGAACTTCTGTCGAGATGCTCTTCAATTATATTTGATCCTTGACAGATCCAATTTATCCTATTTTCTGCCGTTTTCCTACAAAACATCGAGACGAACGAAGTAAGTCCGAATCGATAAATAATAATCGAACCAACGGCATAAATAGGATAAACTAATGAAAATGACAAATATAACAATACCAAAAATCATCACAAAATCATACCAAACAACTCCCCCACACTTATCCATTTGCTTGTCCTCAAGCAAAGTCTATACTAATAAGAGTCGAAAGATAACTCATGCAACTTAACCCTTATTCTAATCAATCAAACCTTATTTTATTTCCCCACACTTGGTGTTTACGAATTCAAAGATAATGTGAAATAAATCAAGAACGGCAATTGACTTCCAATAAATAAAAAGGTAATCTCTGCTCAGACCCAACTCTCCGTTAGGGGTGAACTAACTAATGTGGTCACCTTTAGCAACAAGTTTCTTTTATAAAGCACAAAGAATGTTTTAAAGATTTTGGAATAATATTCGAAAGGTGCACTCTCGATGAACTCGAGTCTCCTAACGTGGTTTCCCATGTCCATTTCTCAAATTACGAGAAAGAGGGACATAATCCCATCCTCCATTTCAACAATCTCAACAAGATATTGGAGCTTTCATTCTCCTCATTTTCTTCTTCTTTTTCACATTTTTTTTATATATAAAATGAAACAAGTATATAGGCAACCACAATGTTAACACTCCCCCTAACATTAGCCGGACAAATCACATCAATTTCCCCCTATTCAATTTCTATCAATCACAGTCTCGTCAATTCACATTATACTCAAATCATATATCACCAAAAGTTTGGAAATTCAAAATCAATTTGATCGATACCACGAGTTGATTGCACAAATCAAGATCCTAACTTACTCGCATAGACAAAGCTTACGTTCAAACAATCAAAATAAGCACAAGGGCACGGCATTAAGCATACTGAAAACTATATATCATGCCCACAAAACCAAATCATCAACTCACATTTTAATTCGAGCCTTGTCCCGATGCTCAAAACATTAATAACATAAAAATAGCCGATAGAGGAGGAGACTTCCCTGATAAAATATGGCAGTGGCAGGGTTGGAATGTGAGCATGCACGACAGAGTTGGATTGTCACGGCTTCACCACAACGCTTACAACGTTCCAAACCTGGGCAAAAAAAACTCAACGGCACAAACAGATCAAAGAACAAGGAAAACCAAACGAAAAAGAAAGAAAAGAAAACAAAGCCAAAACGTGGGTTGCCTCCCACAGAGCGCTTGTTTAACGTCATTAGCTCGGCGTGTTTATTAGAGCAGCGGTGGTGGTCATGTGGCGGTCCGCCATAATCATGATGCCATGAGCTCCATGGTGCCCCGAGGACTATACCAAGTGTTGCTCGGATAGGGCATAGACACCCTTTATCGGCAGACTTCGAAAAGCGCTTTCACAACCTCTATAAGCACCAAGGTCAACTCCGTTTGTCCAAAATTAGAAGCTCGGTGAAAAGATCACCGGCTTCCTTGCTCATCCTCCACGAACACATACTTCATCGGTAGTTCCTTCAATACCATTGTGGGTGCAGGCATGCTAACAAATTCCTTTCCCAATCCTCTTCATCAAGCTCGAAACCGCATGAACTACCTCAACCGTGTTCTCGCGGTCGGCTCATACTTGTCGGAGTCTAACTCGGAGACTACCACCTCTTCCTCCTTTTCTTGTGGTGGCGAATATCTTGGATGGCTCTTCCACAACACGATCATCTGCTCGATCACCTTGAAGGACAATGACTGCTGAGCCTCACGGGGTGGCTCAAAGTTCTCTCACTGCAAGTTGTCGTTGATACTCAACCAACTTCACAGCCATCAGTCCCACACGTGCCTCTAAACGCTCAAGAGTTGCGTCTCTATCATCCAATGGCGAACTCTGATGGTCAGTGGTCGCCTGAGCCTCATAGGGTGAGCTTGGAGGCTCCCCTATTGCATCTTGTTGCAGCAACTCGTCCATCTTCTCAGTCATCATTTCTAATTTTGCTTGCAAGCGTCTGATTTTGGTGTCGTCAGCATCCAACCGTTGGTGGCGAGTCTGAATCAATTCGGTCTCCATATTATCCAACGGATACCTCTGAGGTGGTGGTGGAGGTGGTGGAGAATAATACTCCTGTTGCGGGTGGTACCACTGTTGCTGTGGAGGTTGTGGCTGTTGTGGATCATAATATCCATAGTCAGGTTGTGGGTCCCAACATCTCGAATCGGGATGTGGTTCCCACCATTCTGAATCGGACTGAGGAGGCTGTTGCTGCTGTGGATCCCACCATCCCAAATCGGGTTGTGGATCCCAATATTCCGGGTTGGGTTGATTCCACAACTCCGAGTTGGGTTGGTTATTCCACCCCGAACCATATTGTTGCTGGTAAGGCTCAAATTCCTGTCGGGGTTGGAATCCATGTGCGTCATAGGCCCGGCGTTGCCGTCAAAAGCATACATCTTCCATCAAACGGCGACAACCTAGCATTCACAACACTCACACAAAATGGATCACGTGCAACTGGAGTATAAGAAAATAAAAACGAAAAGAAAAACAGAAAATAAACAACACAAACAATACGCTTAAAGTTTTCCCCGGCAACGGCGCCAAAATTGATCGAGCTAAAAACACACTCAAATTACTCGCAATCATACGAGGTAATCGTAGCGTGATAAGTTAACACGAGTCGTCTCTCAAGGAAAACTTAACAGGGCCATTGTTCGTGTTGTGCACAGAAAGCGATTAAAACCTAAACATTCTAAAACCAACGAGGGTTTGAACATGCAGGAATTGAAATACGAGAAATAAACGACGAACCTAAGCTAGGAGTTGTCAATCCCGAGCTATACTAATAAAGCGATAAATCTAAACCAGGGGTTATCAATCCCTAGTTGAACTATGAAAACGATAAATCGAAAGCGATAAACAAAGCAATAGCAAACATATTCTTAGGGTTCGTCGAGCCTAATCTAAGTCTACTTGTAGATAAAAACATAATCATCAATCATTCTCCAAGAGCGAGAATTAAGCGAAGCGATAAATCATTAAGCGATATAAATCAACGGAACATGAAAATCCAATCCACTGTCACAATGAATTGAATTGACAAAAATCATCAAAGAATAAACTGTAAAATTGATTCCAGAAGAACAGAGAAATCCCAAGCATAAATTGATAAATTAAACATTCAATGATGAACAAGAGAACATGAATTAAAACTAACGATTATCTGTTTGTTGTTGTCTGAAGGAAACCATGAAGAACAGTGAAGAATAATCGCGTCTGCGTGGAGAAGAACTGAAAAACTGAGGACTGAGAACGGCGGACCGAGAGCCCCCCTAAAATCTGACCTAACGCGCCTTTATATATTAAAAAGAGAGTGAACGCCGGTTGAATGTGAGCGCCGGCTCAAAAACCATTCTCCCTCATTTGTGGCGCCATGACTCAAAGTGAGCAGCGCTCAAGATGGAAGCTGGCAGCAGGAACCGGCATTCACAATTGTGAGCAGCGCTCCGTTGGAGGCTGAAACCAGGTGAACCGGCGTTCACAATGAACCGGCGTTCGCTGGCCGTGCATTTGCGCGCGCGGGCGCGCGCGCGCGCGACACTGCTTTGCACAGTGTTTTTGTTTTGGCCCGTTCTCTTTCGTTTGAACTCCAATTTGCACACGGTTTTCGCCTACGGACTCCTATCACAACTTAATTTACTTCTTATGAAGGATAAAATCCTTGATTCCTTCTCCAAAATTCATGATAATCATTGAAAGTGTTCAGCGTCGGCGCGCGACTTGGGCGAGCGGAGTGCACGTGCGCGACTTTGAAGATTTCGCCCGTTCTCCCTCGTCTGAACTCCGATTTGTGATCCGCTTTTGCCTATGAACTTCTGTCGAGATGCTCTTTAATTATATTTGATCCTTGATAGATCCAATTCATCCTATTTTCTACCGTTTTCCTACAAAACATCGAGACGAACGAAGTAAGTCCGAATCGATAAATAATAATCGAACCAACGGCATAAATAGAATAAAATAATGGAAATGACAAATATAACAATACCAAAAATCATCACAAAATCATACCAAACAACTCCCCCACACTTATCCATTTGCTTGTCCTCAAACAAAGTCTATACTAATAAGAGTCGAAAGATAACTCATGCAACTTAACCCTTATTCTAATCAATCAAACCTTATTGCATTTCCCCCACACTTGGTGTTTACGAATTCAAAGATAATGTGAAATAAATCAAGAACGGCAATTGACTTCCAATAAATAAAAAGGTAATCTCTGCTCAGACCTAACTCTCCATTAGGGGTGAACTAACTAATGTGGTCACCTTTAGCAACAAGTTTCTTTTATAAAGCACAAAGAATGTTTTATGATTTTGGAATAATATTCGAAAGGTGCTCTCGATGAACTCGAGTCTCTAACGTGGTTTCCATGTCCATTTCTCAAATTACGAGAAAGAGGACATAATCCCATCCTCCATTTCAACAATCTCAATAAGATCTTGGAGCTTTCATTCTCCTCATTTTCTTCTTCTTTTTCACATTTTTTTATATATAAAATGAAACAAGTATATAGCAACCACAATGTTAACACTCCCCTAACATTAGCGGACAAATCACATCAATTTCCCTATTCAATTTCTATCAATCACGGTCTCGTCGATTCACATTATACTCAAATCATATATCACCAAAAGTTTGGAAATTGATATCAATTTGATCGATACCACGAGTTCGATTGCACAAATCAAGATCTAACACTCGCATAGACAAAGCTTACGTTCAAACAATCAAAATAAGCACAAGGGCACGTCATTAAGCATCTGAAAACTATATATCATGCCCACAAAACCAAATCATCAACTCCCCACATTTTAATTCGAGTAATCGTCCCGGTGCTCAAAACATTAATAACATAAAATAGCCGATGGGAGAGACTTCCACGATAAAATATGGCGATGGCGGGGTTGGAATGTGGCGTGCACGGCGAGTTGGAGTGTCGCGGCTTCACCACAACGCTTACAACGTTCCAAACACAGGCAAAACAAACTCAGCGGCACAAGCGGATCAAAGAACAGCGAAAACCAAGCGAAAAGAAAGAAAAGAAAACAAAGCAAAGCGTGGGTTGCCTCCCACGGGCGCTTGTTTAACGTCATTAGCTCGGCGTGTTTATTAGAAACAGCGGTGGTGGTCGATGTGGCGGTCCGCCATAATCATGATGCCATGAGCTCCATCGGTGCCCCAGAGGACTATACCAAGTGTTGCTCCAGATAGGGCATAGACACCCCTTTATCAGCAGCTTCAGAAAAGCTGCTTTCACCACCTCTATAAGCACCGAGGTCAACTCCGTTTCTCCAAAAATTAGAAGCTCGGTGAAAAGATCACCGGCTTCCTTGCTCATCCTCCACGAACTCATACTTCACCGGTAGTTCCTTCAATACCATTGTGGGTGCAGGCATGCTAACAAATTCCCTTTCCCAATCCTCTTCATCAACTGAAACCGCATGAACTACCTCAACCGTGTTCTCAAGGGTCGGCTCATACTTGTCGGAGTCTAACTCGGAGACTACCACCTCTTCCTCCTTTTCTTGTGGTGGCAGAATATCTTCAGATGGCTCTTCCACAACACGATCATCTGCTCGATCACCTTGAAGGACAATGGCGCTTGAGCCTCGCGGGGTGGCTCAAAGTTCTCTCATCGCAAGTTGTCGTTGATACTCAACCAACTTCACGACCATCAGTCCCACACGTGCCTCTAAGCGCTCAAGAGTTGCGTCTCTATCATCCGATGGCAAACTCGATGGTGGGTGGTCGCTTTGAGCCTCATAGGGTGAGCTTGGGCTCCCTATTGCATCATGTTGCGACAACTCGTCCATCTTCTCGGTCATCATTTCTAATTTATCTTGCAAGCGTCGATTTTGGTGTCGTCGACATCAAACCGTTGGTGGCGATGCGAATCAATTCGGTCTCCATATTATCCAACGAGATACCTCGAGGTGGTGGTGGAGGTGGTGGAGAATAATACTCACATTGCGGGTGGTACCCTTTGTTCTTTGTGGAGGTTGTGGCTATTGTGGATCATAATATCCATAGTCGGGTTGTGGGTCCCAACATCTCGAATCGGGATGTGGTTCCCACCATTCGAATCGGATTGAGGAGGTTGTTCTTCTTGTGGATACTACCATCCCAAATCGGGTTGTGGATCCCAATATTTCGGGTTGGGTTGATTCCACAACTCCGAGTTGGGTTGGTTATTCCACCCCGAACCATATTGTTGCTGGTAAGGCTCAAATTCCTGTCGGGGTTGGAATCCATGTGCGTCATAGGCCCCGGTGTTGCCGTCAAAAGCATACATCTTCCATCAAACGGCGGCAACCTAGCATTCACAACACTCACACAAAATGGATCACGTGCAACTGGAGTATAACAAAATAAAAACGAAAAGAAAAACAGAAAATAAACAACACAAACAATACGCCTAAAGTTTTCCCGACAGCGGCGCCAAAATTGATCGAGCTAAAAACACACTCAAATTACTCGCAATCGCACGAGGTAATCGTGGCGTGATAAGTTAACACGAGTCGTCTCTCAAGGAAAACTTAACAGGCCATTGTTCGTGTTGTGCCTGACGATTAAAACCTAAACATTCTAAAACCAGCGAGGGTTTGAACATGCGAGGGAATTGAAATACGAGAAATAAGCAGCGAACCTAAGCTAGGGTTGTCGATCCCGAGCTATACTAATAAGCGATAAATCTAAACCGGGGTTGTCAATCCCTAGTTGAACTATGAAAGCGATAAATCGAAAGCGATAAACAAAGCAATAGCAAACATATTCTTAGGGTTCGTCAAGCCTAATCTAAGTCTACTTGTAAATAAAAACATAATCATCAATCATTCTCCAAGAACAGGAATTAAACGAAAGCAGTAAATCATTAAGCGATATAAATCAACGGAACATGAAAATCCAATCCACTGTCACTATGAATTGAATTGACAAAAATCATCAAAGAATAAACTGTAAAATTGATTCCAGAAGAACAGAGAAATCCCAAGCATAAATTGATAAATTAAACATTCAATGATGAACAAGAGAACATGAATTAAAACTAACGATTATCTGTTTGTTGTTGTCTGAAGGAAACCATGAAGAACAGTGAAGAATAATCGCGTCTGCGTGGAAGAAGAAAAGCTGGGATCGAGAGCGGCGGACCGAGAGCCCCTAAAATCTGACCTAACGCGCCTTTATATATTAAAAAGAGAGTGAACGCCGGTTGAATGTGAGCGCCGGCTCAAAAACCATTCTCCATCATTTGTGAGCGCCAGCTCAAAGTGAACGCGAGCTCAAGATGGAAGTGGCGGCGAGGCCGGCGTTCACAATTGTGAAAGCGTGCTGAAGATGGAAGTTGGCAGCAGGAACCGGAGTTCACAATTGTGAACGCGCGCTCAGTTGGAGGATGAAACCAGGTGAACCGGCGTTCACAATGAACCGGCGTTCGCTGGGCGTGCATTCTTGTGAGCGCGGCGCGCTGGGCGCGCGCGCGCGCGACACTGCTTTGTGCAGTGTTTTGTTTTAGCCCGATCTCGCCGTTTGAACTCCGATTTGCACACGGTTTTCGCCTCGGACTCCTATCACAACGTAATTTACTTCTTATGAAGGATAAATTCCTTGATTCCTTCTCCAAAATTCATGAGAATCATTGAAAGTGTTCAGCGCCGGCGCGCGACTTGGGCGAGCGGAGTGCACGTGCCGACTTTGAAGATTTGGCCCGTTCTCCCTCGTCTGAACTCCGATTTGCGATCCGCTTTTGCCTATGAACTTCTGTCGAGATGCTCTTCAATTATATTTGATCCTTTACAGATCCAATTCATCCTATTTTCTGCCGTTTTCCTACAAAACATCGAGACGAACGAAGTAAGTTCGAATCGATAAATAATAATCGAACCAACGGCATAAATAGGATAAACTAATGAAAATGACAAATATAACAATACCAAAAATCATCACAAAATCATACCAAACACCCTCTATGGCCAAGAAGAATGTCAAAGCGTGTCAGCTTTGCTTTGCCACCACCCACAACACGGACGAGTGTCTAAAAGTGGCTGAAGAAGAAGAAGTGAATGCCTTTGGGCATGTCAACAACGGTGGTGGAGGAAACACTCAAGGTCAGAAGCCCCACTTTGACCCGTACAACCCACCATGGAAAAATCACGAGAACTTGAGGTATGGAGGCACACACTATCAAGCACCTCTTGGGCAGAATCTACCTCAAGCTCGGCCATCTTTAGCCGAGATAGTGCACAATCAAGGAGCTACCCAAGGAAGGATAGTGCAAGACCTCGACAAGTTCAAAACAGAGACAAGAGGAGTCCTACAATCTGTACTGACTCAGCTGAACACCTTGACGCAAGAGATATCAAAGCTCGACCAAAGTAAGGAACACTTCTTGCTCAGTGCAAATCGACCCAATGCGTCGTCAACGCAATCAACGAGGCGGTAAGAACTTGCAGCGGGAGGAGCCCGGTCGAGGCCGGTCGAGATAGAAGACATAACCGAGGAAGTCGAGGACTTGGTCAAGGAACCCGAACCCGGTGAAGGCTTCTTTGCCCAGTAGCGCATAAGGCGGAGATCAAGATCAGACCTCCTTTCCAGGAAGGTTGGCAAGGAACAAAGAAGCCGAAGAGATAAATGAAATGATCAAGATCTTTAAGAAGGTAGAGATCAACATACCTTTGACCACTGCTTTGACCTCGATGCCGAGGTGTGCCAAGTTCCTCGAGGAGTTGTGTACCACGAGTCAGTACGGATGATGCAAGTTCGAATGGGAGAAGCGTCTCGGCCGTACTCAGCGAGATATCCCAATCAAGTGTACCGATCCCGGGATGTTCTATATACCTTGTGTGATCGGGACAACAAGGATAGACCAAGCTATGCTCGATCTCGGGGCATCAATCAATGTGATGCCCCTATCTATCTATCAAGAGTTGAAACTCGGACCACTCCGACCATCTTGTGTTGAGATTCAACTGGCAGACAAGTCAAGTGTCTATCCCGAAGGGATCGTTGAGGATGTGCTCGTCAAGGTGCAGGACCTTATTTTCCCAGCCGATTTCTACGTTCTAAATATGGGCGATGCCGAACAAGAAAGCACTCATGTTGCTAGGCAGGCCGTTTCTCAAGACGGCCAGGACGTTGATCGATTGCGATACGGGGAAGCTCACATGCAAATTCGCTGGGGAGACGGTCACCTTTGACATCTACAAAGCCGAGCAATTCCCAATCGACACCGAGATGGTGGACTTTGTCGATCTCCGAGAAGGATGTTGAGATACTACGCCGGCGTGGTGATCAGGGCGTGTCTGACGAGTCATCCAAGGACACACTGAAGATCTAGAGTATCTCGACAAGGAGGAGGTCAAGACAACCGAAGTGCTTGAGGTAGAAGCCGACCAAAGTGGGGACGATCAACCAAGCTATCAATCACATCTAGTGCATGACAAGGAAATGATGCAACCTTCCTTGAAGAAAGCCCCTAAGCTACAACTCAAACGCCTACCAAAGCACTTGAAGTATATCTACCTCGGAGTCAACGAGACGTTGCCAGTGATCATAAGCTCCGAGCTGACGATCAAAGAAGAAGAAGAGACGAGGGCCGTCTTGAGCAAGTACAAAGAGGCCATTGGCTGGACCTTAGCCGACCTCAAGGGCATCAGCCCTACTATTTGCTAACACTACATCTTGCTCGAGGATGATGCCGTACCGGTCAGAGACCCCTAGAGGAAGCTCAACCCGGTAATGAAAGAAGTTGTCAAGGAGGAGATACTCAAACTCCTTGAGTTGGGCCTCATTTACCCTATCTCGGACAGTCGGTGGGTCAGCCCGATCCACGTCGTGCCAAAGAAATCCGGCATACAGGTGGTCGAGAATGAAGGCAAGGAATTGGTCGTGATGAGACTCTAGACAGGCTGGAGGGTTTGCATCGATTACAGAAAGCTCAACAAGGTGACCAGGAAGGACCACTTCCCTTTGCCGTTTATTGACCAGATGCTTGAGAGACTCGCCGGGAATAGTTATTTTGTTTCCTTGGCGGCTACTCGGTTATATACAAATTTGTGTGGCATTAGAAGATCGAGATAAGACTACATTCACTTGCCCGTTTGGCACTTTTCATATCGTCGTATGCCATTTGGTTTATCTGATGCCCGGGGACATTTCAAAGATGCATGATGAGTATATTTTCGATTTGCTTGAGCAATGCATTGAGGTGTTCATGGATGATTTTACCGTTTATGGCAAGGCGTTTAACCGATGCATAGAGCATCTTGAGTTGGTTACTGCGAGTGCGTGGAGAAGGATCTTGTCTTTGAATTATGAGAAATGCCACTTCATGGTCAGAGAGGAAATTGTCCTTGGACATGTTATCTTTGAGAAGGGCATTGAGGTAGACAAAGCGAAGGTGGAGATCATAGCAGCTGCCTTATCCACCAACATCAAGCGACTCAGGGATTCCTTGGCCCGCTGGATTCTATCGGCGGTTCGTCGAGGACTTCGCCAAGATAACCTGACCAATGAACCGCCTCATCGAACAATGTACCGTGGGAGTTCGACGACGCGTGTAAAGAAGCCTTCCGGATATTGAAGGAGCACCTTGTCACAATGCCCATCATAAGGCCACCCGAATGGGGCATGCCCTTTGGTGATGTGCGGCGCTAGCGGATCTGTTGTTGGCGCGGTGCTTAGGCGGAAGATTGGCAAGGAAAGCCGTCGTCTACTATGCATTGAAGACCCTCACCGGACGCGGATCAACTACACAACCACGGAGAAGGAGCTTCTTGCCGTGGTGTTTGCCTTCGAGAAATTTCGCTCCTACCTCTTTGGGAGCAAGACGGTGGTTTACACTGACCACGCCACCTTGAAATATCTCATGGCAAAGAATGACACAAAGTCGAGACTCATACGGTGGATACTCCTTCTCCAGGAGTTCGACGTTGAGATCAAAGACAAGAGTGGATCTCAAAATCAAGTGGCCGACCACTTGAGCAGAATTTTGAGAAAGGATGAAGGAGATCCAATCCGAGCAACGTTTCCAGATGAGGAGCTACTCGAGATCTACGCCAAGGAGCCGTAGTACGCTGACTTGTTGAACTACATCGTGACCAGAGTGTTGCCCGTGGGGATGCCAACACATCAGAGGAACAAACTCAAGAAGGAGAGTTGACAATACGTATGGGATGACCCATACTTGTGGAAGCAATGCTCGGACTTGATCTTGAGGAGATGCGTTCGGAAGGTGAGCAAACAAAAGCCTTTGCCATGAGAAGGAGTGCGGCGGACATTTTGGGCACAAGAGAGCGACAAGGAAGATCCTTGATTGTGGGTTTCTTGGCCACTATCTTGAGGATAGCTACGAGAAGTGCCGAGAATGCGATAAGTGTCAGCGAGAGCGATGTCTCGAGGAGGAATGAGATGCCCTTGGTACCTATCTTGCGGTGGAAGTATTCGATTTATGGGGCATGGATTTCATGGGCCCTTGCCAAACTCTAAGGAAACCAATACATACTCTAGCGGTGGACTACGTGTCAAAATGGGTAGAAGCGAGGCCACGGCCAAAGGCGGACGCAAGGACCGTAGCCGTTTTCTCAAGTCGAACATCTTTAGCCGGTTCGGTGTGCGAGAGCCATAATCGGTGATCGGGGCCCACTTCTACAATGCCACCATTGGCGGCTTACTCGAAGTATGGGGTGCATCACGGATGTCCACGCATACCATCCTCAAGCCAATGGCCTAGTGAGCTCTCAAACCGCATTGTAAAGACCATCTTGAGGAAGGCCTTGGGAGAGAGCAAGAAGGAGTGGAGCACTCACCTTGACGATGCACTATGGGCATACTGGCCAGCAAAACGCCATTTGGAATGTCTCCTTATCGGATGGTGTTTGGCAAGATGTGTCACACACTGTCATTTGGAACACAAGGCGTCTTGGGCAATCCATAAGCTCAACTTTGGTGGGATGAGGGTGGAGAAGCGCAAGCTTGACATCTGAGCTCGAGGAGATTCGCCTAGAAGCGTATGACAATGCCGCTATATACAATGATAGACTCAAGAGATCCCATGATCTTTTAATCAAGGAAAAGAAGTTCGAAAATGGGCAAATGGTGCTACTCTATCAAAATAAGTTCCGCTATGCCTCTGGCAAGCTGACCACCAAGTGGGTGTGACCTTACATCGTGCACGCCCAACATCCGAAAGGAGCCGTGGAGATAAACGACATGGACGGCAAAAAAGTGTTCAAGGTAAACGGAAGAAGACTTAAAACCTACCATGGGAACGACCGAAGGCTCAGAGAATGGGACGCTGAGCAAGATGAGCTCCATGACGTTCCTCAAAAGGATCCTCAAGGCGCCTGAGCTCAAGGAAGACGTCGAGCTAATGACGTTAAACAACAGCGCTTTCCGAGAGGCAACCCGGTGGGGTACGATATTAATCGCTTATATTTTATTCCCTTTTTGTCAAAGGGGTGGTCTTGACCACTTTTAACACTTTGCCTCGAGGCAAAGTGTGTGAGTGAGGAAGCCCGCCTCGTTATTGACCTGCTCCTTAAGAGGCTATTTCTTCCTAGAGGGCGTATTTTCTTAAATTACAGTGCGGGCGGAACTCGAGGCGAGGCGAAAGGAGGCTGCGGTGGCAAGGCGATAACCTTGGCGAGGACACGGAAGCGGTGGCATCTGCATTTCTACGAGCTAACGAGAGGCGTCCCATCAAGTCGACCACTACCCTATAACCGTCCCGACCCGTTCTATTACCCCTCATTTCACCTACCCACTTCCCACATTCAAACCACACCCCAAAACTTCCCAAACTACGACACAAAACCCTAACTTTCCATCTATGGTGCACACACGTCGAAGAAGAAACTCCGGAACCAACCCGAAAAAGACCGTAGCTCGCCGAATAAAATGGAAGACACCAACCGAGACACCAGCCGAGCCCGCCGCGAAGGAGTCCATCGTCCGGTGTGAGCTCTCCTCCCGAGTTCGCCGAGGGAGGCGGAGAGCGCCCACTCTCCACGACATTCACGTGGAGGTGGGCCGAGGAAGAAAAACGACCCGACCGAGAACACACGGAGAAGGCAGGGAGAAAAAGAAACCACCCCTCCAGAAAAGAAAAATGAATGAGACTCCTACCGTCTCCTCATCAAAGAAGACGCCGCCGACCCCTCTCACTTTGGGTGCTGGCGGCACGAAACAAAGTCTTTGGAGGAGAAGGAGGTGTCAGGAGGAGCTCGCGACGCTCTCGAGAGAAGGTGAGGGCAGAAAAGCGACCGGTGAAGGCGTCTTCCTCGGCGGAGAGCGGCCGGCGAAGAAGGTAAAGATGGCGATCGCTCGTCGAGGCGAGGAAGGCCTACGATGAACACCAAGGGCTCGTCAAAACCGAGGAGATGGTGGTGCGAAGCGGCTGGAGCACTCGCACTTCTCGAGCAACTAGGTGTCAAAGAGGAAGTCGAGAGGCTGTTTAAGGGAATAGGATGGGGGAAGTTTCTCGAATGGGATACCACAGTATACGTGCCGATGGTGAAGGAGTTTTAGAGAAATCTTGACATAGACCACGACAAAGGGTACGGTAGGCATCTGATTTACTCTTCTCGGGGCGATGAGAGTTCTGGTTGATAAGCAGCGCATTTACGTTTATAGTTGATATTTGAAGATGAGTTTAGCTCGTTTAATGTGCGTTTATGTATCGATTCTTAATGTTTTATCTTTTCTAGAAGATCTTGCTCTTGGGGTTTCTCTTTGGTGTTTTGTAGGCTTTTCGGTGATAATCGATGCATAAGGCAAAGATGTAACCAAAGATGATTAAATGGATATGAAAAATATGGATGTGAAAAGTTTACAATGTTAAGAGCATCTCGATAGGAGTCCATAGGCGCAAGCGGATCGCAATTCGGAGTTCGGACAGCGAGAGCGGGCGAAAGCAGTGAAGTCGCGCGAGGCGGCGGCGAGCTCGCGGTCGCGAGGCGCGACCGAGAAATCGCCAGAACGCCCAAAACCTCGCGACCGCTGCTCGCGGACCGCGAGCCCGACCGCGGCGGCGGAACCCAAATTAGGGTTTCAGCCCTAATCTATAAATAGGGCTTCACCGCGCATGCAACGAACCCCAGGACCTTTTTGCACGTTTTCCTCGGTTTTCATAGTTTTCCATTTATTTTCATTCTAGCTTTGATTTAGATTAATTCTAGTATTAGTTTTCCATCATTACGCAATTGTTCTACGCATTGTTATCGATTGAACGTTTTCGTCCGAAGAATTCCACCGTTTTCCAGTTTTCCGTTGACGTTGGGATTTGAACCAACGATTGTTCTTCAGACGCCATCCTACGGGTTTTATATATTTAAATTTCGTTTTTATGATTAATTCGTATTTCATTCCGTTTATTATGTCTAGCTGGTTTTCTATTCTAATCCTAGGGTTTGCATGATTCGATCACTATATGTTGTGAGTTACTGCTATCGTTATTTACCTTCGAGGCATTGATTCATGATTCGATTGTGCTTATTTATATGTGTTGATTTGATCAATCTTGATGCATATCTAGTTGTCGGTTAATGGCGTAAGCTGTATTAATTGTCAATCGTTATCGAATGCATGATCTGAATGAGCCTTGAGTAAATGGCGAGATAGGACTTTCGTGGAAGCATATTCTTAGTGATCCTTTTGGAGTTGCTTATTTTCCTCTAGAGGCGTAAGCGTGATAGGGAAAATTAGTAATCAACTGCCATAATTGTAATGGCGAAGTTGTTGGTTATATATGTGATCTTCCGTCTTATGCGGATTAAAGCGGTTAATAATAAGCGGGATAAACATCGTTGTGGATAGGATTGGTGCATCCAAGGGTTAGTCTTTCTTTATAGTTATCTTTCGTGATTTTATTGCTTTCTTTATATTTACTGTTTGGTTATCTTTGCTTTGGATTAAATTCGAAGCCCTAAACCTATCACCCTTTATACGTGCTTAAATAATGATGAATAGTCGTTGAGCTAGCTTCTATGTTTTAGTGATACAATCTCGTGGATCGATGCTTAAACACCTGTACTTACACCCTTTGCGTGTGAAAAGGGCGATCAAATTTTGGCGCCGTTCGGGATTATTAAGATTGCATAGAAAAATAATTTGTGATTCGATTTATTAATTCAAGTTATATTATTATTTATTTTTTATTTTTGCAAAGGTGAATTCTCTCTTTTCTCGGGAAGTATATGTTTACAAGATCGGGGACCTCATGAAATATTTTTAGATCCAGAGGTCGAAAGCTCTCAATGGAGAGTAGGCGAGAGAAGAGTCGACAAGTTATGGCGGCGTTCCAAACTACGAGTGCCCCGAGCAAAATTGCTGACTCACAGCCAAGTATCACGAGATGAAGCATGAATAGCGAACATGGGACTCCTTGTCCTGTTCGAGAAGGCGAGCCGTTAAATCACATGTATCCACCTCCATCGAGCAGTTCGAGGAGGATGGAATCCGCGTACAACCCGGACAACGAGATCATCATAATCATGCGTATGCGGCCCATTAATTTTCGGCAACATCCGGAGGTTTCGCCGTTCGAATGTAATGATTGAGGCGAAGAAACTAGTGTGGAAGAAGCGATACAACAAATAAGCGTCTGACGAGAATTCATTTATAAGCGATCTTGGCGAGAAAATTACAGTTAGAGTCTCTTGTGGCGGCTATGGCGAACACATGAAAGTAATGGAGAATCAGTTGGTCGACTAGCCGCTGCGGATCGAGAATCATCCGGCGAGGCGAGGCGAAAGTGGGCTGCAAAAATAACTGCGATCGAGCTCGCGACGGTGAGCTTCGCAGTAACTGTCGGCGGCAGTGCAGCCGAGACTTCAGCGGCGGTCGCGCCGCTAGCCCAACCGTGATGGCGAAGGCCACGTCGGTGACACGCTGGCGACGACTAGCGATCGCGAGGTCGACCGTGAAGAACCTCAATAGCCGTTATTCGCGCGTACATTCCTCCGGTGAGCGCTATTTGATCATGACTCTGCTGCTACACCGTCGCATACTTAGAGAAATCGACACATCGATAAAAGCGAGAAAGAAGGCGTGGACTCGGCATGGAACTCGAGTGAATCATCAGTTTGGGGGCCCTTCCACGCTCGGTGGTGGTCGGCGGTGAATCACGAAATCTGAGGGAATTCGCAATTTTGGAAGGAAGTCGTTGTTACGAGCGCGGATTGAGCGGTATGTCATGGTCTAGCTAAAGGCGTTAAATTAAGCACTTGTTGGGAGGTAACAGCGTTTTCTTTGTTTGTTTTCGTGTTTTATCTTGTTTTTGTTTGTGTTGCTTTTGTCGTGTTTTGTTTTTCTTTTCGTTGTTGTGTCGGTCGATCAGCGAGTTGAAGTGGTGTTTTAATCCATGTGGCCAATGGCGATAGAAAATTTTTGTGAAATTTAATGATAGTGCGCATGATATGTTAGAAAATGGCGCATGAATGACGTGAGATGGCTTAGGCATTGTTTTCACCATTTGCTTATCACTGTGAGACTTGAGCTTCCTTTGTATACATATCTTGATCTGATTTACATTAATTGTGTGATATCGTGCATGTGATTATCTTCTAGAACTTGCCGTTCTTACGTGTCGAGGCTATGATATGTGTTCAATTTGGAAAGGATAAAAGGCCGTCTTTGTTAACCACATATTTACCCAAACACTAACCCGATGTTATATACCATTTGTCGCCTTCTTTGAGCCTTTATTAGACTTTTCTTTCGATTAACCGGATGATAGGAGGTGAGGATGGATATGGGAATAAAAGGGGTTGAAATGTTGATGTAGTTATGGCGAAATGTTTCTTTTAGAAAAATACATCCGTGGTGAAGAATAGTACCTTTGTTGTGAAAGTTAAACCCTATAAGCTCTAGAAAAGAAAAGAAAAGAAAAATGTTAAGTTCACTATGAGTTTTGAGCATAAAGGGTCTTTAATCAAAGTATAGGTACCTTACGTGGCATTAAGCGTTGATTTAGCACATTGGGAGAAGAGGAATATGGACAAAGTCCATATGTGTCGAAATGTATAAATGATGGTGCTTGGAATATTCTTGAGTCACTTAGCCATATATTATCCTACCTTAACCAATGTGCCTACATTATAACCTATCAAAAGACCTCTTTGATCCTTATTTGAACACATTTGGCCGGTGGAGATGTTAGAAAGCGTCGAGCCTATGGTAAGATGTTGCGTTGCATTGATCATTGAGTGTATACCGTCCTTAATTTCTTTATGAGTTTGAGTGTATCCTATATATTCTACACATGCCTTTGTGAGGATGAAATAGATGAGTTTTGCCCTCGATAGTTGTTTGTGTTGAGTTGTTTAACATCGTCATGTCGCTAATGTTTTTGGCGTTAATATGTTTACGAGGCTAGAATGGTTATCATCTTTGCTTTCGCTCGTTGATCTTTTGTTGTGTCTTTCTGTTCTGTTTTTGTTTGAGGACAAACAATGCTTTAAGTTTGGGGGGTTTGATAAACGCGCATTTTACACGTTTATAGTTGATATTTGAAGATGAGTTTAGCTCGTTTAATGTGCGTTTATGTATCGATTCTTAATGTTTTATCTTTTTCTAGAAGATACTGCTCTTGGGGTTTCTCTTTGGTGTTTTGTAGGCTTTTCAGGTGATAATCGATGCATAAGGCAAAGATGTAACCAAAGATGATTAAATGGATATGAAAAATATGGATGTGAAAAGTTTACAATGTTAAAGAGCATCTCGATAGGAGTCCATAGGCGCAAACGGATCGCAATTCGGAGTTGGACGCGAGAGAGCGGGCCGAAGCTTGATGTCGCGCGAGGCCGAGCGGCGAGCTCATGGTCGCGGCGGCGCGAAATCGCCCGAACGCCCAAAACCTCGCGACCGCTGCTCGCGAGCCATGAGCCCGACGCGCGGGCGGCGAACCCCAAATTGGGGTTTCAGCCCTAATCTATAAATAGGGCTTCACCGCGCGCCCCAGCGAACCCCGGACCTTTTTGCGTTTTCCTCGGTTTTCATAGTTTTCCATTTATTTTCATTCTAGCTTTGATTTAGATTAATTCTAGTATTAGTTTTCCATCATTACGCAATTGTTCTACGCATTGTTATCGATTCGAACGTTTTCGTCAGAAGAATTCCACCGTTTTCGATTTTCCGTTGGCGTTGGGATTTGAACCAACGATTGTTCTTGAGCGCCATCCACGGGTTTATATATTTAAATTTCGTTTTATGATTAATTCGTATTTCATTAGTTTATTATGTCGGCTAGTTTTCTATTCTAATCTAGGGTTTGCATGATTCGATCCTATATGTTGTGAGTTACGCTATCGTTATTTACCTTCGGGCATTGATTCATGATTCGATTGTGCTTATTTATATGTGTTGATTTACGATCAATCTTGATGCATATCTAGTTGTCGGTTAATGGCGTAAGCGTATTAATTGTCGATCGTTATCGAATGCATAATCTGAATGAGCGCTTGAGTAAATGGCGAGATAGGACTTTCGTAGGAAGCATATTCTTAGTGATCCTTTTGGAGTTGCTTATTTTCCTCTAGAGGCGTAAGCGTGATAGGGAAAATTAGTAATCAACTGCCATAATTGTCGTGGCGAAGTTGTTGGTTATATATGTGATCTTCCGTCTTATGCGGATTAAAGCGGTTAATAATAAGCGGGATAAACATCGTTGTGGATAGGATTGGTGCATCCACAAGGTTAGTCTTTCTTTATAGTTATCTTCGTGATTTTATTGCTTTCTTTATATTTACATTTGGTTATCTTTGCTTTGGATTAAATTCAAAGCCCTAAACCTATCACCCTTTATCTATGCTTAAATAATGATGAATAGTCGTTGAGCTAGCTTCTATGTTTTCGTGATACAATCTACGTGGATCGATGCTTAAACACCTGTGCTTACACCCTTTGCGTGTGAAAAGGGCGATCAAATTTTGTTGATGAGCTCAACCAAGCTCTAAACATGGTGACATTGATGGAGGCGAAGGAGCCGGCTACGGGGGCAGCAAGGTGGTACCAAACTTTCTTGACGGAAATGGTCGGGATGCGGGAAAACTAATCGGAAAGGATGGCGCATAGTTCAAGTCGTGTGGCCTTGAGGGACAGCCCTCGAGGACCCGGCCATTCAAGTATGCCACGGATCCTCTCCTAAAATCTCTTTGGCAAGAAGGACGATGGCGCAACCATGTCGAAGAAGCGAGTTGTTCATCCTCTGGGCAATGCGAAAGGATGAGGCTCGACTTTGCATCGCAATCTCGCACATGAAGAGCATAATGGGCGGGGGGAGTGAGGCTCTCCTTGTGCCACTGCCGACTAACTTTGCGAGGAGAATGACACCTTGGCCCCGACTTTGCCATGGCCCCAGAGAGAGGATACCTTGACTTGAAAGCACTCGAAGATGCTCGGGATAGTGGAAGGCGAGGGACGGAAGCGCACCATCCGGCAAGAGCTTGAAGCCCGTTGCCAAGCCGGCCGCTCAAGGCCAAGGCGAGGCGGGACCTTCAACAACACGGAGCACGCTGAGGGACACTCAAGCCGCCCTCGTCAGAATACAAGAAACCTTGACTGAGATCCAGACCGCCCAGCTCGCATATTTTGCCCATCAAGGATTCAGGTATCCACCTACATCCCCCTAAGCTTTCCTCCCTTGTTTTTTGTGTTTTTCTTTTTGGTTTTGTTGTGTGTTTCGTTTTTCTGTTTTTGTTTTTCGTGTTTTGTTTTTCTTTTCTGTTTTTCGTGTTTGTTTGTTGTGCGTTTGTGTGTTTTTGTTTTCGGGGACCATACTCACTCTAACACTTTGCCACAAGCAAAGTGTGTGAGTGTGGATGGCCCCATTTTGTTGTTGTTGTGTGTGTTGACCAGCATGTTGAGATGAGCATGATAATTATGATCTTGGCGTAGGCTTTGTAATACATGTTTAGCTTGTTTCAATAAGGTTAGTATGACGGAAAAGGGGCATGGCATGCACCTGTGAGGAATTGAGCCTATATATGCTAAATCATTGCAAGCATGATTTTTATTCTGTGTGATATTCGGATGTTTGACTTGGTTGTGCTAGAACTTGCTTGCTGTCTTGATCAAAGCCTAGCTTCTTTGTGGAGTGCGAGTGCTCTAGATGATTTAGCCTTTCTTTTCGTAGCCATGGTCAACAATGAAAATAAACCCAGATATATGTATCCTTTGCAAGCCCCCTTTGAGCTGTTCGTTTTCTTTTAAATTATCTTGTGCTCTTTCCTGACCTGAGGATTGAGAGAAGAAGAATAGGGGAGGGATATAAATATGTCTTGGGTATCATTCTGGGCAAAACACAACATTAGATGCCTTAGCCTTCGGTCGGGCATAATGAGCTTAAATTGAAAAAAAATTGGGTAAATGTACACCAATTCAAAATGTGTAGAAAAGAAAAGAAAAAGGGTAGGGGAACAAAGTTTAAAATGTATAAAAGAAAAAGAAGTTCCCCCGAAAATGTAAAGTGTGCTCAGGCCCGTAAGTATCTTGCCAAGGGAAATGAGAAAACATTCTGCCTAAGACCTAAGTCAAGACAACCTTACCCAAGCTTAAATCCTTCCTATTTAGCCAAGAAGCCACTCAACACAACCCTAAAGACCTAAGGATATAGAACTTAGACCAAGCTATAGGGTAGAGATAGTAGACGGCAAGCAAGCTTATGGCACTTCCTTGATCAAGTCATCACTAAGCGTGAAACCCTAAACACAGAGAGTTTGAGTGCTTGAGAGGAACTCTCACAAACTTGCTTTGCCCCGATCTTGACTAACCTTGATACATAGCTGTATTAATCGCCTATTGATAAACGCGTATTTTACACGTTTATTGTTGATATTTGAAGATGATTTTAGATCAATAAAGTGCGTTTATATCTTGGATCTCAATGCTTTTACATATTTTTGGAAGATACTGCTCTTGGGTTCCGTTTTGGTGTTTTGTAGGCTTATAAGTTGAAAACCGAAGCATGGAACGAAGGACGAGCAGACGAGGGCGAAATGAGGGCCTAGCAACCGCCTTCGCGGCCGCTAGCAAGGCATGAGCCATCACTTCCAGCGTCTGGCGTGCGAGCGCCTGAGCGAGGCTCGCGACCGTCCTAGCGACCGCTAGGTCGGCCGCGAGGAAACACCAGCGCACGCGAGAGGACGCCAGAGCATGCGAGCACTCTTAGCGGGCGCGAGACGTGCCCGCGGCGATTTCATGTGCGACGCGACTACACCTGGCGACCGCGAGGTGTGGCCGTGAAGCAAGCACGGACGCGTGTACCTGCCGAGAGTTTGAAGATGGCCGAGACGAAGTGATCCCTCGCGATCGAACTCGCGACCGTGAGCCCGGTCGCGAGGCATGGCGGCAGACTCCAAAATTAGGGTTTTCACCCTAAATCTATAAATAGGGCTTCGCCCCCTCGCGCCCCCAACCTTCCACAGCCGTGATTTTACATATTTTTCCTCAGTTTTTCATAGTTTTTCATTTATTTTCACATTAGCTTTTATTTAGATTCATTGTAGCATTAGTTCTACGCATTGTCGACGCTTCGGAACGCTTTTGTCTGAACAATTTCCACGTTTTCCCGTTTTCCGTTGGGTTTGGATACGAACCCAACCATTGTTCTTCAGACGCTTCCCTACGGGTTTTATCTATTTAATTTCTGTTTTTATGATTATTTCGTATTTAATTTCGTTACTTATGTCTAGCTAAATATCTGTTCTAATCCTAGGGTTTGCCTGATTCTATACTATATGTTGTGAGTCCTGCTGTTGTTGTTTACCTTCCAGACATTGATTCATGATTCATGGTGCGTAATTATATGTGTTGATTTCTGATCAATCTTGATGCATATCATAGTTGCCAGTTAATTACGTAACAGTTTTAATTGTCAATCGATCTTGAATGCATGATACGGATAAGCCTTGAGTAAATGGCGAGATAGGAACATTCGTAGGAAGCATATTCTTTGTGATCCTTTTGGGTTGCTTATTTTCCTCTAGAGGCGTATGATAATAGGAAAATTAGTAATCAAGCTGTCACAATTGTCGTGGCGAAGTTGTTGGCTAGATATGTGATCTTCCATCTTGTCTGGATTAAAATGGTTAATAATAAGCTGGATAAACATCGTTGTGGATAGGATTAGTGCATCCCTAGGGTTAGTCTTTATCTCTTGTATTCATCTTTGAGTATTTATTGCCTGTGTTTATTATTCAAGTTGTTACCTTCACTTTGGATTTATTATCTGAAGTCATAAACCTGATCAACCATATTTTGTTGCTTGGATAATGATGAAGGATTAGAGAGTTAGCTTCTGTGTTTTCGGATTGCAATCCCTGTGGATACGATACTCGACTTACCATTATACATCGCGTGTTATTTTCGTGCGATCAAAATTCCGTCGATCACCTATGCCTGATTATCTTTGTCATGATTCATCTTATCCTTGCTGGTTTTTACGTGTGTTGTTTGTGTGTTTCTGTTTTTCTTTTGGGCAAGGGATGCTTGTACGCGTGAGGACAACCATGGTTCAAGTGTGTGAGTGTGACGAGCCCGTTTTTCGTGCTCTTTTTGGGGTAGTCCTTTCCCTAGAAAGAGTGCATTTTGTGTGCGTTCTTTACGTGTGTTTGTGTCTGGGAGGACACGCTTGGGGGTATTGCGGGTTGAGGCGGGCCTTGGGCGAGATCAGGCCACCTCCCATGAGGGAGGTAAAATCCGAAGATTACCTTGGCAAGCCATTCGACATCTTGCCAAGACACATGCACCGCATGGGGCTGAGCACGATCAGCGAGTGAAGTGAAGCGAAGGTGTCGAGATAAGGAAGAGGTGAGAAGGACGAGGTGATGACGGTGGACGGAGGGTCAAGTCGGGATGCGGTGGGAGGCGAGACAAGATCTCGCAAACTTGCGCAAAAGGAAAGATTACAGGCAAGGTCCTCTCGCCGCTGTTTGATTCTTGCCGTAAAGGGAAAGGTCGACTGCGGTCTTGTGAATGAGACAAACCTACCGGTGAAGCGGAGAAGCCCTTGTCGGGGTCGAGGCCGAGCAGCTGCTGACCTCACCACTGCTTGGCTCAAGATCGCCTGACGACCAAGATAAAGGGAGTGCACTTAAGCTCCCAAAGAATTCCCTCTCCAGAATTCGAATTCACAACACAACATACGGGAGGGGAGAGAGCATCAGTCCAGAATTATCTCTCAACTTATCTCTTTTATTTCTCTTTGTTTTTCATGAGAGAGTGGTGAGGAAGAAACAAGTCATACGGGCAAACACTTATTTTATGTATTTATGACCTCTGCTCGAGCAACTGCTTGGCAGAGACTGCCTTTAATTTCAGTTTGATTTTCTATCCAAGTATGGTTTCGATTATGTTCTTGTTTATTGCTTATATGTTTGTGTCGATTATCCGTGAGTAGTCGGTTCGGTTGGGCTCGGGGTGAAGCACGTTGAGTCAAGGTCATACAAGTAGTGAGGTCTAAATGTCATTAGAACCTTGAGTGGGTGTTCCCGAAGCTCTAGGCCTTTATACACATGTTATTCCTTTTCTTGAGCGTTAACTCGTCCGGTAGCCTTGGGGGAAGGGGTAGCTACAAGCAATAGCCGTAGTAAGACATCGAGTGTCTCTTTGTCCCAAGAAATGCGGCTGGAGTGGGTGATTGTAGCCGTCGGCCTTGGGCAAAGGGCTGCGAGCAACTCCCTTGGACCGGCTGTGGCTAGTTGGGTTGTCTAGTGAGTAAAGCTGTTGGGGCGGACGAACCTATCTTGGAGACCGTCTTGGCAAGGGGGCAAGGCAGGGGGCCTCTGTACTTAGTCCTAAAATCTATGGGCAAGCTGGGGCTGGGGGGACTGGTGTACATGACAACCTAAAAGGGCATCTACCCCTTAGTACCTTTAACCACCGACATACACTCATGGTGAAAACCTTGAACCTATGACCGACGTCTTGACCAATATCTCAACGTGCGGAACCCTTGGCCCAACTAATTGTTATTTAATCTCTTTACCTTGTGTTTAAGTTTCAGTTTACTTTCTGCTCAAGATATACCTCTCAGTACATTTCTTCTGAGACCGTCAGCCTGACTGACATCTTGCCCTCTGGGCAACCTCCTACTCAAACTGTGACAACTCGAGTAACAACACAACCAGCTCTCTTGGGTTCGACCCCTTAACTTGCCATATATGGAACTATGTGTTCAAGTTGGAGGAGATTATAAATGTATCTTGACGTGTCTTGGTACCTCTAACGACGGGTAAACCGAGCGTCGTCAAGCGTCGTGACTTCAGTCTCCAATCTTCAGTCTTCAATTTTTCGACGTCGGTATTCAATCTTCGACTTCACTCTTTAGTAGCTCTGTTCATCAGCATCGCTATACTTCAGTCTTCAGATTTCAATGGGCCTGACTTCAGTCTTCAGTATGCGATCTTTAGTCAAAATACTTCTCTTCATTTGCGCTTAGTACTGATACTCCTAAAGGAATGACTGGCTTCAGTACTCCTCGAACTCCATCAACTTTGGGTCTGTCCAAACTGATAGTACTTCTGCTGGAACCTATAACCAAAAAAGGCTTACTCCCTAAAATTTGAATTGCACTAGTTACATCAGCAAGGTTGTCATCAGTAGGTTTTGGGATCTAATCAAAACACACAGTTAAGAATATTTTTCCCCTTTTGGTGTGATCATCTTTCTCTGCAAAACATGGGTCAGTTCAGCATAATAAGTTTAAAGCAAGTTTAGAGCTTGGACAAAAAGTCATTGTCGTCAGGGTGAATGGGATCAGTGTATATATGTCACAGCCCAACCTTTTAACTAAGGATTACCTAAGTGGTCAAGCCGCGATTGAGGAAAGATTAAAAGACAACTCTCGAAGACTCATATTAACAAACCAAGATACCAATCAAGCACACAACAAGCATACGTATAACAAAGCAAGTTCAAAAGGGTTTGATAAGAAGAAGGGCTTTACAAATCATCAAGTCACAATATTACATAAAGTTCAAACTCTTGATCTGTTACAACCCGACTACTTAACCATAAATTAGTCATGTGATCAAGCCACAACAAAGGAATTTGATAAAGAAAGACAACTGCTAAAGATAAACAATCATAATTCGACATCTGATACCAAGCGTACACTTAATAAATAGGGACGAATATGGGCAATTCACAACATCAATCAAATGATTATTAACAAATGAAAGTATCAAGAGCTTCAACTTGTCAACAAATATAAGAATTGGTGATTTAACTATGTCCTACTATTCGATCAAATATAAAAGACTCAGAGTGAGGCAACATAAAATGTGGTTGAGCTATATGTATGGAGACATATGACTCTGAGTTCTAACTTTGCTCAATAAAAGGGATCCAGCTCAACACTTTGCTCCATCACCATCTCTAGCTTAATTTGCACATTTATAAATACATGCAAGGCGTGAGTACTGATTGCACTAAGTGGGCACATGCCGAAAACATTTAAAAGATGCTCTTAGAGCTATACATTGACTTGAAACATCTTAAGCAACACACATGGGTTTTAGTGCAACGACATCTGCTTACTAGAACATATTAAACTCACTTTCATGCTCATGAACGATGCAACATCTTATAGTGAATCTATGCCGGTAAAATCTCTTACTGTGTCGGTCCCATAGGCTACCGGCTCACAGTAACACCATATATACGCACTTTGTGTTGAGAAGTAGGCCTCATTCCCAAACACAATAACCGGCCAACTAATGCTAGCTCACGGTCACAAGTGTGAACATAAACCCTTACTGGCAACTCGTCCAGCATAGGGTCGATATCGTAATTCTCTCGTAGATAGGCAACATGCATCTTGCTATAAAAACATGGCAATTCAAACACTTTTTTTCTCAAATAACATGCATCATGCTATAAAACATGGCAAGTCAAACATTTTTTTCTCAAATAACATGCATATAAAAAAATATATATACTAAGCAATAATCTTTTGGCTCGAGCATTATTTTAGTTAAGAAATGCCCACCTGGATGTTCGTTTACTCAGAGGGACTAAACCTTCTTTCCTTCCAACTCGTTACTGCTCCACTTGATCCTTTCAATAAAAGAGAAATATGTATAAGCGCGAGAATAAAGATAACACGGAAGGAAGTTTATCTCATCACTCCATTCTCATAAGTCCTCTTGGACATCTACTTCTAACCTATAGGGCTACTTGCATCCACTAATTATCAAAATTATAACTTATCATCAAACATCATTTATTAACTATTTACACATATTCTTATCTCATTCAAGTTCATATAAGATATTCAAGTTCCATATCAATTAATAGTTAAAAAATATTTTCAAATAATAACAATTCAAACTCAAATAAATTTTCAAATCCAAGTTAACCGGCCTCTAGCATATTTGATTGAAACAATCAAGCATATCATATTTATCAAACATGACCAAGTATTCATCAAACATTGAAGGTTCATTTAGTTAAACAATAGTCAATAAAGTTTAGGTAAGATTTGGAAAATCTTATAAGCTTGGAAATAAATTTCGATAAAATCTTTATAGGTTCAAAACAAAGTTTAGAACATAAATGCAAGCTCAAATTAATCAAGAAAAATCAAGACCCATTTGTTCCTTGGTATTTAATTTTCAGTGTTTATGGGGGGATTTAATGTTGATTTTCAATTAACTTCAAATTATCTGGCAATCATGCTCAATACATATCATAGACAACATATATGCATTAGATCATATAAATCAAATTCAAATGAAATCCCCAAATCAATACTAATCTAACTTTCTTCATTTTTCACAAGCATGCTCCGAAAAATCCAATTAAATCATACTATACTTTATTTATATCATAGATCTCAAATATCAAGTCAATTTGAACAAATAAAATCAAAAATCAAGCATTATACAAGCCCTAGTTTTTTATCACTGGGTTTCACATAGGGTTCGATTTTAAATCAATTTCTTATTCAAAACGTGTTCAAATACATCCAATTACACCTATATGAACTCAATTTAAGCAAATCAACAAAAAATTTCAAGATCCAAACTAGGGTTTCACGCTTTTTCGCAATTCCTTCATAATCTCTAATTGATTCAAAATTCTTGCATAAATCTACTTCTAGATGATAGATCTATCATACATTGAAGTAATTATCAAACAAATCAAACTCATGAAGAAAATCTCAAAATGATCGAAAATTTGGGGGGTTCCAAAAGGTGATGAATTTTCAATTTTAAGCCACAACGTGTTCTAGAGCTACGGATTTACCTTGATTTGAAGTCGGATTAGTCATTGGACGGAGAAATTGAGATTGATCAAAGCTTGAAATGAAGAAAAATGATGGACTGTGTGTGTGTGTTTTTAGGTCCCTAAGAGAGAGAGATGGGAGAGTTTGAGGATAATAAATAGTAAATGTGCTATAGAAGCGATATATATATATATATATTTAAATAATTAATACATTGTTTTGTCACTTTTTGTAATGTTTTCTTTACTCTATCAGTACAATAATACTGTAAATGGACACTACACTTTAAAAAGCAGTAATAAAGCTCAGTATCAACATAGATAAAAATCAGTCAAGTCAGATAATAATATCTGGATTTTAATTTAGGTCAGATAAATATTAATCCTTTAAAAATTTAAACAATTGCTTCTCACTTACTATTTGATTTTTAAACATAATTACCAAATTATCAATACAAAATTTTGGGAATTATAAAATAACAAGACTTTCAATTTAATACTGCTATTTTATCTCTTGATCAGTATATAAATAAGCACACAATTACTTTCTTTTTCAAAGTCTTAGAACTTAAATCTCTAAATTCTTGATACTCTACTACGACTCACAATACACTCAATTATGAAATCTTATAATTATAATGATATGTTATGGATTATCTGATATTAGCATCTTACAAAACCCTTGTGAATTCCTTTCGATATTTGTATCGGATTCTCATTATTAAACTTTTGGTTAATAATAGTGAGCTTTTCTCAAATTTTCAAATTCCTATGGAAGCATAGCCCTTATCCACTCTAATTACGTGCTAATCTCTGCTACAAAAACTATGAGTATTACAATATATGATAGATTATTGAGATTACAAGATTCATCAGTTGAGATTTAAAGTAGTAAACTTATACATATTTATTACAGTCGGATAATATCAATTCAACCTCTCATTTTCTTCATCTTCTCCTTGTCGGCCAGCTGCTTATACATAGCTAAAACTCGTGCAACCAAGTTCTTGAATTCCTCTGGCTGCTGTATTGGATCAATTTTCATTAGTTCTGCAACTACCAGGGATTCTCTTTCAATTTGTGCACGATCCACGAAGCTTTTTCGCATCGTAGGGGGGACAATTAGCTTTTGAGGGGCTGCAATACTGACGTGCTGAGTTGTTAATGAATCTGTCAATGAGGGTCTTGTCCTTGTACTCCAACAAGAAGTTTTTGAATCCATCAGTTGCGACCTCGGGCTCTTCAGGTAAGTCCATCAAGTAGTAGTACTACATAATAAACCCTGCTTGCAGTTGCTCCCATCTGTTGTTCACCTCGGTCGAGACCCACTTGTCAATATGGGGCCTGGTTCTTGCGACTGTTCATGTCTTCAGGAGTTATTTTCTTTGGAATCTACTCGAAGCATTCCTCTTGCTGATATCACTTTTTCTCTCTGCAGCAGGTGTAATATCCCGATTATTTAAAACTAGGTTATGATAATATAAGTCGTTAATTAGGGTTTTTGTTTCGATAATCGGAATAGTAATTTATCGAAACTCAATTTCGATTATCCATAATGCGAGAAGTTTTATACTATATCTTTAAACAATTAGTAAAACAAGGAATATATATGTTATTCCTTTCGAGAGCGGTTTTCAACGTCGATTAATTTTCAATAATTAGTCTTATGTTATTTTCTAAGCGACGATGCTTAGAATTTAATTCCTTATTAACGAAGAACAAATAAAGTGATTACGACTTTCTTATCAACGTTTTTGCATGATTCAAAATTTTAGTATAATGTTTAAAGAATTTTAATATTGAATGTCCTATGAATGTTTTAAGAAACAAGAGCATTTTTTTTATATTCATTCTCTACAATATTTTTATATATTAAAGAAAGGGAGATTGGACAATTAATTTCTATTTTTCTAATAATAGGTCAAAGTTATTACTTTGGAACATAGAATTGTTCTTATTCATTTTTTTCATGATCTATATCATCACCTAAGATCTATATTATATCATATTATTTTGAAATGGAAAAAATTGAGACATGTGGTATATTTCTTCTATTATAGCCGAAAATTTTGCAAGTGTGAAAGAAAGAAAAATTTTCATCTTTGTTTGATAATGATGTGTATTTAGTTTGATAATGATAGGTATTTGATTTGGAGATAAGATGAGATAATTAATTGATGATAAGATAAGGTATTATTTTGTTTGATAGTGAAGGCATGAATTTTTATGAGATAGGATAGTTGTATATTGTTGACTAAGTAGATATTTTTTTTAAAACTTGATTAAAGAGATTATATCATCAAATAAATGAAATTTCTTACTTCTCTCTCTCCATAAGCACCGAAAATTGAAGAAAAAATAGAGAGAGTGTTCTTCAAATTTTCTCTTATATTTCAAGTTAGGAAATTGATTTCTTCGCCGATCGACTCCGATTAAAATGTTAGAAATCTTCTAAGCTTCTTCGATATACAAAAATATTAGAAATCCATTCATAAAAAATGGAGTTATATGCTTTTGTTATTTCATGAGAAATTTGAGAATTTTTGTTAAATATTTAAGTTGTGAATTAAATATGTTTATATGATGGTTGTAAGCATGTATTATGAATTTAGTACAAAGTTGAGCATGCTAAAATTTTTCTTATTATAGTTGAGATATATGAGATTTATATGTAGGTGATCAAGATTTTTGATTGTTATTTTGAGCTTGAATTTATAATAGTGAGTATTGAAGCATGTATGAATTAATTCATAATTTTTGGAAAATGTCTGAATTTATTTCAAGAAAATTTCGAAAACTATAGAGTATGAAATATTGAGATATGATTTGTGTATGATGGATATTAGTGTATATTGTTGATGTATGATGCGAATAATGTATTGTGTGAATTAATTAGAATTTTTGAAAATTGTTTAAGTGAATTTCAAAATTTTCGAAAACCATAAAGTGAAGGGTTTTGATGTCAAATTTTCTATGTCTAATGTTATTATATATTAATGATCCTATATTAATATAGTGTGTTATGTGAATTTATAGGAATTTATGGAAAGGTTTTGTAAATTGTTCCAAAAATTTCGAAAATATTAAGGTTGTAAATTTTAAAGTTTCAAAGTTATTTTATTAAATGTGATCACATATTTAGGCCCAAGAATATGTTTAAGATATGCTATGAATTTATGTGATTTTTAAAATGAGGTATAATATTTTTACGTTGAGAAGTTTTGTTAATTGACGTAGAATTTTGAAATATAAAGTGTTATGCTTAAATTAGTTTCATATATATGTATATTTGGGCATGATTGAATGTTAAAGTGAAATTATGAGATTTATTGGAGTATGATAAGTAATCAATTAGAATTAGAACATATTGTGCAAGTTAATTGTTCTAAAGATGAATTTTGAAAAATGCATTTATTAATGACTTGATTAAAGTATGAATGTATGAAGCATGTTGGTGCGTGAGTAGAGTTATGTTTAACGTATAGAGTTATGTTTTACGCCTAGTATAAATATGGGTTTCTCTGAATAGATACACTAGGACGTGTGAGACGAATTAGAGATACAACAATATCTCTTTTATAAGAATTGATTTCATAATTGAAATCATTTTATCGAAAAATAGTTAATACGAGTTCAATGATTGACCTAATTTATTAGTATGAGGTCTGAAGCAATGTTTCATATTAGTTAAAAACGAGAAGTTATAAGTTAGAGTTTTCGATGAAAAGACAAACCAAATTGGTTACAGATACAAAGGCTTTAGAAGGTCTATATTCGGTTAATAAATCTTGATAAGATTTAAAAGTTATCGAGTTCCATTAAATTTTGACGATTTTTCGAAGATGCGATCGACGTACTAAATTAGTTTCTTACGTAAAGGTGGAACATGAAAGTGAGCGCTGGAGTAAAGAAAGAAACTCGTTTTGAGAAGAATAATATACCAGGTGGGCTTTTCTCCTCGAAATGACAAATGTTTTATTTACGATGTATTTTTTTTTTGGAAAATGATGATGAAATGCTATTATTTAATTACATGTCAAAAGTATTTATGTTTTATGTATGGATCCTATCAGTGTTGGTTTGCTAATGTAAGTTTAATCGAACTCGGATCCTATGCTAGATGGAGAATTCCTAGAAAGGGTTAACGTGTACACTAGGTAACTGTGTTGCGAAAGGTTTGATCAGCCAGTTCCAGGTGACTATGTGCTGAAAGGTTTTCTCGGCCGGTCATGGTGTCCGTGGAAGAAGGCCTCCTTCTACGGTGCAAGATGAGTTGGATATGGATCATACAGATAGAAAATATGTCTGGCCAGACAAATTTTATAGAAAATGACAGAAAATATTTTAGTAAGTACTGAACTTTCAAATAAAACTCCGTGTGTTACTGATGGGGCAGTGTAATTCAAAGTTTATGATGTATGTTTTTAGCATAAATCCATTGAGTCTTTGTACTCAGTACTGTATGTTTGTTCTTAAATATGCAGGTTGAGTTGGTGATAAGATGGAGCAGTGTTAAGCAGTATAAATCTTTTGTCGCTGGTAGTAGAGCCTTGAGTGCACATTTTCATATGTGTACCTCACATGTTTTTCGCTGCAAGAACACTAAGTTATATTTTGATTAGAGAACTAGATTCCTTCAGATCAGTTGAACCATTTTGTTAAGAAGGCTAGTCTCTTGTATTTAAATTATGTTTACTTTGATCTCCAATACTTCGAGGTTTCTACATGTTTACTTGATATATGTCTTACAATTCGATATCCTATTTTCTTTTCCCGCTTCTTAATTCACGTCCCCAGTAACAGTCTCTACTAATCCGTCCTTAGGGATAGTGGACTCTTACAGCAGCAGTTGATGCTTTCTAAGCATCTCCCATCAGTTTGAGTACTCAAGCTTGCTACCTCTTGTGCCACCATGCCGTCAGTTGGGTTAGATCTCCGAGCATCTCGAATGGGGCTCCGACGTGGAAGAACGCAAGGAGATATCTTTAGTTTGGTCAGTAACGAGCTGGGCTGATGGTATAGCTTCTTTCTTCTTGGCTTTAACAGCCTTCTTCCTTAACCGCTCCTCAGCAGCTTTCTCCTTAGCAACTTCAGATGCCTCTTCTTCCACCAGCGCATGTGCTAGCTCTGCTGCTATCTTTTCTTCCTCAGTAGCTCAGGCCTGCTCCATCGCGTTAGTTTCAGCTTCCTCCTTAATCTCTTTCCCTTTTTTGGTGTCATACATAAAGGACTGGATGGAGATCGAGATATCACTGACGGTTTGATTTAGTACGGTGTGGGACTGGTCTATCTTCTCTAATCTCTCATTATAGGTAGCCAGCAAGCTGGCAAACTCTTTCGTTCTTTCTTGAAAACTTTAACTTTCTCTTCCAGGGAAGATATACGATCTTCAGCGCCCGGGAAGGTGAAGTTGAGCTGGTTTTGGACTATCTGGATTTGCTTTTGGACTAATTGGAGCATAGTATGGATCCTTCTCACGAAGTCAGCCTAGAAAGCTGATTCCATCACCGTGATGATCTCTCACTTCAGCTTGTTGATGGCTCATTCACGCGCTGCCTTCTATGCTAGAAGTTGTCGGTCACAGCATCCATCAAATCTCTCAGGTTTCGCTTGATGGTTGAGTGCTCAGAGTGGATCAATTTTGCGAAAGCTTTCCTCAAATTTGTATCCTCTTGTTGTTTCTCTTTAGACGTTTTGACTAGCATAGCATATGCTTAATTTACAGCTTCGACTTGGGAGCTGAAGGTCTTCTCCTACTGCCACACTAAGTCCTTGTATGAGGTAACTTTTGCCAACTTCTCCTCTAACCTAGCCATCAGTCCCTACAACATCTCTTCAGTTGTAGTCTGGGAACGTTTCTGGGCTGTGAATTGGGGGCCTGTGAAGGGCGCAACTACATCATGAGATATTTCTGCTGTTGGGGTAGCAGTTGGTTTCTTTGGCTGGAAGACCGAGTCCGATTGACTCATATTGTCCTCATCAGCTAGTATTGGCACATCATAGGGCCAATTGCAGCTGTCTTCTCATTTTCAGCAACTTCATCTCTTTCCTCCAAACTCATCTCTACAGTAACGCTCTTTGCCACCGCATCATCGATCAACTCCTGGACTATGGGCTCAAAAGTCCATATTGTTGTCCAGATGTTGGAGATGTCATAGAGTTCTCTAGCTCTGCCTCTTCTTCAATGTATTTATCCCAAGATTCAAAGCTGATGAGATTGCCAAGCTGATAAAAATGCACCATCTTCATCTAGAGAAACATATGTAGCCGCATTGCATGAGCTAGGACTTCGGGCATGGTAGAAAGAATTGGAAAAATTTTGGCTAGGTATATGTGGGCTCGTTGGGTAAAAAAATATTTTAGGGTTGTCATATGATTGGCTAGCTAGGTACGAGAGTTGATCTCTATTAATCCATCGGAGAATTTAGTAGAGTGGGTTTAAGCGGCTAGTTGTGGACATGTACATGGGACACCTCAGGGTGTGACAGAGAAAATTTAGCTTGAGTAGATGAGATACTAGATGATGTGTTGGTATATGTATGGATGAGATAGAAGGCATAGGTGGGTAGGAGGTTATATGACCTGGTGATTGGGTCCTGGACTGGTTTGGGAAGGGAGAAGACTCTGGCTCAGACTCTGACTAGAGCTCTGGTTCACAAAAAAAATATGTCTGATAATATCAGTAGTATTACACCTCTTTCGCAAAAGCGACGATTGGTCTGGGGAGTCCTCATTCTCCCCCTGACTCGTCCTCCTTCTCTACCACATTTTTCTTCCCTTTGCGGTGGGGTGGCCTCTGGAACCTCTTCTGCCTTACGTCATCCTTTATTACTACCTCTTTTGCTGACCTCTGGGCAGTCACCTTCAAGCCCACATAGTGAAGGTCTAGCTTATCCAATTGGAGCATCCTGCTGTGTGCAGGTACTTGTTTGTAATCATACCACATGACGTCCTAGTCTTTGAGCGCTTCTAGGATGGCGTAGGATACTTTTCCTCCAAGCTTGATCCTTATTTCCCGCAGGAACACCTTCTTGTCAACCAAAAGTTGAGAGATGAAAGCTCTCTCTTAGTTAATTTTCTTCCAGTGCCAAACCAGCTAGCATCATCTACTAGCTTGCAGACACCTGGTCGAATGACCCTAGCAGACCCAGGTAGAATCGGTGCAAGATCATCAACTTATAGTTGGGAAGGAATGAGATCTTCTTCAAGGTCGGCGTCAATAGGGCATCATCTTCCATCATGCGCTTCATAACATCATCCATGAACTGAGGATCGAACTCTATGTAGAGGAGCTCACCTCAGTGGAGGAGGTTGAAAATCTTCTTGACGATCTTTATAACTATGATGCCAAACTACTAGTAGGATAAAGTTGGCCCTCCTCAAACTTCCACTATCATGTATGTTATCAGCATGTTGAGTGCCTCGTCATGGCGCAACAAGGAGTAAAACTCTGCCATTTGTTCGTCAATGTATATATTAGGCTGGTGGTTCAGGAAGTGCTTTCACTCTTGGTTCTTGAAAATATTGAGGATGCCAAGAGCATCCTCATTAGTCGTTCCAGAGAAAGAAAATGTATGTTCATGGTATATGTGGGCTTCTGATGGGATAATCTTCTTCTTTGGTGCCATTTTCAAATGAGTGATGAGATTTTTGAAAAAATTTAGAGGAAGCTTAAGAAATTTAAATGTGAAGTAAAATGGCGGTTTTAGAAATATGAACGTGTGAAAATGATGATCATTTATGGAAAGCATATTTATAGGCTTGTAATTTTTGTTGATCACGCGCACATCACTTGAGGAATAAACCTTTGACCTTCTACTCTTGTCTCGGTATGGTAAAAAAATGAATTTACTTTATATATTTTTACAGCTTTTTCTGACATTGCATTAAATGCGAGGATGATATCCTACGCATACCCGAGTTAACTTATAGAGAAATTAATTCAAATCATTAGACATAAATGACTCGAAATAAATTCTAAGTGTTTAATGCATCAGTCAGGCATTGATTTCAGTATGCTTGACCAGTTCGACATGATCAGTATGATGAGTCAACATACTTACTAGTCAACTGAACATAGGAGTCAGTTGATACCTCATTAGTTAGTCGATGGTACTGACCTCAAGTGGTACTGATACTGATAACAGTTTGATGTTACCAATTTATGTTGATACTGATGGCAGTCAATAACATCCTTCCAGTTCCATATAAATCAATCTGGTTTACGAGTTTGGACTACCAGTTTGTCCGTCAGTTTTGACCTTTGTTAAAACTTTCTAGTTTGATTGATCAATTTTATCTACCATTATTTTTTTTCCCTTGAACCAGTAATACTAATAGTTGGTCAGCTGATGATTACCAATAGACATCGTTAGTTTGGTGCTTACAGCTTCAGCTTCTCACTCTTCTGGGTTCAGTAGTCCTAGTTTTCCGCATAACATATTAAATTTGTCTTCAGCAAGTGGCTTTGTAAGAATATCAACACATTAAATATCAGTGTGAATTTTTTCAACAATGATGTCCTTCTTCTCGATATGATCTCAGATGAAATGATGTCGGACATCAATGTGCTTGCATCTGGTATGTAGGACCTAGTCAGAGTGATTGTTATGGAGATGGAGTAGATGGGTACTTCACTCGTTGCGACTTCGTAATGTCTCAGCTATTGCTTGGTAGGAATATCGAAACGATGTAGTTTCGAGTGGGCATTTATTGACTTGGTTGTGGATGTTGCGGTCGATATCATTTCTTGGAGAACCAAGAAATCAATTTGCTACCAACAAATTGACACATCCCTGAAGTTGATTTCATGTTTATCCTGACACCTTCAAAATCAGAGTCAGAGTAACTTGAAAGCTTGAAATTATCATCAGGTGGATACGAAAAACCCATATTAGGTGTGCCTTTGAGATATCTCAATATCCTTTTAGATGATGCATGTGAGCCTCTATTGGATCGGCTTGATATCTTTCATATACTCCTACTACATAAGATATGTCTGATCTGCTGGCAGTATAGTAGAGCAGCGATCTAATGATTCATCAATATTTGGCGTATCCACTAGCTTGCCTTCAGCACCTGGTTTCACCTTCAATTTTGTTCATCGAATCTTCACAGACTTTGTTTACTGAACTCCGAATTTTCTTATCAGCTCCTTGGTTTGACTTATGAAGATTTATTCTATTGACTACTTCAGTTTTAGTCCTAGGAAGAAGCTCATTTCTCCCATCATGAATATCTGAAATTTCTTAGTCATAACCTCAGCAAATGTCTTACATACTTCTTTAGATTTTGATCCAAAGATAATATCGTTAACGTAGATCTAGACCATGAGAATATCGTCACCATCCTTGAGAGTGAAGAGAGTCATGTCTACTAAGCTCATTTTGAACCTTTTTTCTTCCAATTACAACGACAGAATGTCATGCCAAGCTTTGAGAGCTTGTTTGAGTCCATAGAGAGCTTTCTTCAGCTTGTAGACCTTGTTAAGACCTTCAATCTCAAAACCTAGCGGTTATTCCACATACACTTCATCTATAAGGATACCATTCAGAAAAGCACATTTTATGTTCATTTGATGAAGGAAAATCTTAGTTGCCCATGCTTCTGAGGATCTATCTTAGATGCTTAATTCACCATACATTGATTATATTCCTAGCATGCTCCTATATAATTAATTGCAACACATATGTGTTTTCTCGTGTTTACCTACGAATTTCTGGGACAGTAGATCAATCTTGGACTCCAGCTTTGATCTTCTGGACTGTTTCCCAGATGCCTATTCTCCAATACTAAATGAGAGCAATCTACGGATAATACTATAAAATTTTACCTCATATTTCTCTCTATGTAATTTTCAAAAATCACAATAAGTCATAGGATATTCTGATTTTGTCATACCTTGTATTTATAATGTTTTCCCTAGAATCCTATTTTGATAGGACTCTTGCATATTTAATAAATACAATAATTATCTCCAATACTTGAAGATAATTCTTATCTAGAATAACTATCGCTTGATATCTAATATTATCATATAATATATATCTAGATATAGGAGATGTATTAAAATAATACATAAATCAGAGCAGAATCCCAGTGGGATTCTATATAGGGTGGATGAAAATTAGCAGCTCCAGACCTTGACGGGCCAGCTTAGAGATCAAATAAAAGGAATAAAGATGGCCTAAAATGAATTAATTATCTTATGTTCAGCCCAAAACATAAATTAATTCACAAACATTTATTCATTCCACTTGAGAATAAACACTGACTTACCCCTTAATTACCGAAGTTGAGTTAGTTTTTTTACTTAGACTTACGAATCTCCGTATTAAAGATATCGTACGACCATTAATTATTTATAGCACTCAGCTGCTTAAAATAAATAATCTCTTTAATTCCTTAAGTAGGGTCACCCAACCTTATTATTGTACTTGAGTTAACTCAACCTGCAAGCTTTAGTACAATAAATTTTTTGAGCTCCTTAAACGGATGTCATCATCCTAAACAGATACGGCGAGTCTATATAAGTAACTAGCATGACATACAAGCACTGCCACCACCCAATATGCAAAGAATCTTGGGTTATCTCATGTAACCCTCATCCATAACAAGTCAAAGTGATGGTCAGTAACTCATACTCACCTAAAATCTTATCGAGATTTAGATTAATGTAAAGTCACCGAGATCTAGGTTCTTCATGATAGTCAGATAGAAGAACTCATTTCACTATAATCCATCAATATGTCAAGAAGTACCAGCATAGACAAGTAGCCAAATCAAGTTACTTCTTATCTATACTGCAGCCTATACCAATAACTCATCCTTAAGTTATCTCAGCTGTGATCCTTTTAATATCTCAACTAGCTTAACCAATCATATAGACTTCTATGATCTTCTACACACTGTATGATCTAACTTTTGTATGAGATAATGAGACAACATATGCAATCAAGCAAAAAAATCAGATAGGAGATTGTAATAATGGTAAATAGGAAACATTGTATACAAGTTTAATCATTCTGCTTTTAGTATACAAATCCAACATCTGATAGACCTCAAATCCTTTATGTGCGGCATAGGCTTGGAATACATGAATATCTTCCATTCTTACAACTGAAGCGAAGGTCTTTTCGTAATCAATTCCTTCTTCGTGGTTGTACTCTTTAGCTACTAGCCTTGCTTTGTTTCTGATGATGTATCCATTTTCATCATTTTTATTCTTAAAAATCCATTTCAAACCTATCACCTTGTGATTTTCAGGTCTATCCACTAGTTCCCATACTGCATTCCTTAAGAACTCGTTAAGTTCTTCTTGCATGGCATCCGTGCTTACATCGTGAGCACTGCGAGAATATCCTTGAGATCCACTTGAGAGTAGAAACAACTAAACAAAGTTGATTCAATGTTGGTCTATTGTTCTGCAACTTTAGCCTGGTCAGCAACTGATCTGTGAGTTCTGACTTTATCAGTAGGTTCACCAAGAATGTTGTTAGCTGGTGATTTTCAACCCATTTTTGAACTTAGTTTGAAACTGGAGCTAGATAAAAAAATAGGTTGATCAGTAGGCAACTGATCAGTTGGGGAAAATATGAGGATTTTCTGATGTTGGTGTATGTTGTTGACTGGTTGCTTTGCCAGCTGCCTGATCTTTATCAGTCTGATCTGTAGCTGGCTCAATGCCCCCTTAATATATGACAAGTTCTTATTTGAGTGGAATATCGAGTTAGACTGGCTCATTTCCATGGATCTGATGAGCGTCTTTAATTTTCACTTCTCTAGGTCCCCGTAAAAGTACTTCGTCGGTCAGGCTAATGGAAATGGAGATTCTCTGGGATGATGACTTAGCTTCTATGTTGATCTGATTCTTGTACTAAGTAGTAGAGTCATCAAAAACAACATGAGGTGTTAATTCAACAACAAAGGATTTCTTGTTAAAAACTTTATAAGCTTTGCTGGATACTTCAACTGAAGAATATCCAAGAAAACTCCTTGTTCAACTTTGCTGTCAAAAGTTTTTAACTGCACTTTGTCATTGTTATGGATGTAACATAAACAACCAAATGTAAGTAAGTAAGATATAGAAGGCTTCTTGTTCTTCCATTCTTTATATGGTTTTTCCCATGTCTCTGATTAAAAAATGATCGATTGTGGGTAAAGCATGCTGTCTTGATAGCTTCAGTCCAGAATTTGGGAGGTAGCTTCAAACCGGCAAGCATAGTTTTTGCTGTGTTTTTCAACGTTTAATTTCTTCTTTTAGCTACTCCATTTTTTTAGCCATACGAGCAGAAGACGTCTGGTGACTGATACCTTTCTTCTCACAATACTTTCATATGACAGCATTTAGGAACTCATATCATATGTCAATCTGTTTCTCAATACTGAGCCTCTTCAGCAATGTAGGAAGCTTTTCTAGAGTTTCACTTTTCTTGTCAAAAATACAACCCAGGTAAATCTAGAATAATCATCAATAACAATGAGGATGTATTTTCTATCATTATAGCTGACTGGAGTTACTGGTCCACATAAGTCCATGTTTAATAATTGAAGTATTCAATCAGTAGAGTGGGAAGCTTTGCTCTTCAATGGCGTTTTCGTCTATTTTTTCCTCTGACATACTTCGCACACTTTGTTTTTATGGAGTCCTGCATTTGGCAAACCTTCGACCAACGAGTGTTTTGCTAACTTGTTAATAGTCTTGAAATTCAGGTGGTTCAGCCTTCTACGTCACAACTAGTTGATCTCTGAGGTTGTCTTTGACACCAGGCATGTTTCTGGAGGGCAATCCTCCCAAGATGCAACATATAAATTTCCATACCTTGTTTCTCTTAGTACTATCTACTTTAAGTTGTTCTTAACTATGAATTAATTCTTTTGAATTTTAACAACGAAATTGTTATAGCAAAATCGGCTAACAGATAGGATATTATCTTTTACACTAAGAACAAAATTAACATTGAAATTTTAACATATTCGATCGAAAGTGTACCATAGCATTTGGTGTATCCGATTGAATTATCACCAAAAGTGACTTTTACGTCTTCTTTCTCCATGTAGTCAAAGAGATACTCCTTGTAGCCAGTCATGTGTCTTGAACATCCGTTGTCCAAGTACCATATATGCTTTTGGATTGGAAGGTCTTTCTTCTTCCTCTGATTGGTCAGCACGGCCTGCAAAATTCATATTTTAGTTACCTAGTATGAATTTGATCCTTGCACATTAGTAGTTCATTTAGGAACCCAGATCTGCCTGATGATTTTGACGTTGTTGTCAGGCTAGATCTGTCTTCCTTGGAAATCAATATAAATCATCCTAGGCTTCTTCAGCTGGGTCTTGGACTTCTGTGCAAGTTTGGCAGGAGAGTTAGGTTTCTGCTTGTGCTGATATAGTGCACGTGTGTGCTGTGGAGATGTGAATAAAGTTTTACTGTGTTGAGGACTTCTATGATAGATTGGGACGTATTCTAATGTATACTTCCTGGTAGGAAGTGCTTTCAGCACATGTTTCCTCTGTTGAGGATTCTTGAACTGAGAGTGCCTCGGCTGGGTAACCTGGGGCTGCCTAATAGGAGCAGTTCTTCTAAGTAATTTATACTTAGGCCAATGGTTTTTTTCTCAGCTTGCCTTTTGTCTTTTTGTTCAGTTACTGGATCTTTCAGCTTCTCAATAGACTTAACAAACATAGTTTTGGTACCACTAGTGGATGCACCATTCATCTCTTAACTTGGATCATATCCTAATCCAATTCTGATCAATAGACATCTCTGAACTGATTAAATCGAGTCTAGCTTTTTCGTTGCTCCGTTCAGATTGTTGATCTTTTCTTAAATGAAGCTTCACTTTGTTGAAGCGTGTTTAACTTTAGGCTTATATCAGTTAGTTCAGTTCTCAGCTGGTCTTCTTTCCTTGTTGAGACCGTTCAACATTCAGTTCATTTATCATGCTGGTTTATTTAGCGTGTTTTTCTTTCAGTTTGGTCAACTCAATTGTGAGCTTGATGGGAGCGGTTGTTGGTGATTTTCTCGATGGTGAAGCTTCTCGATCGACTTGTAATTCTCGGTCATTCTTTCCTTCATACATTTTCATGACTGTTTTGTGGTTAGCCATGATCTTCTACATATCGTCCCACTTGACTGAGGTGTCTTTGGAGTCTGGCACATGTTTAGATAATACAGATTTTCAGTAGAGAGTCGAGATGTTACCTCAGGTTCATCGAGATCATTATCGATTCCCACCATGCACCTATCATCGTAGCTGCTGATCTCTCTAACCATCAGACACTAGCTCTCATCCTTAGTGCTGGAGGAGTTGCTGGAAGAGCTTCTTAGTGAACTTGAAGTACTAGCATTCTTAGCAACCATTGCCTTACGCTCATTCCGTTTCATGTTACACTTGGCTCGCAGTGTTTTACTTTCCCTGTGGCTCAACTCGGGCATTCATTTCTAAAGTGACCTTTCTTTCCACAGTTGAATCACTCATTATCTTTGTACTTAGGTATGCTAGGCATCTCATCAATCTGATCCTTGTTTGATCTTTCTTTACATCTCATGTCGTGGCTACTTCTCTCTTTCCAGTACTTGTTGTACCTCTTCAGTCGGGCTTCCATATTCCCGAATCTTTCATCCATCATTGTGAGGTCAACTTGTCATTGCTACACTCACATTTTTCTTGTTTTGTGTTCTTTGTTTCTTTGCTCTTGTCAGCTTTCAAGGCAGCGCCTTTGGTCATGCTGACTTCACCTTCTTCTTTAGATGCATGAGCTTCGGATGACTCTTCTATACGTCTGATGTCGTACTTATCAACTTTAACAACTGAGAAGAGTTTGTCAGTTGATATCTAGTTGAATCCAGCTTTCTTCTGAAGTGCTACTGTGTATACTTTCCAGTTAGTAGTTGGGAGTGCCTATAGGACTTTAAAGATAATTTCCTTTTACGTGTATTTATCATTCCACATGGCTGAGATCTGAATGATGATGGTTGAGAATCTGAGTTCCATATCATCAATAGATTTTCCTTTCTTTTGCTTGAAGTTGTTGAACCTCTTACAAGTTATCGTCAGCTTGTTCTCCTTGATTTCCTCAGAGCCTGCACAAGGTTATCAAGCACGTCTCACATCTTATTTGATGTCTCATATTTCATTGCTTCCCAATATGAGAGTTGGGAACTATTTCGGTGATGATTTTTTTTCCAGGTTATCTAGCTCATCTTGTTTTCTTTCTTATAATGTGAAGTCAGCTCGATCATTTGGCTTGTACTCATAGGTAGGATCCTTTCCTATTTTGGAGCTCACTTTAGTGACCTTCTCTCTGATGATGATGGGTCCATTGGTGGTGACCTTCCACATGCAACAATGTTGTGCAGTGAGATAACTTTTTAGTCTAAATTGCCATATCTCATAATTACCTAATGCGAACGTGATGAGGGAAGTTGACCTACTGTAGTTAGCTTCCATGACAGCAAATGTGCAGTAGTATGTTAAAATATATTAGTTCAAGAGATATGTTCGAAAACAACGACCTCTATGGGAGTTAATAGTTATTGCGAATAATCTGCTCTAATACCAATTGATTGTCTCTCGGGGGTACGTACTAGTGTATGGGGAGAATACACCAATTAGATAACTTTTAAAACTATTTCTTTTTACAAGACTAGACTGCTATTGTGGCAATAGCTGGTTAGTTAACTAATAACGATTTAATCGATGTCGATCTTGTTGGTCGGATTTAAATAAGGGGACTCTTGTTCAAAGTGATATCAGTTAACAAACCTACTGACTGCTGAGGTAGCTGGTCTGTTGGACTTATACTGATGTGTTTCCAAAATGTGGTGATTATTGGTTTGCCTTTACTGAAAACTTAAACTGGCATAAAACACTTGGTTGAATATTGGCTTAGTCAGTTTTCAGTTTTATCTCTTCAGTAGTGATGACAGTTCAATAATATGCAATGTAAATACAATACTGGATATAATGAACTGAAAATAAAGAACACTTAGTTTTTATATGGTTTTGAGAGATTAGCTCTTACATCTGCGGATTGATTATTCAGTCAATCCACTAGCTGGGATTTGGTCTTGTTTATGGGTACAAGATATAAACCTAGATATAGAGTTAACCTTAGTGTATCCCTTCAAACTGGGCGTTCCTCCTACACTTATGGGTGCTATGAAACCTCTGACTGTGTATTGGTGTAGTTAACCTAAACCTCTTGCTTACGGTGCAAGATTAACCAAGTTTTTAGCAACTAACACTTCATTGCCTACTTTCCCAAACGTCTACTTAAACTTGAGGGTTTTTGTAGAGGGGTTCCAACTAAAAGTTAAGTTGTCATGGCGAAAAACTCAATATGTCTAGGCTTGAGATATACAAAGTAGTATCCTAGAACTTAAAGAGTGTACACTGAAACCTTGAGCTGATAAATATATTTGAGCTCTTAAGGTTGGCTGATAACAATGTAAACTTATTTCTTCGAAATCGTTGGGTATAAGTTCTTGAGCTTTCAATGCTTTAGACAATTCGAATGCACATCGTTTCGGTAAATTTCAAAGGTTGGATTACGCGGGTATTAATAAAGAAGACGATGAATGTTGTTGTTGAAGGTAGCACCAATCACATCCTTCTATTTGTCATTTGAATTTTTCATATTTGAATCCTCATACTTTGTTGTCAGGGTCTGCACTATCATACATTGTAGCTCTGTAACTCTGACCAGTGGTTCTGGCATGTCAGGATCTTCTGTAGATATGCTACGATATGTGGCGAGTAAAACATTCAAGGCTTAAATATCTCCATATTTTTCCAATTGAGTTGACTTCGTGTTTTATCAGTACGTTAACTTAAGGTTAGGCCAGTCTAGACTGCTCGGTCTTTTTATTAGCGTGCTGGACTCCGTCTTTTGTCAGTTTACCTGAGTCAGTATGTCGCTTTCAGCTTTGATATATAAATAGTTAGCTTCCACTTTTCATCAACCAGCTTTGACTACTTACCATTGGCTTTGACTATTTAATCAGCAGCTTTAACTTGGAGTCGCCAGTTTTGACTTCTGGTAGCCAGCTTTGACTTCTGGGCATTCTTCCAACACTTATGGGTGCTATGAAACCTCTGACTGTGTACGGGTGCAGTCGACCTAAACATCTTGCTTACAGGTACAAGATAACCAAGCTTTTAGCAACTAACACTTCATTGCCTACTTGCCCAAACTTCTACTTGAAGTTGAGGGTTTTGGTAAAGGGTTTCCAACTAAAAGTTGAGTTGTTACAAGTGACAAACTCAATATGTCTAGGCTTGAGATATACAAAGTAGTATCCTAGAACTTAAAGTGTGTATACTAAAACCTTGAGCTGATAAATATATTTAAGCTCTTAAGGTTTGCTGATAACATTATAAACTTCTTTCTTCGAAATCGTTGGGTATAAGTTTTGAGCTTTGAACTTTGAATGCTTTAGACAATTCGAATGCACAGCGTTTCGGTAACCTTCTAAGGTTGGATTATACACGTATATTATAGAGAGGACGGTGAATAATGTTGTTGGAGGGAGCACAAATCACATCCTTCTATTTGTTATTTAAATTCTTTTTGTTTGAATCCTCATACATCGCTGTCAGGGTCTGCATAATCGTATATTTTAGCTCTGCAACTCTGAACAGTGGTTCTGGCATGTCAGGATATTCTGTTGATAAGCTACGACACGTGGCGAGTAATGTTTTTCCAATTGAGTTGACTCTGTATTTTATCAGTACGTTGACTTAAGGTTGGGTCAGTCTAGACTGCTCAGTCTTTTATCAATTGGCTGGACTCCATCTTTTATCAATTTACCTGAGTCAGTATGTGTTGGATTTGTATACTGAAAGCATGTTGGTTGTGCTTGTATACAATGTTTCCTATTACCACTATTACAATCTCTTATTTGAATTATTTACTTGATTGCATATGTATGTCCATTTATCTCATACAAAAGTTAGATCATATAGTGTATAAGAGATCACAGAAGTCTGTATGATTGGTTAAGCTTATTGAGATATAAAAAGGATCACAGTTGAGACAACTTGAGGACGAGTTGTCAGTATAGGCTGCAGTATAGATAAGAAGTGACTTGACTTGGTTGCTTTTCTATGCTGGTACGTCTCTGAGTATTGATGGATCACAGTGAGATAAGTTCTTCTATCTGATAGATGAAGAACCTAGATCTCGGTTACTTTACGTTGATCTAAACCTCGATAAGGTTTTAGGTGAGTATGAGTTGTTGAACATCACTTTGACTTGTTATGGGTGAGGGTACATGAGATAACTCAAGATTCTCCGCATCTTGGGTGGTGGCAGTGCTTGTATGTCATGCTAGTTACTTGTATCGAGTCATCGTAACCGTTTAGGATGATGACGTCCCCTTAAGGAGCTCAAAATGTTTATTGTACTAAACACTACTGGTTGAGTTTAGCTCAAGTACAATAATAAGATTGAGTGGTACTACTTAAGGAACTAAAGAGATTAATTATTTTAAGCAGTCAGAAAGCTATAAATATGGGGATTCATAAAATCTAAGTGCAAGCCCGACTCAACTTCGGTAATAAAGGGGTAAGTCAGCATTTATTCTCTAGTGGCATGAATAAATATTTATGAATTAATTTATGTTATAGGCTGAACATAAGATAATTATTTCATTTGAGGTCCATCTTTATTCCTTGCATTTGATCCATGGGCTGGCCCATCAAGGCTTGGTGCTGCTAGGATTTTCGTCCCTTACAAAGTAGAGTCCCCATGGGACTCTGTTCTGATTCTCCTATATCTAGATAGATTTTATCTGATATAATTAGATATCAAAGGATATTATTCTAGATATGGTTTATCTGAAAAGATATGATTGTATTTATTAGATATATAGAGATCCTATCATAATAGGATTTTAGGGATGCATTACAAATACAAGATGAGAGAAGATCAAAATTATTTATCTTCTTGTTGTAATTTTCGAAATTTCATAGAAAAGAAATGGAGGAAATTTTTGCAGTATTCTCCATAGATTGCTCTCACTCAGCATTGGAGTTTTGGCAAACGAGATACAGTCCAGAAGAACAAAGCACGAGTCTTCACCATTCTTTATCCGAGAAATTTACAGGTAAACACGAGTAAACAACAACATGTTGCAATTAATTATATAGGTGCATGCTAGGTATATAATCAATGTATGGTGAATTAAACATCCAAGATAGATCACCGGAAGAGGATAAAATCAGATTTTCCTGTAGTATAACACTTTCTGCTTTGATGTAGAAATAGTCAGCTTCGACTTTTCATCAGCCAGCTTTGACTACTTACCACCAGTTTTGACTATCTGATCAACAGCTTTAATTTATAGTCGCTAGCTTTGACTTCTGGTAGCCAGCTTTGACTTCCCAGCATGGGCTAGGGATGGCAATCGACCCACGGGTATCCGCCCGATTACTCGCGGATTTGGTGTGCATTTCGTACCCGCAGTTACGTTCGTGGTTGAAAACTAGGACCCATTTACTTCGTGGGTAAGGAAATGGTTTGGCAATACCCATACCCGCGAAACCCGTATATCCGTGAATTATACCCGCGAATTACCCACGAACCCGCGAAAAACTATTCGTATAATAATACATATATCCAAATTTAGTGTTGTTGATTTGTGGATTTGAATTTTCATTGTGTTATTGATTTGTGGATTTGAACTTTATGGATTTGAATGTGGAATTGTGGATTTGAACTTTATGATTTATGAATTTGTTAGTGATATTTTCGTGTTTTTTGAAATGCTTGGTTTCACGGGTCGCGGATGGTCCGCGGATGAATGTTTCGCGGGTAGTCTGCTGGTGGTAGGTGACGGATACCCGTCGGGTGGAGGGTTCGCGGGTATCCGCCAACCCGTGGGTACCCGCGGGTCGCGGGTATGGTGAGAATCTCCTACCCGTCGCAGGTCGCGGGCGGAGATCATTTTCGTGGGTAGCTGTCAACTATTGGTATGACACTTAGTCATATCTCCGACTTCTTTGAAGCTTTCAATAGTGGTGAGACTTCTGTCTTCGATCTTCAGTATTCAGTCTTCATTCTTTGACTCCACTCTTTGGTAGCTATATTCATCAACATCGCTATACTTCAGTCTTAGGACTTGATTGGCACGACTTACATCTTGACACGATCTTGATCGGTGCTTCTCTTGATTCTGTTGATGCGATACTCTATCGATCGGTGGCTTCAAGATCTTGCTCAAACTACATCGACTTTGGACTGGTAAAGCGACTATTCTTTCTTGGAACACAGTAACCAAAAGACTAACTCCCTAACAAGTGAGTTGCACTAGTTACATAATTAGGGCATTCATCGGTAGGTTTTGAGATCTAATTAAAAAATACATTTAAGATAATTTTGCAACAAATTGTGCAGAATCAAACGAAATTGAGCAGTGTTTGAATTGAGATCTTAAAAGAAATACTCCCTCCGTCCCACTCAAGATGGTCTGTATTCCTTTTTGGATCGTCCCACCCAAGATGTCTTGTTTTCTTTTTAGGAAATAATTATCTCTTCAAAAGTTATGGGACCTACCTATTTTTTATCACTTTAATCACTTTATACCATTCTCCTAAATAACCAGGCCCAAAAGAAATAGGCATTCTTGGGTGGAACGGAGGGAGTACTAATTTGGATAACAATTTTAAACCACAAACATTATATCTATATCTTTTTATCGATAAAAAAACAAAATAAAAAAAGTAAGCACTAGAACTTGCACGTTTGATTGTATATATTTTTGAAAAATCCAGTAAGTACAACACACAAAAATTGAAACATCTATGTTAATCTTCTTATATTGTTTCACAATATCCATAATATTATAAGTTAAAATGCATATTAAAAACTCACCTTCATGATCTGGTTTCAGACTCTTCTTTTTTCTTGGCATCTTTAAAATTCATGGATGAATAAGAGAGTTTAGTTTGACAATTTGTTGTTAATTAGTTTCAGAGTTCGTAAGTATTTGATTATGAAGGTGAAATGGAATGAAGAAGATGAAATTACAAAGAGGAAAAGAGAAGAACTATTGAAGCGATAAGGGAGAATCTGTTATAAAAAAAAGCACTGCTTAGTTTATTACTATTTTCTATGAGTTTACAATTTTTCCCCTGATGGAAATAATCAAAATTAAAAAAATAAAAGTAGTCATGCCACGTGTCAATTTGTGGTGCGTTCATATTCACAATGTGTGATTTAGATTGTGTCTTATTCTTATTTAAAGATGCGTGTTTGAGAACTCAATCATCATATATATATATATATATATATATATATATATATATATATATATTAAGTTTTCATTTAGCATTAATTTCACATAATTAAAGCTAGCTTTAAATTTTATTAATTAATTTTGATGTAAAATTTGTGGCGGCAGGTGTTGATCTAGAGAGAGATCTAGTGGATCTTAGTTGGATAGTTTTTAGACTCTAAATTTCTCAAATTAACAATCTTTGGTTGAGATTTAGGAACATTAATCAGTACGTAGAAAGAGAAAAAGTTGATATTTTGTAGAAGGTTATTGGATTGAAGGTTGAATTCAAGAAAAGGGAAACATTTTCAACACATGCACGTCTCTTTTCAAGAATCAGAAAAGTTTGAATCTTGGATCTTGCTTCTTGGTTCTATCCAAAATTTTCTTATTCGTCCTAATATTCTCTGCTTGTCTTATTGTTGCTTAATAGTTTTTGCATATCAACCGTTCCTCTCGAAAACGTAATTTTAATGTGGTTGATTTCCCTTCTATTACAATCAGTTTCGTTACAGCACCTGTTGGTCTAACTAATTATCCATCCTTTTTAAGTGTGATTTTTATGTTATGTATGGTTGTGTCTACAGGCATATCTGTTGAAATAGATTCCTCTTTTTGATCAATCAAAACTCCTTTCCAAACTGTACAAGCTTCTTCCAAAACATACGGCTTTTGGGATATAGATGATATCTATACAGATGGATCTTATAACTTTTCCTTCAAAAATCCGATAGATTTATGAAATTGGTTATTTTTTATGAACTTTTTGAAATAGATAAAAATAACTGGGGACATTATATGATTAGTTAGGTTTATTTTCCGTGTATATTGATGATTTTATTATATATGTATAACCATACCACATAATTTAGCTATAGTACAAATTAAATATCAGATTGCGAAAAAAAAGAATTAGAAGAGATGTTTTGAGGACTACAGATTAAATAAAGCCACTTGTGCGGAAGATAGAAACACCTGATGAGTTTAGATAAATCACATGTATAATGATTATAATTATGTTTAGTTAATGATAATAATTACTGCACAAACTCAGTTTCTAGAAGAAGTAATGTAGAAAAATGGACCTATTTATGATAAAGGAAATACACTTTATCAAATTATCATGCATTTTTTTTTTGGATTATATTATCATTCATGTTATTGGCACTCCATGCTTTTAGGATGTTAATCATTTTGTATACGTACTCATTCCATACTTATTCTTCAGTAAGTACTAATTTCATATTTTTTTATTTTCTTTTACATTTTGCTATATATAAATTTATATTTCAAGTATGTTATCTAATTCTTATACACTTCCTAGTATATAACTTTTTGTAATAACGAGAAAAATTGGTCGTCACTGTACAAAAATATGCTCTAAATAGTCTTTGTAATACCTCACAAATCAAGCAGGAAAGATAGACCCCCATCTATGTATAATGACTTGTGTATAGAGGCCGAGCCAGAAATATAACTTGGGAAAGTTAACTTGAAAATTTTCGAATATAAAGATACTAATACAAAAAATATTCTAAAAAAAATCAAAATCATCATGTTAAAAAAAATAGATTTTTTTACTAGCTAGGGTGTGCTTATGCTTATCCCAGCTGTCCCCTAGATCCACCCCTACGTGTGAGTATTGATAAGATAGAACAATGATTGTCACAATATATTCCATCGTAATAGCTGCCATAATCAGTTTTATTAAATAAAAAAATCGTTTATTTAATATTTGATCTATTAAAAATATGTTTTATATTAAAATCATCTTATGGAATTATAATTTTGTACCTATCGAATGAAATTTTTTAATTTAAATTTAATAAATTTAATGTTTTTCAGAATAGGTGGGAAAATGGTATTTATGTAAAAATAATTAATATATTAATTTAATATTATTTTTTTTTTAATTAATTATATTCATAATTACTAAAATACCCCGTGTGACCAGCCATAATGTGGTCGCGTAGCTTTATTATACTTGATTAATCTTAGTTGTGTATTTCTGGCGAAATTCTTAATACACCATTACTACATACACATGTATATATGTATAATAGAATTGTTAAGAACACATATTTATATTAAGACAAAAGGCGTGGTTTTTGTCAAAGGAAGGAATGTTACAGATAACGTCTTCTGGGCCAAGAATTGTTACCTAAGTATTATTGAAAGAAAAAACTAAATGCACTCTGAAGATTGATTATGACTCTCGTGGAATTTCCTTCCACAAACGCTGCAAGGGTTAAATTACACCTTTTTTTGGATCATGTCTTTCATGACCTCAAATAAAATGTCTTTTTATGTATACATTAATTCTTTTTATGATAATATATTTTATATATTTCTTTTGATTATAATAATAAACCATACAAAGTTTAATGGTTTAGATTGATTTTACATAGTATCAAAAGTGAAAATTTCTATTGACGGCTCCCGTTTTGATATACCATGTTGAATTATAATTTAATAAAAAAATTTAATTAATCAAAATGAGTATCGTTCTCCCGTTTTGATGTTTTTATGAATAACGATTGAACAACTACTGAAAACAAAGTGCAGGAATAAATGAGACATTTGAAAATTGGCATATATATAGCTAGTTTAGTACATATAAGGTTGGATATGGGTTTGGATATATGGTTGTATATTTGACCTGTCTAATATATGATTTTTGGATACTCGTCTTACAGTCTTACACAAATTTTTGGATAAAATTTAATATATGATTTACTTACTTAATGTATTGAGAGGAAGTGCTAGATAAACCATGTCTCACCCCTTCAGGGGGGATGCATATCTTTTCAATTAAGCCCTCCAAAACAAATTAACTAAGGTTATCCACCTTTTTAATATGAAGAAAAGTGATTATTGGACATGGATGGATTTTCTTTTAATCTACTCTTATCCATCAAGGCTTTCGACCAATCATGTATTTTGACACGTGTAACCATCTCAACCGTTTTATCCAACCTAAAAGTTTCTTGATGAAATGTTTGGAGCATATATTGATGGTGGTTCGAATATTTGGCATTTGGCAGGGCGTGGCAAACCGGGGAGCCTCGATTAGGGTTGGGCGAGAGAAGGAGCAGGCTGGCAAAAGATTTTTGAGGATCAGAGGCCAGCATCGAATATGGACCCTTACATTGTGACGTCCATATTGATGGGGATCTCACGATTTTCAAGATCTCCATGGATGGAGATCTCATATTTTCAAGATCCCTACCGATTGAGATCTTAATAAACAATATCTCCATCGATGGAGATCTCAACTTTTCAACAATCCTAACAATAGGGATCTTAATAAACAACATTTCCACCGAAAGGGTTCACAATAAACAACATCCCCATCAATGAGGATCTCAATCAACAATATCCCTACCAATAGAAATTTTAGTAAATAATATCCTCATGATAGGGATTGAAAGATAATGGGCTAAATTCGATATTATGGGCTTTAGTTAATTAATGGTTGGACTATTAATTAATTAAAGCAGGCTAAAGAATAAAAGCACATATAAGTTAGGGCTTTAATGGGAACTGCTCTATTTAATATAAATAGAGAATTCATTCTTTAGGTTCTGAAGTTTAGGCGTTAGGCGTAGAGGTAAATCATTCTTGAGAGAACTACAGTTGGATTCGTTCGAATTTCTTGGCTTTGTTTGCTGAACCTTATCCGAGGAATTGTTCTGCGTCGGTTTGCATAAGCGTGGATACCATAGTTTTGGAGACAATCTTGCGAGATTCATTGGAAGCTTGGGCGTTGCAAATCGTAAGTTCTCTATCTAACGTGTTCATAGGGCTCATCGCATGATTAATTGTATATCTAGATCTGTTTCTTGACTGTATTTTCAACTGCGTATCATTAAATGATGTCAAGAATTACCAACAGTGGTATCAGAGCCCGGGGCTCGATTTATAATTAATTCGTGTTCTTATTAATCGTGGATTTCTCGAAATTTCGAATTATTTTCGTTTTCTTTAGTTTTCGTCTGTTTTCCTTTTATTTTATTTTGTTAATCTTTTTTTTTTAAAAAGGAAAAAGCAAACGAAAAAGGAAAATTGAACATCTGTATTGTGTTTTTGGGAATAATGTCGCCGGAAAATCCATCCCTCTTCACCGGCGGCGTCTGCGTTCTCACGGACGGCGGTCGACGAGGCGGCGCTCGCGCTCGTCGCCGCCGTCGAGCCCTTGGTGTGTGACGCTTGGCGTGCATCTCTTCTCGCCGTCGCGACGGGGAGGAGGAGAAAGGGAAAAACGGCCAGGGAAAAGGCGTCTTGGCGTCTTTGGTTTTTCCCATTCGATCGCGTCATGGTATTTGGGCTTCCCAGCGTTGATCTCGTCATGGCGCCGCCATCCGTCGAGCGCCAGGCATGGGACGGATCGGCGGTGGGTCGCGGACGGTGGCCGTCCATCGCAGGTTGGGCGTCGGTGAAAAGGGGGTGGCGGCGCGACGTCGCACGCACCCGAAGCCCTAACGGGTTTCAGCCTTTTTCGAGCTTGGGCCATTCGCGGGTTGGGCTGCTCTGGCGGGCTGGGCCTTCTCCAAATTCGGCGATGGGCCGCGAGTTGAGGCTCTTTTTATTCTTGGGCCACGGTCGATTGTACATTTTGGGCCCGTTTATGTATGACCACTTTGGAAACATTACGATATATTAAAAAAAAGGTTTTATCTTTTATTAATTTAGAATTACTAAAATTTAAATTTCCAACTACACAAATTAATTTATTAATTGGATTAATAATTTTTATTTAATATTATTATTTTCGAAATAATAATATTAATTTTATTTTATTAATTTAGAATTAATACAATCTAATTATGTACATGGATTTAATTTATTAATTTAGAATTAATAATTTAATCATATTTTTGAAATTAATTTATTAATTAGATTAATAAATTTAAACTTTATTATTATTTTGAAATAATAATATAAGTTTTGATTTTATATTAATTTAGAATTAATATAATTTGCTTATGTACATGGATTAATTTTATTAATTTAGAATTAATAAAACTAATCATTGTTTTTGACATTAATTTATTAATTAGATTAATAAATTTTAACTTTATTATTATTTTGAAATAATAGTATAAAGTTCAATTTTATATTAATTTAGAATTAATATAATTTTCTTATGTTCATAAATTAAAGGTTTGATTTATTAATTAGATTAATAAATCTCATTTGATTATTATTTTAGAAATAATGATACTAAATGAATATTTATATTAATTTGGAATTAATATAAATGTCTATATCTACTTTTAATTAGAAAATTAAATTATTAATTAGATTAATGAATTTATTCGTTGAGCCCTATTTGCTGTTATTCTGTGATAAGCATGCTATTTGATTTTATACTTATATTTTAACTATAGTAGTTAGAGACCGCTTTTATATTTTGGGTAGGCCTGGGTAGGCGGTGCCCAATATATGTGGTCCGTATTTTATGCCTGGGTAGGCAGCACCCAGTAATTGTTTTGAATTTAATATTGGATATTAAATATACAATTAGTGTCACATGTTTTATCCCCACTAAATACAAGTCTAGTTTTTGAAACAAAACGCATCGTCCATCATAATTGTGTGAGGATCCTAGCCTCTTTCGTCCAAGAGTTTTACACCAAAGTGTTTACTCTGAAATCGACAAGGCAAAGGCTCATTCATATATGCATGATTGACATCGTGTGATGGGTTTGATTTGCTTAATTATTTTGAAACAGCCAAAGCGATCAAAATAATTAGTTGATGCATATTAATTGGATTAATAAATCAAGAATTGAGGACTTTTGTTGTATTCGGATTCAAAACCGACCAAGTATCATTATTGTGTTCATCACCCGCATGAGCTGCAATAATCTGAACTTAATCGATGCAAAATTGTCGCTACAATTGGCTTTGAGGCCTACTGAGTGATATTATTTACAGTCATCAGCCAAAGCAGGGGCTGTAATAATATTGACTTAGATCTTGGACTACTAAGATTTAGATTTAATATAAATCTGTATATTGCATTTGGGGGTGCAATATATGTTAAAATTAGTGGGAGCTAATCAATACAATAAACCCTTGTTTGATTAGTGATACGATTGTGATCTGTGTTTACTTTGTTCTAATTTGCTATTTCTTTATTTTTCGTTCAGTTACGATGTCGACTATGTTATATAAATGTTTGGTGGAAACAAATTTGTTGACTAGGTCAAACTATCCGGATTGGCTATGTTGTCTGCGCTTGGTATTAAGGACGGATAAGATTGAGTATGTCTTGGACAAACCAATCAGTACCATCCCGATGAGCTTTCTCCCGAGTATGCCTCGTTTGGTGGGTTGCTCATGAGAAGCACGTTGATGATCTACGTCGGCTCGGTATTATGTTGACTTTTATGAGTTTGGAACTCCAAAGCGACATGAATACATCTACCCTATGAAATGATTGACAATTGAAGAGTTTGTTTGCCTCACAAGCACAAACACTAGAGTTTGAAATACTTGGGATCTCTTGAGTGCACGCTTCATGATAGGAGCAAAATCTACGAACATGTATTGAAGATGATAGGATTGATTGAGAGGTGGCGTCGATTGGAGCGACTACGCCGACGATGTCTCAACAAACTGGTTTTGCAATCGCCACGGTTCATTTGCGAATTTCATAGTGAATTTCAATATGAACAACACAAAGTGGGATTGGTGATCTTCACAACATGTTTAAGACTTACGAGTCCTCTACTTACGATGGCAAATCGTGCTCATGGTGAGCTCTTACGCTCGATCTTCGAAGGAAGAAAAGCAAAAAAAAAGAAGAAGGCATCATATGTCTTGAAGCCTAAGAAGAGTGGAGGGCTCGGGAAAGGAAGCCGGCGTTAGCAAAGGATGAGTGCCTATTCATCGTGAGAAGAGGCATTGGAAGAGGCGCCCAAAATTGAGGCACAAGGTGCAATGGGTGGTAGCTCGGGTATGTTTATCGTTGAGATAAATATGTACATAAATAATTAACATTCTTGGGTATTAGATACCAGTGTGGCTCACACATTTGTAATAATGTGCGGGGGCAGTGATGAGAAGAAAGTGAATCTAGGGAGGTCGACTGCGCGTGGAAAATGGAGCGAGAGTTCTTCTGACAGCGTGGGGACTTATAGATTAGATCTTCCCGGGATATAGATTATATTTACCGATCGTTATTTTGTTCCTTCTATTTCAAAGAATATTATTTCCATTCCTATGTTAGACATTGAAGGGTTTTTCCTTCCATTTTGGAAACAGTTGTTGCACGTTTTCACTTAATGGAATGTTTTATGGAAATGTCTTTCTTTCGAATGGTTTATATATGCTTGAATGTGAACTATTATATTCTCAATGTGCAAAACAAACGACCTAAGCTAAGTAATACAAATAATGCTACTTATCTTTAGCATTGTAGACTTGGTCATATCAATGAGAAAATGATAGCAAGATTGAGAAAATTAGATTATCTCACACCTTTTGATTTTGAATCATATGGTGCTTGTAAACCATGTCTCAAAGAGAGAATGATTAAGAAACCATTTTCTGGAAAAGGGTTACGTGCCAAAGAATTACTATAGTTGATCCACTCAGATGTGTGTGGACTGTTTCCAACTCAAGCAAAAGGTGGATATTCGTACTTCATAACTTTCACTGATGATTTTTCAAGATATGGATATGTGTATGATGAAACACAAATCCGAGGCTCTTGATAAATTTAAATAGTTTAAGTTAGAAGTCGAGAAATAATTTGGTAAAAGTATCAAGAATCTTCGATCAGATCGAGGAGGGGAATACTTAAGCCGAGAATTTCTTGATTACTTGAAATCACATGGAATCCGGTCAGACTGGATACCTCCGGGAACACCACAAATGAATGGTGTATCCGAGAGAAGAAATCAAACTTTATTAGACATGGTTCGATCCATGATGAGTTTCACTAGTTTTCCTTTATTCCTTTGGGACCATGCCTTACTAACTGCCGTTTATATTACGAATAGAGTTCCATCTAAATCGATCGAAAGCGCCATATGAACTATGGTGTGGTAAAATGGCAAGTCTTAAACATATCACGGACACAGGGTTGTCCCGCTTTTGTTAAAAGATCTTGATGATAAGTTGGAATCAAAAGTGAGAAATGTTATTTTGTGGTATATCAAAGGAAACAAAGGATATAAATTTTATTCTAGGGAGATCACAAGGTGATCATATCTAGGAATGTGACGTTTCTTGAAGATGTTTACATCTCCAAGGAACAAGATCATACATCGGTAGATCTTGAAGCAATTCAAGAACCACAAAACAACACAGAGGACGAAGGATTGTTTAATGGTGTAAACAAGAATTCAGTGGGAGTATTTGATGATCTATTGGGAGGGGAAATGACTCTTAGAGGGCCACCACCATCTCAAGAAGACAATGAGATTCATCAAATACAAGATGACACAATGGTTGTGCCACCTCCACCTCAAGAAAATCATGATGAAATTCTAGAAAATATCCAAAATATTGATCAGATCAACACGAAAGAACCTACTCACGTTCAGAATGAAAAGCATGAACCTACGCAAACAACCCAACTCAATAGGCCACAAAGGACTCGTCGTGCACCCCAAAGACTGAATCTAATGGTTGAGAACCAAGATGATGAAGTCGAGTCGGATGATGATGAACCTAAGACCTATACTGAAGCGGTGACTAGCACCGATTCAAAGATGTGGCTCGATGCATCGAGGACAGCCATTTATGGACTTAGCAAGCATCGAGGAGTTGGAATATTTGTTTTGACAGAGCTATCAAATTGTTTGACTTTGTCAGAAGCAAAGAGGTCCCTTGCGTTTATAGTAAGCGCGAGAATGGAAACGTTGTCTACCTGGTCATATATGTTGATGACATTCTGATTATGGGGAGCGACCGATCCATGATGCAATCCGTGAAAGATTGGCTGTCTAAATCCTTTATGATTAAGGATCTCAGTGAGGCCTCCTACATCCTTGGGATCAAGATCTATCGGGATAGACCTAATAGATTGTTGGGGCTGTCACAATCCACTTACATAGACAAATTGATAAGGCATCTCTCAATGAAAATTCTAAGAAATGATTTCTTCCTATGGGACATGGCATCAAGTTGTCTAAGAAGGATTGTCCTTCTAATGACAAGGAAATTGCTTGCATGAAAAGGATCCCATATGCTTCGGCTATAGGATCGATCATGCATGTCATGATATGCACTAAGCCAGATATGGCCTATGCACTTAGCATGACGGGCAGATTTCAGCAAAATCCTGGGGATGAGCATTGAAAACTGCTAAGACTATTCTTAAGTACCTTAGAAGGACTAAAGAATACATCTTAGTCTATGGTGGGCAGCTAGATCTATCGGTATTTGGGTACTGCGATGCTAGCCTCAAGCGAAACAAACATATTCGAGCGATATCATATGATTAGAGAAATAATAGAAATGGGCGATATGAAATTAGAAAGAGTATCCGGCGATATCTTAGCTGACCCTTTTGCCAAGCTATTGTGAGAGCTTGTGTGTTAGACATGTGGGATGTTGGCTTTGATTTAGTGAGAGTTTAAAGTTTGTATGTTTTAGAAACTCCTTTGTTGAGACATACTTACTTTTGATCTGTCGAAGATAATGTTTTATCTATGGGTTTTGTGCATTTAATGGAATAATTATTTGGATGTTTTTCGTTATTCTCTTATATGTTCCTTGAATTATCCTTGTCATTTTCTTTGTGAGACATCGATGATAAAGTGTAATTCTAAAATAACCTAACCAATGATCATCAAGAATGAGATATTAATGATATGTCATAGGTTAGCATGTAGTGCATCACATTCTTAGAGAATGTAGTGGTTCCGCAACTACGAGATATTTGATATCCGTGATGGACACATGAATACTTTGGAGAGTATTGGTATACCCGACTATTAAATCGTTTGTTAGATGTGTACGATTTGTTAGTGTATGGAGTATGTAATAGTCCTTAGACTTGAGGTCATTACACATTTTGTTTGTTGAGTGTTGTACTTTGACCAATGACAACGCTTGCGAGTGGCAAGACACGGCTTGGATTGAGTGCATCATGAGACAAATGAAAATGGTAGTTGAGCGAGAATGGGATTCATTCCTCGATTGGAATTTCAGTGAGCACTTATTTTCTCTATATTATTAGACCATAAAGTCATTGCTTGATGCAAGAGATATATTCAATTAAAGTAATTGAGTATGATCATATGGGTCTTATAATAAAGATGAGAAAAATGGTTGAGCTATTGGGATAGACACATAGCAAAATCCTAGGCTCAATCGAGTGTGTCATGAATGAAATGATATTACATAAACTTCATGTAAATGTTTGTTCTTGTTTTCCACGTAAGCGTCCGTCATATATCGAGTTATTTGCTGCATGATCCGGGAGTTTTATGCGGACTTTGATTAGATCATCGTCGGTAATGGGGGCCTATTGTGTCACACTATCAAGTGTATTGTTTAATCTGCTCAAGGGTATGCATAGTGCACGGTAAATTATCTAATATTAGTCCAAGTGGGAGATTGAAAGACAATGGGCTAAATTAGATGTTATGGGCTTTAGTTAATTAATGGTTGGATTATTAATTAATTAAAGCAGGCTAAAGAATAAAAGCTCATATAAGTTAGGGCTTTAATGAGCTGCTCTATTTAATATAAATAGAGAGAATTCATTCTTTAGGTTACAGAAGTTTAGACGTTAGACGTAAGACATAAATCATTCTTAGAGAACTACCGTTAGGTTCATTCAGAGATTTCTTGGCTTTGTTTGCTTGAACCTTATACCGATGAATTGTTCCTGCATCGGATTTGCATACATGTGGATACTATAATTGTGGAGACAACCTTGCAGGATTCATTGGAAGCTTGAAGCGTTGCAAATCGTAAGTTCTCTATCTAACGTGTTCATAGGGCTCATCGCATGATTAATTGTATATCTAGATATATTTCTTGACTGTATTTTCCGCTGCGTATCATTAGATGATGTCAAGAATTACCAAAGGATCTCAAATTTTAAAAATCCCCATTGATAGGGATCTCAAGTTTTCAAAATCCTTATCGATGAGAAACAAGATCCCATAGTCCGTTTATCATAATCTTAGCTTAGTTCACCTTGTTACCGCATATAATACAATAATAATTTACCACTCTCTCTGTCCCATTTAAAATGTCACACTTTCCTTTTTTGGTTGTCCTATTCCATTTTAGGAAGTAAATATCCCTTCAAAAAGTGTGGACTCTACCAATTTTTCAATATTTTAACTACTTTATACATTTCTCCTAAATACTTGTGTCCAAATGAAATTGGATACTTTAGATGGGACGGAGGGTGAACGAACCCAGCCGGTCCGATACACAAACGGAAGGCTTCTCTTGAAATGATGAAATATCCTAAAACTCTAAATCTAATCCAATGAATGATATAGGATAGATTGACTCCCTATATCGCAACGTGGTATTGATTTAGAAACTCGGGGACGATGAATAACACACGAACGAGGGATGGATGACTCGTCGATAATTGAATTACTTGGCAAATCTCAAGAAATTCGAAGAGCTTTTGAAGAGAGAATAAAACTCACATATATTGGAAATCAAAATCTTAATATTTCGTGAATGATACAAGCCTATATATAGGCTAAAAATGAACTCTAAACCTTATCAAAAAATGACTCTTTATCAAAGAATGAAACTAATTACAAGAAGAGACCTAAATAAACTAGGAAACTAGATAGTCTAAATGGGCTGTGAAAATTCATAAAAATATGGTCCACATATGCCACAAAATAAAATACTAAAAGTCTTCAAAAATCAAGCCCATTCGTCATAATTAAATTGACCGCTCGTGGGCTGGTTGGACCGCCATCTCCAATGGGCTTCTTGGACGAAAATTCTTGAACCAACGAACCTCGGACTCCATCATTTCCCTCCTCTTGAGAAGGATTTATCCTCAAATCCAAATCGTCACCTATATCAAACGGACTCAAATTCTCCCTCACGTGCACTTTTGTCAACTACTCTTCAATTTGCCGTTCCAATTCCTTCGTCTCCTCCGGAGTGGTTCGGTAGGCTGGTTTATTAGGAAGTGTTGCTTCAGGCAAAAAAACAATTTGATGCTCAATCTCTCGAATTGGTGATAAACCATGAGGCTTATCTTCGGGAATGACATCATCAAAATCCTACAAAAAAGAAGAAATAGAAGGGGGTAGAGAATCAAGATTGTTAGTAGAAATCAATGGAGGCTTCTCCTAATTCACCACCCATTTCAAATCACTAACCCTCGCAAGAAAAGACTTTTGGACTACTCCATTCTCCTTACTTCCATCACTTTGCCCAACCGACTTCACCAACTTCGACTCCTTTTGCAACAACACTTGATCCTCATAAACTTGTCTTGGAGTAAGAGGAACAAGTGACACCTTCTTTTGATTGAACTCGAAGGAGTATTTGTTTGTAAAGCCTTCATGCTTCACTCTTCTATCAAACTGCCACGGTCGTCCCAATAGAATAAGGCTTGCATGCATCGGAATCACATCACAAAGAACTTCATCCTCATACTTTCCAATGCGAAACGAAATCTTCACTTACTTTGTCACCTTGACAATGCCACTATAATTCAGCCACTGCAACCGATATGGCTTGGGATGCTTCACTAATGGTAGCCCTAACTTCTTAACCATGGTCATGCTAGCCACATTGGTACAACTCCCACCATCGATGATCACGCTGCACACCTTATCTTTGACATGACACCTCGTATGAAAGATGTTCTCTCGTTGCTCCGTATCACTCACTTGATTCTGCACACTCAAAGCTCTCCTGGAAAAAAAATGAGTGCATCAGGTGCTTCAATCTCTTCAACATCGGGATCCTTCAAGGCTGGCATCTCTGGATCAGTAGCCTCACCCTCACCATCGGTCACCACTTCTCCATCATCCCGAATGATCATCACCCTCTTATTCGAACACTCTCTAGCAATATGCCCAATTCCATGACAAGTAAAACACTTCAAATCACGGTTCCGGGTACCGACAGGTTTGGCTTGAGTTGTGTAACTCGTAGGATCTGTTCTTGGCTTTTCAAATGGCCACTTCTCTCCATTCAGATGCTCCTCATTCTTCCATTGGTTCCCTATTGATGAAGAACCACTAACATTTTGGGTCTGCCTCCAATTGGACAGATTCTACATTATGTTACCGCCATTACCCCTCCTCTTGAGTTGGTTCTCAATCTTTATGGCTATGTGAACCATGTCCTCCAACTCGACATAATGCTGCAACTCCACCCCATTGCGGATCTCCCAATTCAATCCAGCTAGGAATCTTACCATAGTCGCCTCTCTATCTTCAATAATAGTGGCTCGAATCATCACTACTTCCATCTCCTTGAAGTTCATCCACACTCTTCGGCCCTTGCTGTAGGGAAAACATATGTTAACCCTCGCCGAGGATCCGTCTTGGATATTTAATTCACCATACATTGCGATGGAGCGAGATGAATGGATCGAGCGGATCGGACTCGTGCTTTGACCTTACGGATTGTATCGGTTGCCCAATCTCCAGCGTCGGTGAGGGCGATCTATGGAGAATGCTTGGAAAAATCACCCTTTGCTCTCACTTCACAATTTTGAAATTCTCTCAATTGGACAATGAGGGGCCGAAAATTCTAGGTCAATTATGTGAGCATTAACTAGACTTTATCTCATACCTTATATTTATAATGCACTACCTTAATCCCATATGGAAATTACCATAATCCTATATGGAAATTACCATAATCTATATGGAAAATTACCATAATCTTAGGATTATTTCCATACTCTCGAGATTATTACCATAATCTTATATGGAAAGGATCTATGCATATACCATAAATATAATAATATCCTTGTGGGATAAAGAGAATAAAATCTTGCCTTTGGGAGCATAAAGGCGCCGATTTTCCTTGGCTACGGGCTGGATGGGCCGACCCAGGATCAAATGCAAGGAATAAAGATGGGCCTCAAATAAATTAATTATCTTATGTTCGACCCGAACATAAATTAATTTATAAACATTCGATCATACCACTAGAGAAAGAATGTCGACTAACCCTTTATTACCAAAGTTGAGTCGGGCTTGCACTTAGACATTCTGAATCCCGTATTTAAGATATCGAGCGTCCATTAATTATTTATAGCATTACATTGCTTAAAATAATTAATAACTTCATTCATAAGTAGTACCACTCGACCTTATTATTGTACTTGAGCTAACTCAACTGCGGGGTTTAGTACAATAAACCTTTTGAGCTCCTTAAGGGGCGTCATCGTCCTAAGCGGATCACGGTGACTCGTCTGAGATAACTAGCATGACATACAAACCTTGCCACCACCCAAGATCGCGGAGAATCACGGGTTAGAACATATAACCCTCACTCATAACAAGTCAAAGTGATGGTGACAACTCATACTCACCTAATACCTTATCGAGGTTTAGATCATCGTAAGTCACCGAGATCTTGGTTCTTCACGACGGTCGGAAGAAGAACACATCTCAGCGTGATCCTTGATACGTCGAGGCGTGCCGGCATAGACAAACAACTAAGTCAAGTCACTTCTTATCTATCTGCTGCTAAACCGACAACTCGTCCTTAAGTTGTCTCGGTGTGAAACTTTTATATCTCATTAAGCTTGACCAATCATACGGACTTACATTATCTTCTACCTTTGTATGATCTAACTTATATATGAGATAAGGGGACACGGATATATGCAATCAAGTATTCAAATTCGGATAGGAGATTGTAATAGTGGTAACGAAACATTGTATACAAGCTCAACCAAAGCGCTTTCGTTATACAAATCAACAATCTCCCACATACTAAAGCAAACTTTTAGTATACAATGTGTCTCTACTAGCTATTACAAACAACCATCACTTTGCTTCTCCCACTTATACAAAGTTTCCTTTCTAAGTGGGTGCCATCAGCAATCGAGTCCTCTAACGTGTCCATCGTAGACTTTTTGCGTGAGCTCTTCGTGAATGGATCCGCTAGATTTTCCGTCGTATCAATCTTTTCAATCAGCACGTCACCTCGTCTAACGATTTCTCGTATGACATGGTACTTTCTCTATGTGTTTGGTCGCCTTGTGGGTCCGTGGTTCCTTGAGTTTACCATTGCACCGAGTTATCACGATAAACTATGATACTCTTGGGCGAACCGGTACCACATCTAGATCCATGAGGTAGTTCTTGAACCATCTGACCTCCTTAGAAGCCTCAAAGCGGCTACATATTCGGCTTCCATGGTAGAGTCCGCAATGCATCATTGCTTTGCACTCCTTGAGGATCGGCTCCACCTCCCAAGGTAAACACATAGCCGGGTTGACTTTTTCTCATCACGGTCGACTTGGAAATCCAGTGCAGATAACCCAAAGGCATTAGACTATCTGCATGGTAAACTAGCCTATAATCTCGAGTCCTTTTCGGTGCTTGAGTATATGCTTCTGCGATCAATGAGCTTGTCGAGGTTGGGCGATATCTAGCTACTATGCTACCGCGCATGAGATATCGGGCCTCGTGCATAGCATTGCGTACATGAGACTTCCCACGGCGGCGTAAGGAACTGTCTCATTTCCTCTATCTCGCTGCGGTCATGGGTGATCATGCGTTTTGAATAAAGGCATGCATATGCGAAGGTAGCAATCCTTTCTTGGCGGTGCGCATACTAAAACAGTAATCATAGTATCAATGTAAGGCGCTTTGAGATAAGCTCAACATTTTCTTCTTGCGATCTCGGTGAAACCTTGATCCCAAGAATGTCTGCTGCATCTCCTAAGTCTTTCATTTGAAGCGATCGGATAGCCAACTCTTTACGTCGATAGCGACTTCACGTTGTTGCCAACTAGAAGGATGTCATCTACATAAAGTGCGAAATACCACATCACCGTTGACATCTAATCGATACACACAACTCTCGCTAGGCAGCTGGGTAAATCCATGGGACTTTACTACCTCGTCAAAGCGTAAGTTCCATGATCGGGAGGCACGCTTAAGTCCATAAATGGACTTCTTAAGCTTCTATACTAGATGCTCTTCACCCTTTACCACATAACCTTGAGTTCTGCATATAGATGTCTACCTTCCTCAAGGTAACCGTTAGAAAAGCGGTTTTAACGTCCATTTGCCAAACCTCTAGGTTGAGTGGGCTGCTATGGCTAGAAGAATTACGATGGACTTGAGCATTGCTACGGGAGAAAGGTCTCATCGAAATCGATGCCCTCGATGCTGAGTGTACCCTACGCCACAAGCACGGCTTTGAAAGCGAAACCTCTCCATCGAATCTCTCTTCCTCTTGTATATCCACTTACTACCTATGGCTTCCTTGCCATCCGGTAGAGTGTCTTTCATATCATCCATAGCCGTTATGGACTCCATTTCTAAGTCCGTAGCGGTGTGCCATGATCTTGCATCAATATCTTTTATCGCCTCCTTGTATGTCCATGGGTCGATTATTGCATGTTCGTCTCTTGGGACTAAATCCGAAGATTACCCACGAACATAAATCGCTCGGGTTGACGAACAACTCTCCCACTCTGACGAGGTTCTCGGGAACAATAGCAGCGGTGGAGTACAGATACTGTGGTTCTCTAACTTGCACAACTGCGTGTAGGTACCACTTGTATGGTCGGTATCTCCGGTGGAACTCGACCCACTTCAATTTCTTGAAGTATCGGTGTCGATCCTCCCACTAGACTCGACATCTCGTGCCTTTGGCCTGTCGGTGGTGGAATCGATCATCTTCTAATTCTTGAAGAATGATTTCAACTTTGGACTTATGATTTTCATATAATCCTCTTCTAAGAATCGGGCATTAGTCTTAATAATGACCTTCCGATCCTTGGGACTATAGAATAAACCACCTTCGTTCCTCTAGGATAGCGATAAGCGACCTTGCGTTGGATCTAGCCTCCAACATCGACCTTCTTGTTCGGCGTGTCTTGGGCCCCATATCCTTATGTGGCTTAAACTGAAACTACGCCCAAACCACAACTTCGAAAGGGTCTTTTCAGCGACTTGGATGGTACTAGATTTAGCAAGTATGCCGTTTCTAAGGCATACCCCGAACGAAATAAGCGATGTTGCGTAACTCATCATTGATCTAACCATTTCCAAAGAGTCTATTTCTTGGCTCGACACACCATTTTTACGTGGTGTGCCCGGTGAAATCTTGTTGGGATGTAATCCACACTTCACTAGATAGTCCATAAACTTCGTTCTTGAGGTATTCGCCACCGTGATCGGACCGCGATGACTTGATACTCTTACTAGCTTCGTCTCCACTTCCGCCTTAAACTCTTTGAATTTCTCAAAGCATTCGGACTTGCGGTGAGCGGTATACATATCCGTACCTGAGTAATCGTCGATAAGTGACAAAATACCGTACCCTCCACGAGCTTGTGTGGACATCGGTCCACACAGTCGAAATGGACTAACTCAATATTTCTTTGGCTCTATAACCCCCGCTTTGAAGGGTGCAGTAAACATCTTACCTTCTATGAGGATTCGCGATGGGAGCAGTAACCGTGAGATTACCCAATGCTCCATTCTTAGCAGGTCTTTAGATCCTATTTAGATTGATGTGACCTAATCTAAGATGCCGAGGAGAAAAGTAGAGTCATCTTCTGAAAACTTTCTCTTTTTAGGGTTTAATGAAGATCTGACATAGTTATAGGTATTATGTTTGGCGAGAAATAGTATAAAGCGAATTATATAACGTGCCAACACGAGATAACCGTCATTTCTTATGGCGAAACACCACTATCAAAAATAACGAGAATATCCATGAGTAAATAATTTCAAAGCGAAACAAGGTTCGTAGAAAATCCGGCACATATAAAGCGTCTTTTAAAACTAAAGCTGTTTTCTCAAAACATAAAGTAACATCTCCAACTGCAGCGGCCTCGAATTTTGCGCGTTGCCCATGGAATCGTTATCTCGCCATCAAGCGACTCCCTTATCCGGGAACCCCGCAAGGTGTAACAAACATGATCGATTCGCGTATCTACTACCCAAGAATGGGTAGAACAAAGTCGCTAAACATGTTTCGTTACTAAAGCAAGCGGCGTACCTTGAGCCTTGAGCATAGGGCACTTGGCCTTGATGCCCGATCTTACGCAAGCACTTGCCTTCTCCTTTGGCTTCTTGAAGCCTCGGTGCAACCATGTTCTTGTTCCCATTACTCACTATTTGCCTTGCCACTTCCACCTTTGGTACCCTTTTCTATTTCCATTTTACGAAAATTTTGGGCCCTTAGATGTGCTAGCAAGAGCATGTGCTCCTTTTCCATAACTCCTTCCCGCACCACGAGATCATTAAGCAGCGACTAAGTGTAAACTCGGTCTTGCTCATGATCGTATTCTGTAGTTCTCAAAGACTTGGGCGTGTATTGAGGATGATATCGACCTTGGCCGCCGTCAATACCTCCTCCCAATGATCAAGACTATCCGTGAGATGAGTCGTATGGGAGGCATGTTCATGGACGAACTTCCTTCTTCCATCTTACGCCATGATTTCTCTCATTGTGTGGGCGGATTGTCGATCCATTGCCCAAACTTACTCTCGAGACTTGACCAAATATCGATCGCGTCTACCATCGATGTCATCTACATAAAGTGCAAGAAATACCACATCACCGCTGACATCTAATCGACACACAACTCTCGCTAGGCAACTGGTAAATCCATGGACTTTACTACCTCAAAGCGTAAGTTCCATGATCGAGGTTCGCTTAAGTCCATAAATGGACTTCTTAAGCTTCTATACTAGATGCTCTTCACCCTTTACCACATAACCTTCAGTTGTCGACATAGATGTCTCTACCTTCCTCAAGGTAACCGCTTAGAAAAGCGGTTTTAACATCCATTTGCCAAACCTCTGTGTTCAAGGGCTGGCTATGGCTAGAAGAATTCGATGGACTTGAGCATTGCACATGGAGAAAAGGTCTCATCGAAATCGATGCCCTCAACTGAAAGTGTACCCTTTCGCACAAGCCCGGCTTCAAAGTCGAAACCTCCATCTAATCTCTTCCTCAGATATCCACTTACTACCTACGGCTTCCTTGCCATCCGGTAGAGGTGTCTTTCATACATCCATAGCCGCTATGGACTCCATTTCTAAGTCCATAGCGTGCCATGATCTTGCATCAATATCTTTTATCGCCTCCTCAGATGTCCACGGGTCGATTATCGCATGTTCTCGTCGCCGACTAAACCAAGATTCACCCACTAACATAAATCGCTTCTGCCGACGTAACAACCTCCCACTACGACGAGGTTCTACAGAACAATGGCAACGGTGGTACAGATACTTGTGGTTCTCTAACTCGCACAACTTGTCGTGGTAGGTACCACTCAGATGGTCGGATCTCCAAATGAACTCCCACCCACTTCAATTCTCAAGTATCCGTGTCGATCCTCCCACTGAGACCGACATCTCGCACCTTCGCCTAATCGGTGGTGGAATACGATCATCTTCTAATTCTGAAGAATGATTTCAACTTTGGACTTATGATTTTCATATAATCCTCTTCTAAGAATCGGCATTAGTGCTAATAACGACCTTCCGATCCTTAGACTATAGAATAAACCACCTTCGCTCCTCTAGATAGCCAATAAACAAATTTGGCTGATCTAGCCTCCAACTTGTCGCCTTCTTGTTCAAAGACGCAGGCCGGATCGCCCATATCCTTATGTGGTTTAAACCAGCTTACGCCCAAACCACAACCTCGAAGCGGGTCTTTTCACCGACTTGATGGTACTAGATTTAGCAAGTATGCCGCTTTCAAGGCATACCCCGTAACTAAATAGCAATGTTGCATAACTCATCATCGATCTAACCATTTCCAAAAGAGTCCTATTTTTCTCGCCCGACACACCATTTTTCTCAGGTGTGTCGGTGAAGTGCTACTGGACGTAATCCCACACTTCACTAGATAGTCCATAAACTCAGCATCGAGGTATTCGCCACCGTGATCGCACCGCAGTGACTGACACTTTACCCAGCTTCGCTCCACTTCCGCCTTTAAACTCTTTGAATTTCAAAGCATCGCACTTGCGCGCAAGCAGTATACATATCCGCACTCGAGTAATCACAATGAAAGTGACAAAATACTGCATTCTCCACGAGCTTGTGGACATCGGTCCACACAGTCGAACGGACTAACTCCAATATTTTTCGCTCTATAACCCTTCGCTGAAGCGGTCCGGTCGACATCTTACCTTCTATACAGATTCGCAGATCGGAACCGAGTAACCGTGAGATTACCCAACGCCCATTCTTAGCCGCCTTTAGATCCTATTTAGATTGATGACCTAATCTAAGATGCCAGAAAAGTAGAGTCATCTCACAAGAAAACTTTCTTTTTGTGGTTTAATGAAGATGCAACATAGTTATAGGTATTATGTTTGGCGTAAATAGATAAAGCTTAATTATATAACGTACAACACGTATAACTTCGTCATTTCATGACATGTAAACACCACTATCAAAAATAATGTAATATCCATGAGTAAATAATTTCAAAATGTAACAAGGTTCCACCGAAAATCCGCACATATAAAACGCCTTTAAAACTAAAACTGCTTTCAAAACATAAAGTAACATCTCCAACCGCAACGGCCTCGAATTTTGCTGCTGCCTATGGAGATCGTTATCTCGCCATCAAACAGCCTCCTTATCCGCAGGAACCCCGCAAGGTGTAACAAACATGATCGCCATACCAGATCTACTACCCAAGAACGGGTAGAACAAGTCACTAAACATGTTTCACATTAAAGCAAACGGCTGCACTGAGCCTCGAGCATAGGGCACTGGCCTTCCAACGCCCGCCCACCGCACTCAAGCACTTGCCCTCCTTCGCTTCTTCAGCCTCCTGGCAACCATGTCTCTGTTCCCATTATCCCACTATTTGCCTCGCCACTTCCACCTTTGGTACCCCTTTTCTATTTCCATTTTGCAACGAAAATTTTGGGCCCTTAGATGCTAGCAAGAGCATGTGCTCCTTTTCCCATAACTCCTTCCGCAGCCACTAGATCATTAAGCAACCGACTAAGTGTAAACCCGGTCTTGCTCATGATCGATTTACGCCGAAAGTTCTCAAAAGACTTGGGCAGTATTGAGGATGATATCGACTCACTCGCCAATACCTCCTCCCAACCGATCAAGACTATCCATGAGACGAGTCATGGGAGACATGTTCATGGACCAACTTCCTTCTTCCATCTTACACGCCAAGATTTCTCTCATTGTGTGGAAGTCGATCGTCCGATCCGACCGCCCAAACTTACCTCTAGACTCGACCAAATATCGTCGCGCTCACCATCGACCGATGTCGCACCGCAAGCCTTGGACATCGTAGTCATCATATAGCATTTAGCCATATTGTTCGACTTATTCCAAAGTCCGCCGACTCGCCGCTCATTAGTCGATGCCGTTAGTGGCATCGGGTTTAGAGAGTGAGAACAAACACGTGTTCTTCAATGATAAGAACATATTCCATGTTTCGCTTCCACCGATAAAATTTGGACCGATAACGGATTTTGTGCGAGCATATTGATAATCGCGAAGAGACATATCTCAAACGATAATGTAAACACATAAGCATACGATCGCATATAATTCGAATAATAATATTGTAACCTTGATAAAACAATATTAATCAAACCTCCAATCGCCCAAGGAATCCCACATGCAAGCCACGCCAGGACGCCACACACGAACCCCCACTGCACTAAAATATACCTTTTAGTCGCTTAATTTCAATCCATGTCAACTTATTCTTATGACAAATGAAATTAACGATTGACCTTACATTGCACCACATCACTATCGCAAGAATGGACTTCATGAAGTTGTACTTGAGGTGATGTCTAAGCATCGATTATAATTTTAACAAGAGAAAATGAATTTTAGAATTGGTATACTCACCTGACCATACCGCCCAATTCAAATTCTTTTGTTATCTCATTTTATATCTATCTCTAGAGAACTTATGAAAATCGCACATGCAAGCTAACGCTGTGGACGCCATACATGAAACTCCCACTTTCAATAGATTTAAAATGTTTTATTTAGAAATCTCATCTAACAAACTTATGATAAACAAAGGCAAGCAAGCCACTGGTGATCGCCACTCACAGCAAGGCCTCACTTTGTTTAGAGATCAAAAGCATGAGGTCTCGACATTTTAATTTGAAAATTAATTTGTCGTTGCTTGCTTAGTCATTTTATTCAAAAGGTTTTTCCATGCATCACGTAATCCTAGCATGCTTTTCTATAGAACTCAACATGTAAAACATGCTCAGTAATTCTAAAATATGCTTGATAAACGCGATAAACCTAGCATGCTTACTATGCGCATCCAATTATGTAAAACACTTAAAGGTTTGTCAACGAATATAAACATACATAGCATGCTATCGCATAATTTAAACATCCACGACATGCATATGAACGATAAAAATAAAATAAAACGCTCATCGCGACCAATCGTGAAACCTTCACATTCATGTTCAATCTATTACATAGATTTACAAAGCATGTAATTAAATCAAAACGGGCCTCGTGCACGGGCACGGACCGGATTCAACAACGGGCCTCGCGCATGGGCACGGACCGTAAAAACTGGGCTGGCTGAAAACGGTCCGGGCCGGTCGCCCAATCTGCGGCCGAACACACGCGCTAGGGCAAAGCCCAGCCGCGCCCACCCTTCAAGCGCCGCCGCCGCCTGTCCTCGCGGGCTACCGCGGTCGCCACGCGACCGCGACCCGCCGAGCACGCTGCACGCCACGCCCGAGCGCCGAACATCCGTCGAGATGTCGCCGCCACGTCGAAACCGCGATCGCGAGTCCGCCGCCGCCGGTTTTCGCCAACGCGCACCTGCCGCCCGCTAGCTCGCCGCGGCACCAGGGATCTCGCGCGAACGCGACGCCTCGCCGCCCGCTACCGCGATCGCCTCGCGATCGCGAGGCTCGCCGCGAAACAACCTGTGGGTCCGCCGAGACCCGCTTTTCCCGCCGCTTCTTCGTTCTTCTTTGCGTATAAGATTTACGTAATAAAATCTAATCTAACCACGGATTTTCTCGGTGTAAAACAAAACCCAATAAAACAAAAACGAGCCACGATGAACGATGATCCACAATTAAACGAACGCATCGTAATAATCAAACGTGATTAATCCAACAGAGCCAAGATTCCGATCCTGTGCTCGATACCAATTGTAGGGAAAACATATGTTAACCTCGCCCGAGGATCCATCTTCGATATTTAATTCACCATACATTGATTATAAACCCAGCATGCGCCTATATAATTAATCGCAACACGTAGGGTTTTCACGTGTTTACCTCGATCCAAGAGGTCGATGGAACGAGATGAATGGATCGAACGGATCGGACTCGTGCTTTGACCTTCCGGACTGTATCCCTATTGCCCAATCTCCAACGCCGAGTGAGGACGATCTATGGAGAATGCTTCGAAAATCACCCTTTGCTCTCACTTCACAATTTTCAAATTCTCTCAATCGACAACGAGGGCCGAAAATTCTAGTCAATTATGTGAGCATTAACCTGACTTTATCTCATACCTTATATTTATAATGCACTACCTTAATCCCATATGGAAATTACCATAATCCTATATGGAAATTACCATAATCCTATATGGAAAATTACCATAATCTTAGGATTATTTCCATACTCGTGATTATTACCATAATCTTATATGGAAAGGATCTATGCATATACCATAAATATAATAATATCCTCAGGATAAAGAGAATAAAATCTTGCCTTTGGGAGCATAAGGGCGCCGATTTTCCTCACACGGCCCGACGGGCCACCAATGATCAAATGCAAGGAATAAAGATGGGCCTCAAATAAATTAATTATCTTATGTTCACCTGTAACATAAATTAATTTATAAACATTCGATCATGCCACTAGAGAAAGAATGTCGACTAACCCTTTATTACCAAGTTGAGTCGGGCTTGCACTTAGACCACTTAATCCCCATATTTAAGATATCGAACGTCCATTAATTATTTATAGATTCGATCGCTTAAAATAATTAATAACTTCATTTCTTAAGTAGTACCACTCAACCTTATTATTGTACTGAGCTAACTCAACCCGCAGGTTTAGTACAATAAACATTTTGAGCTCCTTAAGGGACGCCATCATCCTAAACGGATACGGTGACTGATATGTATAACTAGATGACATACAAGATCGCCACCACCCAAGACGCGAGAATTGGTTAGAACATATAACCCTCACTCATAACAAGTCAAAGTGATGGTCAAGAACTCATACTCACCTAATACCTTATCGAGGTTTAGATCATCGTAAGTCACCGAGATCTCGGTTCTTCACGACGGCCGAAGAAGAACACATCTCACCGTGATCCTTCAATACGCCGAGACGCATCAAAGATAGACAAGCAACTAAGTCAAGTCAATTCTTATCTATACCGCACCTCAAACCGACAATTCGTCCCTAAGTTGTCTCAATTTGTGAAACTTTTATATCTCATTAAGCTTCGACCAATCATATGTACTTCGTGATCTTCTACACACCGTATGATCTAACTTATATATGAGATAAGGGACACGATATATGCAATCAAGTATTCAAATTCAGATAGAGATTGTAATAGTGGTAATAGAAACATTGTATACAAGCTCAACCAAACCGCTTTCAAGATACAAATCCAACACTTGCCTCAAATTCGTAATTTTTCAGACACTGTGGTAATAATGATTAGGCACAATCGCTTCTCATCACAAACCTTCATCTCTTCCCATGTCCGGATAGCCGCCTCGATTCCTCCTCCTACTACTCACCAATTGATCCCACTAAACAAGTGCATAATCAGAGAACTCTATTGTTGCTAACTTCACCTTCTTGAGCTCGGAATAGTTATGGCAATCAAACATGAGCACCACCTTTCTCTCCCACTCCAAGTATAATTCAGGATCATTTTTCCCTTGAAAAGAATGGATGGTCATCTTGATGTTGCTTAGATTGTTATCTTTTCGATCCCTCCCTCTTGGCCGTCTTTTATTAACATCTGAAAACTCATATTCCTCGTTGTCAAATTCAGCCTCTTCGTACCTATTATCTCGATGAAAATTTCTGCCGCCTCTGCCTCCTCTTCGTCATTCACCTCGTTGATACATAATAGGATCTTATCGACGTCGCTCCTCTCTATGAGGTCTCTCTTCAAGTGCATTAATTCGGTCATGCAGCTCCTTCATCTCTTTTGTGATTATCTTCCCAGTTCAGAACACAAGGCCTCCATCATGAATTTTGTTTGACGATTGATAGAATCATCATCGTCCTTATGACATGACCCATCTGACTCTACCTTCTTAGACATTGTTGCAGAAAATGTTAGAAAAGATAAAATAATAGGAACCTCACCAACTCACAAACGCTCGTGTATCACTCAAAATGAATCATTCAGCACTCGTGTATCACTCAAAATTGGCTTTTTTTTAACACTCTAATAATCTCACACTCTTGGCTTTTACCACTCAAATCCTGCTTCAAAAGTCTCAAATCCTCTCAATCCACCAATGAATTCAATACCAATAAATCAAACAGGACACGAAAGGAAAGATACTAAAAAAATCAAGAATGAAGACTCGAAAATATATTGTTAGAAACTTGTTCAACACGACCTATAGTACTCAAGGAACCCATAAAACACGAGGTTTAACGGAATTTTGAAAAAAGTGCACACAGAACATGCACCAAACGACTCTAAACGTACCAAGGAACCTAGAAAACACAAAGAGGTTTAACGGAATTTTAGAAAAATGTACGCATAACACACACCAAACGACTCTAAACGTACCAAGGACCGCAAAGAACCAATTTTGCTCGAAACAGGATTCGAAAATTTCTATTTTTATTTATTTATTTTTTTGAATCCTCACAGAACGTGAATGCGAAAAATCTCAAGAACGAAAAAAAATAATGCATGCAACTTTGTCGACCAAATAATGATATGGATAATGATAGACACGATAATGATGCGGATAATGATAGACCAAATGATATGGATAATGATACCAAATGATACGGATAATGATAAACCAAATGATACAGGACTATATATAATTATGATAGGTATTGAAGTTATGGAAACAAATCACTCACAATATGGAAATAAGATCACAGATATGGTAGACGCTGATTTAAAACATGGATGAACAAACCCTAGCCGCTACCCACGACACAACAGTCGAACCCTAGATGCTACCCTTGACACGAAACGAAAGAAAGAAACGAAACCTGGATGACAAATTCGGCTCTGATACTAAATGATACTAACCCAGTCGGTCCGATACGCAAACGGAAGGCTTCTCTTGAAACGATGGAATATCACAAAACCTCTAAATCTAATCCAATGAATGATATAGGATAGATTGACTCCCTATACCCCAACGTGGTATTGATTTAGCAACTCGGAGACGATAAATGACATACGAACGAGGGATGGATGACTCGTCGATTCGTCGATAATTGAATTACTTGGCAAATCTCAAGAAATTCAAAGAGCTCTTGAAGAGAGAATAAACTCACATATATTGAAAATCAAAAGCTTAATATTTCGTGAATGATACAAGCCTTTATATAGGCTGAAAAATGAATTGAACGTAAACCGCTGGAAACCCCAAAACCACTGAATCTAACCAAAGAAGTGATATAGGTCAGTATATCGCCTATACCCAACGTGAAGTTGACGCAACAACTCAGGGATGATTAATGACACACGAACGAGGGATGAATGTCTCGTCGATACGTCGATAATTGAATTACTTGGAAAATCTCAAGAAATTCGAAGAGCTATTGAAGAGAGAATAAAACTCACATATATTGGAAATCAAAAGCTTAATATTTCATGTATGATACAAGTCTATATATAGGCTGAAAAAATGAACTCTAAACCTTATCAAAGAATGACTCTTATCAAAGAAGGAAACTAATTACAAGAAGAGACCTAAATAAACTAGGAAACTAGATAGTCTAAATGGGCTGCAAAAATGCATAAAAACGTGGCCCACATATGCTACAAAATAAAATACTAAAAGTCTTCAAAAATCAAGCCCATTCGTTATAATTAAATTGACCGCTCTTGGGCTGGTTGGACCGCCATCTCCAATGGGCTTCTTGGACAACTCTTGAACCAACGAACCTCGGACTCCATCAGAGGGAGTACAATATATTGTGATATCATGTAGTTTATCATATAACTAAATAATATTTCAGCATATTGAGTTATGTCATAATACTAAAAATACATCAATCATTGAGTATCAATAATATTGAGTTATAATAACATCATATAATAGACGTGTTAATGCCTATATAGCATTAGATAGATAAATTGAGTGTGATATTAATATTTGTTAGTTTTATAATTAATATTATAAAATTCATAAATATCTTATATAATTAAAATTTTAAATTATTTTCTATTATATATATTATAAACATATATAAATTAAAAATTAAAAATAAAAGATCGGTATCTCTTAAGATATAAAAAGTTTAATATTTTATTAGATCAGTATTTATGAATCATCATAAAATTAATATTCGATTAATTGCATAACGATAATTTGCACAGATTTACAAATTGAATTATAGGGACACCAATTATTTTAAATATTAAAAATTCTAAATGTATATCTTGAATTGTCATGATCATATATGACAGCTAGAACTTTCGTCGATAGAATTCAGAAGACATACATCGACCGCCTACAATATTTAATTAGACGACCGTCAACATTTGGTAAATAGTAGATATGAAGGAGAAAAAAAGATAGAATTTTTATATAAAAAGAAAAGGGTTAAAAATATAAAAGAATGCAATGCATGAAAATGTATGATTCAATCTTCTTGGAAGCAAGCTGCTCGATTGAGTCATGTCAGACTTTACTTCCAATAAATTCCCAGCTTTTTGTTGACAATATCTTTTGTATTCATACGCATCCATATATGTTACTTCAGTAGCTTTTTCCATCAAAAAAATAAAATGAATCAAAGCATATGGTATGTGTTTAATGGAAATATGTGTTAATATAATTAACACGATAGTTCTTACAACTTAAATGTGTAACAACTTGTTTTCATTCCCTGAAATTAGTGATGTTATTTAATTATTTTTAATTTGATAATCAAGTAACTAACTAAAACTCTGGAATTAAAATATTGATTTGGGACCACGGAATTTTATAACATTGATATTGAAATAAATTGTTCTAGCTATAACGTCAAGGATCACTGGAAATTATTAAGCGCAGAGATGGGAAGTTTTTCGAGTGTCAATTTGTACAGGTTTTCAGTAACAAATCAGAATTAAGATATATTGTTGTCGTATCACTTGCATTATTAACTTTTTTTACTTCTCTTTTCTTTTATTCTTTTGAGAGAGAGAGTTGCATTATTAACTTTTTTTACTTCTCTTTTCTTTTATTCTTTTGAGAGAGAGAGAGAGAGAGAGTTATGACTTGCATTCTATTGTTCAAAAATTGGGTCAGGTTTCTTACTCCACTGCCATTAATTAATTTGGGACATGCATGAATAGCAACCTATGTCATTATAAAGAATTTCCAAAATATGATACAGCGAATATAAACCTAACTCTTGTCTTTTTCGTGAATGATCCCAATAAAGAAAATAAGGGTATCTCAAGAGGTGAGAACCAAAAACAAACTTCTTTGCCTTTATATAAACGTTATATCAGTTTTTAATATTTATAATTTATTTTCCATCTTTTTCTCCAACCATGTGTTAGATGTATATACTGAAAGAAGAATGGTTGAACTTGTATACAATATTTTCTATTACCACTATTACAATATCATATTTGAATTGTTTACTTGATTGCATATGTAATCTCATTATCTCATATAAAAGTTAGATCATACAGTGTGTAAAAGATCACAGAAGTCTGCATGATTGGTTAAGCTAGTTGAGATATAAAAGGATAATAGTTGAGACAACTTGAGGACAAGTTGTCGGTATGTGCTGTAGTATATGTAAGAGGTAACTTGACTTGGTTGCTTGTCTATGCTGGTACGTATTGATGTATTGATGGATAACAGTGTTAGTTCTTCTATCTGACCGTCGTGAAAAACCTATATCTCTGTGACTTTACACTGATCTAAATCCCGATAAGATTTTAGGTGAGTATAAGTTACTGACTATCACTTTGAGGGTTACATGAGATAACTCAAGTGGTGGTAGTGCTTGTATGTCATGCTAGTTACCTATATCGAGTCACTGTATCTGTTTAGGATGATGACGTCCTCTTAAGGAGCTCAAAATATTTATTGTACTAACTGCAGGTTGAGTTAGCTCAAATACAATAATAAGGTTGAGTGGTACTACTTAAGGAATTAAAGAGATTGATTATTTTAAAAAGTAAAAACGCTATAAATAATTAATGGATGTGCGATATCTTAAATACGATGATTCGTAAGTCTAAGTGCAAGCCCGACTCAACTTTGGTAATAAAAGGGTAAATCAACATTTATTCTCTAGTGGAATGAATGAATATTTATGAATTAAGTTATGTTCTAGGCTGAACATAAGATAATTAATCATTTTAGGCTCATCTTTATTCCTTACTTTGATTCCTAGGCTGATCTATCAAGGCACATTCATCGCCAAGAATTTCGGCCCCCATGTTAGTCCCACTGAATTGCTCGATTTATGCATTATTTTAATGCATTTTCTATATCAAGATAGATATTATCAAACAATATAAGATATAAAGCGATAATTATTCTAGATATGAATTATCTTCAGGTATTGAAAATAATTATTTTATTTATTATACATGCAAGAATCATATCTAAATATGATTATAGGAAATGCATTATAAATGCCACGTGAGAGAAAATTAGATAATCATATGCCATTATAGTGATTTTCGAAAATCACAGAGTATCACATAGGAGGTGAAATTTTACAGTATTATCCATAGATTGCTCTCACTCAGTATTGGAGAATAGGCATCCGGGATACAGTCCAGAAGATTAGATCAAGAGTCTGCAATAGATCTATTATCCCAAAAATTCATAGGTAAACACGAGTAAACATCTATGTGTTGTAATTAATTATATAGGAGCATTCTAGGAATATAATCAATGTATGGTGAATTAAACATCCAAGATAGATCCTCAGGAGCATGGGTAAAATAAGATTTTCCTACAATTGGTATCAGAGCCTGGGCTCTGTTTGATTAATTCATGTTTATTATTACGTGTGCTATAATTAATTATTGATCCGTCGTTCATCGTGGCTCAAATATTTTGTTTTTTCGATGGAATCGTTTTTCACCACGAGAAAATCAGTGGTTAGATTAGAATTTGTATTTTATAATTTATATCTGAAAAGATGAAGAACGAAGATGAAAAACACGAAGAACAAGACAAGATGATTGAGTCCCGTCACACGGCACCACTAGAGGCACGCGGGCAGCGTCCGACGGGACTGGTAGCATGTGCTAGGCATACGACCGCACAACAGCCCGACGGCACAGTACCCAGACGTGTAGGGTGACAACAGCAGCACCGCACAGCTTATGCGCGTGGGTGCCCGTCACGAGCGCGCAGGCAGACTCGTCGCACGCATGCGTAGGCCGACAACAACAGACGGACGGGTGATGGGGCACAGACGCAAGGTGTGCTGCAACAGCACATGACGTTGGACGCTCGATAACGTCGCTTGCCAATGATAGGACGTTCAATGGGAGGTACGCGACGAGTGCGCTGGGCTGACACATTGTGCGCAGGCTCGCTCGGACACGCACACACAGCATGGCAACACGGCGAAGGGCGACGGACGACGCTGGCGGTGCTGGGCGAGCGCGGGCTGTGTCCTAGAGTGCAGGCCCATGCGCACGATCTAAACCACTGGACTGACCCAACCCGAACCCTGACTTGACTCGACCTGGATCCAATTTTTTCTGACTCGGCCCAACCCAAATCACTGTTCCGACCTAGTTTTGATTTTTAGACCAAATATAATTTTGACGAGTTCGGTCCATGCCCGTGCACGTGGCCCGTTTCAAAGAAAAATTGAAGATCTACACTTTAAAAATTTTTGTAATAAATTAGGCAGGGACATACAAGATCCACGATTGGGCCGTGATGAACGAATTTTTATTTTATTTTTATCGTTTATAGCATGTCGTTGATGTTTAAATTGTGCAGTAGCATGCAATGTATGTTTAATTACGTAGATAAACATGGATGTATGTTTTCGTGATTAACTGTGTTTTAGCAAACATGCAAGGTTTATCGCATTTTAAAACATGTTTTAGAACTCTATGAGCATGTTTTATATGTTGAGTTCTAGAAAGGGCATGTTAGAATTACGTGATCTGCATGGACAAACCTTTTAAAATAAAAAGACTAAGCAAGAAACCCGATGTTTTAATTCTTAAATTAAATATTTTAATACCTCTATATTTTGATCTCTAAATAAAGTAATAGGCACTGTGAGTAAACGTCCACACACGTGGTACTTGCACTGTTTGTCATAAGTTTGTGTCTGTAGTAACCCGAAAATCTTTTAGTCTTAATTTGAGCCTAATTAAGCATTAATTAGGGGCTTAAAGGCATTACATCTCTACAGATTTATAAAGAAACGCATAATAAATTAGAAAGTGATAGAAATTCTATTAATTTATAATCGAATGAGCAGAATTTAGAAGAAGTTGATATTATTCATAAATTAGTTTTATTATGATGAAATATGAGATATATGGATATTATTGTGTGTTTGAATGGAAATTTCATTAAATAGAAATATTCTAAAGAAATTGTATTAATTATTGTTTATGTGAGATTTGTTTATAAAATGAAATGAAATAATGTTTAAGCTATTAAATGGCTTAAATAAATTTATTTTATTTATATCTAGTGATAAAAGAATTATTTTCTATAATTTTTGAAATTTATGAAATTAAAGAATAATTATTTAAATTTTGGCATATGAAAGAATTAAATCTATATTTATATGATATGTGTTCCAATAATGGATTTAATTATTTTGGATCTTTATATTAATGAGAAAATTTAGTTTTTACGATTAAAGAATATTAATTTCCAATGTTAGCAATTTTAGAAAAATATTTATACAATTTTTGAAATTTTGAGAGATAAAAGAAAATGAAAAGAAATTTAATAAAGCTATATAAATATGTGTTCCTTCTAGAATTTTATTCATTAGAAATCATCTTCTACCTCCATTCTCCCTCCCATTTTCGAACACACACACACAAATTTTCTTCACTTTCAATCCAAAATTTAAGTGTAGAAATTGTTGGAAATTATTCCAAAGAAGGTAAATACCTTGTTTAATCCAAGTTTTTGTGGTTTAAATTGATGAACATGATGTTCTTCCAACCTAGGGTTTTTGAAAATTCTATGATGTGATTTAAGGTTGATTTGTTTAATTTTTGTTATGTTTATTGATTTAATTATGTTTATGATGCTTAAATAACATAAGCTATGGTTTAAATTCTTTAAATTCATGAAGTTGGGAGATTAAAGTAGCATGCATGAACCCTAATTTTGTATGTGAATTATGTGTTATGATTTGATTAAACTGAGTTTAGATATGTGTAATTAAGTGGGAATAAACATGATTTAATAAAAGAAATTGGAAGAAATTGAGAGTATGTACAATCCCTCATTTTCGAAAATTATGGAGTTGGGTGAACTTTGATTTCTTGATTTTATTTGATGTATTTGATGTATTTGATATGATTATTGAGATCTATGATATAAATAATGCTTAAGTTGAATTTATAAGATTTTATGGACATGAAATGTGAAAATTAGAAAATTAAAGTTTAAGTGTTAAGTTGTGGATTTATATAATGAACTTGATTTAGATTTGAAGTGATTAAGGATTTATAATCATTGATGATGAATAAGTATGAATGTAAGTTGTTTGATATTAAATGGATTATAGATTGAAAAATTCATGTAATTAGTTATATATATGGTTGAAGGGCATAGTGTGATAATGACATAAATGAATGAATTTGAACTTGTTTTAAGTTATTAAATGTGTATTGAGATATATGGTGATGATTTGATGGAGTTTGGGATAAGTTTTGTTGATTTGGTATTGAAATGGTGATGCATTTTATAAAAGTTACTCTGCCGAAATTTTATTAGAATTTGGTTTATTAATAAGATGTTTTGAGGATTAATTAGTAAACTCATGATAAGTGTATAAGTTTAATAATTATTTTATTTTACAAGGAACAAGCAAAGAAAATAGAGAACTGAAAGACAAAGAAGAAGGCGTATTAGAGTGAACAATATCAGGTGTGTAATGATTCTTAAATTACCTTATGAGCAAGGTTAAATGTTATGTTTCAAATGTATTCTATTGTTAGATCGTTTAAATCACCACAATGTCAGTATGTTGATAATGATTGATTTATCACATTGTGGGTATGACGACAATTGACCTATCTACGGTAGGAAAATAATATATATTGTACACAGGTTTATGGCCGTGAGCTTACAAATGTAGGCCGGCCATGGTATTGGGGAGGATGCCTACTTCCCATTACTGAATGACGTAGATAGGGTATGACCGTGGTTGGTAACCTTCGGAACTAACACGGGTATGTGATGCTGGTATGTTATACAATGTGAATGTGATGTGACAGAATAATAAATTACTTTCATGAAGTACTTACTCAAGTTCATCTTCTCAACTCTTGTGTTAAGTAAAATCAGTAAGCTATTGATTAAAATTTTGAAAGTTAACGTTTTGGGCAATTACCCATTGAGTACTTTCTGGTACTCATGCCCGCAAATGTGTTTTCTGTGTGGTGCAGGTTGAGCGTGGAAGGAATGTGGATATTGGAGCTGAGCTGGGTCTTTCCTTTTTGTTTTGATTGGTTATGCCCGAATGTCATGTCTTCATACATGACATTCACTACTCTTCCGTTGTAAACTCTGTTACTTAAAAATATACTTTTGGGAAAAACCTTGTAAATACTTTTAACTGCTTGTGTACATATTGTTGAGGCTGTGACCTCGTTTATTATTGTCGCTTCCTGTTGGTTATTGACTGTTGTGCAGGTTGACTTATCCATATTTTAGGGGATAGCCATCTGTTTGTCGAAAATTTTATTTCTTTAAACCAATCACGACTTGATTATTTAGTTAATTACCTAATTAGATAGTCGGGTCGTGACAGTGTCACAGCCCGATTCGACTAATCCCGAAGGACTTCCTTGTCGGACTGCAACTTGGGGTTGGATTAAGTAAAGTATAAAATAATGAGATTTTCAACTCATTTCATCCGTGAGGAAGCATAGATGTTGCAGGAGCATAGGCGATATTAAGGATAGAAGAGAATAATTTACATAAAGGGTCGATTCGAAGATTCTAACAAACAATAGCTTTTACAAAGTTTCTACCAAGACATTCAAGGACTTAACATAGTTATAGAATTTAAAAAGTTTCAAGAGTTTGCAGCGGAATAAACGTGTGAGACATGCATATGAAGATGCATTCTCAAGGTGAACCAAAAGATGTTCCATACTAAGTTGACAAAAGGATTCCGCTCAACTCCGCTATGTTTCATCACCAGCTCAACCTGCACATTTAAAAACAAACATGCAGGGCTGAATACAAAGTACTCAGTGGACATATGTCGAAAATATTTTACATTTTATTCACGAAATATTGTACTGCCACCATCACAGCAAGACACAAGGGTTTTATTTGAAAGGTCTTGTGCTTACTAAAGATTTCCATCTATTTTCGCAACATTGCATGGCCAGGCGTTTTCTCACAACGTATATTCCAAGTCGGCTATGGAACAGTCGGGAGGGAGGCCTCCCTTCACCCGAACGCACGACTGACCGCGAACGGTTCAGAGGCTAAGTGTACACAATCCTAACTAGTATCTCACAAGTAGGATCCAATTCGTAATCTCCTATTGGCCCGGCCAACCCGAATGGATATATACAAAACAAAAATATTTTGGCAGAGAATATCATATTTAAATATTTGCAGTATAAGAAAAACAGTAAAGTAATAACAGTAAATATTTTCGTAAAATCCCATTTTCCAAGAGAGCCCATATTTTGCTTAGAGAATAATACCCACCTTAAGAACTATTGTTCTTATGGTACTAGTGATGACTTGCCGTCTCCTTTCACCTCTCAGCCGGTCCTTATCAACGTAAGAAACAAAATTTAGTACATCACTGCGCTTTTCTAAAAATCATCGATCCGAAACAACGGACTTACTAACATCAATCTTTTTAATATTAAAGGATTCTTTTATCATACTTAACAACTATATTACGTTGATTAGATTCGTCGCGTCTTGAAGAGAGATGATACTCCATCCTTACATTTTTTTTCTTCATACCACATCATTTCGCGTAAATTACGAACCCTAATTTCATAACTAACTTCGTAACGCACTAACACTGTAACAGCCCTCTAACCCTAAGGACGGATTAACGAGGACTGGAACTGATGCGTCCCGCATCGTCCATGGAAGCTTATCCTAGCCTAGATATAAGGCTGGGTCCAAACCTTCCCCTTTGAGCGCGCTTTTGGGGTGAAGTTAGGGGTGCCCACCTTATCATTTAGTATCGAGCCGACCTTCCGCTGGGTCGGTGTCTCATGTGGTTCGCGGATCGCCGACCAAGGCGCCGGGTCTTATGGGGGTGGGGATGATGCGTCCCATTGTCCGCGAAGCTTATCCTAGCCTAGATATAAGGCTTGGTCCAAACCTTCCCCTTTGAGCGCGCTTTTGGGGTGAAGTTAGGGGTGCCCACCTTATCAGGAACTTGGAACAGTAATTAAAGAATATTCAAAAAGAATTAATCAAAGGATTATAGAACAAACATCAAGCGAACTACGAAGTTCAACCCTTATGAAAAAGGCACACGTAATTTACATATAAAAAGGGTTTACAAGTTCTTAATCAACAAGGGTTCACTGTTCTGGATGGATTTAACTGTCAATATCAAGACATAATATAACATTCAAAACGCAACATCATATTCAGTCGCAGCGGAGAAGCATGTGAATACAAATATGACGATGTGTATTCAAGGTGTCTAATAAACATATTAATAACAAAAGCACTCCAACCGCCAACACCTCCCATCATCATCTTTCACCAACTCGCACATTTAAAACAACATGCGGTCGAGTACAAGAATGCACTCGGTGGACTCATGCCAAAACATTTTATCAATTTAAATTACATCGCCCTATCACAAGAATACACGAGGTTTTAATTAAATGCGTGTTTACTAAACATTTTTCGTCATTTTCCATAAATATTCGTGCGCCGGATATATTTTCCTCGTATGTATGATCCATATCCTTTCCATTAATCACATCTCAATAATTCCATCAACATATCTCATAATCATTTCTCAAGGCTTAGAGTGAGGCCTCCTCTCACGAACGCCGTGACCGACCGAGCACACTTTCAAGACACAACACAAAATAGTGCACAAAATCCTCGCCACTCCGGCAAGACAGATACGACTCGATCATCCTTGTGGGTACTTACAAGGATACGAATTCAACAATTTCATATGTTGGGAGCTACCCAACAACATTCACAATTCAATATGGATAGATACATACATAAAACATAAATATTTTGGAAGGGTAATTAAATAAACCACCATCATTATTTTTGCGAATAAAGCATCGTAAATAAAACATTTGATCTTTTGAGTAGAGTAAAGCCCACCGACCGCCGATCGTCGATTCACAAAATGAAACCTTTTCACGCTGCTTGTTCACGCTCACGCCCCACCTTTACGTAAAAACCATGTTCAAGACGTTGGCATATTTTTCGAAAATATCAAAGTTTAATAAACTTTGATAATTTATAAAATAATAACTCGAATCCCTTAGCTAAAATTTAATGCGTCGTTTGAACGCATATTTTAATTTAACATTTCGTATTTTGATAAAGACGAGATATGTTCTACTATCTCATTTTAACCCTTTAGGTTAAACGCTCAACGATTCTCACGCTTTTTCGATAAAATGATTTCAATTATGAAATCTTTTCTCACAATGAGATATTCTTATAAAATTAATACGCTTTACACGTATTAGTGTATTTACTCAACGATTTAATACGCTTAATCGTAAGTCAACATTTTAACTTTTCTAACACATTTTAAAACAATTTTTTATAAATCGATTTTCAATCGATTTCTTTTCATAAAACCATATTTCTCGATTTTTCACGTAAATCGATAAACTTTATTAATATTTTACTTTAATATTAATTAACTTATTCATTATACTTTATTTTCATTTCTAACGTTATTTAATATAACGTTTCGCCATAAACATAGTATACTATGTTTATAAAATTTCATAAATTCTTAATATGTCTAAAATAATTTCTAGACATATAATGTATTATTTTTCTTGATAAAAGGATTTAAAAACCCTTAGTAATATATATATAGCTCACGGCTCCTTATGCTTTAAAAATTTTAATCTTTTCCAAAAAAATTCCTCTAAATTCATATATTGTACTATTTTATCATAGGATCATTAATATGTATTAATATTAACTATAGAAAATTTGGACATCACCTATTTCACTTCTATAGGTCACGGTTATTTTCTAAAAATTATCAATTAATTTCCTAAAATTCTAATTAAATTGTACAAGGCCCCAACATCAATCTATAACATATTTATAACATAAAGTCCAACATTTATAATTTTTACATCAATGTAGAAACCTATGAAGCTCACGGTCCTTATCAAACCTATACCAAATATTTTTATAAAAAATCTAAAAAATTACACTATGCTTAAACATCATTATGTAACAATATAACATCATAATATTAATCAATATCAACCTACAAATCATATATTCATCCAATGTAGTTCTCGAATTTTTTTTTTAAAGATCAAATAATTTCTAAAAATCCTAATAAAATCACATAGTCCATAATCAATGCTATAGATCAACATTATGCTATAATATCACAAAAATAAAATTTATACATTAAACTACATTTTTATTCATTTTCGGTAATTTCTCAAAACCTAACATATGATTTTTAAAAATTCTCATTTAATCACAATGTGTTCCCTAGCTAATATATAACATGAATCCAACATTAAATCAAACCCTAGAAATTTTCGATCATTATCAAATAATTTATATAACATACTTAGCTTCCAATAAAACATCAATATGAACATATTATCATGTATAGTATAATTAATACACAATAAAACATGCTTGCAAAATTTTATTCACTAGAACACATGTCAGATATTAAAATCGAACCATTGATATTGAAAATTTTAACGCATAATCAAGCTCGCTCGATATCTAACCTCTTTAACGGTTTGGATTTAGTGCTCAAGGATTAAAGATCAAGCTTTGGCCTTTGAAAAGGAAGAACTCTCAAGCCTTTTTTTTTTGAAAGGCTCACAGATTTGTTGCGCTTTTTTTTTTTTTAAAGAGTGAATGGTGTTTGAAATGTGATACCATCACTTATGCAAAATGATTAATATTCTTGTCTCAATCTCTATCTCTCTCGGTTCTCCTCACTCACAAGCAAAACATACAAGCCTAAAAGCTTTGTGACTCATCAAAATTATTATGTCACCACTCTTACACATAGTTAATACATAGAATCAATTTTTTTTTGAACAAAACAATTCATTGACTTTGGGAGCTCAATGCCGTCGGTTCCCACTCTTAATTCACAAAGGAAAGATTTTTAATTTTGTTTTATACTATGTAAATAAAGTCTTGCACATTACCATATGCACAATACATCATCACAAGAGTCAGGTCAATCATCCAACCTCAATTGGGAGCAAAATACACGCCATATCAATTCCAAAGCATCCACTTGATTTCATCACTTACTTTACTTGGTTAGAGTGCAAATGATCCCAATTGATCAATTTAATTAACAACATGCACATCTAGAACCAATACTTACGTAAATAATTTGATACCAAAAAAAATGGTCACGGCACTTTTGTATTTAAAAGGCCAAAGTTTGATTTTCATGCCATAAGTAGTTATATATCATAATATATGTCTTAGATGATAAATTATATTATAGAAAAATTATTAGAATTATTTCATGTGTTAAAAACCCTAATTTTCGAATTAGGGTTTTCGAAAATTTAAATTTTGTTCAAATATTATGCCTTAATGTTCTAGCATTATTTTAATGCTAAATAATATTCTAATTACATAAAATAATCATAGGAATTTAAATATTATAATTCCTTGATCATTTAACTCATTTTTCTAATCATCTCTAAACGTTGACGTTTGAAACGTCTCAAAACGTTGATTATCAACTCATCTCAAAATGGTCGTAATAAAGTCGAAATCACTCTATTAAATCATTCCATTAATAATGGAATTTAATTCTAAGCTTCATTACTTAGAAAATTTTACGAAATTTTAACTATCGATATTCAATCGACGTTAAAATACTACTGCCGAAACACTTTATGAAATTATATTCCTTAATCCACAATTATTAGTGAATATGATATAGAAATTCATTATCTCAAAAACAATCGAAATCATTATTCAATAATTTAATAATTCAATTATTACGGCGAAACCCTAATTTATGAATTTTAAATATCGTAATTAGGCCTTTAATTGTTCGGGATATTACATTCTACCCCCCTTAAAAGAAATTTCATCCCGAAATTTAAATACCTCAGAAAAGTTCGGGGTATCTTTCTTTCATGGCTCCCTCAAGCTCCCACATGGCCTCTTCTCGTCCATGATGTCTCCACAACACCTTCACTAGCGGAATGGACTTGTTCCTTAATTGCTGAACTTTTCGGTCTAGAATAGCCGTAGGTTCTTCTTCATAACTCATATCCGGCCGAGGATCACGCCGCCTTGATGGATCACGTGTTTTCGATCGCATACGCATTTCTTAGTCGATACGTGAAAATATTGTGTACGCTTCCCAAACTCGCGGAAGAGCCAATCTATAAGCAATCGGGCCTACTCTTTCTAGGATCTCATAAGGTCCTATAAAATGAGGTCTTAATTTTCCTTTTACTCCAAACCTTATAATCCCCTTCGATGGAGAGACTTTAAGAAAGACTTTATCTCCACCTTCAAAATGTAGCTCAGATTTACGCGTATCAGCGTAAGACCTTTGTCTATTTTGAGCTTCTTTTATTTTTTGCCTAATTTGTCAGACGATCTCAATCATCTCACTTACTGCATCAGGCCCTAAAATTCTTCTCTCACCCACTTCATCTCAATAAAGCGGTGATCGACATTTCTTTCCATATAAGGCTTCGTATGGGGCCATATTGATTTGTCGCTTGGTAACTATTATTGTAGGCAAACTCAACGAGAGGTAAAACATCTTCCCACTTTGCACCTCGATCCAACAATCGTTCTCAAAGCATATCTTCAAGTGTTTGAATCGTCCTTTCTGATTGCCCATCGGTCGTGGGTGGAACGTCAGGTTGAAATTCGTTTCGTGCCCAATTCTTTTTGCTAACTAACCCATAATCTAGAAGTGAATTTGGAGTCTCTATCGACGTGATAGATTTTGGCACCCATGCAAAGCGCATAATTTCTTTTACGCATAACCGGCTAACTTATCGCACCGTGAGTAATCTGAATCGCGTAAAATACGCACACTTTGTGAGTCTATCAACTACCACCCATATGGCGTTGTTTCCTCTTTTCGATTTTGGCGATCCCGTAACGAAATCCATCGCTATTTCTTCCCACTTCCATTCGGTATTCCCTAAGGTCAGAACTTTCCGTAGGGCGTTGGTGCAATGCTTTCACTGCCGACAAACAAGATAACGCCTACAAAAGAGGCTACGCCTCGCTTCATACCTTCCCACCGTAACTTTCTCTTAAATCTTGGTACATTTTGTATCGCCTCGGATGGGCGGTATAGGTGTATCATGAGCTTCACTCATGATTTCATTTCAAGCTCGTCATTGTTTGGAATACACATCCTTCCCTCAAACAACAAAGCATTGTCTCGACGCTTTCAACTCTTTCACCCTCGCCTACTTTGACTCTTGTCCTTTCCAATTTTTCATCCTTTCTCGCTCGCCTATTATCCTCTTCTCGTGTCCGACGTCAAAGTGAGTGTAGCAATACACTCATGATCGCTCTCGACTTTCAACCATTTCTATCTTCATTCTCTCAAACTCCTCAATGAGTTTTTCTTCCTTTGTAAGGAGACATCCCAATTTGGTTTGATTTTACGACTCAAGGCATCGCCTACTACATTCGCTTACCCGGTGATAGTTAATACCACAATCGTAATCCTTTACCAATTCGAGCCATCTTCTTTGCCTCATGTTTAGATCTCTTTGCTCGAAAAAGTATTTCAAACTCTTATGATCCAGAAGATCTCACATCTCACCCATAGAGATGGTGTCTCCAAATTTTCAAAGGTATGAACCATCGCCGCTAGTTCCGTGTCATGAGTTGGATAGTTTAGTTCATGTGATCTAAGTTGTCGGGATGCATAAGCTATTACTTTTCCTTCCGCATCAACACACAACCCAAATTGCTCTTAGAAGCATCGATAGACTACATATTCTTTGTTCGCTCGAACCACTAAGACCGCGCACTTGTTAATTTTTCCTTAAGCTTTTGGAAATCGCCTCACATTCCTAGTCCAATTAAACTTGATTTTCGAGTAGCGGGTTATTGGCCTTGCTATTTTGGAGAATCCTCAATGAATCTCCGATAATAACCACTAGTCCTAGGAAACTTCGATTTCGCTCGGGTTCTGGCGATTTCCATTCTTGTACTGCTTCTACCTTGGCTGGATCCACTTTAATTCCTTTGGCAGACACAATGTGCCCTAGGAACATTACTTCCTTCAGCCAAAATTCGCATTTGCTAAACTTAGCAAAAAGTTGTTCAACTCTAAAGGATTGCAACACCGTTCTTAAGTGTTCCTTATGGTCTTCTTCATTCTTCGAATAGATGAGAATATCATCTATGAAGACTAAGACAAATTTGTCCAAGTATGGATGGAACACCCTATTCATGAGATCCATGAATACGGCTGGTGCATTTGTTAATCCGAATGGCACAACTATAAATTCATAGTGGCTATATCTCGCTCGAATGCGCTTTAGATACGCCTTCCTACTGCACCTTGAGCTGGTGATAACCTGACTTGAGGTCGATCTTTGAAAATACACTTGCTCCTCGTAATTGATCAAACAAGTCATCTATCCTTGGCAAATGATATTTATTCTTGAGCGTCATTTTATTCAGCTCCCGATAATCTATGCACATCCTTAAGGAACCATCTTTCTTTTTGACAAATAAGATTGGTGCTCCCCAAGGCGAAACACTAGGTCTGATAAAACCTAGGTCCAACAGTTCTTGGATTTGGATCTTCAATTCTTCCAGTTCCTTCGGAGCCATTCTATAAGGTGCCTTCGACACTGGAGCCGATCCGGGTTCCAGGTCGATGGTAAATTCCAACTGCTCATCGTGAGGTAATCCGTAGATTTTCGTGAAAACATCTGGGAATTCTCGAACAATCTCCATATCTTCAACTTTCATTTCTGTTTTATCCTCCCCATTCAGGTAAACAAGAAACGCGCAGCATCCTTTCTTGTTTATCATTCTTTTTGCTTTCAGTGCTGATACAATCGGGATTTTCTTCCCCATGCTGATTCCATGAAAATGCGTAGCTTCTTGTCCAGGAAAATGGAATGAAATTTTCCTTTCCTTGCATAGAATCGTGGAATGGTTTTCAGCTAACCAATCCATCCCTAAAATTATATCTACATCGCCCATGGGTATTATGTTCAAATTATTCGCCAGAATCCTAACTGATCCTAAGTTCAACTCTAGGTTCGAGCAAATATACGTAACAGTCATAATCCCCCCTATGGGTGACGAGATTCTCATGTCCTGATTTGCTTTTTCAGATCTAAGTTCCAACATATCAACACATGTTCTTGCTATGAAGGAATGAGATGCACCCGTATCGAACAAAAGTATAACAGGTATGTTGAGAAGATTTTCCATACCTGCCAGGTTTCCCTGGTTCTGTTCATTTTGCCTCTGGTGTAGAGCATACGCCTACCGGGCCGACCGAGGTCGACGGGCGCCTGCCATCGCTGATTCTGCGGTTGTTGTTGTGGTTCTTCTTCGACGTTGTGTTGTTGTTGTCGACGCTTCTTTGTGGTTGTTGTCGCCTTTGTTCTTTGTTGATGTTGTTGTTGCATTGCGGTTGAAATGAAATTGAATAGCCCTGAGTGGTTGGGCATTTCCGGGCTGGTTCGGCCTCCCCCCCATTCCCAAGCGTATCCCTAGGTAATTATTTGCATAATGCCCCTTTACACCACACTTAAAACAATTCACTGTTAAGCAAAATCCCTTGTGAAATTTTTGGCACTTCGGGCAAGGAAGAGCCCTTGTCTGCTCTTGTGGTCCTCCCGTCGGAGGGGAAAAGACTGGCCTTTTCCATCTCTGTCCCTGAGGCCCCATATTTCCTTGCCACGGTCGCTTGTTATTTTGGTTTCCGAAACCTTCCCGATTATTATTACTGGCGTTTCCTTCCCATCTCCTCTTTCCCTTGTTCATGGTATTTTGTGTCTAAGTGTGTGATGGTTTTTCTTCTGGCATAGCCGCTTCAATATCCAAAGCTCGCCCAAGAGCTTCAGTGTAAGTCAATTCTCCATGACTGGCTAGAGACATTCTTATTTCTGACCTCAGACCTGACCTAAATTTTTCCGACATCTTCATATTCGTGCTCACTTGATCAGGGGCGTATCTTGACATATCGCAAAAAGTGCGATCATAGTCCGTCACAGACATCTTTTCCTATTTCAAGTTGTAAAATTCACTTTCCTTCTTCTTCCTGTAACTCTTTGGAATGTATTTCTCAAATATCTCTCCTTTGAAATCTTCCCAGGTAAACTCATCCATCTGTTCCGGTATTAAAATTTTCCTTCTGGCTTCCCACCAGAAGTCAGCAGGTCCAGTAAGTTGAAAAGTTATACAGGACAGTCTCTCTTGCGATGTACATCGTAGGAAGTCAAAAATCCTTTCCATGGTTCTTATCCATCGTTCTGCATCATCCAGACTTTCCTTTCCATTAAAGGTAGGAGGGTTCTGTCTAAGAAAAAGTTCTTCTATCCTACGATCAGGTGGAGGTAGGGGTGGTTGTGGTATGTAATCATTTTCCTGTATCGGAATTCTACCTCTTCCCCTACCCCTTCCTCTTCATCTACCTCTCTGCTCAGGATCTCTTCTAGGCGGCATTCTGTTATATAAAACATATAATTAACATCGCATAACATGATCGCAAATTAAACATATATAGAAATCATCATATAATCTTATCATTAACACTTGAACAAAACCATTCATCCTTGTTATACACATTCTTACCGCAAAAGCCCATTTCAGGGTCATATATATATATATATATATATATGAAAATTATGCCTTAAGAAAGGCTATTATGTACAAGCAGTCAACACCAGAGAAGTTACATACATGCTGGCTTACATAGCATTACAAAAATACTAAGTTCTTCTTCCACTTGTTTACATAAGCAAACACGCTACACACATATACTACACTGTACATATATACACAATCTACTTCCATCACCGTCGTCTGAAGTCATCACTCATCCTCGTCCTCTTCAGGATCCTCCTCCTCATCTGAATCATCAGAGTCCTCGCGTGCACGTACCCTAGACGGTCCTGCTCCGTCATCCCCAATGGCATGAATGTCACGTATCGGACTATAGTCGTCGCGAGTGTCCGATACCCTCATCCGTGCTGTCTGACGGTATGGCTCTGTCGGAGGTGGTAGCGCTATCATCGGGGGTAGGACCGGGAGGGGCGGTCGTGATGGATGTCCTACTGACAGTGGCGGGAAGACTGGCGTTCCCAAGGCTCTCGGTCGTGATGCCCTGGTCACATGTGCAGTCGGTCACCGCCCATATCTCTCGAATCACGGATCAACTACTCGAGGAACCTCTCAGATATAACCATTCTCGTGAGTCGTCGTACACATGTACTGGCGGAAGATAGGGTCCCCTGGTGCAACCCCATATATGCTGTACACATAGGTCAGATGGCTAAAGAACCTTGGCAAGTCTCCAATCAGATCATAATCACGGCCTGCACGGTATATGTAGTCGCCTGACACCTCTCTGGCATAGTCCTCCCAATCACATGGTAATCGGATCAGAAGGCGCTTAACCCCGTCGAAGTCCGTCACGCCATACACTCGGGCATCCCTCCGTAGTCGGAGGTAGGCATCGAAATTTCCCCAAATTCGCCCAAAGACATCCAACACACACGATATGTACGTATTCACATCTTCAAGCGTAGCACTCGGTCCTAACCTCCTCCGCTGGATTTGTATACCGAAAGCGCTTTGTTGAGCTTGTATACAATGTTTCGTTACCACTATTACAATCTCCTATCCGAATCAATACTTGATTGCTTATATCTCGTGTCCCCTTATCTCATATATAAGTTAGATCATACAAGGTGTAGAAGATCACGTAAGTCTCGTATGATTGGTCAAGCTTAATGAGATATAAAAGTTTCACACCGAGACAACTTAAGGACGAGTTGTCGGTTTAGCCGCAGATAGATAAGAAGTGACTGACTTAGTTGCTTGTCTATGCCGGCACGCCTCGACGTATCAAGGATCACAGGAGATGTGTTCTTCTTTCCGACCGTCAGGAAGAACCAAGATCTCGGTGACTTACGATGATCTAAACCTCGATAAGGTATTAGGTGAGTATGAGTTGTTGACCATCACTTTGACTTGTTATGAGCGAGGGTTATATGTTCTAACCCAAGATTCTCCGTGATTGGGCGGTGGCAAAGGTTGTATGTCACGCTAGTTATCTCAGACGAGTCACCGTATCCGCTAGGATGATGACGCCCCTTAAGGAGCTCAAAGGTTTATTGTACTAAACCCCGCAGTCGAGTTAGCTCAAGTACAATAATAAGGTCGAGTGGTACTACTTAATGAAATGAAGTTATTAATCGCTTTAAGCAAATGATTGCTATAAATGATTAATGGACGCTCGATATCTTAAATACGGGATTCAGAATGTCTAAGTGCAAGCCCGACTCAACTTCGTAATAAAGGGTAAGTCAAGATTTATTCTCTAGTGGCATGAATAAATGTTTATAAATTAATTTATGTTCGGGTGAACATAAGATAATTAATTTATTTGAGGCCCATCTTTATTCCTTGCATTTGATCCCCTGGTTGGCCCATCCGTGCCCGTAGAGATCGTGGAAATCGTGCCCCTATAGCTCTCAAAGGAAAGATTTTATTCTCTTTATCCCGCAAGGATATTATTATATTTATGGTATATGCATAGATCCTTTCCATATAAGATTATGGTAATAATCCCGAGAGTATGGAAATAATCCCGAGATTATGGTATTTTTCCATATAGATTATGGTAATTTCCATATAGGATTATAGTAATTTCCATACGGGATTAAGGTAGTGCATTATAAATATAAGGTATGAGATAAAGTCTCAGTTAATGCTCACAACTCAACCCATAATTTTCGCCATCATCTTTGATACTCGAAATTGTGAGATCTCGGGATTTTCCTGCATTCTCCATAGATCGTCCTCACCGACGCTGGAGATTGGGCAACAGGATACAGTCCGTAAGGTCAAAGCACGAGTCCGATCCGCTCGATCCATTCATCTCGCTCCATCGACCTCTTCGTGATCCAAAGGTAAACACGAGAAAACCCCTACGTGTCGCAATTAATTAAATAGACGATGCTAGGTTTATAATCAATGTATGGTGAATTAAATATCCAAGATAGATCCTCGGGGGCAGGGCTAGACATATGTTTTCCCTACACTGGTATCGAGCCCGATCGTAATCTTCGCTCTGCTGGATTAATTCACGTTTGATTATTACGCGCGCTTAATTAATTGTGGATCCGCTGCTCATCGTGGCTCGCTTTTTGTTTTTGTTGATTTTGTTTTACACCACGAGAAAATCCGTGGTTAGATTAGATTTTATTCGTAAATCTTATCCGTAAAAGAAGAACGAAGAACCAAACGACGGAAAATAGGTCTCGGCAGCCCTTCCGATCGCCGCGAGCGAAGCCATGGTCGCGAGGGAGATCGCGAGGCCGCGGCGACGGGCGCACGCTCTCGCTGAGATCCTCGGCGCCTTAGCGAGCGAGCTCGCGGTCGCGGACGACCCGCGAGGCAACGCGCCGCGGCGAAAGCTAGCGGGCGACGGGCGCTGTCGCTGCTAGAAACCCGCGCTTAGCGAGCGTATCATGGTCGCGTGTTTCGTCGGCGGGTGACGACATCTCGCGGTAGATGTTCGACGCCGACGGAAGGTCGCGACGTAGTGTAGCCGGGTCGCGGTCGCTTTAGCGACCGCGAGGAAGCTCGCGAGGAGCAAGACGCTGGCAGGCAAGGCAAGGCGTGGCGGGCGCGGCTGGCTTTAGCTTGCGCTGCCCAAGACAGACAATGACCGCCTGCACCGCTTTTTCCAGCCCAACCCAGATTTTCCGGTCCGCGCCCATGCACGCGAGGCCCATTTATCGAATCCGTCCGCGTCTGCACGCGAGGTCTGTCAAGTTTAATTGCACTTTGTAAATCTATGTAAAAGATTAGTTTTATATGTGCAATTTTCACGATTGGGCCGCGATGAACGCTTTATTTTATTTTATCGCTCATATGCATGTCGTGGATGTTTAAATTATGCAGAGTATGCTATGTGTGTTTATATTACGTTGACAAACCTTAAGTGTTTTACGTAATTGGACGCATAGTAAGCATGCTAGGTTTATCGCGCTTATCAAGCATATTTTAGAATTTCATGAGCATGTTTTACATGTCGAGTTCTATAGAAAAGCATGCTAGATTACGTGATCCGCATGGACAAACCTTTTGAATAAAAAGACTAAGCAAGCAACCCGACAAATTAATTTTTCAAATTAAAATGTCAAGACCTCCACCTTTTGATCTCTAAACAAAGTGAGACGACCGTGAGTAAACGCCCACACGCGTGGCTTGCTTGCACTGCTTATCGTAAGTTTGTTAGATGAGATTTCTAAATAAAACATTTTAAATCTATTGAGAAGTGGGAGTTTCATGTAAACGCCCACACGCGTGGCTTGCATGTGCGATTTTCATAAGTTCTCTGAGATAGATATAAATGAGATAACAAAAGAATTTGAATTGGAAGCTGTATGGTCCGAATGAGTATACCAATTCTAAGAATTTATTTTTTTTGTTAAAATTGTGGTCAATGCTTAGACATCACCTCAAGTACAACTTCCCGCCAAGTCCCTTCGCGATAGTGATGTGGTTCAGTAAGGTCCAATCGTTAATTTCATTCATCATAAGAATAAGTCGATATGGATTGAAATTAAACAACTAAAAGGTATATTTTAGTCCGTCAAGGGGTTCATGTAAACGCCCACACGCGCGGCTTGTATGTGGAATTCCTTGTGCGATTGGAGGTTTCAATTAATATTGTTTTATCAAAAGGTTACAATATTATTGTTACGAATTATATGCGATCGATGCTTATGTGTTTACATTATCGCTTCGAGATATGTCTCTTACGCCGATTATCAATATGCTCGCACAAAACCGTTATTCGTCCAAATTTTATCGAGTGGAAACGAAACATGGAATATGTTCTTATATCAAGAACACATGTTTGTTCTCACTACTCCTAAACCCGACGCCTCATCGACGATCGACTAATGAGCAACGAGAGTCAAGGTGACTTTGGAATAAGTCAAACAATATGGCTAAATGCTATATGATGACTACTATGTCCAAAGGTTTGCAACCGCAAAGATCATCGATGGTAGACGCGATCGATATTTGGTCAAGTCTCGAGAGTAAGTTCGGGCAATGGATCGGACAATCCGCTTCCACACAATGAGAGAAATCTGGCATGTAAGATGGAAGAAGGAAGTTCGTCCATGAACATGTCTCCCACATGACTCATCTCATGGATAGTCTTGATCAGCTGGGAGGAGGTATTGACGGCGGCCAAGGTCGATATCATCCTCAATACACCGCCCAAGTCTTTTGAGAACTGAATGCGATCATGAGCAAGACCGAGTTTACACTTAGTCGGCTGCTTAATGATCTCGTTGTCATGAAGGAGTTATGGGAAAGGAGCACATGCTCTTGCTAGCACATCTAAGGGCCCAAAATTTTCATCGCAAAATGGAAATAGAAAAGGGTACCAAAGGTGGTAGAGGCAAGGGAAATAGTGGGAGAATGGGAGCAAGAACATGGTTGCCACTGGAGGCTTGAAGAAGCCAAAGGAGAAGCGGCAAGTGCTTCAAGTGCGTGTAAGACTGGGCATTGGAAGGCCAAGTGCCCTATGCTCAGGCTCAAGGTACGCCGCTTGCTTTTAGTAACGGAAACATGTTTAGCGACTTGTTCTATCCATTCTCGTAGTAGATACGCTAATCGATCATGTTTGTTACACCTGCGGGTTCCCGCGACAAGGGAGCTGTTTGATGGCGAGATAACGATTCCATGGGCAACGCGCGAAAGTCAAGTTGCTGCGCTTGGAGATGTTTTTATGTTTTGGGACAGCTTTAGTTTTGAAAGACGCTTTATATGTGCCGGATTTTCATGAACCTTGTTTCGCTTTCAAATTATTTACTCATGGATATTCTCGTTATTTTTATAGTGGTGTTTCTATCATAAGAAATGACGGTTATCTCGTGTTGGCACCTTATATAATTCGCTTTATACTATTTCTCGCAAAACATAATACCTATAACTATGTCAGATCTTCATCAAACCCTAAAAGAGAAAGTTTTTTCAGAAGATGACTCTACTTTTCTCTGGCATCTTAGATTAGGTCACATCAATCTAAATAGGATCCAAAGACCGCTAAGAATGGAGCATTGGGTAATCTCACTACATCTGCTCCCATCCGCGAATCTCCCGATGTAAGGTAAGATGTCGACTGCACCCTTCAAAGCGAAGGGTTATAGAGCCAAAGAAATATTGAGTTAGTCCATTTCGACTGTGTGGACCAATGTCCACACAAGCTCGTGGAGGGTACGAGTATTTTGTCACTTTCATCGACGATTACTAAAGGTACGGATATGTATACCGCTTCATCAAGAAGTCCGAATGCTTTGAAAAATTCAAAGAGTTTAAGGCGGAAGTGGAAACGGCTAGGTAAATTATCAAGTCATCAGGCTCGATCATGGCATGAATACCTCAAGAACGAAGTTTATGGACTATCTAGTGAAGTGTGGGATTACCTCCCAACAAGATTTCACCGGCACACCACAAAGAAATGGTGTGTCGAGCGAAGAAATAGGACTCTTTGGTAATGGTTAGATCTATGATGAGTTATGCTACATCGCTTATTTCATTCGGGGTATGCCTTAGAGACGGCGGCATACTTGCTAAATCTAGTACCGCCCAAGTCGGTCGAAAAGACCCTTCGAGTTGTGGTTTGGGCGCCAGTTTCAGTTTAAGCCACATAATGATATGGGGCGCCCAAAGACATGTGCCGAACAAGAAGGCTCGACAAGTTGGAGGCTAGATCCGACGCAGTCGTTTATCGCTATCCTAGAGGAACGAAGGTGGTTTATTCTATAGTCCTAAGGATCGAAGGTCATTATTAGACTAATGCCCGATTCTTAGAAGAGGATTACATAAAAATCATAAGTCCAAAGTTGAAATCATTCTTCAAGAATTAGAAGATGATCGATTCCACCACCGACAGCCAAAGGTACGAGATGTCGAGTCTAGTGGAGGATCGACACCGATACTTCAAGAAATTGAAGTGGGTCGAGTTCCACCGAGATACCGACCGCATAAGTGGTACCTACACAAGAAGTTGTGCAAGTTAGAGAACCACAAGTATCTCGCACCCACCGCTGCCATTTTGCCTGTAGAACCTCGTCGAGGTAGTAAGTGGATATACAAGAGGAAGAGATTCCGATGGAGAGGTTTCGCCAAAGCCGTGCTTCAGGCGAAAGGGTACACTCGTATTGAGGGCATCGATTTCGACGAGACCTTTTCACCGTAGCAATGCTCAAGTCCATCGTAATTTTCTAGCTATAGCAGCCCACTCAACCTAGAGGTTTGGCAACGGATGTTAAACCGCTTTCTAAACGGTTACCTTGAGGAAGGTAGAGACATCTATATGCAGAACTCAAGGTTATGTGGTAAAGGGTGAAGAGCATCTAGTATGGAAGCTTAAGTCCATTTACGGACTTAAGCAGCCTCCCGATCATGGAACTTACGCTGACGAGGTAGTAAAGTCCCTATGGATTTACCCACTGCTTAGAGAGAGTTGTTTGTATCGGTTAGATGTCAACGGTGATGTGGTATTTCTTGACTTTATGTAGATGACATTCTTCTAGTCGGGCAACAACGTGAAGCTATTGTCGACGAAGAGTTGGTTATCCGATCAGTTTCAAATGAAAGACCTAGGAGATGCAGCGTACATTCTGGGATCAAGGTTTATCGAGATCGCAAGAAGAAAATGTTGATCTTATCTCAGCGCCTTACATTGATACCGTGATTACTCGCTTTAGTATGCGCACCGCTAAGAAAGGATTGCTACCTTCGCATACGGCGCCTTTATTCAAGACGCAATACCCATGACCAGAAGGAGATAGAGAAATGAGACAAGTTCCTTACGCCCGCCGAGGAAGTCTCATGTACGCAATGCTATGCACGAGGCCCGATATCCGCTATGCGGTAGCATAGTAGCTAGATATCGCCTAACCTCGACAAGCTCATGGACCGCAGAAAGCATATACCAAGTAACCGAAAAGGACTCGAGATTATAGGCTAGTTTACCATGCGATAGTCTAATGCCTTTGGGTTATACTGACTGGATTTCAAGCCGACCGTGATGAGAAAAAGTCAACCCGGCCATGTGTTTACCTTGGGAGGTGGAGCCAGATCCCAAGTGAGTGCAAAGCGGCGATGCATCATGGACTCTACCATGGAAGCCGAATATGTAGCCGCCTTGAGGCTTCTAAGGAGGTCAGATGGTTCAAGAACCACCTCATGGATCTAGATGTGGTACCTAGTTTGCCCAAGAGTATCATAGTTTATCGTGATAACTGTGCAAAGTGGCAAACTCAAGGAACCACTTGACCCACAAGCACTACCAAACACATAGAGAGAAAGTACCATGTCATACGAGAAATCGTTAGACGAGGTGACGGGCTGATTGAAAAGATTGATACGACGGAAAATCTAGCGGATCCATTCACGAAGAGCCCGCCGCAAAAGTCTACGATGGACACGTTAGAGGACTTAGATTGCGCTTGATGGCACCCACTTAGAAAGGAAACTTTGTATAAGTGGGAGAAGCAAAGTGATGGTTGTTTGTAATAGCTAGTAGAGACACATTGTATACTAAAAGTTTGCTTTAGTATAAGTGGGAGAAAGTTCGATTTGTATATCGAAAGCGCTTTGGTTGAGCTTGTATACAATGTTTCCTCGTTACCACTATTACAATCTCCTATCCGAATCAATACTTGATTGCTTATATTCGTGTCCCCTTATCTCATATATAAGTTAGATCATACAAGGTGTAGAAGATCACGTAAGTCTCGATGATTGGTCAAGCTTAATGAGATATAAAAGTTTCACAACCGAGACAACTTAAGGACGAGTTGTCGGCTTAGCCGCAGATAGATAAGAAGTGACTGACTTAGTTGCTTGTCTATGCCGGTACGCTCGACGTATTGAAAGATCACATGAGATTGTTCTTCTTTCCACCGTCGTGAAGAACCAAGATCTCGGTGACTTACGATGATCTAAACCTCTATAAGGTATTAGGTGAGTATGAGTTGTCGACCATCACTTGACTTGTTATGAGTGAGGGTTATATGTTCTAACCCAAGATTCTCCGTGATCTGGGTGGTGGCGTTTTGTATGTCACGCTAGTTATCTCAGACGAGTCACCGTATCCGCTTAGGATGATGACGCCCCTTAAGGAGCTCAAAGGTTTATTGTACTAAACCCCGCAGTCGAGTTAGCTCAAGTACAATAATAAGGTCGAGTGGTACTACTTAAGGAAATGAAGTTATTAATCGCTTTAAGCAATGATTGCTATAAATGATTAATGGACGCTCGATATCTTAAATACGGGATTCAGAATGTCTAAGTGCAAGCCCGACTCAACTTCGGTAATAAAGGGTAAGTCAAGATTTATTCTCTAGTGGCATGAATAAATGTTTATAAATTAATTTATGTTCGGGTGAACATAAGATAATTAATTTATTTGAGGCCCATCTTTATTCCTTGCATTTGATCCTGGCTGGCCCATCCGTGCCCGTAAGAATCGTGGAAATCGGCCCCTATAGCTCTCAAAGGAAAGATTTTATTCTCTTTATCCCGCAAGGATATTATTATATTTATGATATATGCATAGATCATTTCCATATAAGATTATGGTAATAATCCTGAGAGTATGGAAATAATCCTGAGATTATGGTATTTTTCCATATAGGATTATGGTAATTTCCATATAGGATTATGGTAATTTCCATATGGGATTAAGATATTGCATTATAAATATAAGGTATGAGATAAACTTAAACGCATCTGTTAAGCAGCTAGGATAAACAGGACAATCTATAAAGCAGATAAACAATCCAAACATATCTGTTAAACAGATAAATGTTATCAGGAAATGTTTTCATATACAACACACGTCGCAACTTTCTTATTCTACTGGGAAGCTTATTATCTAGCAGCGTTCTAAGATTCTTATCATGCTATAAGGTTCTTATTCTAAGTAAACCACGAACTAAACTTCAACAGATTCTCGTGACTTATGGTGAAGGAAACAGGGGTTCTGTCCTTCATAACAAATGAATTACAGTGTGTTAGGAGTACGTAGGAAAAAACCGTGCGTAAATCGGAGTTAAAACGAAGGAGAACGGGCTAAAAAAAATCACTGCGCAGTGCAGAAAAATTTGTGCGCCCGTGCCAAAGTCGTAGGTGAATGCCGACGCCGAAGTCGTGCATGCCGATGCCGATGTCGATGTCGCACATGCTGATGCCGAAGCCAAGGTCATATCTGTCGAGGTTGAAGTCGAAAGTATCGACGCCGAAGTCGAAGTCGAAGTGAAGTCAAAATCGAACATGATGCTAAGGTCGTCCATCACCGTATCCATCTTTTGCTTTCATTCTTCATGTCCTTCTTATTCTTTTACCCTCGTAACGAAAGGAAGTTCGTACCTCTATGTTCTTTTGCAATACATGATCATGCTTCTTATATCGTCTAGTTCTTTTGATATAACATATCAATCATTATAACGAACTTAAAACTTGAATGTTTTATTCGATTTCATAACATAGTTGCTCGTAAACATATTTCACTCGAACTTTATAAATTTAACATTTCATCAATGGCACTATTATGCCCATAATCAAACATAAACCTTCATTCCTAACTTTAATCACTTCCATTCCATACCCTTCTTCCATAACCTTCACTTCTTATCATTCGTCACAACTTTCTTCGATTTCGAAATAAAGTTTTTGAAATTTCCGTTCAATCCTTTCTCGTAACCTTCATTTCAAAACCTTGAGAAGAAAATCACTTAACTCATCCCGGTTGAGCTTGATGTGATGGAGTGTTGAGCATAGTCAGCTGATTTCTAGAAATCTAGTGACTCAATCTAGACTTGACTTTTAAAAGAAGGATTTTGGGATTCAAAGAGCGAACTGCTCCGATACCACTTTGTAACAGCCCTCTAACCCTAAGGACGGATTAACGAGGACTGGAACTTGGAACAGTAATTAAAGAACATTCAAAAAGAATTAATCAAAGGATTATAGAACAAACATCAAGCGAACTACGAAGTTCAACCCTTATGAAAAAGGCACACGTAATTTACATATAAAAAGGGTTTACAAGTTCTTAATCAACAAGGGTTCACTGTTCTGGATGGATTTAACTGTCAATATCAAGACATAATATAACATTCAAAACGCAACATCATATTCAGTCGCAGCTGAGAAGCATGTGAATACACATATGACGATGTGTATTCAAGGTGTCTAATAAACATATTAATAACAAAAAGCACTCCAACTGCTCAACACCTCCCCATCATCATCTTCAGCTCAACCTACACATTTAAAAACAAACATGCAGGGCTGAGTACAAGAATGCACTCAGTGGACTCATGCCAAAACATTTTATCAATTTAAATTACACTGCCCTATCACAGTAACACACGAGGTTTTAATTAAAATGCTCGTGTTTACTAAACATTTTCGTCATTTTCCATAAATATTCGTGCGCCGGACATATTTTCCTCGTATGTATGATCCATATCCTTTTCCATTTATCACATCTCAATAATTCCATCAACATATCTCATAACCATTTCCCTTGCGTCGGAGAGGAGGCCTCCTCTCACGAACGCCGTGACCGACCGAGCACCCTTTTAGCACATAGTCACAAAATAGTGCACAAAATCCTTGCCACTCCAAGACAGATACAATTCTCGATCATCCTTGTGGTACTTACAAGGATACGAATTCAACAATTTCATATGTTGGGAGCTACCCAACAACATTCACAATTCGAATATGGATAGGATACACACATAAAAATAAATATTTTGGGCAGGTAATTAAATAAACCAGTTCATCATTATTTCTTGCGAATAAAGCATCGTAAATAAAACATTTGATCTTTTTGAGTAGAGTAAAGCCCACCTGGACTGTCGATCGTCGATTCACAAAATGAAATCCCTTTTCACGTTGCTTGTTCACGTTCACGTCCCACCTTTACGTAAAAACCATGTTCAGTACGTTGGCATATTTTTCGAGAATATCAAAGTTTAATAAACTTTGATAATTTATAAAATAATAACTCGAATCTCTTAGCTAAAATTTAATACGTCGTTTGAACGCGTATTTTAATTTAACATTTCTCGTATTTTGATAAAGACGAGATATGTTCTACTATCTCATTTTAACCATTTAGGTTAAACGTTCAACGTATTCTCACGTTTTTCGATAAAATGATTTCAATTATGAAATCTTTTCTCACAATGAGATATTCTTATAAAATTAATACGTTTTACACGTATTAGTGTATTTACTCAACATATTTAATACGTTTAATCAGAAGTCAACATTTTGACTTTTCTAACACATTTTAAAACAATTTTTTTATAAATCGATTTTCAATCGATTTCTTTTATAAACCATATTTCTCAATTTTTCACGTAAATCGATAAACTTTATTAATATTTTACTTTAATATTAATTAACTTATTCATTATACTTTATTTTCATTTCAAACGTTATTTAATATAACGTTTCGCCATAAACATAGTATACTATGTTTATAAAATTCCATAAATTCTTAATATGTCTAAAATAATTTCTAGACATATAATGTATTATTTTTCTTGATCAAAGGATTTAAAAACCCTTAGTAATATATATATAGCTCACGGCTCCTTATGTTTTAAAAATTTTAATCTTTTCCAAAAAAATTCCTCTAAATTCATATAGTGTACTATTTTATCATATGATCATTAATATGTATTAATATTAACTATAGAAAATTTGGACATCACCTATTTCACTTCTATAGGTCACGGTTATTTTCTAAAAATTATCAATTAATTTCCTAAAATTCTAATTAAATTGTACAAGGCTCCAACATCAATCTATAACATATTTATAACATAAAGTCTAACATTTATAATTTCTACATCAATGTAGAAACCTATGAAGCTCACGGTCCTTATCAAACATATACCAAATATTTTTATAAAAATTCTACAAAATTACACTATGCTTAAACATCATTATGTAACAATATAACATCATAATATTAATCAATATCAACCTACAAATCATATATTCATCCAATGTAGTTCTCGAATTTTTTTTTTTAAAGATCAAATAATTTCTAAAAATCCTAATAAAATCACATAGTCCATAATCAATGCTATAGATCAACATTATGCTATAATATCACAAAAATAAAATTTATACATTAAACTACATTTTTATTCATTTTCGGTAATTTCTCAAAACCTAACATATGATTTTGAAGAGTGAATGGTGTTTGAAATTTGATACCATCACTTATGCAAAATGATTAATATTCTTGTCTCAATCTCTATCTCTGGCCTTTGCTCTCCTCACTCACAAGCAAAACATACAAGCCTAAAAGCTTTGTGACTCATCAAAATTATTATGTCACCACTCTTACACATAGTTAATACATAGAATCAAATTTTTTTTGAACAAAACAATTCATTGACTTTGGGAGCTCAATGTCGTCGGTTCCCTCTCTTAATTCACAAAGGAAAGCTTTTTAATTTTGTTTTATACCATGTAAATAAAGTCTTGCACATTACCATATGCACAATACATCATCACAAGAGTTGTGTTGAATCATCCAACCTCAATTGGGAGCAAAATACACGGCCATATCAATTCCAAAGCATCCACTTCATTTCATCACTTACTTTACTTGGTTAGAGTGCAAATGATCCCAATTGATCAATTTAATTAATCAACATGCACATCTAAAACAAAAACTTACGTAAATAATTTGTTACAAAAAAAAAAGGTCACGGCACTTTTGTATTTAAAAGGCCAAAGTTTGATTTTCATGCCATAAGTAGTTATATATCATAATATATTTCTTAGATGATAAATTATATCATAGGAAAAATTATTAGAATTATTTCATGTGTTAAAAACCCTAATTTTCGAATTAGGGTTTTCGAAAATTTAAATTTTGTTCAAATATTATTCCTTAATGTTCTAGCATTATTTTAATGCTAAATAATATTCTAATTACATAAAATAATCATAGGAATTTAAATATTATAATTCCTTGATCATTTAACTCGTTTTTCTAATCATCTCTAAACGTTGATGTTTGAAACGTCTCAAAACGTTGATTATCGACTCATCTCAAAATGGTCGTAATAAAGTCGAAATCACTCTATTAAATCATTCCATTAATAATGGAATTTAATTCTAAGCTTCGTTACTTAGAAAATTTTATGAAATTTTAACTATCGATATTCAATCGACGTTAAAATACTACTACCGAAACACTTTATGAAATTATATTCCTTAATCCACAATTATTAGTGAATATGATATAGGAATTCATTATCTCAAAAATAATCGAAATCATTATTCGATAATTTAATAATTCAATTATTACGGCGAAACCCTAATTTACGAATTTTAAATATCGTAATTAGGCCTTTAATTCTTCGGGATATTACAAACACATATTCTCAATTTGAAATTTCAACAATTCTAGTTTATTAGTAATATTTCCTTGCTCCATTTCCCACCTTACACGTCTTATTCATTCTATCATAGAAACTCACATTTAGCTAGGGAAATAACATAACTCTACTCACTTATTAACATATTTAATGCATTCATACTTTAATCAAGTCATTTAAAACTTCAAACTAATGTATTTCTCACAATTCACCTTAGAACATATAAAACAATTAATCTTGCATAATATTCTCTAATTCTAATTTACTATTTAGCATACTCCAATAAATCTCATAAATTCACTTTAACATTCACTCATGCCCAATTATATACATGAAACTAATTTAATCGTAACACTTTATATTTCAAAATCTTACGTCACTTTACAAAACGTTTCAACGTAAAAATATTATACCTTATTTTAAAAATCTCATAAATTCATAGCATATCTTAAACATATTTTTGGGACTAAATAAGAGATCACATGTCATAAAATAAATTTGAAACTCTGAATCATCCAACTTAAGACTTTCGAAATTTTTGGAGAAATTAACAAAACATTTCCATAAATTCCTATAATTTCACACAACACACCATATAAACATAGGATCAATAATATCTAATAAGATTAGTCATAGAAAATTTTGACATCAAAACCCTATACTTTATGGTTTTCGAAATTTTTGAAAAATTATTTAAACAATTTCCAAAAATTCTAATTAATTCACACCATACATTATTATCATCATACATCAACAATATACCTTAATATCCATCATAAACAACTTATAACTCAATAATCCATGCTCTATAGTTTTCAAAAATTCTATGAAATAATTTCAAATATTTTCCAAAAATTATGAATTAATTCATACATACTTAAACAATACTCACTATTATCAATTCATGCTCAAAACAGCAATCAAAATTCATGATCATCAACATATAAATCTCATATATCTCAACTATAATAAGAAAAATTCTAACATGCTCAACTTTGTACCAAATTCATAATACATGCTTACAACCATCATATAAACATATTTAATTAACAACTTAAACATCTAACAAAATTTCTCAAATTTCACATGAAATAATAAAAGCGTATAACTTCATTTTTCATGGATGAATTTCTAATATTTTTGCATATCTAAGAAGCTTGTACAATTTCTAACCTTTTAATCGGAGTCGATCGTCGAAGAAATCGAGTCTAACTTAAGATTGAAGAGAAAATTTGAAGAACTCTCTTTCTTTTTTTCTCTCTATGTTTCGGTCACTATGAGAATAGGAAGGAAGTGATTTTTATTTATTTGATGATATAAGACATTAATCATACTTTAAGAAAAATATCTAAAAAAAGTCAATAAAATACACTTCTTTATCTCTTAAAAATGTACACCCTCACTACCAAACAAATAATACCTTATCACTTCATTAATTAATCATCATATCTTATCTCTAAATTAATTACCTCTCATTATCATAATAATTACACATCACTATCATAAAAGTTGAAAACATTTTCTTCCTTTCACACTTCACCTAAATTTTCGGTCACTATAGTATAATGTACCACATGTATTTATTTTTTTCCATTTAATAACAATATGATATAATGTAGGTCTAAGATGATGAAATAAATCATGAAAAAATGAATAAGAACAATTCTATGTTCCTAAATGAAATTTTCGAACCATTTATACAAAAATAGAAATTAACTGTCCAAACTCCATTTCTTTAATAACTATAAATATTTTAGAGAAGGAATATATATAAAAAACTGCTCTTGTTTTATAAAATAAATTACTTGGACAAATCTAGTAAAATTCCCCTTTTATTCGAAAATTACAAACCTAGAAATTAAACACCAATTTTCCTTCTATTTTTCCCTTCTCTTTTTTTTCGACAAGCATATGGTAATTAAGATAAGAGATTGGTCTTGATTCCATGATATTTATCTAGCATTAAAGTTTGTGCAATTAGATAAATTATTTAGTAAAAATCTACCCATAATTCATCATTTTCGAAAATTCTAATGGAAGAGACAAAAATTTTATCTACTTGTGATGTAATCACTTTATTAAAGCATTAAAAGAGATAAATATCATCTCTTGGTCAAACATAATTAAATACCTTATCTTATCTTATCTATTAAATAAATATCTTCCACAAACAAACAAAAATAAATATCTCTTCAAATATAATAATAAAGTGATCCCATGCTTGGTTATAAATTAACCATATATACATATCATTTTTCTTTTCTTTTTTCCTTTTTCTTTATCCAATTTTCGAAAATAATGTGAACATAATTAAGAGAAGATATTTTTTTCTTTATTAGTGTAATACTTATCTAGTTAATATTTCATATGTATTTAAATACATAATTGTTTGTTATTATGATCAATTATATGCGAGAAATTAATAGAATTTTCTATTCACTCAAAGTCGGAAGTTCTCGACTTTCATTTTTATTTTCGAACTCATTTTACATAAATTCCTATAATAATTCAAAAATTGATTTTAAACATCCGGGTTATTATTGTTTGTTAGATGAGATTTCTAAAAATAACATTTTAATCTATTGAGAAGTGGGAGTTTCATATATAAACATCCACATGCATGGCTTGCATGTTCGATTTTCATAAGTTCTGTAGAGATAGATGTAAAATGAGATGACAAAAGAAATTGAATTGGAAGTGGTATGGTCCGCATGAGTATGCCAATTTCTAAGAATTTGATTTCTGCTGCAAAATTATGGTAAATGCTTAAGCATTACCTCAAGTACAACTTCCCGCGAAGTCCCTTCTTGCGATAGTGATGTGGTATAGTTAAGGTATAATTATTAATTTCATTTGTCATAAGGATAAGTTGACATGGATGAAAATTATACGACTAAAAGGTTTTTTTAGTCTGGTCGAGGGGTTCATGTGTAAATGTCCACACGCGTGGCTTGCATGTGGGATTCCTTGGAAAATTGGAGGTTTCAACCAATATTGTTTTATCAAAAGTTTAAAATATTGTCGTTACAAATTATCTGCGATCGTATTCTTTTTTGTTTACATTACTTTTTCAGATATGTCTCTTACTTCGATTATCATTATGCTCGCACAAAATCCCTTATCCGGTCCGAATTATATCGAGTGAAAATGAAATATTGAGATTGTTCTTACTACCGTCAAACACCCCTAAATGATTCATCTACCGATGAGGAGTTCAATGAGCACGAGTAATGGGATAGATTAAATAGAATGGCAAAGTGCATTCTTTTGGTTACCATGTGCGAGTCGTTGCAACTCTAGCATCAAGAGACGGATGATGCAGCCACACAATCTGGCTAAATCTCAAGAAATTATATAGGGAGTCGGATAAAATTTCTAGTTATAACTTGACAAAGTTGATCATGTCGAGTTCAATGACGAAAGGCGATCCAGTGCATGACCATGTAGAGCAAATGATAAACCTCTTTGGAAAGCTCGAATTGGTTGGAAGATATATTGATGACGAGGGCAAGATTGATATAATCCACAATACTTTACCAATTCTTTTGATGACTTCTATGATAGCGTGATCTTATATGATAAGAATCATACTCTAGATTCATTGCAAAAGAATTAGGTAACGGCGGAAGGCAAGATGGGCAAATGTGCACAGTCTTTAGCATACACCTCAATCAATACCACTACTTCATCGAAATATATAAAGGTAAAGTGGAATTCAAGAGAAGGGCAATTGTTTTAAGTGTTGTAAGACTGGGCATTAAAAGGCTAAGCGCCCTATGCTCAAAGCTCAAGGTACGTCATTAGCTCTTGTATCGAAAAAATATTTTTAGCGACATGTTCTACTCATTCTTGGATAGTAGATATGGGTACGACTGATCATGTTTATTATACCTTGCAGGGATTCCTGCAAACAAGGCAACTGAGTGGTGGCGAAATAACAATCTCCATGTAAAACGAAGTGAAAGTCGAGGCCGTTGCAGTCGGACATGTTTCTTTATGTTTTGATAGGACAATTTTAGTTTTAAGAGATATTCTTTATGTGTCGGAGTTTCGGTGGAGTCTTATTTCCGTTTCTAAACTATTTATTAATGGATATTCTATTAATTTTATAGTGGTGTTTCTATCATGAGAAATGACGAGTGTATCTGTGGTGGCACATTATATAACTCTCTTTATACTATTTCTATCAAACATAATACATATAATTATGTTGCATCTATTACATCCAACCATAAGAAAATGAAGTTTTCTTCACAAGAGAACTATATATATCTTTGGCATCTTAGATTAGGTCACATCAATCGAAATAGGACCAAAGACTGGCTAAGAATAGAGCGTTGGGCGAATTCACAGTTACTCCGTTCTCAGTCTGTGAATCCTGTATAGAGGGTAAGATGTCGACCAAGCCCTTCAACGCGAAGGGTTATAGAGCCAAAGATGTGTAGGAATTAGTTCACTCTGACCTGTGTGGACCGATGTCTCCACAAGCTTGTAGAGCGTATGAATATTTGTCACTTTTATTGATAATTACTTGACGAGCCCGTTTTTCGTGCTATTTTTGGGGTAGTCCTTGCCCTAGAAATAGTGCATTTTGTGTGTGTTCTTTGCGTGTGTTTGTGTCTGGGAGGACACGCATGGGATGTTGCAGGTTGAGACACACTTTGGGCAAGATCAGGCCACCTCCCGTGAGAGAGGTAAAAATCCCGAAGATTACCTTGGCAAGACATTCTGACATCTTGCCAAGACACTGTACCGCATGGGAGCTGAGCCTGATCAAAGAGCTGACGTGAAGTCAAGAAGGTAATCGAGACAAGAAAGAGAGGTAAAAAGGACGAGGAGTGACGTAGTGGACAGAGGGTGAAGTCAGGATGCAGCTGGGAGCAGACAAGATCTCTGGCAAACTTGGGCGCAAAAGGAAAGATTCTCGGCAAGGTTCTCTCTGCCGCCTGTTTGATTCTTGTCGTAAAGGGAAAGGTCAACCTGCAGTGCTGTGGATGAGACAAACCTGCCAGACTGAAGCCAGAGGAGCTCTTGTCGGGGTCCAGAGCCCGAGCCAAGCTGCTGACCTCACCACCTACCGCCTCGAGATGCGCGTGCTGACCAAGCCAAAGTGGAGTTTACTTAGGCTCCCACAACAATTCGAACTCCAGACGGAATTCACGACACAACATTCGGGAGAGAGCATCAAATCCAGAATTCTCTCTCAACTTCTCTCTTTTATTTCTCTTACATTTCATGAGCGAATTGTGAGGAAGAAACAAGTCCTACGGGCAAACAATTTATTATTATGTATCTGCTTGACTCTGCTTGAGCAACTGCTTGGCAGAGAATGCTTTTAATTTACGTTTGATTTTCTATTCAAGTATGGTTTCGATTATGTTCCTGTTATTTGCTTTTATGTTTACATTGATTATGTGTGAGTAGTCGGTTTGGTTGGGCATGGGGAGAAGCACGATGAGTCAAGGTCATACAAGTCGTGAGGTCTAAATGTCCTTAGAACCTTGAGTGGGTGTTCCCGAAGCTCTAAGCCTTTATACACATGTTATTCCTTTCCTTGAGCATTAACTCGGCTGGTAGCCTTGGGGGGAGGGGTAGCTACAAGCAATAGCCGGAGAAAGACATCGAGTGTCTCCTTGTCCCGGGAAGTGCGGCTGGAGTGGGTGATTGTAGCCGTCGGCCTTGGGCAAAGGGCTGCGAGCCACTCCCTTGGACCGTCTATGGCTAGTTGGGCTGTCTAGTGAGTAAAGCTGTTGGGGTGGACGAACCTATCTTGGAGACCGTCTTGGCAAGGGGGCAAGGAAGGGGGCCTCTGTACTTAGTCCTAAAATCTACGGGCAAGCTGGGGCTGGGGGGCCTGGTGTACGTGACAACCTAAAAGGGCATCTACCCCTTGGTACCTTTAACCACGACATACACTCATGGTAAAAATCCTTGAACCTATGACCGACGTCTTGACCAAGATCTCAACGCATGGAACCCTCGCCCAACTACTTGTTATTTAATCTCTTTACCTTGTGTTTAAGTTTCAATTTTACATTCGGTCAAGATCTATCTCTCGGTACATTTCATCGAGACCGTCACCGATCGACACCTTGCCTCGGGCAACCTCCTACTCAATTTGTGACAACTCGAGTAACAACACAACCAGCTCTCTTGGTTCGACCCCTTAAGTTGCCATGTACGGAACTATATGTTCAAGTTGGAGGAGATTATAAATATATCTTGACGTATCTTGGTACCTCTAACGACGGTAAACCGCGTCGTCATTACTCAAGGTACATATATGTATACCTGCTTCACTACAAGTCTGGATGCTTTGAGATATTCAAAGAATTTAAGGCGGATGTGGTGATGAAGCTAGGTAAGAGAGTATCAAGTCATCGCAGCCCGATCATGATGGCGAATACCTCTGCAACGAGTTTATGGACCAGAGATTGAGAGAACCATTCGGAGAAGAAGAGGCAAGCCGAGGAGAAACGCCTGCCTTGAGGAGGCACGCATCAAGCAAGACAACATGGAGGGAGGAATCCACAAACCCACCACCTCCGTGAAAGCAGACGCTCGGGAGACGATGCTCGAACAACAACGATCTCTCGCCTGGGCATCACCATGCCCGAGATCGAGGACAACTGGGAGCTGAGGCACTCTTTTATGCAGATCTTGCCAAGCTTCAACAATATGCCAGGAGAAAACCCCCAGCGCCATCTCCAGGACTTCGAAATGGTGTGTAGCACCATAAGGTGTGCGGATGAAGTCAAGAAAGAGTACATCCGACTCATATCCTTTCCATTCACTCTCCATGACGGTGCTCGAGAGTGGCTGTACACTTTGCCTACGGGTAGTGTCACTACTTGGGCAGGGCTTCAACAGAAGTTCCTTGAGAGATACTATCCCATCTCAAGGATACAAAGCGTGAGGAAAAGGATGAGTTCCCTCCAGATGGGGAATGGCGAGACGGTGTACGACTATTGGTGTCGTTTCAAATCCATCTTGGCAAAGTGTCACAATCACCAAATCTCTGATCAAGATCTGATCCAATATTATGTGAATGGCTTGAGGCGAGCCGATGCAGCTCGTGAGTGCTGCTCGAGGTTCCATACTCAACAAGCAACCCAAATGAGGCATTCAAACTACTCGCAGACTTGGTCAAGAGTCTCGGATGATGCCAACGCAATGGTCAAGACGATGCCAGCCAAGAAGCTACCACTTGCACGGATCCGACATGAAAGATATGAAGGCCATGATGAAACAAATGATGGACTGATGAGGCCCTCTATGGCCAAGAAGAATGTCAGCGTGTCGACTTTGCTTTGCCACCACCCACAACACGGACGAGTGTCTACAAGTGGTCAAGAAGAAGAAGTGAATGCCTTTGGGCATGTCAACAACGGTGGTGGAGGAACGCCAAGGTCGAAGCCCATTTTGACCCATCCAACCCACCGTGGAAAAATCACGAACTTGAGGCACGGAGGCACACTATCAAGCACCTCCGGCGTAATCCACCTCAAGCTCGGCCATCTTTAGCCGAGATAGTGCACAATCAAGGAGCTACCCAAGGAAGGATAGTGCAAGACCTCCACAAGTTCAAAAGAGACAAGAGGAGTCCTACAATCAGACCGACTCACCGAACACCTTGACGTAAGAGATATCAAAGCTCAACCAAAAGCAAGGGACATTTCCGCCAAGTGCAATCCAACCCAATGCGCACGCCAACGCAATCAACTTGAGGAGCGGTAAGAACTGCCAGCGGTGAGGAGCCCGGTCAAGGAGACAATCGAGATGGAAGACATAACCGAGGAAGTCAAGGACTTGGTCAAGGAACTGAACCCGAGGTGAATGTCCCTCTGCCCAGGTATCGATACAAGATGAGATCAAGATCGCACCTCCTTCCGGGGAGGTTGGTAAGGAACAAAGAAGTCGAAGAGATGAACGAAATGATCAAGATCTTTAAGAAGGTAGAGATCAACATACCTTTGATCACTGCTTTGACCTCGATGCCGAGGTGCGCCAAGTTCCTCAAAGAGCTGTGTACCAAGAGAGTCAAGTACACGGACGATACCAAGTTTTAAATGGGGAAGAACGTCTCAGCCGTACTCAAACGAGATCTCCCAATCAAGTGTACCGATCCCGAAATGTTCTATATACCTTGTGTGATCGGGACAACGAGGATAGACCAAGCTATGCTCGATCTCGGGGCATCAATCAACGTGATGCCCCTATCTATCTATCAAGAGTTGAAACTCGGACCTCTCCGACCATCTTGCGTTGAGATTCAACTGGCAGACAAGTCAAGTGTCTATCCCGAAGGGATCGTTGAGGATGTGCTCGTCAAGGTGCAAGACCTTATTTTCCCAGCCGATTTCTACGTTCTAAATATGGGCCGTACCCGGACCAAGAAGCAGCTCATGCTGCTAGGCAGGACGTTTCTCAAGATGGCCCGGATGTTGATCGATTGCGATACGGGAAAGCTCACATGCAAATTCGCTGGGGAGACGGTCACCTTTGACATCTACAAGGCCGAGCAATTTCCGATTGACACCGAGATAGTGGACTTTGTCAGTCTCACTGAGAAGGATGTTGAGAGATACTCTGCCAACGTGGTGGTCAAGGACGGTACGAAAGAGTCATCCAAGGACACATCAAGATTTAGAGTATCTCGACAAGGAGGAGGTCGAGGCAATCAAGTGCTTGAGGTGAAGCCACCAAGGTGTGGACGATCAACCAAGCTATCAATCACCGCTAGTGCATGACAAGGAGAGGATGCAACCTTCCTTGAAGAAAGCCCCAAGCTACGACTCAAATGCTCATCAAGCACTTGAAGTATATCTACCCTGAGTCAACGAGACGTTGCAAGAATCATAAGCTCCGAATGACGATCAGAAGAAGAAGAGACGAGGGCCATCTTGAGCAAGTACAAAGAGGCCATCTACCGGACCTCCCGACCTCAAGGGCATCAGCCCCACTGCTTGCCAACACTACATCTTGCTCGAGGGCGACGCCTGCATCGGCCGAGACCCCGGAGGAAGATCAACCCGTAATGAAAGAAGTTGTCAAGGTGGAGATACTCAAACTCCTCGAGTTGGGCCTCATTTACCCTATCTCGACAGCGGTGGGTCGGCCCGATCCACGCCGTGCCAAAGAAATCCGGCGTACAGGTGGTCGAGAATGAAGGCAAGGAACTGGTCGCGATGAGACTCCAGACAGGCTGGAGGGTTTGCATCGATTATAGAAAGCTCAACAAGGTGACCCGGAAGGACCACTTCCCCTTGCCGTTCATTGACCAGATGCTTGAGAGACTCACCGGGAATAGGTATTTCTGTTTCCTTGACGGCTACTCTGGTTATATGCAAATTTGTGTGGCATTAGAAGATCAAGATAAGACTACATTCACTTGCCCATTTGGCACATTTGCATATCGTCGTATGCCATTTGGTTTATGCAATGCCCCAGGGACATTTCAAAGATGCATGATGAGTATATTTTCTGATTTGCTTGAGCAATGCATTGAGGTGTTCATGGATGATTTTACTGTTTATGGCAAGACGTTTAACCAATGCATAGAGCATCTTGAGTTAGTTCTGCAGAGGTGCGTGGAGAAGGATCTTGTCAATGAATTAGAAATGTCACTTTATGGTCAGAGAGGGAATTGTCCTTGGGCATGTTATCTCTGAGAAGGGCATTGAGGTAGACAAAGCCAAGGTGGAAATAATAGCCAAGATGCCTTATCCCACCAACATCAAGCAACTCCGTGGATTCCTTGGCCACGCTGGATTTTATCGGCGGTTTTTCAAGGACTTCGCCAAGATAGCACAACCAATGAACCGCTTCCTCCAGAACGATGTACCGTGGGAGTTCGACGACGCGTGTAAAGAAGCCTTCCAGATATTGAAAGAGCACCTTGTCACAGCGCCCATCATAAGGCCTCCCGAATGGGGCATGCCCTTTGAGCTGATGTGCGACGCTAGCGGATACACTGTTGGCGCGGTGCTTGGGCAGAAAATTAGCAAGGAGAGCTTCGTCATATACTATGCATCGAAGACCCTCACCGGGCCGCAGATCAATTACACGACCACGGAGAAGGAGCTTCTTCGTGGTGTTTTGCCGAGAAATTTCGCTCCTACCTCTTTGGGAGCAAGGCGGTGGTTTACATCGACCACGCCGCTTGAAATATCTCATGGCAAAGAAGGACACAAAGCCAAGATCGACACGGTGGATACACCTCCTCCGTGAGTTCGACGTTGAAATCAAAGACAAGAGTGGATCTCAAAATCAAGTGGCCGACCACTTGAGCAGAATTTTGAGAAAAGATGAAGGAGATCCAATCCGAGCAACGTTTCCAGACGAGGAGCTACTCGAGATCGATGCCAAGGAGCCGTGGTACGCTGACTTGGTGAACTACATCGTAACCAGAGTGTTGTCCGTGGGGATGCCAACGCACCAAAGGAACAAACTCAAGAAGGAGAGTCGACAATACGTATGGGATGACCCTTACTTGTGGAAGCAATGCTCAGACTTGATCTTGAGGATATGCGTTCCGGAAGGTGAGCAAACAAGCATCCTTGAGCACTGCCATGAGAAGGAGTGCGGCGGACATTTTGGGCACATGAGAACGACAAGGAAGATCCTTGATTGTGGGTTCTACTGGCCCACTATCTTTAAGGATAGCTACGAGAAGTGCCGAGAATGCGATAAGTGCCAACGCGAGGGCAATGTCTCAAGGAGGAATGAGATGCCCTTAGAACCTATCTTGCCAAGAGAAATATTCGACATGTGGGCATGGATTTCATGGGCCCCTGCCAAACTCTAAGGAAACCAATACATACTCCTAGCAAAGGGACTACGTGTCAAATGGGTATAAGCGAGGCCACATACCAAGGCGGACGCAAGGACCGTAGCCATTTTTCTCAAGTCAAACATCTTTAGCCGTTCGGTGTGCAAGAGTCATAATCGGTGATCGGGCACCCACTTCTACAATGCCACCATTGAAGCTTACTCAAGAAGTATGGGGTGCATCACGGATGTCCACCGATACCATCCTCAAGCCAATGGCTGTCGAGCCTCAAATCGCATTGTGAAGGCGATCTTGAGGAAGGCCTTGGGAGAGAGCAAGAAGTAGTGGAGCACTCACCGACGACGCGCTATGGGCATACCGGACAGCCTTCAAAACACCATTTGGAATGTCTCCCTACCGGACGGTGTTTGGCAAGATGTGTCACTGCTGTCGATTTGGAACCTGAGGCATCTTGGGCAATCTGCAAGCTCAACTTTGACTGGGATGAGGCAGGAGAGAAGCGCAAGCTTGACATACAAGAGCTCGAGGAGATTCGCCTCGAAGCCTATGACAATGCCGCTATATACAAGAATAGGCTCAAAAGATCCCATGATCTTTTAATCAAGGAAAAGAAATTCGAAAATGGGCAAATGGTGCTACTCTATCAAAATAGGTTCTGCTATGCCTCCAGCAAGCTGACCACCAAGTGGGTGGGACCTTACATCGTATACGCCCAACATCCGAACGGCGCCGTGGAGATAAGCGACATAGACGGCAAGAAAGTGTTCAAGGTGAACGGAAGCAGACTTAAACCTACCATGGGGACGACCGAAGGCTCAGAGAAAGGGACACTGAGCAAGATGAGCCTACCAAGGTTCCCCAAGAGGATCCTCAAGATGCCTAAGCTCAAAGAATACGTCGAGCTAACGACGTTAAACAACAGCGCTTCCCGGGAGGTAACCCGGCATGGTATGATTTTAACCGCTTACATTTCATTCCATTTTTTTTGTCAAGGGGGTGGTCTTGACCACTTTTAACACTTTGCCTCAAGCAAAGTGTGTGAGTGAGGGAGCCCACCCTCGTTGTTTTGACTTGCTCCTTGAGAGGACTGTTTCTTCCTCGAGGAGCGTATTTTCTTAAACTGCAGGTCAAGAAGGAACTCAAGATAAGGCGAAGAGGAGACGCTGCAGATGGCAAGGCAACAGCCTTGGCCAAGAACACGGGAAACGAGGCGGCGTTTGAATTTCTACGGGCTGACGCAGGAGACGTCCCATCATGTCAGCCCACTACCCTATAACCGCCCCAACCCACGTTCTATTACCCCCCTCATTTCGCCTACCCACTTCCCACATTCAAACCACACCCCAAAAACTTCCCCAAACCACAAAGCACAAAACCCTAACCTCCTACCCATGGTGCACACACGTCCAAAGAAGAAACTATCGGAGCCAACCCGAAAAGAGGCAGAGTCGCCGCAGATAAAATGGAGAAGACACCGGCAGAGCCCACCGCCGAAGAGAGTCCATCGTCCGGTGACGGAGCTCCCCCCACTGAGTTCGCCGAAGGAACATAAGAAGCGCCCATGCTCCACGACATTCACGTGGAGGTGGACGCTGAGGAAGAAGAGCGGCACACGGCCGAGAACACACCGAGAAGGCTACCAAGAAAAGAAGAAGTCACCCTCCACCGGAAAAAGAAAAGTAAAGGAGACTCCTACCGCCTCATCATCAAAGAAGACGCCGCCGACCCCCTCTTACATCGGGTCTACCGGCACGAAAACCAAAGTGCTGGAGGAGAAGGAGGTTTCAGAGGAGGGGAGCTCCGGCGATGCTCTCAGAGAAGGCAAGGACGAAGGGAACGACCCGACGGAAGAAATCGAGGAAGAAGACGTCTTCCTCACTGGAGAACGGCCGGCGAAGAAGGCAAAGTTGATGATGCGCTCGTCAAGCGAGGGAAGTCCTACACGGTGAATACCAATGAGCTAGTCAAAACCAAGGAGATGGTTGTGCCAAAGCGGCTGGAATCTGCACTCCTCGAACAACTGGGAGTTAAGGAGGATGTCGAGAGGCTGTTTAAGGGAATAGGATGGGGGAAATTTCTCGAATGGGATACCACGGTGTATGCGCCGATGGCAAAGGAGTTTTACGGGGATCTAGAGATAGATCATGACAAAGGAGTGCCAGTAGGTATACAGTTCACTCTTCTCGGGGAGCGACGAGAGTTTACGGTTGATGATCTCAACCAAGCTCTAAACATGGTGACATTGATGGAGGCAAAGGGAGCCAGCTACAGGGGAGCAGCCAAGGTGGTACCAAACTTTACTGACGAGAAATGGTCCGTGATTTGGGAAAACTAATTGGAAAGGATGGCGCAAAGTTCAAGTCATGTGACGCCAAGGGGATAGCCCAAAAGGACCCGGCCATGTAAGTATGCCACCGGATCCTCTCCTATAATCTTTTTGGCAAGAAGGATAGCAGCGCAACCATGTCGAAGAGCGAGTTGTTCATCCTCTGGGCAATGCACGAAAGGATGAGGCTCAACTTTGCATCCTTCGCAATCTCACATATGAAGAGCATCATGGGCAGGGAGCAGCAGAGGCTCTCCTTGTGCCACTTGCCGACTAACTTTGCCAAGGAGAACAAGCTGCTTAGCCCCGACTTTGCCATGACCCCCGAGAGAGAGGATACCTCGACCGAAAGCATCAAGAAGATGCTAGGGATTCTAGAGGACGAGGACGGCAAGCTTACCATCCAGCAAGAGCTTGAGAAGCGGTTGCCAAGCCAAGACTCAAAGGCTAAGGCGAGGCGGGACCTTCAAGAACACCTGAGCTCTCGCCCAGGTGATACTCAAGCCGCCCTCGTTAGAATCGTGAGACCTTGATGAAATCCGACCGCCCACTCGCATTCTTTGCCACCAAGGTTCTGTGTACCCACCGCATCCCCAAGCTTTCCTCCCTTTTGGTTTTTTTTTTTTTATTTGCGTTTTTGTTTTCTTGTTTTTCTGCTTTATGTTTTTGTTTTTGTGTTTGTTTGTTGTGTGTTTGCGTGTTTATGTTTTTCGGGGACCATACTCAGTCTAACACTTTGCCACGAGCAAAGTGTGTGAGTGTGGATGGCCCCCTGTTTTTTGTTGTTGTTGTGTGTGTTGACCAGCATGTTGAGATGAGCATGATAGCTATGATCTTGGCATAGGCTTTGTAATACATGTTTAGCTTATATCAATAAGGTTAGTATGACGAAAAAGGGGCATAGCATGCACACGTGTGAGAAATTGAGCCTGTATATGCTAAATCATTGCAAACATGAATTCTATTCTGTGTGATATTCGGATGCTTGACTTGGTTGTACTAGAACTTGCCTGCTGTCTTGATCAAAGCCCAACTGCTATAGGTCTGAGTGCTCTAGATGATTTAGGCTTTCTTTTCATAGCCGTGGTCAACAATGAAAATAAACCCAGATATATATGTCTTTCGCTAGCCCCCTTTGAGCTGTTCGTTTTCTTTTAAATTATCTTGTGCTCCTCCCTGACCTGGGGATTGAGAGAAGAAGAATAGGGGAGGGATATGTACGTCTTGGGTATCATTCTGGGCAAAACACAACATTAGATGCCTTGGCCTTCGGCCGACATAATGAGTTTAAATTCAAAATGTGTAGAAAAGAAAAGAAAAAGGGTGGGGGGAACAAAGTTTAAAAGTATAAAAAGAAAAAGAAGTTCCCCCGAAAAATATAAGTGTGCTCAGGCCCGTAAGTATCTTGCCGAGGGAAATGGGAAAATTCTACACAAGACCTAAGTCAAGACAACCTTACCCAAGCTTAAATACTTCCAACTTAGCTAAGAAGCCACTCAACACAACCCTAAAGACCTAAGGATAGAGAACTTAGACCAAGCTATAGGGCAGAGAAAGAAGACGGCAGGCAAGCCTATGGCACTTCCTTGATCAAGTCATCACTGAGCGTGAAAACCCTAAACACAGAGAGTTTGAGTGCTTGAGAGGAACTCCCACAAACTTGCTTTGCCCCGATCTTGATTAACCTTGATGCATAGCTGTATTAATCGCCTATGCATGATTATCTTTGTTATGTTTTCATCTTATCCTTGCTGGTCTTTTGCGTGTGTTGTTTGTGTGTTTGTTTTTCTTTTGGGCAAGGAATGCTTGCACGCTTGAGGACAACTGTGGTTAAAGTGTGTGAGTGTCACGAGCCCATTTTTCGTGCTCTTTTTGGGGTAGTCCTTGCCCTAGAAAGAATGCATTTTGTGTGTGTTCTTTGCGTGTGTTTGTGTCTGGGAGGACACGCTTGGGATGTTGCAGGTTGAGACACACTTTGGGCAAGATCAGGCCACCTCCTGTGAGACAGGTAAAAATCCCGAAGATTACCTTGGAAAGACATTCTGACATCTTGCCAAGACACTGTACTGCATGGGAGCTGAGCCTGATCAAAGAGCTGACGTGAAGCTAAGAAGGTAATCGAGACAAGAAAGAGAGGTAAAAAGGACGAGGAGTGACGCAGTGGACAGAGGGTAAAGTCAGGATGCAGCTGGGAGCAGACAAGATCTCTGGCAAACTTGCACGCAAAAGGAAAGATTCTCGGCAAGGTTCTCTCTGCCGCCTGTTTGATTCTTGCCGTAAAGGGAAGGTTAACCTGCAGTGCTGTGGATGAGACAAACCTGCCACACTGAAGCCAGAGGAGCTCTTGTCGGGGTCCAGAGCTCGAGCCAAGCTGCTGACCTCACCACCTGCAACCTCGAGATGCGCACGCTGACCAAGCCAAAGTGGAGTTTACTTAGGCTCCCACAACAATTCGAACTCCAGACGGAATTCACAACACAACATTCGGGAGAGAGCATCAAATCCAGAATTCTCTCTCAACTTCTCTCTTTTATTTCTCTTGCATTTCATGAGCGATTGGTGAGGAAGAAACAAGTCCTACGGGCAAACAATTTATTATTATGTATTTGGTTACCTCTACTTGAGCAACTGCTTGGCAGAGAATGCTTTTGATTTACGTTTGATTTTCTATTCAAGTATGGTTTCGATTATGTTCCTGTTATTTGCTTTTATGTTTACATTGATTATGTGTGAGTAGTCGGTTTTGTTGGGCTTGGGAAGAACCACGTTGAGTCAAGGTCATACAAGTCGTGAGGTATAAATGTCCTTAGAACCTTGAGTGGGTGTTCCCGAAGCTCTAGACCTTTATACACATGTTATTCCTTTCCTTGAGCGTTAACTCGACCGTAGCCTTGGGGAGGGGGTAGCTATAAGCACAGCCGAGTAAGACATCGAGTGTCTCCTTGTCCCGGAAGTGCGGCTGGAGTGGGTGATTGTGGCCGTCGGCCTTGGGCAAAGGGTCGCAAGCCACCCTGGACCTACTGTGGCTAGTTCATTGTCTAGTGAGTAAAGTCATTGGGGCGACGAACCTATCTTGAGACCGTCTTGGCGGGGAAAGGAAGGGGCCTCAGACTTAGTCCTAAAATCTACGGCAAGCTGGGGTGGGGGCACCGTGTACGTGACAACCTAAAAGGCATCTACCCTTGGTACCTTTAACCACGACATACACTCATGGTAAAATCTTGAACCTATGACCGACGTCTTGACCAAGATCTCAACGCGCGGAACACTTGGCCCAACTACTTGTTATTTAATCTCTTTACCTTGTGTTTAAGTTTCGCTTTTACATTACGCTCAAGATCTATCTCTCAAGACATTTCATCGAGACCGTAAGCTCGATCGACACCTTGCCCTCTGGGCAACCTCCTACTCAAACTGTGACAACTCGAGTAACAACACAACCAGCTCTCTTGGGTTCGACCCCTTAACTTGCCATGTAAGGAACTATATGTTCAAGTTGGAGGAGATTATAAATGTATCTTGACGTGTCTTGGTACCTCTAACGACGGGTAAACCGAGCGTCGTCATTACTCAAGGTACATATACGTATACCTGCTTCACTACAAGTCTGGATGCTTTGAGATATTCAAAGAATTTAAGGCGGATGTGGTGATGAAGCTAGGTAAGAGAGTATCAAGTCACTGCAGTCTGATCGCGGTAGCGAATACCTCAGCAACGAGTTTATGGACTACCTGGTGCAGTGTGGGATTACGACCCAACTTACTACACCGGGCACACAGCAGCAAAATGGTGTGTCAGAGCGAAGAAATAGGACTCTCTTAGAGATGGTTATATAAATGATGAGTTATTCAACCTTGCTTATTTCGTTTTGGGGGTATGCCTTATAAACATAGGCATGTTTGCTCAATTTAGTACCATCTAAGTCAGTCGACAAGACCCCTTCGAGTTATGATTTGGGCGTAAATCTCGTTTAAGCCATATAAGGATATGAGGTATTCCAGCACATGTGTTGAACAAGCAAGCTGATAAGGCGGAGGATAGATCTGACGCAATGCTATTTGTAGGATATCCTAGAGGAATAAAAGGTGATTATATCTATAGTCCCAAGGATCAGAAGGTCGTTATTAGCATTTAACGCCCTATTCTTGGAGGATGACTACATGAAAAATCACAAACCCAGAGTTGAAATCATTCTTCAAGAAATGTAAGATGATCGTATTCCAACACCGATTCCACCAAAGGTATAAGATATCGAGTCTAGTTGGAGGGATCGACACCAAATACTTCAAGAGATTGAAGTGGGTCGAGTTTCACTAAGGAGACTGACTCTAGAAGTGGTACCTACCCAGCAAGTTATACAAGAAATGGTACAAAAAGTTACTACACCCATTATTTCCATTGTGCCAATAGTGCCTCGTCGTAGTGGGAGGGTTGTACGATAACCCGATCAATTTATGTTCGTGGATAAATCTTCGGATTTAGTCTCAGCAAATAGGCTACAATCGATCCATGGACATACAGCGAGGTGATACAAAACATAAGTAAGGGAGCATGGCACACCGCTATGGACTTAGAGATTGAGTCCATAACCGCTATGGATGTATATGAGAAAACACCTCTACCAGATGGAAAGGAAGCCATAGGTAGTAAGTGGGTATACAAGAGGAAGATAGATTCTGATGGAGAGGTTTCAGCTTATTAAAGCCAGGTTTGTGGGGAAATGGTACACTCAGATTGAAATGATCGATTACGATGATACCTTTTCGCCTATAGCAATGCTTAAGTCCATCAGAAGTCTTCTGGTCATAGCTGTTCACTTAAACCTAGAGGTTTGGCAAATGGATATGAAAACCTCTTTCTTAAACAGTTACCTTGAGGAAGGTTGAGATATCGATATACAGCAAACTGAAGGTTATGTAAAGAAATGTGAGGAGCATCTAGTATGGAAGCTTACGAAATTCATTTATTGACTTAAGCAAGATTCCCGATCATGGAACTTACGCTTTGACTATGTGATAAAGACATATGGTTTTACCCAGTAGCCTAGCGAGAGTTGTGTGTATCGTTTAGGTGTCAACAGTGACGTGGTATTTCTTGCACTTTACGTAGATGACGCCTTCTACTTAGCAACAATGTAAAGCTGTTATCAGACGTAAAGAGTTGGTTATCCGATCAGTTTAAGTTGAAAGAATTAGGAAAGCAACGTACATTCTTGGGATCAAGGTTTACCGAGATTGCAAGAGAAAAATGTTGAGCTTATCTCAATCGTCTTACATTGATACTGCGATTACTCGTTTTAGTATGCAAACTGCTAAGAAGGGATTGCTATCCTTCAGATATGATGTTCCTTTATCTAATGAGTAGTCATCAAAGACTGCAAAGAAGATAGAGAAAATTAGACATGTTCCCTACGCTTCCACCGTAGGAAGTATCATATATGCAATACTATGCATGAAGCCCGATATCTGTTATACGGTAGGCATATTAGTAAGATATCAGTCTAACCCTAGACAAGCTCATTGGACTACGGTAAAGCATATACTCAAGCACTTGAAAAGGACTCGAGATTATACCCTAGTTTACCAGGCAGATAGTCTAATGCCTTTGGGTTATCCAGACTCGGATTTCCAAGCTGACCGTGATGAGAAAAAGTCTAACTCAGACTATGTGTTCACCTTGGGAGGAGGAGTCGTATCTTGGTGGAATGCAAAACAAGGGGCATTGTAAACTCCATCTTGGAAGCAGAATATATAGCCGCATCAGAGGCTGCTAAGGAGGCATTATGATTCAAGAACTACCTTTTAGATCTAGATGTGGTACTTCGTTTGCATAAGAGTATCTTAGTGTTCTGTGATAACTCTAGTGCAGTAGCAAACTCGAAGGAACCACGGACCCACAAGACGACGAAACATATAGAGACAAAGTACCACATCATACGAGAAATTGTATGATGAGGAGACGTGCTTATAGAGAATATTTGTACTGCGGACAACCTAGATGACCCATAAACGAAGAGCCTTCCGCAAGTAGTCTACGACGAGCATGTTCGAGGACTTGGATTATGCAAAATGGCCCCCACTTAGAAAGAAAACTTTTATATATGTGGGAGAAGCAAAGTGATGGTGTTGTTTGTAATAGCTAGTAGGGAGACACATTGTATATAAAAAGTTTGATCTAGTATAAGTGGGATATTTTTGGATTTATATACTGAAAGCAAAATGGTTGAGCTTGTATACAATGTTTTTTGTTACCACTATTACAATCTTCTATCTGAATTATTTACTTAATTAGATATGTAGTCTCATTATCTCATACAAAAGTTAGATCATACAGTACATAGAAGATCACAAAAGTCTTTATGATTGGTTAAGCTAGTTAAGATATAAAAAGGATCACAACTGAGAAAACTTGAGGACGAGTTGTCGGTATAGGTTGCAGTATAGATAAGAAGTAACTTGACTTGGTTGCTTGTCTATACTGGTATGTCTTGACGTATTGATGGATCACAATGAGATGAGTTTTTCTATCTGACCGTCGTGAAGAACCCAGATGTCGGTGACTTTACGTTGATCGAAATCTTGATCAGGTTTTAGGTTAGTATAAGTTACTGACCCTCACTTTGACTTCTTATCGGTAAGGCCAAGACTCCGTATCTTGGTTGGTCGTAGTGCTTATATGTCATGCTAGTTACTTGTATTGAGTCACCATATCCGTTTTGGATGATGACATCCCCTTATTGAGAAGTGGGAGTTTCATATATAAACATCCACATGCATGGCTTGCATGTTCGATTTTCATAAGTTCTGTAGAGATGATGTAAAATGAGATGACAAACTAAATTGAATTGGAAGCGGTATGGTCTGCATGAGTATGCCAATTTCTAAGAATTCGATTTTCTTTGCAAAATTATGGTCAATGCTTAAGCATTACCTCAAGCACAACTTCCCGCGAAGTCCCTTCTTGCGATAGTGATGTGGTCTAGTTAATGTCTAATTATTAATTTCATTTGTCATAAGTATAAGTTGACATGGATGAAAATTATACAACTAAAAGGTTTTTTTAGTCTGATCGAGGGGCTCATGTGTAAATATCCACACGCGTGGCTTGCATGTGGGATTCCTTGGGAAATTGGAGGTTTCAACCAATATTGTTTTATCAAAAGTTTAAAATATTGTCGTTACAAATTATCTGTGATCGTATTCTTTTTTGTTTACATTACCTTTTCATATAAGTCTCTTACTTCGATTATCAATATGTTCGCACAAAATCCCTTATCCGGTCCGAATTATATTGAGTGGAAACGAAATATTGAAATTGTTCTTACTACCGTCAAACACCCCTAAATGATTCATCTAGCGATGAGGAGTTCAAGGAGCACGAGTAATGGGATAGATCAAATAGAATGGCAAAGTGCATTCTTTTGGTTACCATGTGCGAGTCGTTGCAACTCTAGCATCAAGAGACGGATGATGCAGCCACACAATCTGGCTAAATCTCAAGAAATTATATGGGGAGTCGGACAGAATTGCTTGTTATAACTTGACAAAGTTGATCATGTCGAGTTCAATGAGGAAAGGCGATCCAAGGCATGACCATGTAGAGCAAATGATAAACCTCTTTGGAGAGCTCGAATTGGTTGGAAGATATATTGATGACGAGGCAAGATTGATATAATCCTCAATACTTTACCAATTCTTTTGATGACTTCTATGATAGCGTGATCTTATATGATAAGAATCATACTCTAGATTCATTGCAAAATGATCAGGTAACGGCGAAAGGCAAGATGGGCAAATGTGCACGTCTTTAGCATGCACCTCAATGAATACCACTACTTCATCGAAATATAGAAAGGTAAAGTGGAATTCAAGAGATGCTAAGACTAAAGAAAACAGTGAGAGTAATACAAAGGGCTCTACCAACAGTTTGAAAAAGCCAAAGGAGAAGGGCAAGTGTTTTAAGTGTTGTAAGACTGGGCATTAAAAGGCTAAGCGCCCTATGCTCAAAGCTCAAGGTACGTCATTAGCTCTTGTAACAGAAATATTTTTAGCGACATGTTCTACTCATTCTTGGATAGTAGATATGGGTGCGACTGATCATGTTTATTACACCTTGCAGACATTCCTGCAGACAAGGCAGCTGAGTGTTGGCGAGATAACAATCTCCACGGGAAACGAAGCGAAAGTCGAGGCCGTTGCAATCGAACATGTTTCTGTATGTTTTGATAGGACAATTTTAGTTTTAAGAGATATTCTTTATGTGTCGCAGTTTCGGTGGAATCTTATTTCCGTTTCTAAACTATTTATTAATGGATATTCTATTATTTTTTATAGTGGTATTTCTATCATGAGAAATGACGAGTGTATCTGTGGTGGCACATTATATAACTCTCTTTATACTATTTCTATCAAACATAATACCTATAATTATGTTGCATCTATTACATCCAACCATAAGAAAAGGAAGTTTTCTTCGCAAGAGAACTATATATATATCTTTGGCATCTTAGATTAGGTCACATCAATCGAAATAAGACCAAAGACTGGCTAAGAATAAAGCATTGGGCGAATTCACAGTTACTCCGTTCTCAGTTTGTGAATCTTGTATAGAGGGTAAGATGTCGACCAGGCCCTTCAAGGCGAAGGGTTATAGAGCCAAAGATGTGTTGGAATTAGTTCACTCTTACCTGTGTGGACCAATGTCTCCACAAGCTTGTGGAGGGTATGAGTATTTGTCACTTTTATTGATAATTACTCAAGGTACATATACGTATACCTGCTTCACTATAAGTCTGGATGCTTTGATAAATTCAAAGAATTTATGGCGGAAGTGGAGATGAAGCTAGGTAAGAGAGTATCAAGTCACTGCGGTCTGATCGCGGTAGCGAATACCTCAGCAACGAGTTTATGGACTACCTGGTGCAGTGTGGGATTACGTCCCAGCTTACTACACCGGGCACACAGCAGCAAAATGGTGTGTCAGAGCGAAGAAATAGGACTCTCTTAGAGATGGTTATATAAATGATAAGTTATTCAACCTTGCTTATTTCGTTCTGGGTTTATGCCTTATAAGCAAAGGCATATTTGTTCAGTTTAGTACCACTAAGTCAGTCGACAAGACCCCTTCGAGTTATGGTTTGAGCGTAAATCTAGTTTAAACCATATAAGGATATGAGGTATTCCAGCACATGTGTTGAAAAACCACAAACCCAAAGTTGAAATCATTCTTCAAGAAATGTAAGATGATCGTATTTCAACACCGATTCCACCAAAGGTACAAGATATTGAGTCTAGTTGGAGGGATTGACACCAAATACTTCAAGAGATAGAAATGGATCGAGTTTCACTAAGGAGACCGACTCTACAAGTGGTACCTACCCAGCAAGTTATACAAAAAATGGAACAAAAGTTACTACACCCACCGTTTCCATTGTGCTAATAGTGCCTCGTCGTAGTGGGAGGGTTGTGCGATAACCCGATCAATTTATCTTCGTGGATAAATCTTCGGATTTAGTCCCAGAGAATAAGCTATAATCGGTCCATGGACATACAGCGAGATGATACAAAACATAAATAAGGGAGCATGGCACACCGCTATGGACTTAGAGATTGAGTCCATAACCGCTATGGATGTATACGAGAAAACACCTCTACCAGATGGTAACAAAGCCATAGGTAGTAAATGGGTATACAAGAGGAAGATAGATTCGATGGAGAGGTTTCAGCTTTTTAAAGCCAGGTTTGTGGCGAAAGGGTACACTCAGATTGAAATGATCTATTACGATGATACCTTTTCGCCTATAGCAATGCTTAAGTCCATCAGAATTCTTCTGGACATAGCAGCTCACTTAAACCTAGAGGTTTGACAAATGGATATGAAAACCACTTTCTTAAACAGTTACCTTGAGGAAGGTTGAGATATCGATCTGTAGCAACCTGAAGGTTATGTAAAGAAATGTGAGGAGCATCTAGTATGGAAGCTTACGAAATCCATTTATGGACTTAAGCAAGATTCCCGATCATGGAACTTACGCTTTGACTAGGTGGTAAAGACATATGGTTTTACCCAGTTGCCTAGCGAGAGTTGCGTGTATCGTTTAGATGTCAACAGTGACGTGGTGTTTCTTGCACTTTACGTAGATGACATCCTTCTACTTAGCAACAATGTAAAGCTGTGATCAGACGTAAAGAGTTGGTTATCCAATCAGTTTCAGTTGAAAGAATTAGAAAATGCAACGTACATTCTTGGGATCAAGGTTTACCGAGATTGCAAGAGAATAATGTTAAGCTTATCTCAAGCGTCTTACATTGATACTGTGATTACTCGTTTTAGCATGCAAACTGCTAAGAAGGGACTGCTACCCTTCAGATATGATGTTCCTTTATCTAAGGAGTATTCGTCAAAGACTGCAAAGAAGATAGAGAAAATTAGACACGTTCCCTACGCTTCCGCCGTAGGAAGTATCATGTATGCAATACTATGCATGAAGCCCGATATCTGTTATATGATAGGCATATTAGTAAGATATCAGTCTAACCCTAGACAAGCTCATTGGACTACGGTAAAGCATATACTCAAGCACTTGAAAAGGACTCGAGATTATACGCTAGTTTACCAGGCAGATTGTCTAATGCCTTTGGATTATTCAGACTCGGATTTCCAAGCTGACCGTGATGAGAAAAAGTCTAACTCAGACTATGTGTTCACCTTGGGAGGTGGAGCTGTATCTTGGCGGAATGCAAAACAGCGGGGCATTGTAAACTCCACCTTGGAAGCAGAATATATAGCCGCATCAGAGGCTGCTAATGAGGCGTTATGGTTCAAGAACTACCAGTTTAGATCTAGATGTGGTACCTCGTTTGCCTAAGAGTATCTTAGTGTTCTATGATAACTCTAGTGCAGTAGCAAACTCGAAGGAACCACGGACCCACAAGACGATGAAACATATAGAGACAAAGTACCACATCATACGAGAAATTGTATGATGAGGAGACGTGCTTATAGAGAAAATTTGTACTGCGGAGAACCTAGATGACCCATAAACGAAGAGCCTACCGTAAGTAATCTACGACGAGCATGTTCGAGGACTTGGATTATGCAAAATGGCCCCCATTTAGAAATAAAACTTTTGTATATTTGGGAGAAACAAAGTGATGGTGTTGTTTGTAATAGCTAGTAGGGAGACACATTGTATATAAAAAGTTTGATCTAGTATAAATTAATTCTCTAATGGGGTGAATAAATTTTTATGAATTAATTTATGTTCTGGGCTGAACATAAGATAATTAATTCATTTTATGCACATCTTCATTCCTTGCATTTGATCACTGGGCTGGCCCATCAAGGTCTGTTACTGCCAGTAATTTCGTCCCCCCTATTTGGTTCCACTAGGACTATGTTCTGATTTATGTATTATTTTAATACATCTCCTATATCTAGATAGATATTATCTGATATTATTAGATATCAAGAGATAATTATTCTAGATATGAATTATCTTCAGGGATTGAAGATAATTATTGTATTTATTAGCTATACAAGGATCCTATCTAAATAGGATTCTAGGAAATGCATTATAAATATAAGGTGAGAGAAAATCAGAATAATCATATGCCATTATAGTGATTTTCGAAAATCACAGAGTATCACATAGGAGGCAAAATTTTACAGTATTCTCCATAGATTGCTCTCACTCAGTATTGGAGAATATGCATCCGGGATACAATATAGAAGATCAGAGTTGGAGTCCTCAATAGATCTATTATCTAAGAAATTTACAGGCAAATATGAGTAAACACAGATGTTTTGCAATTAATTATATAGGAGCATGCTAGAAATTAATCAATGTATGATAGATTAAACATTCAAGATAGATCATTGGGAGCATTGATAAAATAAGATTTTCCTACACCATGTACCTAGAAAATCAGCTTTCATATGGATCTTATTATAATATATACACAACGGCATTGCATCCGCCTTTAGGATGGGGACATGTGATAAATTATGGGAATCGTCGATCTCTCGATCAGTTGAAATTCTAATTAAGTTGATCCAAATCAATCGAAATCCTGATGATTCCTCACAGTTTGACACATGCTCTCATCTTAAAGGGAATATAATGTAGAGGACTATAGCATCAAACTTACCTATACACAATTGTTTTTACTTATTTTAATTTATAATATTATTAAAGTAATAAAAAAAACTAATAGTTTTATGAGAGAATCCAGCATGTATGTTGAGGAATTGGATTTATACCTATGTTCTAGTCACTATCTCTATATGATAAGAATTTGAAAGAAGTCAATTTCTTTAATTATAAAAGCTAGTATTGGAACCATTCTAACGAAAAATAAAAAATCAGCATGTGCATGCTAGCTCAACTATACTTGTGGAACTAAAATAAGATTTTTGGGACAGCTTCCTCTTTTGAAATAATGAACTAAGAGGGTGTTTGGTTGAGCTTATAAACTCTTTAAAACAACTTATAACCTGTTTAGGAGTTTATAAGCTGTTGTAAAGTGTTTGGCAAAATAAGCTCCTAAGCGACTTATAAGTCGTGAAAATAAGTCACTGTGACTTATAAACTCCCTAAAAATAAGTTGGTCAATCCTAACTTATTTTTTCATAAACTTATAAGCAACCATGAATTTACCAAAATAACTTTATTATAGTTTGTTATTTCCTACACATACATTATCAACTTCAATCTCATTAATTTTATCTCTCTAACTCACGATTCTTTCTCTAGCTTATAAGATCAATTATCCAAATACTTTAACAACTTATAAGCTCTTGAGATATTACCTTTTATAAGCTCTTGAAATATCTTATAAGTTCTTAGAGCTTATAAGCTCTCTAAAATAAGCTTAGCCAAACACCCCTAAAGTACTATCTCTTTTTTTTTTGTAATTTAATACAGAAATTTTAAAGGCTGCGTCACGGTGGACTCGAACTAAAGTACTATCTCAATGTGTAGTAGTGGCCATTAATCTAGTGGAAATGGTGTATTTGGTTTATTGGAGGATCGCCTCCCTACTTTTATTTTTGTCAATAGAGACTATTAAAACGACACATTATCATTTTTACTCAATTATTAGCAAAATAATACTCATTCCCCGTCTGTAAATCTTCTTAGCAGAAGTAAATTGGTGTGATTTGACTCCATAACTGAGTGATTTTATCTTAAAAATTAACAACTAAATAAATTTATAATGAAAGTTGATGAATTCGTTGAGAAAGTTATTGAATTGCAAAATTCAAAATTTTTCACATGAGTTCGAATCCCATGAGGGACGAAATTTTTATTTTTTTGGATTAGCAACTTTCCCAACGGATTCATCAATTTTTACAATGAATTCATCATTTTTTGATTCTCACGTTCTCACAATAAAAATGGTTCTCACGTTAACTCTCCCCATATATATATATATATATATATATGGTCAATACATAAAGAATTTCTAAAATATTTATGATTTTTAATAGTAATTTTCGCTACATAGTAATTCATACATCGCTTTCCTCTCTATATTCGAGTTGTCTTTTAGAACTCAGTATATATATATATATATATATATATATATATATATATAGAATTTCCAAAATATTTATGATTTTTTAATTTTCGCTACACAGTAATTCACACATCGCTTTCCTCTCTATATTCGAGTTGTCTTTTAGAATTCAGTGTATAGTACCCGGTCTCCAGATAGTATGTAGTACTCTATCTAGATCACACATTTTGAACACGTTGCCACACCACAAGCTGACACGTGGAAGCTCCTTTTCTTTTCTTTTTCTTTTTAATTTTCGCAAGGGGCAAAATGAGAAGAAACAAATCAGCCTTCTTCTCCTCCTTGACGGCAGCAGACGACGCCGGAGACGACGACGGCGGTGCCGACGGTGACGGCGGCAACACCGGTGAACAACAACAACAAGATACACAAACAACTACAAACAACAGATTTTGAAAGAAAGAAAAAGAAGAAAAAATTTGAGGAACAAAATTGATGGATTTTGAGAAAAAATATAAGATGATTTTGATAGATGATTGAAGAATAGAGAAATATGGTGGTTATAACGGTGGTTCACGGTGAATTCGTCGATAATCAGTGAAAGAGACGACGGAATTGTTCGAGAATGATGGATGAGAGATTTGGTGTTGAAAACCATAAAAATGCATTGAACAAAACATGAAACTGTATTGAACAAAACATAAAAATGCATATTCCCATGAAACAGAAACATGCATTTAATTTAGCATGTTCATGCATTGATCAAAACATTTCCATGCATTTAACAAAGCATGTTCATGCATTTAACAAAATGTAAAAATGCGGGTCAAAATGTAAGGCGCGAACAGCGCAGAGGACGAGCGCGAGAGACACGGCGCACTGCTGGCATGCCGGGCGCGAGGCAGCTTGCGAGCTAGCGCACAGCAGCGCGATGACTTCAATCACATGCATTATTACATTCAATCGCATGCATTTTTTGTTCATTTGAATGCATTATCAATTCAACTAAATTCATTGTTTGTTTTTCGCAATCACATAACAAATCAAATTACTAATTATATATATATATATATAGGAGGGATCAAATAGTACCCGGGCCTGAGATAGTATGTAGTACTCAATCTCATCCATTCATCTCATAGATCCTATGGTTCAGATTTTTTCAGACTTTTTAAGCTTAATTTCGCTGATTTTCGCTTCATTAAGGGTAGATTAGTAATTTGATTTGTTATGTGATTGCGAAAAACAAACAATGCATTTAGTTGAACTGGATAATGCATTCAAATGAACAAAAATGCATGCAGTTGAATGTAATAATCCATGTGATTGAAGTCGCGTCTAACGCTGCGGCTACTAACGGCGCGTGCTCATGTGAAAACACACCGGCCGCTTTTCGCACCCAGTGCGGTTGGGCGCAATGCAGTTTTATGTTCAAGTGAATGCACTGTTATGTTATTTCGTATGCATTTTTGTGTTTTGTTGTGGCTTTTCCAAACCAGTCTCTACCCAACTCAACAAGGCACCGCCTTTACCCAGTTGAGCCCACCCAACGCTGTCAATACATAAAGAATTTCTAAAATATTTATGATTTTTAGTAGTAATTTTCGCTACATAGTAATTCACACATCGCTTTCCTCTCTGTATTCGAGTTGTCTTTTATAATTCAGCAACTAATAACATTGCCACTTGACTAAGGGTAATGTGTTGCTGTATAAGCAATAGCATCAATTTTATTGAATATTAATTATTGAGTTCTATATAGCAAGATCAACTTCTATTGAGACATATGCTTAATAAAAAGAGGAGTATGATAAGGCACCTTTCAGAAAGAAAGAAAAAAAGCAGAAGTTAATATAAATGAAAAGTGTGACCACTTCTATCGTTATAATTATGAATCTTCGATGGTCTAAGGTGCAAATGGACATAAATAAAGACTGCTTGAAACACTATTTTCTGTGAAGGTTCGAAAAGTACATGTATACTAAGAAACTAATTATATGTTACAAAGTTAAATACAAAGCAATCATGAAAAATAAAAAAAACATGTCAGAATTTTGGTTACTCAGTATGTTTTCATAAGACTATGTTTTGGGGCGCTGCCAATTCAGGATTTCACTCTATATTTTTCGATACAATTACAAGAAATAATATGGCTATTTAAAATGAGAAAAACAACCATAATCAAACCCTAAATATGAGCTAGTTGGATCATTGCTAACGTCGCCGGATATAAAGAATTTTCACGGTTCATAAATCAAGGGTACATCTAATAGAATTACTCCAAAGACTGTTGGAATTCACAAGCTACTAATAGTAAGCCCATTGTTTTTAATGGAGGATCATGATCCTAGTCTATATGTATCACATACATTAATTTCCACTTTAAGTGAGGTTTCTCGGAAAAGTAGTTTTCAAGAATTTCATTTTTGACCAACTTTACTCAAAATTCAAGTTTCGATACTGGTAAAAAAGCAACTAGATAGTATGATTGAAATAAAGTATTTCATGTAGTAGATTAATCGGTTCTATTTAATACCTGATCAAAACGGTCTATGATAAATCAATGAAAAAAAAAATCACTTCAAGTAGTGAATGATATATAATGCACACAGTAACATTCTCCTGTGTTGGGAAATTAACAAAATAACGATTATTTGCGAGTGCAGAGAATGATGTGATGTGAACATACACAGAGTCGTCACAGACTCAGTGCCACGAGCTCTAGCTTCATAGTTCAATTTAAAATACTATAATAGGTTAATTGTAAAAAAAAAAAAAAACACCGTTACCATTGATTTTATTAAATAAATATTACAAGATTTTTTGATTTGTTTGTTTTTCAACATCTCCAAATTTCTCCGATCAATCCAGGCTAATGTGGCAACTGGAGTTTTCCTATGTGGACATTATTTCCAGCCAGTAAAATGTCCTTTTAAAACAAAAATTGTTGGATTAAAAAAAATGTAAGCTTTAGAAATACAATTTGACGCAAACTTTCTTTTTTTCAATTAAAACTTCAATTTATTCCTAAAGGTGAGAACTGAGACGTAAACAGATAATGCATTGCTTCGTAAAAAGTCATTTTAAATCATAGTATCTTAAGTGAGAACCATTGAAGGACAATTTTGTTTTAAAAAAAAAGATATCTCGTCTCAACTCTTTTTTTTTTGTTATATAGTATCTTTTATTAAATTGATTTTTTTGATAATGTATTATAATCACAAACAAATTATGCTAATATATTGATTTATGAGAATCATAAATCATAATATGCACAAAGACCAACGTTCAAATTGATTTCTAACTAGTTAATGGGAAAATTGTTTATTTGATCTCCAATAATATATAAGGTCATTGACCGAGGATTGCAAATTTTTATTGTTTTGGATTTAAATTATATATTAATTTACTTTTATAACCAGTAATTAGGAAGAAGGTACAAAAACACTCTTTCGAACGTTTTAGCAAAAATCAAATATATTCTTTTTTGTCATTAAATACAAAAATTATAAAACCACGTCACGGTGGACTCGAACCCGAGACCTTTGGCCTCAGGCATTAACCACTTTACCATTAGGCCACACACACACACATCAAATATATTCTTATCGTTATGTTTGGTGCAACTTAGCCCCCAACGTATTAAAAAATAGTGCAAAATACTCTGATGGCAGACATGAGATTAACTCTGTTTAAAAAAAATGAATTTTTCATTTATTTTTATTTAATCTTATACGGTGTCTTTTTTGTGTTTTTGCGTCGATTTGCATTCATTAATATCTCGATCAAAAATCTTACCATTTTAGGGTGATGAAGAAATCTTGCAGCAAGTTTGGAATTGAGATGGAAAGCTAAGTTCTGTGTGTCAGCTATTTATCCTCAGCATTGCTCCACGACTCTGTGTCTTTACTACCCACTCCTCTAGAAAATGTGCATCACTTTCTTTGATTGCTTCTCTGCCCTCTCCGCCACCGAGTAGTACCACTCCTGTTGGCATTGCCTGTAGCTCTAGATGAAGAACAAGAAGACAGTTGTGCGCTTGATAAACACACTTTTTACTAGTTTAAGAATGATATATTAGGATGAATTTAGATCAGTTTAAGTGCGTTTATATAGTTGATATTATGTTTTTAGCTATTGTGAGAAGATACTACTCTTGGGGTTCCTTTTTGGTGTATTGTAGGCTTTCCAGGTGATAATCGATGCACAAGGCAAAGAAGTAACCAAAGATGAAAAAGAACAGGTGGCTAGCGACCACCCTAGCTGTCGCTAGGCAGGTCGCGAGCTCGCTCCAGAAGTTTATGTACCGAGGCTAGCGACCACTCTAGCGGTCGCTAGCCAGGTCGCGAGGATCTCCCAAAAAGTCTCTGTATCACAGCTAGCGACCGACCTAGCGATCGCTAGGCGCCGCGTCCTGAAGAGAATTAGGGCTTCGACCCATCATCTATAAATACCCCAGACCATCCATTGGCGCCTCCATATCTTTTTTTTAGTTGATTTTTAACTCATATTCTTCAGTTTTTGTTCTAGCTTTAGATTTTATACTTCCAGACTTTAGATTCTTGCAATTCTATTTTCCGTTCAACGCATTGTAATCGACATTGGAGCAATTCATCCGAAGGATTTCAGATTTTCAACTTTCTACTCGGGTTTGGATTCAAACCCCATAATTGTTCTTCAGAGACTCTATTACGGGTTTTATCAATACAATTCCTATTTTTATTTTAATTTCGTCTTTTATTTCAATTTCTATGTGTAGCTAATTTCTTGTTCTAATCCTAGGGTTTGTATGATTTTATTCTAAGTGTGAAAATTCATGTTATTTGCTATTTACCTTCCAGTCATCGATTTGTGATTCATGGAGCTTAATTTTATATGTTACTTTCTGATCAGCGTTAATGCATATCTAGTTGTCAATTGAATACTTAACAGTTTTAATTGTCAATCGATCTTGAATGCACAATACAGGTAAGCCTTGAGTCGTAGCTTAGATAGGAACATCCGTAGGAAGCATATTCATTGTGATCTATTTGGAGTTACTAATTTTCACCTTGAGACGTAGCAGTAATAGGTAAATTAATAATCCGCAATCATAATTGTCGTAACTGGAATTGATGGTTACTTATGTGATCTTTGATCTTTGACTAGATTAAAAATTGATTAATAAGGAGCATGATAAACACACAATTTGGGTAGAATTATTACATCCCTAGGGTTAGGCTATTTGTCTATTTAAATTTTATTACAATTTTTATCTTCCCTGATTCACTTGACTTTGAATTATAAATTTAAAGTCCCAAAACTCTTGTCAACCAAATCATTTGCTTGGATAATAATAAAGAATCATTTAGTTAGCTTCTATATTTTCGAGTTACAATCCATGTGGATACGATACTCGACTTACCTATCTACTAGCATGTTTTCGTGTTAGAAAAAATGCTAATCAAATTTTGGCGCTGTTGCCGGGGATTGTTTAGATTTTATAGGAATAACTTTTTTATTAATTAAAATTATTACTTCAAGCTTTATTTTTAAATTTTATTCCTTTTTACTTGTCAGGACTAACTTCTCCATTTCTCTCCATGTAGTTTATGATCACAAGGTCCCGGGGACAACCTGCACGGCCTTTGGACCCTGAGATCGAAATCACCCAAAAGAGAAAGAAGCGAGAAAGGAGACTGCAAGCAAAGGCGGAAAACAACGCAAGTATTGATCCCGATCATGCTACTAGTCTTCTGGAGGATTTCACTGAGATGCAACGCCAGATGATGATTATGGGAATCCTCCCTGCTCACGAGCCACGACCACTGAACTATATGTATCGACCTCCTACTGAACAGTTTCAAGGAGATGGATGGGGCCCTGTAGTGAACGCTAAGCCCTAATCAATATGATACAAGGGAACAATTTGGGGGAGGAATGACAGAAGATCAAAATGCTCACCTGGAGACATTTTTGGATATATGTGACACCATCAAGCAAAATGGGGTGCCACAGGACACTATCCGTATGCGCATGTTCGGATTCTCTCTGCGCAACCAGGCGAAGGATTGGTTCAAGAGCTTGGACCGTACAGGGATCACCAGCTGGGAGAAACTATGCGAAAAGTTTCTTTCAAAATACTTTCCGCCAGCCAAAGCTCAGAAGATCGTTGCAGAGATCTCCCACTTCTCCCAGCTGGGAGATGAGTTATTATTTGAGACGTATGACAGATTTAGAGGCTTGTTGAGGAAATGCCCTCAACATGGATTTTCCAGGGAACAACAGATTACTCAGTTCTACAGTGGACTGATACCCCACACCAGAAGCATAGTGGATGCGTCAGCAGGGGGTGTCTGTTAAACCGAGTAGTAGAGGATGCCAGCAAGGATATTAGAAGAGATGGCTACCAACAACTATCAATGGCCTATGGAAAGAACACCTGTGACTAAGGCAGCTGCTGTAGAGGTCGACTCTAAATATGACGACCTCTTGGAAAAATTCACACTTCTTAAGAGCCAGTTTGAAAATGAGAGGAAAGCTAAGGGGGTAGCTCAAGTCACTACTGCAGAGCTGGATTTGACAGAGACAGAGGACGTTAACTTTATAAATCAGAGGAACCGTCAAGTGGGGAATCCGCATATCATCCTAACAATAGGAATCATCACAATTTCTTCTATGCCAGCCCCAATAATTTCCAGCAACCTCCACCAGGCTTCACAATGCAAAATGGAATTATTCAGGAGTCGAAGAAGCAATCACTAGAGAAAATGATGCAGCAGTTGGTTGTAAGTAACCAACAATTAGCAACTCAGCAGAACTCCTTCATGAACTCCTTCATTGGTAATACTGGTCAGAAGATTACATATCTGGAATCCACCGTAACGGCTATGGGAAAACATATGAACATGATGGAGAACCAGATCAGCCAGATAGCTGCACAGTAGAATGGGCAACACAAGTCGGGCCAATTTCCTAGCACTACGGAGGTAAACCCGAAAAATCAGTGCAATGCCATCCAATTGAGAAGTGGAACAGCCTATCAGAACCACCCAGAACAAGATAATGGTGATATGGAAGATGCACCGGGACAGAAGAGCTGAGAAAAATGTCGAATATCGAACAAGGAGGAACTAGCGACCGAGCTAGCGACCGCTAGCCCGGGCGCTAGCAAGTAGAATAATGGTTTTCCGCCTGAGCTAGCGACCGACCTAGCGCCCACTAGGCCGGACGCTAGGACTAGTACAAAAGCTTTCTCAAGGGCTCGCGACCAACCTAGCGGTCGCGAGGGAGGCCCCGAGTCAGACCCAGCGAAGAAGCTTCCGACATTCACTCCTCCAGTCTCTTTCCCAAGTCGGCTAGCTAAGCTGAAATATGACGAGAAGCTCACCCCGTTCATGGAGATGTTTCAAAAGGTGCACATCAACATACCATTACTAGATGCACTTAGAGATATGCCGGGGTACGTTAAGTTTTTGAAGGATGCAGTAGCCAACAAGAAGAAGTTGGGAATATTTGAGACCATCAATTTGTCTCAAGAATACAGTGATGTGCTGCAAAAGAAGTTGCCACTAAAGCAGAAAGATCCAGGCAGCTTCACCATAGCTTGTGTCATTGGAGGGCAGACTTTCTCCCGATTATTATGTGATTTAGGGGCAAGCATCAACTTGATGCCTTGTCTATATTTAACAGATTGGAGATTGGAGATTGGAGAGATCAAACCTACTACTATTGCTCTCCAGATGGCAGACACATCAGTTACTTATCCAAAGGGGATAGTGGAAGACGTGCTCGTCAAGGTTAGAAATTTTTATCTTTCCAATAGACTTTGTGGTCCTTGATAATCCAAAAGATGGAAACACGTCTATCATCCTAGGGAGACCGTTCTTAGCCACAGGCAGGGCACTAATTGATGTGCATGATGGAGACCTTACCTTCAGGGTCAATGATGAAGATATGAAAATCTCTATATACGATGCAATGAAGCAACCTGAAGAGAAGATAGTTGAAGCCTGTCGAGTCATTGAGTAGCTATCCTCCACCCAACTACAATAAGCAACCATGTTGAGTTTTATATGTAGAACTCAATTTTCACTTCATCTGAGCTCGACGAAGCATGTGATGAGCTCCTGGAGTACCTCGAGGCCATGGAATAAATAAAGGCCGTCCCCGATGAGTCAGTACCTTACTTAGATGTGAGGAAACCAGTTGGAGGAGAAGACACTACAGTGGCGACAGAAGAGCACACGCCAAAGGTAGAATTGAAGGTATTACCTGACCACCTCTAGTATGTTTTTCTATGAGAGGATGAGACTTGTCCAGTTATAGTCTCCTCAGAGTTGACAAAGGAAGAATTGGCTAAGCTGATGGCCGTACTGAAGCAGTACAAGTTCGCAATTGGGTTGACTATTTCGGATATCAAGAGGTCAGCCCTTTGATTTGCATGCACCGGATATTGTTAGAGAACGAGTACAAACCAAAAGTGCAACCTCAACGCCGACTGAATCCGGCAATGCAAGAGGTCGTGAGAAATGAGGTGCTGAAGCTGTTGGATGCAGGCATGATCTATGCTATATCAGACAGTGAGTGGGTGAGCCCAACTCAAGTGGTATCCAAGAAAGGGGGTGTCACTGTAATTCGAGATGACAAGAACGAGCTTGTGGTAACAAGGCTCGTTACAGGTTAGCGAGTTTGTATTGATTATCGTGCATTGAATGCAGCCACAAGGAAGGACCACTTTCCCCTGCCCTTTATTGATCAGATGTTGGACAGACTGGTAGGATATGGGTTCTACTGCTTCCTAGATGGATATTCGGGGTACAATCATATTGCCATCGCCCCATAGGACCAACACAAGACGACTTTCACTTGTCCTTATGGAGTGTTTGCTTATAGGAGAATGTCGTTTGGGTTGTGCAATGCACTAGCAACCTTTCAGAGGTGTATGATGTCCATATTCCATGGTTTAATCGAGAACATTATGGAGGTATTTATGGATGACTTTTCTATTTTTGGTTCTTCTTTTGACCATTGTCTCCACAATTTGTCCCAAGTGTTACACATGTGTCACGAGACGAATTTAGTACTCAACTGGGAGAAGTGCCATTTTATGGTAAAGGAAGGTGTGGTACTGGGCCACAAGGTATCCGCTAAAGGCTTGGAATTGGACCGAGCCAAGATCGTCGCAATCGAGAAGCTACCTCCTCCCACTAATATCAAATCAGTTAGGAGCTTTCTCGGACACGCCGAATTCTATGGACATTTTATCAAGGATTTTTCCACGATCACGAAGCCGCTGTGTGGATTGCTAGAAAATGACACTAAGTTTGTGTTCATCAGTGAGTGCATGGGGGTATTTGAGAAACTCAAGCAAGCCCTACTCTCAACTCCAGTTTTGGTTTCACCTGATTGGAGCCAACCTTTCGAGCTTATGTGTGATGCCAGGACTGGTAAGTAGGAGCTGTTGGGCAGAAAAGAGACAAGCTATTCAGAGTAATCTACTATGCAAGTAAGACACTTGACTCGGCTCAGATGAACTACAGTACCACAGAGAATGAGCTACTTGCAGTGGTCTATGCTTTTGACAAGTTTAGACCTTATTTGGTGGTACCCACACTATTGTCCATACCGACCATGCAGCCATTCGCTACCTATTTAACAAGAAAGACTCTAAGCCCGGGTTAGTGAGATGGATTCTCCTCCTTCAGGAATTTGACATGGAAGTCAAAGACAGGAAAGGCTATGAGAATATGGTAGCAGACCACTTATCAAGATTGGAGAAGCCAGTATAAAGGAAAGATAAGAGAATAAGGATCAAAGAGAGCTTCCCAGACGAACACATTCTCAGTGTAGTTGATCATACTCCATGGTACGCTGATTTCATTAATTATTTGGTTATTGGAGTAATGCCCCCTTCTTGCAGTTCACATAAGAGGAAGAAATTTCTCCACGATGTGAAATTCTATTATTGGGAAGACCCCACCTTTACCGTCGATGTGCCGATGGCCTGATCCGTCGTTGTGTCCCCCAAGGGGAATGGGAGAAGATTATTCACGAGTGCCACGGTTCTTTGAGTGGAGGACATTTTGCAGCAGCCAAGACTGCAGCAAAGGTATATCAGAGTGGATTCTATTGGCCATCCATCTTTAAGGACTGCCAAACATTCTGAAGAGCTGCGATAGATGCCAAAGAATGGGAAACATCACCAAAACAGACGAGATGCCTCAAAATAGCATCATGGAAGTGGAGCTATTTGATGTATAGGGAATTGACTTTATGGGTCCGTTCCCCATGTCTTGTGGATTCACCTATATCCTGCTTGCTGTGGAATATGTGTCTCGATGGGTGGAGGTAATTCCCACTGCCACTAACGACTCCAAGGTAGTAATTAAATTTATTTATAAGACTATTCTAACTCATTTTGGTGTACCTAGGGCTTTGATCAATGATGGGGGATCTCATTTCAACAACAAGTGGCTGGGCAATGTCCTAGCCAAATATGGAGTAAGCATAGGGTCACCTCACCATACCATCCACAAGCCAATGGGCAAGCTGAGCTTGCAATCGAGAAATCAAGAGGATCTTGGATAAATTAGTAGTCCAGCGGAAGGATTGGGCTAGACATTTAGATGATGCTCTGTGGGCTTACAGGACCGCCTATAAAGCCCCTATAGGTTTATCCCCATATCAACTAGTATTTGGCAAATCTTGCAATTTTTCGGTTGAGTTGAAGCATAAAGCTTATTGGGCTACCAGAAAAATAAATATGGATTTTAAGGAGGCCGGCTCGAAAAGGAGCGAACAACTTTTAGAACTCGACTAGTAGAGGAACGAAGCCTTCAAGAACTCCTTCATTTATAAAGAAAAGAGCAAGGAAGTTCCATGACCTTGCAATTCGCCCAAAGGGGTTCTCACCGGGCGATGAAGTGCTTCTCTACAATGCCCGACTTCGTTTTTTCCCTGGTAAGTTAAAATCTATATGGTCATGACCATATACTATTTACAGGGGACATGGCAATGGGAGCTACGAGCTGCTAGATTCCAACGACAACATCTTTAAGGTCAATGGCCAATACCTCAAGTCGTACTTCAAGTCTAACTTCGACCATGAAGTCAGGGTGACCAACCTTAGTGAACCGTGAAGAGCAGGTAAGGCCTCTCTCCCAACCATATCTTTTTTGCACCCTTATTGCACTACACGTCACAATAAGTTTGGAGGGGAGTAGAAGAGTGTAGTTGGTCGTTAGGACCTTTTTCTTCTTTTTGTAATCGTTTTTGCTTTGTTTTGCTAGTTGTTTGTTTTGGGCATTTGACTCTTTAGTTTTTGTTCTCGTGTCTATTGATCAACGAGCTTAAGTGAAAAGTGTTACCTATGTAGCCAATGATGTTAGAAATTTTTGATAATAATAATACGTTGATGGTACACATGATGTGTTAGAAAACGATGCATATATAACTTTAGATTGTATATCCTGTTGTTTTTCACCATTTGTCTGAACTGTGAGACTTGAGTTTTACTGTATATTAACTACATGTTACAGTTTCTTTTAAATATGTGATATCATATATGTAATTATCTTCTAGAACTTGCCGTGTTTTCTATGTCGAGACTGCAATATGTGTTTTGAACCTGGAAAGGATAAAAAACCATCTTTGTGAACCATGAATTTACCCATACACTAATCTAATAATATACCATTTTTCACCTACTTTGAGCCTTTATTAGACCTTATTATTTGTTAACCGGATGATAGGAGGTGAGGATGGATATGGGAATCAAGGGGTAAAATGATTTGATGTATTACGTCGGGTTAAAACTCATGAATTACCTCTGTGGAAAATAAATGCCCCTATAAGCTCTATTTAAAAAAAATAAAAAAATAAAAAGAAAAAAATAAAGAAGAAGTCATTAGCTCAAAAGCACAAAGTGCTAATTAATATATGACTTAGAAAAAAAATTAATGATATGAATAGAGTGAGCATAAAGGGATAGTTAATTAAAATATAGGTATCACGAGTTTGAATGATTGTTGATTTAGCAAATTGGAAAAAGGCAAATGGACAAAGTCCATATGTATTGAAAAATATAAATGAGGGGTACTCGGAGTCGTATTTGAGTCACTTAGCCATATATCACCCTACTCTAACCAATGTGCCTACATTACAACCCATGATAAGACCTTTTTTATCCTAATTTGAACACATTTGACGTAGTGGAGATATTAGAGAAATGGCAAGCTTATGGTAAGACTTTGCATGACATTGATCTTTGAGTGTATACACGTCCTGAATTTTCTTCTGAGCTTCAGTGTACACTATATTATACACATGCCTTAGAGAGGGTCGAATTGAATAGGATTTTGCTCTCAATTGTTGTACATTGTCGAGTTGACTAATATCGTCATGTTACCTGTTATTTTTGAACTTTGAAAGGCTTATGAGGCTTGTTATAGCTACCACCTTTGCTAATGCTCGTTGATATTTAGTTGAATCTTTATTTTTGTTTAAGGACAAACAATGTTTTAAGTTTAGGGGTTTGATAAACTCACTTTTTACTAGTTTAAGAATGATATATTAGGATGAATTTAGATCAGTTTAAGTGCATTTATATAGTTGATATTATGTTTTTAGCTATTGTGAGAAGATACTGCTCTTGGGGTTCCTTTTTGATGTTTTGTAGGCTTTTCAGGTGATAATCGATGCACAAGGCAAAGAAGTAACCAAAGATGAAAAGGAACAGGAGGCCAGCGACCACCCTAGCGGTCGCTAGCCTGACCGTGAGGATCTCCCAAAAAGTCTATAGATCACAGCTAGCGACCGACCTAGCGATCGCTAGGCCGGCCGCTAGGCGCCGCGGCCTGAAGAAAATTAGGGCTTTGGCCCATCATCTATAAATACCCCGGACCATCCATTGGCGCCTCCATGTCTCGTTTTTAGCTGGTTTTTCACTCATATTCTTCAGTTTTTGTTCTAGCTTTAGATTTTATACTTCCAGACTTTAGATTCTTGCAATTCTATTTTCCGTTCAACGCATTGTAATCGACATTGGAGCAATTCATCCGAAGGATTTCAGATTTTCAACTTTCTACTCGGGTTTGGATTCAAACCCCACAATTGTTCTTCGGAGACTCCATTATGGGTTTTATCAATACAATTCCTATTTTTATTTTAATTTCGTCTTCTATTTCAATTTCTATGTGTAGCTAATTTCATGTTCTAGTCCTAGGGTTTGTATGATTTTATCCTAAGTGTGGAAATTCTTGTTATTTGCTATTTACCTTCCAGTCATCGATTTGTGATTCATGGAGCTTAATTTTATGTGTTAACTTTGTAAGGAAAACTAATGTTAACCCTCGCCCCGAGGATCCATCTTGGGTGTTTAATTCACCATACATTGATTATAAACCTAGCATGCGTCTATATAATTAAATCGCAACACGTTGGGGTTTTCACGTGTTTACCTTTGGATCTGTCGAGGTGGATCGAACGGGATGAACGGATCGAGCGGATCGAGACTCGTGCTTTGACCTTCTGGACTATATCCCGATTGCCCAATCTCCAACGTCGAGTGAGGACGATCTATGGAGAATGCTTCGGAAAATCACCCAATGCACTCACCAAACTCTCGAAAATTCTCTCTCAAATATATGAGATGGCCGAAAATTTGAGTGTTGATTAATGAGCATTAACCTAGACTTTATCTCATACCTTATATTTATAATGCACTACCTTAATCCTATATGGAATATTACCATAATCCTATATGGAATATTACCATAATCTTAGGATTATTTCCATACTCTCAGGATTATTTCCATACTCTCAGGATTATTACCATAATCTTATATGGAAAGGATCTATGCATATACCATAAATATAATTATATCCTTGTGGGATAAAGAGAATAAAATCTTTCCTTTGAGAGCACATAGGGGGCCGATTTTCTTGTAGCTATGGGCTGGATGGGCCGGCCTGAGGATCAAATGCAAGGAATAAAGATGGGCCTCAAATAAATTAATTATCTTATGTTCGCCCGAACATAAATTAATTTATAAACATTCGATCATGCCACTAGAGAAAGAATGTTGACTTACCCTTTATTACCGGGTTGAGTCGGGCTTGCACTTAGACATTCTGAATCCCGTATTTAAGATATCGAACGTCCATTAATCATTTATAGCAATCGGCGATTTAAAGCGATTAATAACTTTATTTCCTTAAGTAGTACCACTCAACCTTATTATTGTACTTGAGCTAACTCAACTGCGGGGTTTAGTACAATAAACCTTTTGAGCTCCTTAAGGGGCGTCATCATCCTAAGCGGATACGGTGACTCGTCTGAGATAACTAGCGTGACATACAAGATCGCCACCACCCAAGATGCGGAGAATCTTGGGTTAGAACATATAACCTCACTCATAACAAGTTAAAGTGATGGTCAAGAACTCATACTCACCTAATACCTTATCGAGGTTTAGATCATCGTAAGTCACCGAGATCTTGGTTCTTCACGACGGTCGTGAAAAGAAGAACTCATCTCACCGTGATCCTTCAATACGTCGAGGCGTACCACCATGAACAAGCAACTAAGTCAAGTCACTTCTTATCTATCTGCGGCCTAAACCGACAACTCGTCCTTAAGTCGTCTCGGTGTGAAACTTTTATATCTCATTAAGCTTGACCAATCATACGGACTTACGTGATCTTCTACACACTTGTATGATCTAACTTATATATGAGATAAGGGGACAGATATATGCAATCAAGTATTCAAATCGGATAGGAGATTGTAATAGTGGTAACAGAAACATTGTATACAAGCTCAACCAAAGCGCTTTCAGTATACAAATCCAACAATCTCCCACTTATACTAAAGCAAACTTTTAGTATACAATGTGTCTTTCTACTAGCTATTACAAACAACCATCACTTTGCTTCTCCCACTTATACAAAAGTTTCCTTTCTAAGTGGGTGCCATCAGCGCAATCCAAGTCCTCTAACGTGTTCATCGTAGACTTTTGCGGCGGAGCTCTTCGTGAATGGATCCACTAGATTTTCCGTCGTATCAATCTTTTCAATCAGCACGTCACCTCGTCTAACGATTTCTCGTATGACATGGTACTTTCTCTCTATGTGTTTTGTTGCCTTGTGGGTCCGTGGTTCCTTCGAGTTTGCCACTGCACCTGAGTTATCACAGTAAACTATGATACTCTTGGGCAAACCAGGTACCACACCTAGATCCATGAGGTAGTTCTTGAACCATCTGACCTCCTTAGAAGCCTCAAGGCGGCTACATATTCGGCTTCCATGGTAGAGTCCGCAATGCATCGCTGCTTTGCACTCCGCCAGGATACGGCTCCACCTCCCAAGGTAAACACATAGCCCGAGGTTGACTTTTTCTCATCACGGTCAGCTTGGAAATCCGAGTGCAGATAACCCAAAGGCATTAGACTATCGCATGGTAAACCAGCCTATAATCTCGAGTCCTTTCGGTACTTGAGTATATGCTCTTCGCGATCAATGAGCTTGTCCGGGGTTAGGCGATATCTAGCTACTATGCCTACCGCACAGCGTATATCGGACCTCGTGCATAGCATTGCGTACATGAGACTTCCTACGGCGGAAGCGTAAGGAACTTGTCTCATTCCTCTATCTCCTTTGCGGTCATAGGTGATTGCGTTTTGAATAAAGGAACGCCATATGCGAAAGATAGCAATCCTTTCTTGGCGGTGCGCATACTAAAGCGAGTAATCACGATATCAATGTAAGGCGCCGAGATAAGCTCAACATTTTCTTCTTGCGATCTCGGTAAACCTTGATCCCAAGAATGTACGCTGCATCTCCTAAGTCTTTCATTTGAAAGCGATCGGATAGCCAACTCTTTACGTGCGATATGACTTCACGTTGTTGCCAACTAGAAGGATGTCATCTACATAGAGTGCGAAATACCACATCACCGTTGACATCTAACCGATACACACAACTCTCGCTAGCAACTGGGTAAATCCATGGACTTTACCACCTCGTCAAAGCGTAAGTTCCATGATCGGAGGTTCGCTAAGTCCATAAATGGACTTCTTAAGCTTCCATACTAGATGCTCTTCACCTTTACCATATAACCTTAAGGTTCTTTGCATATAGATGTCTCTACCTTCCTCAAGGTAACCGTTAGAAAAGCGGTTTTAACATCCATTTGCCAAACCTCTAGGTTTAAGTGGGTCTATGGCGGAAGAATTACGATGGACTTGAGCATTGCTACTGAGCGAAAAGGTCTCGTCGAAATCGATGCCCTCAATACGAGTGTACCCTTTAGCCACAAGCACGGCTTTGGAAAGAAACCTCTCCATCGGAATCTCTCTTCTCTTGTATATCCACTTACTACCTATGGCTTCCTTGCCATCCGGTAGAGGTGTCTTTCATATACATCCATAGCCGTTATGGACTCCATTTCTAAGTCCATAGCGGTGTGCCATGATCTTGCATCAATATCTTGTATCGCCTCTCTTGTATGTCCATGGGTCGATTATTGCATGTTAAATCTTTGGGACTAAATTGAAGATTCACCCACGAACATAAATCGCTCGGGTTGACGAACAACCCTCCCACTACGACGAGGTTCTCTGAGCACTATGGCAACGGTGGGTGCGAGATACTTGTGGTTCTCTAACTTGCACAACTTCTGTGTGTAGGTACCACTTATGCGGTCGGTATCTCCGGTGGAACTCGACCCACTTCAATTTCTTGAAGTATCGGTGTCGATCCTCCCACTAAACTCGACATCTCGCACCTTTGGCCTAATCGGTGGTGGAATACGATCATCTTCTAATTCTTGAAGAATGATTTCAACTTTGGACTTATGATTTTCATGTAGTCCTCTTCTAAGAATCGAGCATTAGTGCTAATAATGACCTTCCGATCCTTGGGACTATAGAATAAACCACCTTCGTTCCTCTAGGATAGCCGATAAATGACCTTGCGTCGGATCTAGCCTCAACTTGACCTTCTTGTTCAAAGACGTGTCTTCGGACTGCCCATATCCTTATGTGGCTTAAACTGAGGCTTCGCCCAAACCACAACTCGAAGGGGTCTTTTCGGTGACTTGGACGGTACTAGATTTAGCAAGTATGCCGTCTCTAAGGCATATCCCGAACGAAATAGGCAATGTAGCATAACTCATCATAGATCTAACCATTTCCAAAAGAGTCCTATTTCTTGGCTCGACACACCATTTTTGTGTGGTGTGCCCGGTGAAATCTTTGGGATGTAATCCACACTTCACTAGATAGTCCATAAACTACGTTCTTGAGGTATTCGCCACCGCGATCGGACCATGATGACTTGATACTCTTACCTAGCTTCGTCTCCACTTACGCCTTAAACTCTTTGAATTTCTCAAAGCATTCGGACTTGCGGTGAAGCGGTATATGTATCCGTACCTTGAGTGTCGTCGATGAAAGTGACAAAATACCGTACCCTCCACGAGCTTGTGTGGACATCGGTCCACACAGTCGAATGGACTAACTCCAACATTTCTTTGGCTCTATAACCCTTCGCTTTGAAGGGTGCAGTCGACATCTTACCTTCTATACGAGATTCGCGGACCGGGAGCGGAGTAACAGTGAGATCACCCAACGCCCATTCTTAGCCGGTCTTTGGATCCTATTTAGATTGATGTGACCTAATCTAAGATGCCGAGAAAAGTAGAGTCATCTTCGAAGAAAACTTTCTCTTTTGGGGTTTGATGAAGATGCAACATAGTTATAGGTATTATGTTTTGCGAGAAATAGTATAAAGCGAATTATATAAAGTACCAACACGATAACCGTCATTTCTTATGATAGAAACACCACTATCAAAAATAATGAATATCCATGAGTAAATAATTTGAAAGCGAAACAAGGTTCATGAAAATCCGGCACATATAAAGCGTCTTTCAAAACTAAAGCTGTTGTCCCAAAACATAAAAACATCTCCAACTGCACAGACACGACTTTCGCGCGTTGCCCATGGAGATCGTTATCTCGCCATCAAACAGCTCCCTTGTCGCGGGAACCCCGCAGGTGTAACAAACAAGATCGAGTTCGCCCGTATCTACTACCCAAGAATGGGTAGAACAAGTCGCTAAACATGTTTCGTTACTAAAGCAAGCGGCGTACCTTGAGCCTTGAGCATAGGGCACTTGGCCTTCAATGCCCGATCTTACAAGACTTGAAGCACTTGCCCTTCTCCTTTGGCTTCTTCAAGCCTCCGGTGGCAACCATGTTCTTGCTCCCATTACTCCCACTATTTCCTTGCCTTTACCACCTTTGGCACCCCTTTTCTATTTCCATTTTGCAACGAAAATTTTGGGCCCTTAGATGTGCTAGCAAGAGCATGTGGTCCTTTTCCCATAACTCCTTCCGCATGACAACGAGATCATTAAGCAACCGACTAAGTGTGAACTCGGTCTTGCTCATGATTGCATTCTGAAAGTTCTCAAAGACTTGGGCGGTGTGTTGAGGATGATATCGACCTTGGCTTCACCGTCAATACCTCCTCCCAACCGATCAAGACTATCAATGAGATGAGTCATGGGAGACATGTTCATGGACGAACTTCCTTCTTCCATCTTACACGCCAAGATTTCTCTCATTGTGTGGGCGGATGTCGATCCATTGCCCAAACTTACTCTCGAGACTTGACCAAATATCGATCGGCGTCGTCATCGGTGATCTCGCAATGCAAACCTTTGGACATCGTAGTCATCATATAGCATTTAGCCATATTGTTTGACTTATTCCAAAGTCCTTGACTCATTGCTCATTAGTCGATCGTCGATGAGGCATCGGGTTTAGGAGTAGTAAGAACAAACATGTGTTCTTCAATGATAAGAACATATTCCATGTTTCGTTTCCACTCGATGAAATTTGGACGGATAGCGGATTTTGTGCGAGCATATTGATAATCGGCGTAAGAGACATATCGAAGCGATAATGTAAAACACATAAGCATACGATCGCAAATAATTCGTGACAATAATATTGTAACCTTTTGATAAAACAATATTAATTGAAACCTCCAATCACCCAAGGAATTCCACATGCAAGCCACGCGTGTGGGCGTTTACATGAACCCCTCGACCGGACTAAAATATACCTTTTAGTCGTTTAATTTCAATCCATGTCAACTTATCCTTATGACAAATGAAATTAATGATTGGACCTTACTAGACCACATCACTATCGCAAGAAGGACTTGGCGGGAAGTTGTACTTGAGGTGATGTCTAAGCATTGACCACAACTTTAACAGAGAATGAATTCTTAGAATTGGTATACTCACTCGGACCATACCGCTTCAATTCAAATTCTTTTGTTATCTCATTTTATATCTATCTCTAGAGAACTTATGAAAATCGCACATGCAAGCCACGCGTGTGGGCGTTTACATGAAACTCCCACTTCTCAATAGATTTAAAAGTTTTATTTAGAAATCTCATCTAACAAACTTATGATAAACAGTGCAAGCAAGCCGCGCGTGTGGACGTTTACTCACAGTGCGTCTCACTTTGTTTAGAGATCAAAAAGTGGAGGTCTTGACATTTTAATTTGAAAAATTAATTTGTCGGGTTGCTTGCTTAGTCTTTTTATTCAAAGGTTTGTCCATGCAGATCACGTAATCCTAGCATGCTTTTCTATAGAACTCAACATGTAAAACATGCTCGCAGAATTCTAAAATATGCTTGATAAACGCGATAAACCTAGCATGCTTACTATGCGCATCCAATTACGTAAAACACTTAAAGGTTTGTCAACGTAATATAAACATACATAGCATGCTACTGCATAATTTAAACATCCACGACATGCATATGAGCGATAAAAATAAAATAAAGCGTTCATCGCGCTGATCGTGAAACACAGACATTTAAATCTAATCTATTACATAGATTTACAAAGTGCAATTAAACATCAGCAGACCTCGCGTGCACGGCACGGACGGATTCAACAATTGGGCCTCGCGTGCGGGCACGGGCGGAAAATCGGAAGCGGGTGCGGGCGGGTCGGCCAAAATGTCCGGGCAGCAGGCTAGGGCAAAGCCCACCGGCGCCCGACCTCCGCGCCGCCTGCCAGCGTGCTCTCGCGGGCTGCCTCGCGGTCGCGAAAGCGACCGCGACCGTCGAGCACGCGTCGCGGCCTTCCCCGAGCGCCGAGCGTCTGCCGAGGCGCGTCGCCCGGTGACGAAACTCACGACCGCGAGTGCGCTCATGGCGCCGAGTAGCTCGCAGCAACGCAGCGCGTCGTCGCCCGCTAGCTCGCTCGCTCGCTTGCTTCGCGGCCGTATCTCGCGATCGCTCGATCGCTCGATCGCTCGCGTGGCGCCAGGGATCTCGTGCGCGAACGCACGCCCTGTCGCCCGCGCCCCTCGCGATCGCCCTCGCGACCGCGAGGCTCGCTCGCGAGATACCGTCCAGATGACTGCCGAGCTACCTGTTTTTCCCATCGTTTCGTTCTTCGTTCTTTCGTCTTCGTTCTTCTTTACGGATAAGATTTACATGATAAAATCTAATCTAACCACGGATTTTCTCGTGGTGTAAAACAAAACCAACAAAACAAGCGAGCCACGATGAGCGACAAATCGATATTATAATAACGCACGTAATAATCAAAGCGTGAATTAATCCAGCAGAGCCGAGATTCGATCCGTGCTCGATACCAGTGTAAGGAAAACTAATGTTAACCCTCGCCGAGGATCCATCTTGGTGTTTAATTCACCATACATTGATTATAAACCTAGCATGCGTCTATATAATTAAATCGCAACACGTTGGGGTTTTCACGTGTTTACCTTTGGATCCATCGAGGTGGATCGAGCGGGATGAGCGGATCGAGCGGATCGAGACTCGTGCTTTGACCTTACGGGCGTATCCCGATTGCCCAATCTCCAGCGTCGGTGAGGGCGATCTATGGAGAATGCTTGGAAAATCACCCAATGCACTCACCAAACTCTCGAAAATTCTCTCTCAAATATATGAGATGGCGAAAATTTGAGTGTTGATTAATGAGCATTAACCTAGACTTTATCTCATACCTTATATTTATAATGCACTACCTTAATCCTATATGGAATATTACCATAATCCTATATGGAATATTACCATAATCTATATGGAATATTACCATAATCTTAGGATTATTTCCATACTCTCGTGATTATTTCCATACTCGTGATTATTACCATAATCTTATATGGAAAGGATCTATGCATATACCATAAATATAATTATATCCTTGTGGGATAAAGAGAATAAAATCTTTCCTTTGAGAGCACATAGGGGCGATTTTCTTGTAGCTATGGGCTGGATGGGCAAACCAGGGATCAAATGCAAGGAATAAAGATGGGCCTCAAATAAATTAATTATCTTATGTTCAAACCGAACATAAATTAATTTATAAACATTCGATCATGCCACTAGAGAAAGAATGTTGACTTACCCTTTATTACGAAGTTGAGTCGGGCTTGCACTTAGACATTACGAATCCCGTATTTAAGATATCGAGCGTCCATTAATCATTTATAGCAATCGGCGACTTAAAGCGATTAATAACTTTATTTCCTTAAGTAGTACCACTCAACCTTATTATTGTACTTGAGCTAACTCAACTGTAGGGTTTAGTACAATAAACCTTTGAGCTCCTTAAGGGGCGTCATCATCCTAAGCGGATCGGTGACTCGTCTGAGATAACTAGCGTGACATACAAGATCGCCACCACCCAAGATGCGGAGAATCTTGGGTTAGAACATATAACCCTCACTCATAACAAGTCAAAGTGATGGTCGAGAACTCATACTCACCTAATACCTTATCGAGGTTTAGATCATCGTAAGTCACCGAGATCTTGGTTCTTCACGACGGTCGGAAAGAAGAACTCATCTCACTGTGATCCTTGATACGTCGAGGCGTACCGGCATAGACAAGCAACTAAGTCAAGTCACTTCTTATCTATCTGCAGCCCTAAGCCGACAACTCGTCCTTAAGTCGTCTCGGTGTGAAACTTTTATATCTCATTAAACGCTTGACCAATCATACGGACACGTGATCTTCTACACACCGTATGATCTAACTTATATATGAGATAAGGGACACGATATATGCAATCAAGTATTCAAATCGGATAGGAGATTGTAATAGTGGTAACGAAACATTGTATACAAGCTCAACCAGCGCGCTTTTCAAGATACAAATCCAACAAACTTCGATCGACTTTAATGCATATCTAGTTTGTCAATTGAATACTTAACCATTTTAATTGTCAATCGATCTTGAATGCACAATACGGGTAAGCCTTGAGTCGTAGCTGAGATAGGAACATCCGTAGAAAGCATATTCTTTGTGATCTATTTGAAGTTACTAATTTTCACCTTGAGGCGTAACAGTAATAGGTAAATTAATAATCCACAACAATAATTGTCGTAACTGAAATTGATGGTTACTTATGTGATCTTTCATCTTTGACTGGATTAAAAATTGATTAATAAGGAGAAGGATAAACACACACTTTGGGTAGAATTATTACTTCCCTAGGGTTAGAGCTATTTGTCTATTTGATTTTTATTACAATTTTTATTCGCCCTGATTCACTTGACTTTGAATTATAAATTTAAAGTACCAAAACTCTTGTCAACCAAATCATTTGCTTGGATAATAATAAAAAATCATTTAGTTAGCTTATATATTTTCGCGTTATAATCCCTGTGGATACGATACTCGATGTACCTATCTATTAGCATGTTTTCGTGTTAGAATAAAGGCTGAGGCCATTGTGCGGGAGCGATATTGCCGGTAGCTCTAGAAGAAGAAGAAGAAGAAGAAGAAGAAGAAGAAGAAGAAGAAGAAGAAGAAGAAGAAGAAGAAGAAGAAGAAGACGGTTGTGCGCTTCTGTTGTGAAAGGACGATGACGGTGTTGTTGCCACAGTAGCGGTTGGTGACAGAATTTTCACAGGCTTTCTTGAACGGTTTCTACCTCTGTGCATGTGTCTCTCGCATTATTTGGAATCTGGATAGGCCTCTTTTGAGCATCTCCATTTCTTATCATCGGTTCTCTTGCAGCGCCCGAGCTTCAGGTCGGTCTTTCACTCAAATCCCACGTAGAAGGTGATACGATACTCGCTGTTATGAAAGATCTAATGACACGCAAATGGAAGATTTTTGAACGTAAACCGATGAAGATCCAAAAACCTCTAAATCTAACCCAAGAATTGATATAGGTCAGTATGTCGCATATATCCCAACGTGAAGTTGACGCAGCAACTCGGGGACGATGAATGATACACGAACGAGGGATGAATGTCTCGTCGATACGTCGATAATTGAATTACTTGACAAATCTCAAGAAATTCGAAGAGCTATTGAAGAGAGAATAAAACTCACATATATTGAAAATCAAAAGCTGAATTTCCATCCCCCCCCCCCAATTACAAGCCTTTATATAGGCGAAATTGACTATAATTCTTATCAAAGAATGACTACTTATCAAAGAAGTAAACTAACTAATAGAAGAGACCTAAATAAACTAGGAAACTATTTAATCTAACATGTAATGGGCTGCGAAAATAATAAAAAAAAACGTGGCCCATAATATGCCACAAAATAATACATTAAAAGTCTTCAAAATCAAACTCATTCGTCATAATTAAATTGACCGCTCGTGGACTGGTTGGACCGCCATCTCCAATGGGTTTCTTGGACAACTCTTGAAACAACGAACCTCGGACTCCATTAGAAGGTGTTCCATCCAACTACGCGAACCATCACCATTTCGAATCCCCCAAAAAAAAATATTACGAAATGGAACATATTATTTCTTTCACTACCACTCATCTTCTAGACAACACAACACAATTTCTTCTTCTTCTTGAGATAGAGAGATGGGCTTTTTTTAAGAGTGTTGAGAGTTAGATCGCTTAAGGTAAATGCATAACAGAGTAGGTATATTTATTTCAGATGAAAAATGGCACTGAATAGGAAAAAATAAAAATAAAATAAAAAAATCAAATTTTTTAACTGAGTTAATCCTCATGTCTGCTGTCAGATCATTTTGCACATTTTTTTCAATATGTTAGGGGCTAAATTGCACCAAACATAACGATAAGGATATATTTGACTTCAGTAAAACGGTTAAGGGTGTATTTGCACCTTATCCCTATTAATTATAATAATGTATGCGTATACACAATCAATTATCAAATTTCAGAAGCATTAAATAAGGGTAAGATGGAAAATATACTACAAGTTTTGAAGCTTCTTCGCTGCTAAGTTTTGTATCATCTTGCATGCATGCATGTTTTCAAGGTACCCCTTGTTTAGTCCGAATCTGGTCGTATTTTCCTATGCTTTTGGATTTAAATTATCGATCTTTACTTTTACTTTTAGCATAATTTATTATGTTATTATGCTATAAAGATTGAATTCTAATTCTTGGTTTGATGTAGGAAATAGCTCATTATTTAGGCATTATTCGGACAAGAAATTCTACGGCGTGGAACTTGGTGCAGAAAGTCGACACTTTCAATGATTCTCATGAATAGTGGAGAAGGAATCAAGGATTTTTTCCTTCATAAGAAGTGAAGAGCATTTTGATAGGAGTCCATAGGCGCAAATGGATCGTAATTCGAAGTTCGGACGAAAGAGAACGGAGCAAAACAGCGAAGTCGCGCATGCGCGAGCGCGTCCGGCGCTGGGAACGCCCCAGCGCGAGCTCCACAGCCTAAACGCGTGTTTGCATCTCCTTTTCAAGAACAACCGGCGCTGGGCATCGCCCAGTGGCCCTTCCGTGCCCGCTGCAGCTTCCGCCGACGCTAGGCATGGCCCATCGCCCCGTCCCGCACGCGTTCAGACGCCCACACCGTGCACTCACCATCTCCACCCGGCGCTCCACCTTAAGCTCACCCGTCGCACGCCGCCCACACAGCGCTCGAGGGTCCTCCGTCTGCCCAGCGCCCCACCCTAGCAGCTAACCGAAGCGGACCTCCCCAGCGCCCGCTCTTCCAGCGTAACTCCGCGCGCGCACCTCGGCCACCCAATGCCGGCTCACTCCGAGCGCCCGCTCGCCCGATATCCTCGCCATCCGACGCTCCATCCAAGCGCGTGCTCGCTCTTTTTTCCCTCGCGCGCTCGACGCTCAGCGTCCCCTCACCCACCTGCGCGCCCACTCGCCTTGAGCCGGTGTTCGCTTGTGAGACAGAAGCACTCACACAGCGAGCTCTCGGTCTAAGCCGGCGTTCACCTTGGGACAGAAGCTCCGCTCCGCTCCGCGCTCGCTCATATTGCAACTGGCGCTCACTCTCACTTAATATATATACGCGTTAGGTCATTTTTATTAAGGAGAGTTCGATTTTCACTCACCGCGCAAGGCCGCTTCTCCTCCGTCTTCCGCAGTGTTGTCTTGAGCTTTTCTTCCACGGCCGCTGTTCTTGGTCCGAGGACAACACAGATAGAGATACAAACAGATTAGAATCTTATTTCTTGTTTTTTATTCCTTTTAATTTACGCAATCAATTTATGTTGGATTACTTTTTACTTTTCATTCCTTGTGATTTCTTGGTTCATGATTATTGTTGGATTTAATTTAATAGTAGACATTGAATTATTTAGATTGTTCTTGATTTAATTTGATAAATGATTTCCTGCTTTCGAATAATTCATGTTCTTGTTGGTTGATTGATTATTATGGTTCATTTGCAATTAGATTTAGATTAGGGCTTGACGAACCCTAAGAATAGGATTGCTATTGCTTTTGTTTATTGCTTTCGTTTTACTGCTTTCATAGTTCAACTATGGATTGACAACCCCTGGTTTAGATTTAATGCTTTATTAGTTTAGCTCGGGATTGACAACCCCTAGCTTAGGATTGCTTTTTATTTTTCGTATTTTAATTCCTATTTATTCCAAAACCGCCATTGTTATTAAAATGTTTAGGATTTAATTGCTTTCTGTGTACGACACGAACAATAGCCCTGTTAAGTTTTCCTTGAGAGACGACTTGGGTTAACTTATCACGCTACAATTACCTCGTACGATTGCGAGTAAATTTGAGTGTGTTTTTAGCTCAATCACCCCTTTATAGATTTAAATGCCCTGAATATTTTTCCTTCTGCATCGAGTGGATTTGAAAACCCGGATGTTGCTAAATATGGGTTCGAAAAGTTGAAAACCCCCGTTTTACTTCGATCTCCATTTTGATCGCATTGTTGCCTGCTTCGTGGAATGTGACTCTAAAAGTTATTCTGTATTATTACCAGGTACTTGCCAGCATGATCGGTATAGTTGTTGGATCTGTAGATCTCTCACAGTAGACGTTTTCGTCGGTTAAGGTGAGTTATATTTGAGTACATATTTTGAGTTATTAAGCTCTGATGTTACAAAAGACAAATATTAAATGTCCATGGAAATGATTTAGAGCATCTCTATTTGTTTAATGCTCTCTGTAAAGTAATTATGGCTCTTAATGGGTCTAACACACTTACTAAGGGTTGTATACAAGAGTCCATACTATCATGGATTGATCCCCACTGGCGTACTGACATGATGTAGCTTCTAGGTTCTATCTGTTGCCAGCCTGGTGATTGATCTCGAAGTGTGGTTCATCTTGGTGTCTCACCTGAGTTATGTTAAATGTGATCTCGAAGTGTGGTTCGTCCCGAAGATCAGATAGCTTAGAGTAACAATGGAATGTGCTAATGGGCCCCAAATAAAAGGTTTTGGTTTCATGGAAGTGGATTTATGTTTTAAAACTTTATATATTTTTCGTATGACATGGACTTTCTTCGTTTTGTTTATATGAACTGTTTACGAAAATGCATGACCCACTGAGTGCGCTATACTCAGCCCAAAATCTTTTCAAATGATTTCAGGTTAATAAAGCGGGCAGACGTGATGAGCAGCTGAGGCGGGTTGGCTGTTATCTATTTTTGTTTAAGTATGCTATGTTTCGTTACTCGCTCTTAAGTGTGATTGTTTTGTTTCTATCGTTTAGAAACTCAATTTAGTTCTATGATTATTATATTTGAAGTATTTTAAGTTCAGTTGATTTACACTGTGATTTTTGTACCGTTTTCTTTATTGCTTTTGTTGGAGAGTGCAATTAGTCGGCCATTTTTGGACGGTTAACCAAAGCCCTCATGTAGTAGTCGAGACAGTAACGACCTCATGAGCGGAGCTAGTCGTCCAATTCCTTTTAGCGAGCTAGACTCTCTGATTCCCCATCATTTACTTGATTTGAGGTGTAGTAGGACGTTCCTACTCCAATAGTTGTTATTGGTTGCCTGATTGTTCAACCCCCGTGATTGTAGTCGGTTGTATACAACCAACGTGGCGTGTCGAGCTTTCTGACACCAATTTTGCGAAGATGTGTCTGTTTGCTTATTTTTAGTTTCTTTTTTGATTTATCTTGTTACAAATGAGATGATGCTCAATTTTCAGCATGTAAGTGAACCTCATATATATATATATGGTTTTCCACTTTCTTCCCCACTTCTTATTTCCAACCCTTTGCCACACCCCGACATCTGTGCCATCCCTCGAGATTTGGGGCTTGACATTTATCTAATTAATTATTAAAATTTATTTAATTTTAATATTATAATTTTGGTAATACGTGAAATTATTTCTATTATTTTCTATTAATTTTGGTATTTTTTAATTTTTTAATTTTAATATTATAAATTCTATTAATTGGGTTATCCACTAACTGAATCGACTAACCCAATTGATTAATCGGTTAACCGATTAATCGATCGGTGTCGGTTATGTTAATAATTCTTCTCAATTTCGGTTATGATTAATCGAAATTTTCGATTAATCGAATCTCAATCCTAATAGAGAGAGTTTGGAAATAAATTAGGTAATGAAAAAAGGTGTCAAAAATATTCTCAAAATCTCCAAAATGCATAGATTTTATAGAAAAAAATATGATTCATATCACACTTCATTCTAAATACAATAAATTAATTAAATGGGTATGTATTGTAACACAATATTAAAATGGGTACAGGTGATAAAGATTTTGTCAAATTTGAGTATTTAAGTTCGTGCCCCTAAATTACCCAGAACACGTATCCAAGTTTCATATATTTTTTCGATTCGAAACAAATCAAATACAGCTACTTGTATATGTACAATTATTAGAGTATGAGACAGAAATATACGATGAGCAAAAAATAAAAATTTAAGCATCCAATACGTTGTTGATTTGGAAAAAACAAAACTTTTATTAGTGAGACAAACCAAGTGCAATAATAATAGATTACGACGAATCATGATGTATAAGCATTTATTGAAAGGAAAAATATAAATATCGGCCCCACATCATCTCTGTCCATTGGCCTCGTGTCGTTAGGACTGGCTGCACGAGTAAAATGAGCAATTGAGTACGTATGTGTCTGCATATATATATATGTGTGTTTCAGTGTTTGTGTGTGTGTATGAGAGAGAGAGAGAGAGAGAGAGATTCTTTGGAGAGAGTGGTGGTTTAGAGGGAGCTTTTTTTCAAGATTTTAAGGTCGAGTGTCACGGTTATAGATAAATTCCCTGCCCCTCAGCTTAGACCAATGGACTCCTCTAACGTCCCTAGTGGGACCTCTACCTATTTCCTCTTTTACATGTTAACAATTATAATTATATAGCTTTAATTTCGAAATAATTATGACTTCATTAAACTACTACACTTATACTTGCATTACAAAGTAAGTTAAAAAAAGGCTTCATGTAACTTTTATGGAGATTCCAATTGCACATTAACACCATATATCATGTTAAATTGTTGTCTAGAGTATTATTAATATAATCTACATGTTTGATTCTAGTGATATAATGTTAATTTCACCCTCGAAATGTAAAATTATGTATAATAAAGTGTGACCCCCACTCGTATTAGGTGGTTGGTAATGTTGAAGAAAAAAGAGGGCCAAAACTTTCCATGCATTTTAATCCTACCACTTTGATATAAATCATCACCGCCAAACCTCCTCTCCCCCTTTATATCCCATCTTGCCACACTCAAAACTTTAAAGCCGCTCTATTTCTTATCTTATTGCCTCGAAAGTCATCCTACTCCGACAGATTTAATGTCCGAAGACATGAATCTGTCCGTGAATGGCAACTCCAAGGTTCCCCCCGGCTTCCGCTTCCACCCTACGGAGGAGGAGCTCCTCCACTACTACCTCAAGAAGAAAGTCGCCGCCGAGAAAATCGAGCTCGACGTCATCCGTGATGTCGACCTCAACAAACTCGAGCCATGGGAGATTCAAGGTAATATAAACACACACGCGCATATATATTATATAGAGAGAGAGATAGGGGCGGACGGATAAATAGTTTTGGAGGAGCAAAAAAATAAAAATTGGTACTAATATTTTATTTTATTTTGAAAAAATACAATATACTCCCCAGTCCTAATATCCATGGCTCCTTTTTTTTGTATGTAGATTAATGAGAATTGTGTTTTATGTGTAAAATAGTTGATGGCACAAAATTCGAGATATTTTTAGTGTAAAAAATGTTTCCTTTTTTGAAAACGAACTAACTTAATGAGACAGTTCAAAAAAAAAAGCTTATTAATAACAATGGGACGAACAGAATATAAGATTATATAAAAAAATTGGGGTGTTAGTGCTCTCTAGCACCCCCAATATCCGCCAATGAGAGAGAAAGGGAGAGGCGAGTGACGTACTGATTCTTTTTTAATGCATAAATAATGTTTTTTCTATGACAAATTGGAGAGGCGAGTGAGGTAATAATTTTTTTCTTAACGAAGACAATAATATTTTTCCTATGATAACTGCTTCGTGCAGAGAAATGCAAGATAGGGACGACGCCGCAGAACGACTGGTACTTCTTCAGTCACAAGGATAAGAAGTACCCGACTGGGACGCGGACGAACCGCGCCACGGCCGCCGGATTCTGGAAGGCCACCGGCCGCGACAAGGTCATCCACAGCAACTTCCGGCGGATCGGAATGCGGAAGACCCTCGTCTTCTACCACGGGCGAGCCCCCAACGGCCAGAAATCCGACTGGATCATGCACGAGTATAGGCTCGACGACAACACACCTCTCGACTCAACCAATGTATGCATTCCTTCTTCTCTGCTCATTCATCACACACTCGGCATTAACGGCTTTTTCAATTCCCTATGATATCGCACATTGTCCTTTCGCATTTCATCATTACTACCACCAACTAACTTACGTCAAATCTCATTCATTTGAGTCTAATGAAAATTTCCATAAAATATGCAGATTTATTATACTTATCTTTCACGTGACAATATTTTATTAATTCTCTGAATCTCAATTAACATGAATATTATCTCTTGAAATCGATTAGGTTTCGAGCCTGGGTGGAGACACAGGATCAGAGGAAGGGTGGGTGGTGTGCCGCGTGTTCAAGAAGAAAAACTACTACAAGGCGTTGGAAAGCCCTCAGACGTCATCCGCTTCAACCCTCCCACAAAACGACGGCGATCTCAATCAACTACTCGCGTACATGGGAAGATCCAGTTCCTGTAAGCAGGAAATCGATCCCGCCATTCACTTTCCCAATCACTCCGCCGCTGGCTTCCTCCACCTCCCCGAACTCGAGAGTCCCAGCATGAATATCAGCGACGATTGCGGCTTCAAGCCTCCTCCAAATGAGCTGATGCAGGAAATTGGAACGACGTCGTCCGAGCCCACCGACTGGGTGACGCTGGACCAGCTGGTGGCGTCGCAGCTCAACGGGCAGGCTCCGAAAGAGTATGCCGGCTACGGCGGTGGCAGCGATGACTTTGTGTTCTCGTTCAATAACGACGATCATGTACAGCAATTTTTGAACATGAATAATTCGAATAGGGGTAATGAGACGGATCTTTGGAGCTACGGTAGATAGTCGTCGTCGGACCCACTGTGGCACTTGTCTGTATAATTAGGGTTTCTGTAATGATATTGAACCTGAAAAACGTATACGTGTTTGTTTGCGTTATACGTAAGTAGGGGAATGGAATAGTATGAGATTTATATATTTGGCAACGGTAGTATCTTTGTACCTAATAATTGTGATGCGGCATCATTGTCTACCAAGATTCGTGAATACATAAAAATGAAAAGGAAAGGACAAAAAGATCAGTTGATTGATCTGGGAAGACTGCTTTAACTGCTAGTATTCCCATTTCTTTTCTTACTACTTTTCTTTTTTCCTGTGTTTTACGTAAAACATGCGCACGCACATTTTCGGCTTGAGTAATTTTATATCTAAATTTTTTAATTCGTTACTCTCGTCACGATTCTTTCTTGTATTGTTGTGATCATAGGCACACCTCTCTCCCAGTCTCTCTCTCTCTCTCTCTGGTCATTCAAACTGCTACGGATGCTACCGGGGTATCATCTTTTATGTGACTGCCTTTAAAGTGCTACTATTCATTTAATCATTTATTTCCCTAACATGGAAGTATCATTATTGTTTTTCCCTTCCGATTTTTGTCTCTGGTGGATAATCAATTGGTTTGCTGAAAGTATTACAGAATTGGGAGAATTTTTTATACTAAGAGAATATGTGGAGGCGAATTAGTATTAATTTAAAAATTATGGCGAATAATTTTCATCTAGTTAGATCTATATTCAGTGAAGGAGCCAGAGATTTTTTTGGGCCAACAACTAATTATAACTTTAAAAGATAATAAAATAAAATTAAAAATAATAATAATTTAAATAATAGCATAATATTATTTGAATAGAGGTAATTGTTCATACTAAATTTCTTTTTCATTATGTTTTAATATCTTGCAAAAATTAAATAATAAGATTTACTAACAAATAGCTAAACAATCAATGAATAATAGCTATAAAAATTAAAATATTAAGAAAATTATAAGTGTTAATATTGCAAATAGTATTATCTTACAAAACTTAAATTCTGATTTTGTTGTACCCATTACAAATCAATAATGAAATCTAAAATTAATCTATTCCTAAGATGAAAATGAAATATATAAACTTAAAAAGGTAGCACCAAAACAATATATTTGGTTTTTAGACTTATTCTAACAATTATGATAAAAAGAATAAAAAAAAGACTATTTTAAGTTGAGAGGTATTCTAAGCCCATTGTTTCGTTATGAAATTCATATCCCCTTAATATAAAAATTTGTATTTATTTTTAAATTTATAATTATTAAATAAAATATTACTTATATAATAGTAAAAATAAAAATAAAAATTGTATTGATCATATTAATTCACATATAAAGCTTATTGAAGTTTAAATAAATATTATATATGATTGTTAGGATAAGTTTATCATAATCTTTTAAAAATTGAGTTGATCATAATTGCATATATCTTTTGTTTTATCAATATAAAATAAAATAAAAAGCATAAGGAAAAAGGAAAGAGCATAAAGTAGAGAAAAGGGGAAAAAGAAAAAATAAAAGAGAAATGTGAAAAGGAAAAAATAACAAAACTGGGAAAGGAAAAGAGTGGGAGCTTCAAGAGGGAAAAAGAAAAAATAAAAGAGAAATTGGGAAAAGAAAAAATTAGAAAAACTGAGAAAAGGAAAAGAGCAGGGAGCGAGAAATTGGGAATTGGGAGAAGGAAAAAATAATAAAACTGATACCTCTGGGTTTCAAACCCGGATCTCTGATGTAAAATTTAAAAATCTTAATCAACTACACTACTAAAACTTTCTAAACTTTTGAATATGTATATAGTACTAATATTTTCGAAAAAAATTGGGAGACCCATAGGCCCCCAAGCCTCTGTGTAGCTCCGTCATTATATATATTAAAACACACTTAGAAAAAGTATGTTGGAAGATGTATTAAAAGACTCATATTAATATATATTGTTCTAAAATGTAAGAAAGAAACAACCCCTACTGTAGAAAGTGAGATTTTTATATATAGAATTAGAATAGTAATTGTTTTCAGACTCTCTTAATAACGAAAACTTACTGGAAGTCGAAGTTTAAATTTCTATTTTTAAGTTCCCAAGTGGAAAGAAACGGCCTTTAAAGGACAAAATTTGACTAAATGAAGTGAAATCATGCTTGTATGCATGCGCGCGCGTGTGGATGCACGTGTCAATTATATTAATATATTCTTCGGGAGATTGCTGCCATGCAAACTAGTATATTTGTGATAAAGTGATTTAAATTCAATAGTAAATTCAACTAAAATGAATCAATATTTGAAAGAAGCTCATAACTCTGTCTTTTTCTTTCCTGATTAGCAGCCCTTTTCCTAAATATTAGGGAAACATAGTCGGGCTTCCTCTTTTTAGTAGGTTCCCGATTTCTCGCTTCGCACCTTAGTATCTAATCACTCGGCCAAACACTAACCTTAAGCACAAGAGAAAGTAGATGGCACTTGAAGATTTAATTGTCAAGCTAAGATTAACATGTTGGAGAGAGACGATCCCTCTAACAAACATACTCGCCAAATGCTAAAAAAAGGCAAAGAGAATATGGTTACCGGAAAATTGACAACGACTGCTACAATTGTAGCAAGCATGGCCACGTAAGGACTGCCGAAAGCAAAAGAAAAAGAAAACGAATGAAAGTGCTAACATTGTTGAGAATGACTTCGACGAGCGAGGTAAAGATGATTTGGTTGTCGTGGTGAGGAGGTCAACAACGTTGAGAACTAGGGCGATTGGTTCACTGATGCTAGCGCAACTGTGGATGTGTTCCCCGATAGAAATTATTTTCAACCTACATACGCGTTGAGATAAGAAAGCTCAACATGCGAAACAAAGCATAATCCGAGGTTGTCGGAGTTGTTGAGGTGGTGCTCAAGTTGTTTCCCGATGTTGAGCTGACTTTAAAGGATGTATTGCATATCCTAAACATCCGTGAGAACAAGGTTTCAGACACTAGTGCTTGAGTCTAATAAGTTTGTTTTGACTAAATTTGAGAAGTTCCTTGGTTAGAGGTTGTCTCACGGGAGAGCTTTCAAAATCAATGTAATGGTTGTGCATCATGTAACCGACAGCGTTGCTAATGAGAATGCATGTATTTCCTTTTACTTCACCGAATACTCTGATTAATGGCATTATAGATTATGAATATGCAAATTCGAATGCTATAAAAAGATTAGTAAAATGGATTTACTAAAAGTCAATAAGATTAATACACAAAATAAATATGAAGTTTATGTGAGACAAAAATGTCTAAGTTACCATCATTTAGTAGAACGAAGAATGACACCTTTAGAACTAATTCATACCAACATGTGTGATCTAAAGTTTGTGCAAACTAGAGATAGTAAAAAGTACTTCATCATGATTATTGAGGATTGCACAAGGTATTGTTATCTCTATCTTCTAAGAAGTAATGATGAAACTATTAAAACTTTCAAGAACTTCAATAATGATAATCAACTAAGTTGTCAAAATAAGATAGTTCGAAGTGATAGAGGAGGGCAGTATTTAGCTTTTTAGAAGTTAAGTAAAACAAAGTAGCTTAATTCATCAAACGATGACTCCATATTCACTTCAATGTAATGACGTTGTTAAATGTAACAATCGAGCTTAAGGAGATGATAAATGTTTTGTTGATTAGTTCAAGATTGTTCCAGAACATTTTAGGGGAAAGCTGTTTTGATAGCCAAATAGAAGATTCCACTTAAATGTAGAAGATATTACTCCTTATGAGTTGTGGAAAGAAATAAAACGTCGTAGAAATACCTCAAAGTTTGGGAGTGTTTGGAAAAGGTTGAAGTGTTCTTTCCTAAACAAGTTACAATTGGACCTAAAAATGTAGGTTGTGTTTTTATTGGAAATGCACTAAACAATACCGCTTATTGTTTTCTAATCCACAACTCAGGAGTACCCAATACAATGTGGGGACGTCGATCGAATCAAAGAATGCAATATTCTTTGAGAACATCTATCCTTGTAGAGACAAAGATAAGATTGAAACTGATTCTAGCAACAAAATTCAAAACATCTATCTTTGTACAACCAAAATCACGTAAGTCGTTGATGTTTAATCTAGAGAATTTAGAACAAAAGACGTGGAAATAAAGTCAGAATACAAAAGACTTTTGGTCCTGGCCAAATAGCTTTTATGTTGGATGAAGAACCAAGATCGACAAAAGTATCCTATGTTAGGCTACACAGGATGATCTGGAGAGAGGCCGTTTATAAACCATATGTGGTTGTTGGTTGATTTACCAAAAGGTTGAAAACTAGGATGCAAATGGATCCTAAAAATAAAATATAAAGCAAATGGGTCGATTGAAAAAAAATATAAAGCTCGTTTGGTAGTCAAAGGCTTTAAACAAAGAGAAGGTTGTGATTACCTTGATACTTATTCACTAGTAACGGGATTACGTCTTCTTGAGTGATTTTCTCGATTGATGTTTTGCATTGTCTTTAGATTCACCAAATGGACATCAAAATTGTGTTCTTAAATAATGATCTAGAAGATCAAATCTATATGGAGCAGTGTTAAGGGTTTGTAGTACTTGGTCAATAGAAAAATATGTACAAACTAGTAAAGTTTTTATATGTATTAAAACCAGCATTGTTACAATGACACTTAAAATTTGACAACGTTATAGTGGCAAATGATTTTAAAATAAACTATCTAACAAATCTGTCTACATCGAGAGCACAAATAATGGTTATATTATAGTGTATCTCTATATAGACGACATGTTAATCATGGACAATAATAGTTAAGTGATAAATGACACGAAGAGCATGTTAAAGATGAACTTTGATATGAAGGATACTGATATGTAGGCTCTGAGTATTTATTGATGACACTTTGAACTCTATTTTTCAAAATAGTTGGATGATAATTCTTGAGATATAAGCTCTGAATGCTTTTGAATACTTGAATGCGCATCGTTTAGTTACCTTTAAAGGTTGGATGAAACATCAATCACATCTATTTCATTTGTCATTTGAAACTGCACGTTTGAATCCTTATACGTCGTTTTTCATGTCTGCAATATCGTACATCTGAGCTTTGCAACACTGAAAATTGATTCTGACTTGTCAGGATGCTTCGAATGTTCGCTATGACATGTGAAAGTCAAACACTCAAGGTTTAAATATTTTCGTATTTTTCCAGTTGAGTTGACTCCGTGTTTCTTTAGTACATTGGCTTTGGATTCCACCAGTTGGGTCAACTCCGTGTTTTATCAACAGGCTGGACTCTATCTTATATCAATTTGGTGCCCTAAATCTTCAGTTGATATTTCAACTTGGCGTAGTTACCAACAGTTTCGACTTCTCAGTTGTTGGTATGAAACTTACTCATTTCTCGAGCATCTTTGTTTTCAACAGCATTGAATTTTAGTCTTCCGACTTCAGTGTTCAGAGTGCTGATACTGATACTTCTATTAGTATGGCTGACTTCAGTACTGCTTGAACTTCGTTAGTATGGGATATATCCGAGTTGCTTGTTCTTCTGTTGAAACCTATAAATAAAAGACTAGCTCCCTAATATGTGAGCAATAGTAAGTTAGATCAACAACGCAATCATCAGTGAGGTTTTGAGATCTAATCAAAATACTAAGTTAAGATAGAATTTTTCCAACAGATAATCTGTCGTACTTATTCACAAAAGTGTTACCAACATCAACACTCAAAAAGTTAGTACATAAGATCGGCATGCACGACTCAAAGTCTACAATGATTATTTTCAAGGAGAGTAATTGTACTATTTTTACTTCTACAAAGTTTGTCTCATTGTATTATATATATATATATATATATATATATAGAGAGAGAGAGAGAGAGAGAGGTTGGTTATAACGAGAACCACCACTAAGATGAGAACTAAGAACTAATTATCACCCTAGATTTTATCTGATCTAATGGATTATATTAAATCATGCTTAAAATGAATTTTATTATTTTTATACTTTTTTTATGGTTGTAAACGTGTTAGGGGCACTAAGGTCATTTTAAAGATTCACCATATCCCTAATTTTTCACCTTCTCTCTCTACAATTCGATTCTCTTTCTAAAAATAGTAGTTGTGCATATGATTGTAATGACTGTGCTTAAGATCGTCAGTAGTTATGCGAAATAAAATATGATCTAAGAATCAAACTTATAAAATTAAGTATTATTGTTTGAATAATAATTAATGTAAAAATAAAATTTATAAAATTACATTAAAATGAAGATCACAGATAAGAATTTAGCACATCAAATCCCTCAATTCGTGAATGAGAAATAAATGATAGATATAAAACTATGATTATTCTTGTGATTTGGGTAATATGCATAATTATATAGTAGTTGTGCATAAGATAGTAGTTACGCAAATAAATAGAATAATATGCGTACCGTTCAGTATAGTATTTACAAACAGATTGATTTAAAGCATAAGCATGTGAACTCAACTTGTTATAATCTAATTACTTTTGATGATCAATTGTAAAATAAAAATTAAAATCATTAATTTCGATGATCGATTATACAGAATCAGATTAAAAAATAATTATTGATGAACTGATTATATTGTTTGATGATCTGGTGGATAAAAATATAGATAAAAAAAGATATACAAAATCAAAATGCCATAAATATAAAAGGAAGTCCCTTAAAACACTCACAAAATCGGTTACGTAAAAATAGAAAATTACAATAAGATCCTTAATAATAAAATCTGAAAATCAAATACCTAACAAATCTAAAAAATCATGACCATTAGATTACATAAAATAAACGCACTAGATTAGTTCTTAGTTTCAAAACATATATGGTTCTCATTTATATATATACACTAGAGCCTGAGGTAGTATGTAGTTCTCAATCTCATTCACTCATCTCATAGATTCTATGGTGGAGATATTTAGCATTTTTAAGCTTAATTTCGCTACAGTAATGGTAGATTAGTAATTTGATTTGTTAAACGATACAAAAAAATAAACCATACATATTGTTGAATAGAATTATACATATAAGTAAACATAAAACTAAATGTATTAAACACAACCATGATGTGAGTTCCAATTTTAATGCATGTTGGAAACACGCACTCACGCCCATCAAGAGCTCCCAGCACTTGTTTACCAATATGCAGGTTTATGCTTTTGTTATATGTATGAACGTATCTTTTTACATGCATGAACTTGTTTTGTTCATTCATGAATTTATTTGTTTTGTTATATGCATGAGTACGTCTTGGGGCACGCCGGCACATAACGCGAGCTCGCATACCCCTAAATCACGCTCGCGCACGCCCGGATCGCGCCCGTGCATGCAAACATGCATGAACTTGTTATATTATATGCATGAACTTGTTTTGGCGAGATTTTTTAATTGTTGTTTGTGCCACTGCTATTCGTTCGTCGTCGTCATCGTTGTTGTCCACCGTCGCCGTCGTTACAGTTTCCATCACCGTTGATGTGCGTCTTCGCCGCTACTGTAGGAGATAAGAAGAATAAGAAAAGGAAGGATGAATTATATCCCCATTTTTGCCTCTTGTGAAAATTAAAAATAAAATGAAAAAGAGATTGCCATGTATCAGCTTATGGTGCAGCCACATATTCAAAATGTATGATCTAAATTGAGTACTACATGATACTTGAGAATCAGGTACTACGTGAACTCAATCATATATATATATATATATATATATATATATATATGTGTGTGTGTGTGTGTGTGTGTGTGTGTGTGTGTAATTGGGATCATATAGTAACCAAACCTTAGATAGTATCCCGCATTCAATCTCATTTATTCATCTCATATATCCTATAATGGAGATGCTTTCGGATATTTTAAGTTTTTTTTTTCGTTGATTTAGTGTGATACAAAAAACAAACTATACATATAGTTAAACTGACTTATGTATATAAATAAACACAAACATGCATGTATAATGGAAGTGCGCGTTGCGTGTCAACCCAGCAAGCGCTAGTGCACAACCCAACGCACGTTATCCAATATGCATGTTTATGTTTTTTAGATGCATGGATATGTTTTATTTTATGCATGAGTATATTTTATCTGTATATTTATGTTTAATGGCCAACATACATAATTATGTTTTATGATATGCATGTTTGTGTTTCGTGGCCAACATGCAGGTTTATGCTTTTTTATATGCATGGGTGTGTTTTGTTATATGTATGAGTGTGTTTTGTTATAAAAAAATCTTTCATATCCATCTTTGTTAGTTTTGTTTCCTCCTTCTCTGGTTACCGGCGAACTTTGTCGGAAACCAACGTTATAGCCACCCTCTCTCTTGATCCTCAATCTTCTCTTAAAGTCTCCTTATTATTTTTACTCAAAATCCCTTGATTTTCTTTTCAAAATCATTATCTCCTTTTTCTTTTCTCTCAAAATTTGTTGTTCATCATAATCGTCGCACCGTCGTCGTTGCTTTTGATATAAAAAAATCGAAGAATTAGAAGTTCGGAGAAGAGAAGAAGAAGAAGTAGTATGTTGTTTTGTTCACTTTCCATTTTTGCTCTTTTGTGAAAATTTTGAAAAAAAAATTAGGGAGGCTGTCACTTGGTAAATTATGGTGCATCCACATGTTCAAAATTTGTGGTATAGATTGGGTACTAAATACTGCCTAAGGATCGGGTACTATCGGAGCCCCAAATATATATATACATATATATATATAAGAGATAGTTTAGGTAGGAAATGATAATTTGGTAGAAAATAAGAATTAATCTGGGTCTTTGATTTGCTGGATCAATAGTTGAGATTTAATTTTGGCTATGCTACAGTTTTGTGTTTTATGTGCTACACATATTACAAGTGCAGCACTAGAGCCCTTCTTATGCTACACTGCAATGAAAGATGTGCTAAACTAATATATTTAGCATATGTGCTAAAAAATTATTGAAATATGTGCTAAACTAACATATGTAACAAAGTAATTCTGATTGTGTTACACAAATATGAAAGATGTGCTACCATTCATATTTCCTATATTAAGGAGTTTTCTCACCATAACTCATCTATATATATATATATATATATATATATATATATATATATATATATATATATATATGGGATGGTTATTGATAGGATAGACCCAGCTACTAGGCCCAATATAAATGGGCCCCGACACTAAGCTCGGCCTAAGCAAGTTCGCCCAAGAAGACTCCTAAACCAACTACAACTCAAATCACAAGAGGAGACGTAGAAGATTCAGATATATCCAAAAGAATCCTATTGAGAGAAGATCTCGTATTAGAGTCAATCTCAAAATAATGATGTATAAATAGAGGCTAGATTAGACGGAAAAGGATCATCTACACTCTTTGTAATCACTTCTTACACACTCAATACACATATACTCTCTTGCTCCGTGGACGTAGATCTATTTTAAAGATCGAACCACGTTAACTCCTCGTGTTCTTTATTGCATTTATTATCTTACGAAAACTAAATTGATCACTGGCGACGTCTGTGGGAAACGAAATTTTGTGTTTTCGATCTTTTTCTCGGGTAACAATCAGAACAACGATGAATACAAGAAGCATTACATCCAGGGCTGCTACCGGCAACAATAACGGCGGCAAGACGCGCCGAACTCGGCTTGGGAAAAGCCCGATAAGAGATGCGACTCCCGAAGGACACATTCAAAGTTTCGATGAGCGAGGCAACCCTATCCTGCGTGAAGAAGAAGAGTATCAGAGCGAATGAGGTCGCAATGAAGAACCGAGAGGAATCCCTAGCACCGCATTGAACCTCGACAAGGCGGTTAAAGGGTTCTCGAAAAGAATAAGGAAAGCTTCCTCCGATTACTCACCGAGAACAAGGTCGGCATTATCATGAAGAAAAGGGCGTCAAGCCTCATCAAAGCACAAGGCGGCACAACGATGTGAATCCCGACCTCCGGATGATAGGCGCTCGTGTTGCTGGTAATACCTCTACACGGGTTGGTTTCAAACCGACCGTGCAAGGAATAGCAATGGGGCTGGGCGTCGTGATCAGGGCGAGGTCGATCCCCACAATTATAACGAGTCCGCCGACAACCTCAGCCTCGTTCTCCGGGAGGCGGGTTCGACGGATACGGGAGGATCATTATCCCTTTCTCTAATGAGATACTCGACACTCCTCTCCCGGACAAGTACCGGGTGCCAACTATAGCCCCCTAAGACGGACTGCGAGATCCACAAAACTTCATCTCTCAGTTCCAGTACAACATGATCAATCAACATCTCAACACCATCCACATGTGCAAGTTGTTCCTAACTCTTCGATCGACAACGTCCGCCGGTGGTTCGACAGTTTATCTCCCGACAGCATTGGATCTTACCGAGATCTAATGGAAGCCTTTCATCGAAGGTTCTTCCAAAAGGCCGAGTCCAAAACTACGTTGGCACATCTCCTCACCGTGAGGCAAGGCCGAGGCGAGTCCATCAGCGACTTCATGACCAGGTTCAACAAGGAGAGCTTAAAAGTCGAGGACGTAAACGATCTCCTCATTATCTCGGCTTTCCAAAATGGCATCTTGTCGGGGGCCCTGTACAAGGAGATCGTCAAGTATGAACCCCGTACTGCGTCGGAGCTGTGGCGCATAGCAGATCGGTTCGCCAAAGTAGACGAAGCTGATAGAAGAAAGCGCGAAGCAGAAAAGATGGAGCCCTCCGACAAGAGGAGGAAAGAGGATGGTCGAGGAGACCGAAGCCAAGGCCGATGGAGTGCCTTGGAAAGGATACAACGTGGCCGATAGAGTCTAGGCTCGGGCCACGTCATAATCCGGAGCGACCTAGTATACACCCTTGACAAAGCCGAGGGCGGAGATCTATGAGCTCGACACGGACATGTTCGAGAAACCTCGGCCCATGTTAGGGAGATCGAAATGCCGATCCAAAGACAAGTATTGCTCCTTCCATGAAGATCATGGACACGACACGGAGGAATGCATGGACCTCATGGAAGACATCGAGAAGTTGGTGCATGACGGGGTTCTTAAAAAGTACCAAGGTAATGGCCGACGAACTGGTCAGTACGAGACCCCCCACCGTGGTCAGAAAAAACGGAAGCAAGAGAAGAATAGGGGAAACTGCGCCCCTCACAAGAAAGCAAGGCACGACACCGACGAAGAAGGTGATGACGAGCCTTAGTACGATGGGGTTATATCCACCATCACGGGGCTCCCCCGCGGTACTACAAGGTCCTCCCTAAAAGCCGAGGCCCGAGGTCCCCGAACCAACGAACCTGTAAACAAGAGGTTCAAAAGGGACGAGGCAATCACATTTTCCGAGGACGATCCAGTACCAGCCATAGTACCTCACCAGGACGCACTGGTAATCCAAGCAGTAGTCACCAACAAGTTAGTCTGGCGTATGTACGTCGATAGCGATGCGTCGGTGAGCATCCTTTTCAAGGAGTGCTTCAACAAATTAGGGATTGAGGAGGCCCGCCTTAAACCAAAGACCACTACCACATTGGAGCTTCGTACAAGAAGAGACGTGCCGGAGGATCATTGAACTACCGTCACGGTGGGGAAAGCACGACGAGCTCCACCAAAGTGACACAATTCTTCGTGGTAAACGCCACTCACCATATAACATCATACTAGGCGAGACGGTTGAATACGGTAAGGCGGTGTGTTCAACGTATCACCGACCATGAAGATCCCCACAAGAGGAGGAATAGGCGTGATCCAGGAGATCGAAAAAAGCCAAAGAATGCATGCAGTCGCTTAAGAGGTCGGGACTTGACCCAAAGACCCACAGCATAGAAATTCTGAAGCCGAGAGTTGGAATTAGAAAGGACGTCGTCAATTCTCGATGGCTCGGTAGAGAAAGTCGCGTTATATGAAGACGATCCTCAAGGTCGTCAAAATTGGTTCCACCAAGTACCTCAACTAAGAAAGCAGATCATCCAACCCTAAGGAATTCAGAACGTCACCTGGTCACCCTCGACATGACCGGGTCTCACCAAGTATCATTACTCATCGCCTCAACATTGACCCAGCGTCAAACCGTTCGGCAAAAACAGCGGATATTTCTGCGGAACGGAATCAGGTTGTACATGACGAAGTGCATCAACTCTTGAAAGCAGACATATTGTTCGAAGTCAAGTATCCGACCTGGATAGCCAACCCGGTGATGGTCAAGAAAGGAGGAGGGGGATGGCGAATATGTATCGATTACACCGATCTCAATAAACATTATCCTAAGGACTGCTACCCCCTTCCCAACATCGACAAGAAAGTTGACGCTTTGGTTGGGCACGAGTCTTCGACTCGGATCTATCTGAGGGTATCACCAAGTCCTGATGAGTGACGAGGATGCATCCAAAACAGCCTTCATCACGGACTTCGGCGTCTTTGCATATAAGAAGATGCCATTCGGACTCAAGAATGTCGGGGCCACCTATCAAAGAATGGTGGACAAGATATTTCAGCCCTACATCGATCAAAATGTCAAGAGTAAGGAGAAAGCCACATGTGTTGCCAACCTCCGGATCGTCCTCGGCTTACTTCGTAAAATAAACCTAAAGCTAAACCCCCAAAAGTGTACATTCGCAGTTCGATCTTGAAAATTTCTGGGGTGCTGGGTTTCACAAGAAGGATTAAAAGTCAATTCGTCCAAGGTTCAAACCTTTTTGGAGATGAAGCTGCCGAAGACAATCCACGACGTGCATAAGTTGACGGGCTGCATAGCTGCGCTGAGCCGTTTTCTTTCGAAAGCCGCGGATAAGCAACTCCCCTTTTTCAAAATTCTCAAAAATTGTCACGACCCCACTCCGGACTACCCGGACTGGAGGGCGACTAATACTAGGAGTAGTATTTTAGGGGTTACATGGCTTAAAAAAAGATGCATAATAACAATAAACTAGCATGCTCGAACATAATGTAAGATATCTTGTCATACGATTTAAAGGGTTGAGCCATGGACCCCAAAATCTTGGCCATGGTCCGATGGACCTCAATAGTTCATAACAATAAAGCATAAATAAACGAGTTCAGAGTGTAGCAATGAAAGTGTGTGAATACATATATGACGATATGCATTCAAGGTGAAACCACAAATTCTAGATAAATTGGTCGAGGACACCGGACTCCTCAACACATTCCCCAAAGACCATCATCGAAGCTCAACCTCGCACATTTAAAACAAACATGCAGGCTAAGTACAAGAAATTGCACTCGGTGGACTTATGCCGAAAACATTTGATATTAAGATTACGTCATTAATATCGTAGTAAGTCGCGCGGTTTTAGTTAGAAATGCTCAGGCTTACTAAATTATTTTCGTTCAGAAACATAGCTCGCCGAGCATTTTCTTGGTGTGTATGGTCCGTATCTCATAGTAACAATTCATAACAAGATTAAAATTAAACGTCGAGAGGAGGCTCCCATCTACGACGCAGTTGACCGCCGTAATCCCGCAAAGACACAGTCTCTCACAAGCATATGTTAACATTGCAATAGTTCCAACCTTCACGCCAATCCTAGCGTGCATTTATCATCCCAAGACAGACCCGACATTTAAAAAGGTTGGGCGACCCAAATGACATAACCGTCATAATAAAGTTCCAACTATCGCCATTTCTACCCGGGCATAATAGATAGGATCCATACACAAAATGTAATATTTTCGATGTAATGTAGTAACATTTGTCGTGGTTGTAGAATAAATAATTGTAAATAAATTCTTTTGGAATAACAAGAAATCACATCTTAGTGGGGTAAGAAAAGGCCCACATTTTGAATATAAGAAGTCCACCTGGACTATGGTTTGTTGTAATTTGAGTCCTAGGTTCGTTCGTTCGTCAATATCCAACCGTCGCGTTTGTGTCCACATCTTTACGAGAAAGCGAGGCCTTTAGTACGTCGCTCAAGTCTCTCGAGACTTTCAAAAGCTAAGATAAACTTCGATATCTTATTTCGATGTAAACTGAATTCCTTAGTGAATTCAATACGCTTCCAACACGTATATAATTGAATTGTTCTCGTTCCTCGAGATACGTTCAACGTATAAGTACGTTTTTCGATATGAGGATTTCATTTGTGAAATCTTTTCTTACTAATGAGGTATTATACTCAATTAGTACATCTTACGCCAGACATGTATTTATCGAACGATAATCGCACGCTTGACTTTAAAAGTCAACGAAGTCAACCTTCGGTCAACAAAGTCAACAATTTTGACTTTCAAATAGTAATTTCTTACTATTTCATTTTATAAATCGAATTTTATCGATTTGAAAACGTAAAGTCTTATTTCTCGATTTCTCACGTAAATCAAGGACTTATAAATAATTTCGCATTTAATAAACCCTTTTATAAATAAAACGCGTATTTTCGATTTTAAAACGTTATAAAATAAACGTTTGTCTCAACATAGCAATCTATGTTTATAAAATTTTGTAAAATTCAATTATGTCCAGAATATTAATTAAACATATATTTTATTAATAAACTGAATTAAAAAGGATTTTAAATCCTTATTAATTATCGAAAATCTCGATAATTAATTTAAAAATATCAAATGACTTTTGAAAAATTTTCTAAATTAATATAGTGCATTATTATACACTATGGTCCAGAATATGAATTTATAAAATCCATATGATATTGTTTGCTATTTATTAATATATATACATATATATAGCTACGGTATTTTCTAAAATTGGGGAATAATTATCCAAAAATTCCCAAAATTGATATACACATAGTATAATATCCCAAAATCAATATATATCACAAATATAACCTATAGTTCATCATAACCATTCAATCTTCAATAATAAGCAATATTTACGGTAATTACAAGATAATTACCAAATAATTAGCAAACAATTTCTAAAAATTCCAAATAAATTCTAATATGATTAAAAATTATACTATAACATTGTAACATCATAATATTAACCAAACTAATTTAAATCGTCACCATATGAGATTGTAAGCTCTCGGCTTTTTCGATTTTAATTAGGGTTTGATTTCCAAAAATTCCAACAATTATATACTATGATTATATACTATAGTATAATAATATAACATCATAATATTTATCAAAACTAGTTAAATCATCACCTTCAAGAGCTCAAAGCTCACGGCTTATTTGATTTAAATTAGTATTTGATTTCCAAAAATTCCAATAAATTCATACAACACATAAACAATATACTAAAGCATTAATACACCATTGTATGACCAAAATAAAAATCATACACCAACATATAATATTTCAAAGCTCTCGGTCTTTTTAAGAATTTTAGCATATGGTTTTCAAAAATTCTAAATAAATCATAGAACATATAATCAAGGTTCTAAAGCATTAATATGACATTACATGCTTGGAATAAAATTATGCACCAAGGTATGATTTTTGAAAGCTCACGGTATTAACAAATTTTTAGCTAGGGTTTTTCCAAAAATTCTAAATAACATACCATGGTCTTAAATCATATCATAGATCAATAATCCATGCTAAAAATACTTGAAACATATTCGGTCAACACAAGACATTTTTGTACATTTTCAAAAATAATTTTAACATATATACTATGGTTCAAAAATTATATATACATGCTAAATCATTACAAGCATTTCATATACAACATCTCATGTTCATTTAAACATATATCCTCATATTTTGAAAATAAGATCATCAAGAACATAGACATAACCATAGCTCATGCTCAAGAACACTTAAACACATATATAAAAATTTCGAAACACACACATAAACATATATGAACATGCTCGATTTTTTTTGTACAAGAACATGTGAAAATCGATGCTAGGGTCCTTTGTTTACCTTGAGAATGGTATGGAATCACAAGAACAATGCAAGGTGCTAAGATTTTCGAATGGAGAAGAAGAAATGAAGAACAAAAATTTTTAGAAATGGAGAAGGAGAGGCTCTCGGTTTTGGGGCAGAAAAATGGGAGAGAAGTGAGTTGTGTTGTGTTCAAAAATTGTTGGGAGAGTGTATAATGAGAGTGGGGTGAAGGGGAAGGGTCTCACTATGGTATCTCTTTCTCTCTCTCTCGATTTTTAGGCAAGAAAAGGGGCAAAAATCTGCAGCACATTGGGAGTGTAGTAGTGATGATTGAAGAGTGTTAAATGAGTTCTTCATGCATTGGTCCATCTGAAAAGGGGATCCCATGCTTGTTGGGTGATGATGGCGTCGCATAGGAGGGGTTTTAGGGGCTGAGTTATTTTTAAATTTTATCCTAATACAATGTATTAATCATAGTTTAGGTCATAGATATATAATACATGCCATAAAAATAATAAATCATCACATAGGCATAAAATTGAAATTACCGATCAAAATTTTGAGAAAATAGGATAAAAATTATAAAGCACACCTATAATTGATACTCATGTAATTTTTGATCATATATATCATAATATATGATTTAGATATTAAATAATAGCATAGGATAAAATTATTGCATCATTTCATGAAATAAAACCCTAATTTCGAAAATAGGGTTTCGAAATTTATAAAACTGAAACCATCGAATTCTATGGTTCAAAATTTGATTTTAATGCTTAATAATATCCATATATATCATAACATATAGTTTAGATACCATATGATAATTTAATGGTATCATTTCATGTGAAAAACCATAGTTTATAAACTTAGGGTTTTCGAAAATCACTTTCGAAAGTAATTGAATTTTAAATGCTAAAATTAGATTTTAATATTTATTAATACTGTAATTATCTAAAATAATAATAGGAAATTAATTATTATAATTTCCTGAGCATTAAACTCATTTTTCAAAACGTCTCTAGACGTTGACGTTCAAAACGTTTCAAAACGTTCAAAATCGACTCATCTCAAAATGGTCGCAGTAAGTTCATACTTACTAAATAAATAAATATAATTATTATAGGAATTAATATGGAAATTTATTCCAAGCTTCACTGCTCAGAAAATTTCATGAAACACCGACGCTCGACACGCTGTTGACGTTAAAATAATACTGCCGTATTATTTCATAAATTTAGATTCCGTAATTCACAATCCTTAGTGAATTATAAAAAGAAATTCGTTAATATAGATACTGAATCGAAATCACAATATTCGATGTCGTAAAAATTTATATACGGCAAAACCCTAATTACGGGTTTAGAATACCGTAATCGGGTGTTCGCTTTTCGAATATTACAAAATGCTCCGAGTTCCATCGATGATAAACACAAGTTGGCCTTTGAAGATCTCAAAAGCTACCTCGCCAAACTACCCACTTTATCTGCCCCAAGAGAATGAGAAGTCCTCCCTGCACTTGCAGCCGGATGAAACCATAAGTGTCGTTGCACGAGAGGACGGACATCGTCACCCTCAGATATTTCATCACCGAGCACTCAAAGCGGCCGTAAACTAGATATCAACCTCCGAGAAGCTCGCTTTGGCATTAGTAATGCCGCAAGGAGACTACGTCCTACTTCCATGCGCATCCCATACAAATTTCACCGATCTTCCACTTGCAAGTGTTAACAAAGCCGTAAGCTTTGGGAGAATTGCGGTGGGAAATTGAGTTGGGCGAACACGATATCTCTTTCTACCCTCGCTGCCATCAAGCGGTCGCCCAGCGAGACTTCCTCAGAGGCTAACTTCACAGAGAAACCGAAACCCACCGAGCCTACCTCAGACAATGCCGAAGCCGAACCCATCAAGGAAGCATCCGAGAATTGCTGGCAAATCTATGTGGATGGAGCTTTGGGTAAAACGGGTAGCGGGGCATGCATCTTGCTTCTGGGACCAGATGGCCAAGAGATCACCTACGCACTTCGGTTTACATTCAAAAATACAAACAACGGTGGAATACGAGGCCTTAATTGCAGGACTTTGCCTTGCTCAAAGTCTTCGACACGAGCCCGCAAGTTCACAAAGTGATTCCTGTGTCATAGTAAGCCACATGTTGGGAAAGTACGAGGCAAAAGGCAACAGGATAAAGAAATACCTTGAAAAAGCAAAAGCCACACAATGATTTTCTCATACTTCCTTGGTTCGCATCCCAAGGGAGCAAAATAGCCGAAGGTGACACCTTAGTAAACCGCCTCGTCATCAACGAGCCCGCCAGTAGAAGAAGTCCAAAATAGAAGCATAGACGATGCCGAGGTCGAAGTCAACATTGTCTCTGATGAAGAGCCTAATTGGATGACCCCCATTCAAGCATATTTGGAGAAGGCGAATTACCTCATGACAAGCTCGAGGCCGTGAAAATTTTGAGCAAATCATGCGATACGATTGAGCAAGAAATTTCTCAGAAAGTTGTATCTCCAGCCTCCTAAGGTGTCCGGGTCCCAACCGAAATGAGTACGCACTACGAGAAGTGCATGAGGATCATGTGGAAGCCACATCGGACCCCGCGTTATCAAAGAAAGTCATGCGATGGGGATACCACCGCTAACAATGTTCCAAGACTCACCAACCTCGTAAAGAAGTGTCCAAGTGTCATATTCATGGAAATGTGCCGAGCCTACCTCAAACCGACTCGTCAAGATGCAAAGCCATCGCCATTCATGCAATAGGATCGATATCGTGGGCCCCTTCAGAAAGCTCCGTGGCGTTTCGGCCACGATTGTCGCCATCGACTACTTCACAAAGTGGGTGGAAGCTCAACCTTGGTGAAAATCACAAGCAAAAACGCTCTCAACTTTGTCTGGAAGAATATTGTGTGTCGCTTCGGCATCCCTCATATCCTCATTACGGATAATGGGACGCATTTCACAGATAAGGTCTTCAAAAAGTGGTGTCGAGAGCTTGATTCAACAAAATTCACCTCGGCCGCCCATCCTCAAGCAAATGGTCAAACCAAGTCACCAACAGACAATTGTGAAGGACTCAAACTCGCCTCCGAGTGAAAGGCAATGGGTGGAAAAATTACCACAAGTATTATGGTCATATCGCATAACACCCTGACATCGAATGGAGAAACACCCTACAGTTTGGTGTATGGAACCGAGGCAGTCATCCCGGTAGAAATCGGTATGCCGAGCCCCCGTACCATCTATTTCTCAGTCGAAGTAAATGAGGAGAATTTACGAACTGACCTCGATCTGTTAGAAGAGAAGAGAGACCTCGCCTACATTAGAGAAGCTCGGTACAAGAAACAAGTAGCTCGGTATTATAACCAGCGTGTCAAATCCCGATAATTCCAAGTAGGCCATCTCGTACTTCGAAATAACGAAGTCAGTAAAGCGGCAAAGCTCGGTAAGCTAGAAGCCACATGGGAAGGACCATACCGAGTTGAAGAAATCCTCGGAAAAGGGTCATACAAGCTCGCCCATTTATCCGGTGAGCAAATACCTCATATGTGGCACATCATTCATCTGAAGAGATATTTCGCATATGTATAAAAAGTTGAGTCTGTTCGGTTATGTCTTTAGGTCTTTTTCTGTTGTTACGTCGTACTTTATTAATAAAATCTTTTTATTGCATATTTCATTTGTCACTTATGCATGCTACCTCTTCCCCGTTATACAATACCCTCTAAGGAGGATGAATGATACCCTCTATGGAGGATGAAGAATACCCTCTAAGGAGGATGAACGATACCCTCTAAGGAGGATGACAATACCCTATAAGGAGGATGAATAATACCCTCTAAGAGGATGATATCTAAACGCGCATGAGGGGACCACCCCTATCGACACTTCTCGAAAAATAATGAACTTATACCTTCGTTTAATACGAGGACGAACTACCTTCATTTATTTCGAGGATGAATTACATTCGTTTAACACGAGAACGAACTACCTTCGTTTATTTCGAGGATGAACTACCTTCGTTTATTTCGAGGATGAATTACCTTCGTTTAATAAGAGGATGAACTGCCTTCGTTTGATTACGAGGATGACCTACCTTCGTTTGATTACGAGGACGAAATGTATACAACGTTTGCTTAAAAAGAAAAATCAACACAAGGCAAAGAAAATTTGTTCTTATTTCAAGTATACAACGATACATTACGAGGACGATGAAGGCCTGTGAGGTGGGAAAAGCTAAGCCAATCCCTAGAGAAATAAGGGTTCAGCAGCTCATCTATGCCAACCCTACCCCTACCACTACCTCATCCTCGATCGACGCTAGGAATTCGGCCGGCTCGACCTCTATGCCTCGCCAAACGACCTCGGCTGCTCGATGATCCACGACCCCGGCTGCTCAATGGACGACGTCTCTCTTGGGCATAGAACTCCGACGAAAACCTCTCTGCAATCCTATAAGAAGCCCCGGCGGAAGAAGAAGCCTCGACTGTCGGACGAAGCATCCGCTCGAGTTTTGGGTGACGAGCTACGACGGTCTTATATAGGCCACCTATTTTCTTCAGGTCGGCATATCGCTCCCGAAATTGCGTGAGTCCCAACCGCACTCATGCTCGTAGCTCGAACACGGGCTGCGATCTCGAAACTTTGGCTTCGACCTCTGAGATAGTCATTCCACCACCTCGTGAATAACCACCTCGTATTCGCATGCTCGACTCCACCGATTTCGCTTTATCCTCGCCGATCTCGAGCTTCTCCTCCAACTCAAAAAATCGAGCTTGAAGCTCGTCAAACTTCTCTTGGGAAGCCCTGAACTTGACATCGGCCTCTTCCTGCACATGGCCAAGTTTGCCCTCCAAGTGAAGGACCTTGACCTCTTCACCTTCGAGAGCTCGAGTCAAAATTTTGATTTGGTCCAACCAAGGAGACACATCGACAAGTTCAATACCAGACTGGAGACAAAAACAACAGATAAGAATTCTTCCATAAAATTGAGGAATTTTATTAAAGCCTTTAAGGCAAGAGATTGTCAGGAGTACATATACATTTGAAAAAACATAAAAATAAAAAGGATCAACCGACCCTCCCAGCCTTTTTCCTCAGCTCGCAGCCTCAGCCTCCTTCCGAGCTCCAGACCTCAGATCTTCCCAACCGCCACCACGCCGCCCGCTTCCTCCCTAACCTCCGCCGCTCGGCGAACACCGCGCCTCGGCCCTTAGCCAGATCAGCCATTATAGCTTCGATCAGGGCATCCCGGTCCACCGAGCATGCACGAACGGACTCCGCGATCGGAAGGTCGACGAGGAGGCCAGGCTCTCCAACACGGCAAGCTCTTCAGGCCGCCGGCAAGGACCTCGGCAAACGCCCTCAGCAAGGCCTCGTTCTCCATCACCTCATATCCGTACTTGGATATATCAAACTGCGGGTAGTCCTCGGCAACTTCATCGAGGGTGGCCGCTACCACGCGAGTATTCAGGACCTCAGCCAAATCGTCGGCCAGCCCGGAGAAGCTCCTGGATAAGAACAATCTCTCCGCAAAGGCACGGAGAAGCTCTCCATGCGGGGCCACCACCTCGGCCTCCCGACATCGGGCTGCCTCAACCTCGACCTTCAAAAGATAGACTTCAGCCTCCACCGCCTCGGCCCTCGCCACCGCCTCCTCGGCCCTTGCCGTCTCGGCCGCCTTCTCCGCCTTCGCCACCTCAGCAGCCTTCACAGCCGCGGTCTCCCTCTTGGCCGCGTGCCGAGCCTTTGCTTCGGCCTTGGACACCTCTAGGATGAGGAGGGTCTTCTCCTCCTCCCGCTCCCTGGAATACCGAGCCACCTGGTCGAACCGGGCGATGGCATCATCCAGATATTTGGCGAGCTCGGTCTTCACGTGCTCGATCCCCTGTAAAGAAGTCACCCATGTCAACAAACTATATCAATACAACTTGGTGACGTGCAAACAAATGCATTACCTCGAGAAAGGACCGACGTGCGGCCTGGGTGCCGACGATCTCGCAATCATCATCGCTGGCAGGAGGAGAAACAACGCGCCTTTCCTTGATAGGGCGTGGCATAGATGGGGGCGAAGGAGACCTCTCTTGGGCTTCGGCCCGCTCAAAAGAGGCCTCGGCCACATCCTTCAGTGCTAAGGTAGAGGGCTCGAGACCAGAACTCGACCTCTTCCTTATCTTCCCCTTCAGGAAATCCACTGCAAATATAAAATAAGTGCCAAGTTAGAACATAAAGCAAAAAAATCAATCAAAAACCTGAAGTGAAAAAGGGGGCCTCACCCTTCACCGGTTCTACTGAGGTAGTAGGATCATAAGGGCTCAGCCCCGCAGCGACGAGCTCGTCCTCGGAAAAATCTTCATAAACAAGGCCAGGCCTTTACAAAGACTCCTCTAGGATACCGAAGCTCTCATCGGTGACCATATCCGCCAGCTTCTCTGTATTCTAGACGAACTGTAGGGACTCATCGAACCGACAAAAGAAGAACTTCTTCTGCCAGTTCGGGATCTTTGACTTTGTTTTTATTTTGAAACTACGATAAGGTGATAAATAATACCACCCCGCGCTAGATTTAAACTGAAAAAACCTAAGGACAAGCCCTAGGGTAAGAGGAAAATTATGCCTATTGGAATAGACACCGAGGCCCGTCAACTGCCGAAAAGAGTTTGGCATTATCTGGGCAAGAGGTATGCCGAACAATTGTTGCAGATTCGACGCACACGTGACGGGGCGAAAAGGAAGACGAAGGCCACCCTTAAAGGTCGTCCTCGTAAATCGTGACAAAACCTCCGGATGGATCGCCGCCCTATCCTTCGGACGGGAAGCGACTAACTCAACAGATTTGAATAAAGATTTAGAAGCAAGCTCTAATATTGCAGGGCTTCTAGAATCGAAGGAAAGAAGAAACCTACCAAAATCCCTCAAAGGCGGAAACCTATTCTCGCACAAAGGTTGGAGGAATCGAGGGTGAAAACTTCTAAATCCACCGGAGAATCCGTGGAGACACTGACACAATACGACCTTCATGGCCGTGAGAATCCTCAGAAGAAGATGAAGATGAAGAAGCCATAAAAACTTACTTGTTTTATGTAGAAATCGAAGAAGATATCACTGAAGCTCTAGCGAAGACGACAATGGTGAAGATACTGGCTGATAGGATATGGGGCCTAACCGCTCAAGCCCAATAGCAGGCCCAAGCGAACTGGGCCCAGCCTAGCAACTTCGACCTACACGGTTCGGCCCAAAGCCCAACATCTAAACCCTATTCAAGATCAAATCTAAGAAAAGATATTGAAGGAGATACTCAAGGATCGAGCCTATCATCGAGATCGGATCACAAGGCAATGGATCCATGGTAATCTTGAGGATCCACAACATGTATAAATGGAGGTTAGATGAAGGTAGAAGGGAGCAACGATCGAATACTAGAGTTTTAAATACATTCATTGTAATCGAACATAGTGAAAGTATTGAGGAATCATACCGTGGACGAGATCTTTACCTTGATCGAACCACGAAAACCTCTTGTGTTCTTTATTGTTTTCGCAAACTCACACACAAGATTTATCATTGGCGCCGTCATGGAAAACTTCAACAAAAGCTTCATTTTCACGCAAAATCAATGGCAAGGACTCGTGTAATATTAGCGCCACCGTGGTCGGCAACAGACGGATCAAGACCCCAACAAAGCGTCAAGCAGCGTCCGAGAAAAGAAATCGCTGCCGATAATAACAACACGCCCGAGGTTACATGAGGACCTACCTATACACCCTCGGGACCGTCGCCCTACCAAGAGGAAGAAGCCGACCTCAACGCCGGTGAACAAGCGACTCATCAATCTCACGAGGTCCTCGGCGAGCCGTGTCTCGATTCCTCAATGCCCATACGGGCCAATTTCAAACCTTTTCGAGCCAAAGGCGAATGGAGCGAACCTCAAGAACCATAAATAGAACGCCCAGTTTGGCAATCACGGGCCCCCGGAGTCGCTCACCTCTCCACAATAGCCGAGGACGTTAACCTTAGCGAAATAGCCAAGGATGTTCACCTCGGTGATATAGCCGAGGATGATCACATCGGCATAATGCCTGAAGTCGATCACCTCGGCAAGCTGCCCATAACCATTCACCCCGGCGTCACCCGTGAAGTCGGTCATCTCGGCACAACTGTCGAAGTCGTTCGCCTTGACACGTCCGCGACCGAACGGGACCAAAGATAGGAAAGACGGAGTCGATCCCCTCATCAGAGAGACGATAGACATCGCTATCGGTCTCCCACTCCTCCTGGGAGGGATGATAACGAACTCCTGGGATTCGACCAACATGGACGGATCATCTCCCTTTTTCCAGAGAAATCCTGGATATAAGGGTGGCTAATCGGGTCGGGTCGGTACCCACCTTAAACCCCAATTTACGGGCTTAAAATTTTGAAAATAAAGAAGAAGCGAAGACGATAGAAACAAGTATGAAAGTGAAGCTTCAGAATCACGATTTTGAATAAATCGAAATTTCTTGAAAACTTGAACGGAATAATTTTTAAATATGTTTTAAGTATATTTAGGATATTATTTGCACTAAGGAAGGAAAAGAAATATTTTTCCTTATTTAATAGTGATTTTCGAAAATTTAAAGTATAAGGAATTAATTTGTGATTTATTATGTGATCAATTGATTTTATGTGATGAATTGTCATGTTTATCTTATATTATATGATAAGATAATTATCTTTAACACCCAAGCATGAGGTGTAAGTGATAAGGTTGAAAATGACATTAGAGATAAGATAAGCTTGTTAAGATATTTTATTAAAACATAAGATAAGGTCATGATTAATTAAGAGATAATGTTTATATCTTAGAAATGTGTAGAATATCATAGGAAATAATATTTTAAATAATAGTTGCATGATTTTTGAAATTTAAACTATTATTTTATGTGAAATTCGAAAATCATGATTTTTATGTGATAAATATATTAAATAATTTATTTAAATTATATACTTGATAAATATCATGATTCTAGATCAATCTTATCTCCTAGGAAGTATAAAAATTTCGAAATTAAGGAAATAGGGTAAGAATGGAATTTTATGAAATTTAATTCCTAGAAACCCTAATTTTCGAAAAATTGGGGAAAATGCTTAGAAATGTTCCAAAAATTTATTTTATGATATAATATCATTATATTTATGTAATTACTCATGAAAATAATATTGGTTATAAAAAGAATAATAGTTTGATAATTTATCCTTAGCTTTAAATTATTTGCCGATAACTTTACATTAGTACATGAAATTGATCTTAATTAATTTTCTTATGATATAAATTATTATCTAAGATCAAAATTATGTCACATAGCTATTAATTGGAAAAAAATAAAATATTTGGCATATATTACATGTGGTGGCCGAAAATTATAAGAAATTAGTATTTTATGAGAAAAATATCATACTTTAATTAAATGTAAGGCTATGAGTTGTACCTTATCATGTAATAGGTGTAAAGTGGTAATAGTATACAATTTGATCAAGTCACCTAAGCCTTGTACTAAATGGCCGAAAATTTGCCACATATATATTAAAGTTGTAATTTAATTATTTTATGACAAGTGTGATGCAAGTTGTTAATTAATGATAAGTATGATTCAATGTACCTATTAAGAGATAAGATATGATAAGGATTTAGATAAGATTTGATAAGATAAGATATGATAAGATTTGATAAGGTAAGATATTTTATGAAATAATGATTAAACCCACTTTATAAAATCCTATAAATAGGAGGTTACCCCTCCCATAAACTCATAACCAAAAATAAGTGGAAAATAAGAGAGAAAAATAGAGAGGAAAGGATAAATAGTGTTCTTCAAGTACTCTTCGATCATAGAGAGAAATCGTCGCCAACGCCGATCGAATCCGATAAAAGGTTAGAATTTATGTTATGTTTATGTTGTTCATGTAATTTTCGAAAATTATGTGACTAAGGCTATTATGTTTGGATATTGTATTTATATGATGTTATTAAGCATATAATATAATTATATCACAAAAATAAGCATGCTATTAAATTTAAAATATGGACCGAAAATTTGAAAGTGTGATATATTGATGATTTTGATTTTTAATTGTTGATTTGAGCATAAAATAATAATCTAGGTATTAAATAAGCTTATATGAAATTATATAGAATTTTGGAGAACTTTAGTACCTAAGTCCAAGAATTTCAAAATTATAATATATGATATGATATTGAGATATAATCCATATTTAAGTGTTATCATGTCATATTGATGATGTAGATCCATAATATATGGTTGTGTGAATTTATTGAAATTTATAAAATTATTTGGACCTAAGTCGAAAAATTCGAATATGACTTAGGTAAATTAAATTCAATAGCTTGCAATAAATAAAAATGATGTTATAATAAGGATGCTTATGAATAAGTATGTGTTAGGTGATTTTATTGGTATTTTTGGAAATTGTTTGCTTAGTTTAATTAGGGTTTTCAAAAACTATAGGTTATAAGTATTAATGTTATAAATTTATTCTATGAGAAATAATTGCATAAAATGATCCAAAATAATGTTTTAAACATATTATGATTTTATGGGAATTTTTAGAACGAGAATTGCATAAAATAATAGAATTACATAAAAGGAATTAAAAAGTCAAAATGTTGACTTTAGTCAAAATTGTTGACTAAATGTTGACCAAGTCAAAATTGTTGACTAAAAACGTTGACCATCAGTCGAAGGGCACGAAATTCGATGTCGCGATCTATGTGGCGTAAGACGTTTATTAACAATGTGACTTACGTTACGTAAGTACATTAAAACGTACATTATGTGCTAAAGAGATGGAATATCTCTTATATGAGAAACGATTTCATAATCGACATCATTTTGATTAGGAAACATCAAAATAAGTCCAACGTTAGCCTTATTTGATGCATATGACGTTATAGACGATGTTCGTCTCTATCGAAAAGTATAGCGATGTACTAAACCTCGTTTCTCACGTTGAAAAGGGGCCTGCTCAGAGGAGAAAGAAGACGATAATAAGTACTAGTGACGTAGGAACTTTAAGTTCCCGAGGTGGGAGTTACGAATTCGGATCCTAGGCTGGAGGTGTAAGTAGAAATTCCCAGCTAGGGTTGTGTACACGTGTTGGGCCTCGAACATTGGGTGTTAGTTGCGTCCGGTGTAGGGAGGCCTCCTCCCGACGCGTTATCCATGCCGACTTGGAATATACATTGTGGTTGTGATGAGAAAACGCCCGGCGCATAACTTTGAGAAGCGAAAATGTATTTTGTAAGAACAAGGCCTTTTTCAAATAAAACCCTTGTGTTCATCTGTGATGAGGGCGATAATATTTCGTAAGTAAAATATTTTCGGCAATGTGTCCATCGAGTGCATTATTTGTACTCACCGCATGTTTGTTTTAAATGTGCGAGTTGAGCGGTGATGGAATGCAGGCGGGAGTTGAAAAGATCTTTTGTCAAGTAGTATGAATTATTTTCGTTCACCTTGAGAATGCATTCACATGCATGTCTCACACGTTTATTCCATTGCCAAACTCTTGAGACTACATTATCTTTTATTCTTGTGTTAAGCTTTGTAAAAGTCATTGCTTGTTGAAACCATGAAACCATCTTATATATATATATATAAGCTATTTTGATTCATCGATTCTCGCTTCTATTTGGAACATCTATATTTCTTCGTAGATGAAATGAGTTGAAACCTCTTATTCTTTATCGTTTCACAAACTCACCGTCGCCTACCTGAAGGAAGAAGCCGACCTCAACGCCCGGTGAACAAGCGACTCATCAATCTCATGAGGTCTCGGCGAGCCGTGTCACAATTCCTCGATGCCCGTATGGGCGATTTCAAACCTTTACGAGCGAAGAGGCGAATGGGCGGGAACCTCAAGAACCATAAATAGCGCCATGGTTTGGCGATCACGGGCGCCGGGTCGTTCACCTCTCCGCAATAGCCGGGGCGTTAACCTGGCGAAATAGCGAGGATGTTCACCTTGGTGATATAGCGAGGATGATTACCTCGGCATGATGCACGAAGTCGATCACCTCGACAAGCCGCCCATAACCATTCACCCGTCGTCTTTGGTGAAGTCGATCATCTCGGCGCTGGCTGGTCGAAAGTGGTTCGCTGAACACGTCCGGCGTGGCGAGCGAGACAAAAGATAGGAAAGGCGGTCGATCCCTCGTCGGAGGGCGATGAGCGTCGCTATCGGTCTCCCGCTCCTCTGGGAGGGATGATAACCATGGACGGATCATCTCCCTTTTCGGAGAAATCCTAGATATAAGGATAAGCGGGCCGGGTGTGACACTACCCAAAAAATCGGTGCAGACCCGGTTAAGAAGAGAAAGGGCCACGAGGCCAGGCCGAAATTTTGCTCGGTGCCAGATTCTGGTATCGATTATAAATAAAATTTTCACATGTCAGTATTTAGTATGGCTGCGTAGCCTAGTGGTTACAATGTTGGACTCGCCCCTTTAAATGTTGTAGGTCGTGTGTTCGATTCCAGAGGGGCTCAGCTTGTTTCTTATTTTTTTTGGATATTATTTTGTTTACTTTCAAATTTGAAATTCTTGTATGCTGACGCGCCTTCGAGATTAAATTAAAAGAAACTACAAAACGTAAAATCTTCTTTTCTATATTTTCTTGTATGCTGAGCTCTATATTTTCTTTTTCCCCTTTTCTATAGTTTTAAAAGTTAAGAGCTAAATATAATTGGGCAGTAAAATCTTGTCGAGAAATTTAGTTATAGACTTTGTCATTCAATATATCTTATTTTAATTATGAATTTATCATTTATTATTATTTATTTATGTGGTGAAAAATTATAGTTGTGTTACCTCTGTGTAACAAAAGTCATTTATGTTGATCACAAAACTTTATTGATTAATCTATTTATTTATCATTAAAGAATATCTCTATAAAATAATAATTTCCTGAATCCTGACTATAAGAATGCATCACAAAAAGATTAATCTCTGGATGCTTTCCTTCACATAATAATTCATTCTTGCAAAATGATGCACAAAAGAAAATAAATCATATCATAAACTCATAACCATCTTTATGACTGCACACATAATATTTTATTTAATTTGCACACACACAAAAAACAATCAACTAAAACTAGCGTAGCAAATACATAACAATCCCAGCGCTACAAATGAACCCGACAAAACTTACACCACAAATTACATGCTGCCCTTGCTCAATTTGAATCATCTTTGCTAAAATCCTTGAACTTAATTTCAAAGCAGAACAAAACAATAGTTATTCTAGTCCATTCTCAATTAACTTGGCCCGCTCGACTCATAGCACTTTGTGTAGTCTCGTCTCTCCAAGAACAATGGTGCGTAACACTATAAACAAATAAAAGTTAAGAAACAAACAAGGAATAAAAATAATTATTATAATTTGTAAATGTAAAGTGTAAGCTAACAATGTAAATAGTAAATATTAAATAATGTACTTACCCATTTCAAATTCTTTTTCTAGTTCTTGTTCAAGTACACCTTCTTCGTCTTTCTTGTCAATTGAACTAGTTTTCAACCAATCTTCGGCGCAAATTAAAGCCTCAACCATTTTAGAAGTCAATGAACTTCTATATGCTGAGAAGAACACGACCTCCGTGCTAAATGCGACCTCGAAGCAACCTTTGGATATTGGGACAGCCAAAATATCCCTTGCCATCTCGAGCGAGCAGGAGTAGCGTGGACTATTCTTGACCACCACTGCAAAATATCAAATTGATCGACCTCTCCCTTTGCCACTTTGTCTGCTTCTCGACCCGAAAGATAGTGATTTCACTTGTATCGGACTCGTCGGGTTCTTCGTCGTTTTCTGTAGGCGGCAATTTAAGAGCACCACGACGATCGATCGTCCATGACTAGGAGCTGTATTAGACCTATTAAATGTCGAGCTGGAGCGAGTCACATTATGTGATGTCTTATAAAACTCAAACGGATCATTCATTGAGTCATCCTTCTTTCACCAAAAGCGGTTGCGTTGTGCTTCATTCAGCGATCTAAAGCATTTCTCACATGCTTCATCTTTTGTCTTGGATCCAACACGGTGACAATATAAAGAATCCTATTCATCTTTGGATCTAACTCTGTTTCTTCTAACCAATATTTTTCGATCTTAATCCTCGTCTTTGTAGCCATGGAACTTATTTCATAATCATCATTCATCTCGACTCGGAGATGAGGTCAAAGACATCACACATCTCGACAAAAACAAATGTGATGTGGCATATGTCGTGCGGAGGCGAGGAGAGTCAACTCGTAGAACTTCTTCAAATATTGATAATTTTCCTCAGATTAACCCGATCGGCCTCATCGGGTGGTCCGATAGGTAAATTATTGTATTTCTTACTTGAATCATCTACATAGAAAGGATACATATTTGCGAAGATCTTGAATGCCTCCTCGTATGGTTGGGCCGACTCTAACATCATATATGTCGAGTTCCACAGCGTCGGGACATCCAAGCACAATGACTTCCTAAACTAATCATGTCCTAAGTAAGGTCACACAATCATGGAATTGTGCGAGATCTCATTGGTGAGGCCTTAATCCATTTCACGGCTTCTCAACTCGTCTCACATACAAACCTATTTCATCTAACCCGTCTTGCACAACCAAATTGAGTATTTATCTTGCTGGCGTATGTGAAAGTACTTCCCACTCGAACATCGTCCCAACCTATCAAAATGAGACTTGACATGTCGGTGCACCATCATTTGAGATGCATTATCCATAGTGCAACAAAACACATTCTTGATCCCACCCCGGTGATGTGAGAATCGCTTCACCAATGTCAATCCTTATGACTTACAATCTTGCAAAATTGATTATCTTCTTGTGCGAGATCGATCTTTGCTAATGCGATGTGCGGTAACACAAATGAAGTTTGTGTTATTCACTGTGGTCGACAATCCGTGGTGATCGACACTCTTCCCATGCAATTTTTTGAAAAATGACTTCAAACTCTCTTTGCGCTCGGGAATAGCTTCACACAATCGCTCTTATTGCTTGTCTTGTGAATGCGGAATTGAGGACATAAGCGCTCAACAAATCTTTTAAAACCCTACTATCTAACAAATATGAGCAGGAGCTCATCAAGGATGATCATCTCACACAATGCTGTCTAATTGCCTTACGGTCAAATTTCCATCTAGTTAATGATCCAGTTCCATCAACGGATGGTTGTGTAGTTGAACCGTCTGATCAACCGTTGATTTTTATTTTTTCAAACATGAAGCAGTATGGTTCTTTAAACCATTTGTACCGTTTGGTATGAGTCCATGATGATCGCTTGTTTTCTAACACGAAAGGTGTAAGTATAGGGTGGCAAGTATCGTATCCACAAGGATTTATGTCTGGCTCTGAAGCTAATTCAACGATAATTCATCATTATCCGAAACACGAAATTTGGGTGAAAGGTTTAAGGGCTTGAATTTAATTCCAAAGCAAAAGTAACCAAGCGAAATATAAAATAAAGCAATAAAATCCAAAAGATAACTATGAAGAAAGACTAACCACTAGGGATGCACCAATCCTATCCACAACGATGTTTATCACCTTACTATTAACCGTTTTAATCCGAGACAAGGCGGAAGATCACAAATATAACCAACAACTTGATTCACGACAATTGCGGCGATTGATTACTAATTTTCCCTATCACGATTCGTCTAGAGGAAAATAAGCAACTCAAATGGATCACTAAGAATATGCTTCCCTCTGAATGTCCTATCTCGATTCGACTCGAGGCTCGTTCGTATCATGCATTCAGATCGATTGACAATTAATACGATTCGTCGTTAGCGGCAACTAGATATGCATCAAGATTGATCGAAATCAACACATATAAATAAGCACCATGAATCATGAATCAATGCACGGAAGGTAAATAACAATAGCGAGGAATCACAACATATAGGATCGAATCATGCAAACCTAGGATTAGAAAGCGAAATTTAGCTAGACATAATTAACGGAATAAAATACGATAAATCATAGAAGCGGAAAATAAATATATAAAACCGTGAGAGGCGTCCGAAGAACAAAGGTTGGTCTTGAATCCAATCCCAGTGAAAGAGCGGAAAACAACAGCGATCGGACAAAGCGTTCCTATCGATAGCGAATTGAAGAACTAAACTAGAACAATGCACAATTAAATCTAGAACTAAGCGGAAGCTAAAGAAAGACAAAAGCGAGGAAAAACTGAATGAAAAGCACTACGGGGTCGTATGGGGTCCTCGGGGCGCAGGGCTGTTGCCTTATTTATAGATAAGGTGAAAACCCTAATTTAACGCGTCTGCCCTGCGCCCTCCATGATCGCTAGCTCGACCGCGAGGAATATCCAGGCGCTCTTCTGCTTCGCGCTCGCCTCCTGCGCTTCGCATGGTACCTCGCGACCCGGCTAGCGGTCGCTAACAGTTTCAAGCTTGTCGCGAAATCATCCGTAGCTTTCGGCGTATTTGGGCTTTCGCTTGCACGAGATCGCGGTCGGCGGTCTCGCCCTGGTTCTCAGGGGTTGCCTAGCGGCCATCCTAGCGACCGCTAGGTTGGTCGCTGGGAACTGGGCAGAACGTGGTTTTGGCTCGTCTTCGTTCCTTGCTTCGATTATCAACATATAAACCTACAAAACGTCGAAGGAACACCCAAAGCGGTATCTTCTAGAAATAGATAAAACATTAAGAATCGATACATAGCGCACATTAAATGATCTAAAATCATCTTTAAATATCAACAATAACGCGTGAAATATGCGTTTATCAAACCCCCAAACTTAAAGCATTGTTTGTCCTCAAACAAAAGCAAAGCGAAGACACAACGAAAGATCAGCGAGCGTAGCAAAGAGGATAACCATTATAAGCCTCGAAACATATTAACGCTCAAAAACATTAGCGCACACGGCGATGTTAACCAACTCAACACAAACAACCATCGAGGGCAAAAACTCATTTTATTCACACCCTCGCGGCATGTGTGTAAAAATATAGGATATACTCAACTCATAAAAAATGTAGAACGTGTATACACTCGGCGATCAATGCAATGCAACGTCTTACCATAGGCTTGCCGTTTCTAATATCTCCACCGCATCAAATGTGTTCAAATAAGGATCAAAGAGGTCTTTTCGGAGGTTATAATGCGGGCACATTGGTTAAGGTAGGATAGTATGGCTAAGTGACTCAAGTATACTCAAGCACCACCATTTATACATTTCGACACATATGGACTTTGTCCATTTTCCTCTTCTCCCAACGTGCTAAATCGGCGTTTAATGCCACGAAATGTACCTATACTTTGATTAAAGACCCTTTATGCTCAACACTCATAGTGAACTTAATATTTTCTTTTTCTTTTCTTTTCTAGAGCTTATAGGGTTTAACTTTCACAACAAAGGTACTATTCTTCACCACAGATGTATTTTTCTAAAAGAAACTTTTCTCGTCATAACTACATCAAAATTTCAACCCCTTTTGATTCCCATATCCATCCTCACCTCCTATCATCCGGTTAATCGAAAGAAAAAGTCTAATAAAGGCTCAAAGAAGACGACAAATGGTATATAACATCGGGTTAGAGTTTGGGTGAATATGTGGTTAACAAAGATGGCCTTTTATCCTTTCCAAATTCGAAACACATATTGCAGTCTCGACTGACAAAAGAGCGACAAGTTCTAGAAGATAATCACATGCATGATATCACACAATTAAAAGCGTATCAAGATGTTTATCTGATTGAAGCTTTCGAAGTCTCACGGGTTAAGCAAATGGTGAAAAACAACAAGTTTAAGCAATCTCAAGTCGTTCATGCGTCATTTTCTAACATATCATGTGCACTATCCATGAAATTTCACAAAAATTTTCTATCATCATTGTCACATGGATTAAAACACTTCGCTTAGACTGGTTGATCGATCGACACAACGAAAAAGAAAGACAAAAGAGACAAAAAGCAACACAAACGAAAAACAAAACAAAACACAAAAAAAAAACAAAACTGTTGGGTTACCTCCCAACAAGTGCTAATTAACGTCTTTAGCTAGACCATCTCTAACCTTGTCAATGCGGCATTTTGGTGGCAGACAATCCTTCTCAACTCGTGGATCCTCCTAAACTTAGCATTCACGGATCTCCATGCTTGACTATGGAAGTGGCCCACAAACTTGAGCGATACACTCGGAGTTCCATGCCGAGTCCACTTCTTCCTTCTCGCAACTTCCTCGATCGGTCAGTACCCTCTAAACGCCGAGGCGTGTGCGGCAGCAATATGATCGTGATCGACGGCAATCTTCGACTTTCCACCGTCGTGTTGCTTGATGGCGTCGTATGTAAATCTTGAGCTCACTCATCGTTAACACGAAAGCGTGAGATTGCGCTTCCGACATCAATCAACATACGACCAGGTGCTAGAAAAGGTCTACCTAGGATTAGCGGTTGTTGTTTGAATTGAGAATATCTAAAATCACAAAGTCGGCGGGAAAACAAAATCACAATTCTTACCAACATGTCTTCGACGATACCTTTTGGATATGTGAGTGACCGGTCAGCCATCATCGATGAAATCTTAATGGCTTCATCTTTCCTAGGTGTAGCGGTTGAATACGTTCAACGGCATCGATTGATGCTCGCCCCAAGTCGCACAAAACATTTGGAAAAATGCGCTCGGCGATCTCGCTCTAATGTAAAGCCGGGATCATACGCGAGAGGAGCTTCGGCTGCAAGACGGACGCTGCATTTCTTGGATAGGGTAATTTTCTCAAATTTCCCAGTTTCTTCTTGTTTGCAAGCGCGTCTTTAAAATTTCATGTATCCGGCATGTTTCGCGCGCTCAAAGAGCCTTAATTTATCTCAACTTTTGAAAAATCTCTTTGAAGCTTGAGCAAACTCCTCGTCATATTTCGACTTGACAAGTCGACTCGGAAGCGGGACGGAGGAGTGTATGTGCGACGATTTGCTTACAGGGGTGCCTCATGGTCGACCTCGCGACCACCGGAAAGGTCATTGAGGTATCTGTTGGCTGGACTCGCCTTCGGCGTCGCGAGCTTGGGAAGCCTTGAAGTCATGCATGATTTCAGCGACTGCTGCACGATTGCTTTCAATTGAGGTGTGGCATCGGCTGCTCGCTTCATGAACAAATCTGCGCGACGACACTTTGATGGCTCGTGGTCGGGCGGCGGATCGCGTGCTCGATCGCGGGCTTACGTGGAAAAATTTACGGACTCGCCTCGCGATCGGGTCATGATCGCGAGCTTTCGATCGTAATTTACTTGAAATGCTTTCTTGCTCTTCTTCCTCGGTGAGGGCGGGTAAGCTTGTCCTCCTCGTCGGATGGCGGCACTTGATTCTTCGGGTTCCTCCGTATTACTCGGAAATGGCCCGTCTTTTGTGAGTGCATTCACTGCATGCGGCTATTTGACCAATTTGATTTTCCAACATCTTCATATGCTTCCCACAGCGATCACGAAGGACTCCAAATGATTTATCTTACGCGGTGTTGCTTATAAGCGACTCAGTTCGTTGCCAATTATTGGTTGCTTACAACCAAGCTCGTTGCATCATGTCTTGAGACTTGGCTTCTTCTTGAATTACACCATTACGAACATTGAAGCTTTCTTTGGAGGTTGTTGGAAATCGGATGATTCCTCCGATTGATGTGGTCGGCGTTCTACTGTCTCAATCGACTCTTCAAAAGAGTGAACTTCTTCATGAGATCGTCATATTTTGAATCACTCTCAACAACTGCTTTTTGAACAATGGCGTTCTCCGTTGGCCATTGATAGCTCATGGCGTACCATCTCTCCTGTCACGACTTGCCTCGTCTACTTGTCGGTTCGATAAACAGACCCCCGCCGATGCATCCACCATGCTCCTCAAATGCCCATGTCAGTCCTTTGTAGAAGTGCGTGATTTGTTCTTTCTTGGAGAACCTATGTTGTGACATCGTCTCGATAGACCTCTGAATCTCTCCCATACCTCGAATAATGATTCGTCGTGGTTTTGCAAAAATGAGAGAGATTTCGGCGATGATCTTCTGAGCTTTCGCCGCGGAGTATTTCGAAGAAACTTCTGTAAGTTTCCCAAGTGTCGATGCTAGTTCGGTCCAAACTCTTGAACCAATCTTTCACCGGGTGTTTGCTTGACGAAACCGAACACATGCATCCGGATCGTGTCTTGTGGCATCCCATTACATTTGATGGTGTCACAAATATCGAGAAAAGTCTCGAGATGCGCATTCGGGTCTTCCGTGACTCTCTACAAACCGCTTCTCCTTGGACCATCTTGATCGGGGCGGTTTTAGCTCAAAATTGTTTGCATCTACGTGCGGGCCCCAACCGCCTCCTTTGAACTGTTCGTGGGATGTCGGTACATGTGATTCAGAGGTCTTTCCTCCCGGGCGAGGACAATGATTCCATATTCGCCATCCGACGCCGTGCATCTCAAAGTCGGCTAGCATGCTGCAACTTGCTCGGGAGGAATGCCCTGCTCATGGATTAGCCGCCATTGCAGCCCGTCTCTTCTCTCGTCCTCTTCTCCATTGAGAGCTTTCGATCTCGGGATCTAATAATACTTGCGAGGTCCACGAGATCTTATGCGATAAACTACACGAGAAAAGAGAGAATTTATCATGACAAAAATAAATAATAATATATATAACTTGAATTAATAAATCCAAATCGTCAAATTATTCCTCATAATCTTAACAATCCTCAAGACACGGCGCCTAAAATTTGATAAACTTGTTTTTCTAACATGAAAAGGTGTAAGTATAGAGTGGCAAGTATCGTATCCACGGGGATTGTATCAGAAAACACAGAAGCTAGCTCAACGATAATTGATATTATTCAAGCACGAGATAAAGGATGAGAGGTTTGGGGCTTGAAATTTAATCCAAAGCAAAGATGAACATGCAGAAATAAAATAAAGCAATAAAATCTCACAAGATAACTATGAAGAAAGACTAACCCAAGGATGCATTCAATCCTATCCACAACGATGTTTATCCCGCTTATTATTAACCGTTTTAATCCGCACAAGATGGAAGATCACATATATAACCAACAACTTGATTCACGATAATTGCGGCAAGAGATTACTAACTTTCCCTATCACGATTACGTCTCTGAGAGGAAAATAAGCAACCCAAATGGATCACTAAGAATATGCTTCCTACGAATGTCCTATCTCGCCATTCTGACTCGAGGCTTATTAGTATCATGCATTCTAAGATCGATTGACAATTAATACGATTACGTCATTAACTAGCAACTAGATATGCATCAAGATTGATCGAAATCAACATATAAATAAGCACCATGAATCATGAATCAATGCGGAAGGTAAATGACAATAGCAGGTGAATCACAACATATAGGATCGAATCATGCAAACCTAGGATTAGAGCGGAAATTTAGCTAGACATAATTAACGGAATAAAAATACGATAAATCATAGAAGCGGAAAATAAATATATAAAACCCGTAGGGAGCACGTCTGAAGAACAAAGGTTGGTCTTGAATCCATCCCAAGCGAAGAGCGGAAAGCAACGAAAGCGATCGGACAAAAGCGTTCTTATCGATAGCAATTGAAGAACTAAACTAGAACAATGCACTAATTAAATCTAGAACTAAGCGGAGCTAAAGAAAGACAAAACCGAGGAAAAACTAAATGAAAAGCACCGTGGTCGACATGGGTCCTCCAGGAGGCTTGAAGCTACTTTTGCCTATTTATAGATAAGGGTGAAAACCTAATTTGCGCGGCGTCGCTACGCCCGCTGATCATCGCTGCATGCGGTCGCTAGCTCGACATGAGGAATATCCGGCGCTCTTCTCGCCGCGCCGCCTCCTTTCTTTCGCATGGTACCATGCATGACCGGCCAGCGGTCGCTAAGCAATTGGCAAGCAGTCGCAGAAATCATCCAAGAGCTTTCTCGGTGGGGCTCGTCATGCTGGCACGAGATCATGGTCGCGTCTCACTGGTTCTCGTGGGGTTGCCTAGCGCCATCCTAGCGACCGCTGGGTTGGTCACGGAAGCTGGGCGAAACGTGGTTTGGCTCGTCTTCGTTCCTTGCTCGATTATCATATAAACCTACAAAGCGTCGAAGGAACACCCAAGAACAAGAGATCTTCTAGAAATAGATAAAACATTAAGAATCGATACATAATCGCACATTAAATGATCTAAACTCATCTTTAAATATCAACAATAAACGCGTGAAATATCGTTTATCACGCAAAGAATTAAGGTCGACAACAATTGCATCTTCCTTTGCGTCGTAGTCGAGTTGATTACCTTCTTCAACAATCACAACGAGGTATCCGCCAATGTATTGATTTTGGTTCTCCGTTTTCGTTTCTTTGAAGATGTAGCTGCGTCGGTATGAGTTTCTATTTACTTTCTTCTTGATGTGGATGTCTTCTAAAGTCGGTGTCCGATTGCTCGTCTATAAGTCGATTATTATCTTGATGAGTTGCTTGAAGACTCCATCGTGATTTATTTTATAATGTGAGAGATAAGAACACATCGAAATGAGAAGATATCATAAATGTATTACATGTATTATACCAATTATCACCATTCACCAACACAATATAGATGCAAGAATACATACAGGAACTAAATGGTTAGCAACAAACAAGAGTGAAAATATAGAAGACTAAATTAGAAATGCAAGCGCATGCACTTGTATGAAAGAATAAAAATGTATTCTTATTTCTTTAGTCTTTACCCTTTACAAATTTTTCAAAATTTTAGGCAATAATGATGATATATTGAAAGAAAAAGTACGTTACAGTGGAAGGTTAGGGAGAAGAAAGAATAGAAGAGACAAAAAGACAAGCTAAAAAGACAAGCTAAAAAGACAAGAAACATTAAGGCTGTTATCCTTATGTCAAGCATTCTTGTCATTTATCCTTATGTCAAGCTTTGTGAGGATGTATGCCTCTTTATGTTTAGTGACTCTCGCAGGTGCGAACATTGTTTTGTTCACTCCTGTCAAGCAGATACATGAATGATGACAAGCACACGTAAAATTTACATAAAGTCTCATTTCCCAAAGGCAAAATGGCCAGTAACATGAAATCATAGTTATCAAAATGGTGGTGTCACATCCCTTTGTCCATTTCTTAAAATATAAAGAGTTTTTTCCTCAACATTTTAATATCACAATGGATTTATCATACATTATACCAACAAATTCTATTCGAGATAGAGGCTGCAGTGTTGTCAAAAACAATTCTATACCAACATACTATTAAGCAGATGCGGTGTAAATTGGGAAGAAAATAATAGTGCGAGAGAGGAGCGTGAGTTGTCAAAAATAAATAAAATTGAACTTCTAAAATTGGGAAGAAAAATAAAAACAAAGAACCTATTAGCTCGCTTAATAGTGCAGATCTTGCTCTTGCAGATGCCTTTGTAAGGAAACAACATCTTCATCGCTTTTATATCGAAATTCTTAAAGAAATTAATGTGTACGGAAGCAACGAGAGAGATGATTGAGGCAGAGAGAGATGATGAGAGCAGCGACTTGCGGGGACTACCAGGCGTGTGCTTGTTGTGACGAAAGCTAGGCTAGGCGGTGCTGATGGAGCTAAGCGGCGGCAGCAGACGAGGCGAAGGGGGAAGCGTGCGAGAGCGAGAGATGGTGGAGGGAAGGGAGTGTTGTTCTTGCGTGTAAATGAGTACATTGTGTTGGATGAGAAATGAGCAGGAGAGAAGGCGAGTCGAGAATGAGTCGTGGAATAAATTAGAAAATTTAGGGTTTAATTACAAATGATCGGGTATTCGGGTATCAGGATGCCGATGGTATACCGATGCCGAGAATACATTCGAAGAATAACAGAACCCGACCCTAGACCCGATTCTCGGTGTCGGTGCCTATACCGTTATTTTTTGGGTCAGTGTCGAGATACCCTACTGACACCCGTTTAGCCACCTACGGATACACCCACCGCCAGTGATATCGAACCAACATCGCCGCTTTATTGATGCGGGAGATCCCAGTTTCCTTTTGCTATACTACTAACATGGCAAATCAAAGGATGGAAGATTTTCACATGTGTAAGATCTTTCGGTCTGGTCTCAGCCCGGCGTTGGTTTACCTCACTCATGAAAGCGGCATACATACGGAGATCTCATGGATCGATTCAGTGGCCTTACATCAAAGATGTCACCTCGCAACCTTAATCGACCTACTCACCATCGCGAGGGGCGAGGCGAGATGATGTGAACTTATCTCAAGGTTCGTCAAAGAATCCCTCAAGATCAATGAGGAGCAACAACCTACATCATCATCGCATTCAAAATGGGATCGACTGGCGCACTAAACAAAGAAATCACGAGGAGAAACCGAAGGCGGGTGAACTTTGGACATGGTGGATAACTATGTTAAAGGGGCGAGTCGGATCGTAAAGAGAGAGACATGGGATGAGCAAAAATCGAGAAGAAGAAGGCTGGATGATCGAGGAAGAGCGATCGCTGAAGTGCCCTGATCAAAAAAAAGCCCGATAGAGTCTAGGCGGGACCTCGGCGAATCACAGCGATGCTGCATAATCTGCTCAAGTCGAGGCGGTATTCGAACTCACGAGCTCTTCAAAACCCCCGGAAGGGTATCAAGAAGGTCGAATGACAAGTATTGTGACTACCACCGGTTATGATCACAATACCGGCAATGAATCGAGCTCGGAGATAAACGAGCTCGTTAAAGAGGTCTTAGAAATACCAATGTACCCCGCAAGGAGTCGAGAAGCAAAGCACAAAATACAATTAGCAACAATTGTGGGCAGACCTCGAAGATGACACACCCGATAATGGCGAGGATGACGGCTCGCTGATCTGATGGAACAAGTCTACGCCATCAGGACTTCACAGCCGGTGCGGCGAGGTTGTCGTTGAGCAGAAGCTCGGAGACCGATCCCAGGAGCGAAAAATAAATGACTTGGACGATGAGGCGTCGTGTTTTCCAACAACGACCCGATACGAATCATGCCCATCAGATGCTATTACCATCTGGCGGTGGTGGGTAATAAGCGTCCGGGGTATACATTGACATGTGCCTCTGTCGACATCATCTCCCAGTTGCTTGACAAATTCAAGGTCGGGTATTCATTCATCGGCACCATCTAACCTCTGGAGCTTCACTCGGGAGCGATATAACGAGAAGACATCATCGCCTTCCGGTCGGCATGGGGCGTCTCCAGGTCGATCACCAAAGCCATTCGATTCTTCCTTGTCAAGGCTCCTCTCAGTATAACATCATCTCGGAAGAGGCGGCTCTATGCACCAAGGTCGTGCTCGGTCTACCCCTCGCGTCGAATACCCACCGGCGGTGTTAAATATCGAGCGATCAGCGGCGGCGAAAGAATGCTTGAGGATCTCAACCCAATATAGGGCCTTACCTCGGGCTAGCAATTCTGAGAACCCTCGAAAGTTGTCACCCGGGATGATCGGTGGCGACCTCAATTATGTATGGCCTGATCCTCTAAGGTCGTCGAAGGTACCAGTCCCGACGTTCGATAGCATGTTATCGACTTACGAGGAATCTGAGGGCGTGTTCGCATGGTCACCACTCGACATGGCGGTAGTGTCACCGAGGCTCATCACTCATCGACTCACATCGATCCAGGCTGCAAACCAATTCGACAAAGAAGAGGTGTTTGCGGGGCCTGTGACGGTGATAAGGGCGAAGTGACCCAACTCAGAAGCAGATCTGTTAGGTCAGTACCCAACACGGATGGCTAATCGTCATGGTTTGAAAGCCGGGAGGGGTGGCGCATGTGGCCGACTATACCGATCTGAATAAACCTTTGCCAAGAATATTGTCCTCTAGATATTGATAAGAAGGTGGAGCATTGGTGGCCATGAGATCTTGGGTTTCTTGGATCTATAAGGGATACCACCAAGTCTTGATGAGCAAGGAAGATGTTCCAAGCAGGCATTCATCAACGACGGTGTCTTACGCATACCGAAAAATACCTTTTGGATTGAAGCGCGGGACTGCCACCAGCGAATGGGATGCAATATTCGAAACCACATAGGAAAGATCGTGCGAGGTCTCGTCGGCGACATCGTGTCGAAACAAAAAATAGAAAATTGCTTGAGGATCTCGAACTATCCTCGACTCGCCGGGTGGTCGAACCTCAAGCTCGACCCTCAAAGTGCGTTCAAGTAAGCAGGAAATTCTTGGGATCTTTGGGTTTCTCGAAGGGTTGAAGGCTAATCCCACCAAAGTGAAGGCGATACTTGACATGCAAGTGCAAAACAATTGTGAAATCCACAACTCACGGATGTGCGATCTCGGTGGGTTCCTATCCGGGCTTGAAATAACTCCCTTTTTCAAAATCTTGAGGAGACCGGGACTTGCGGAAGGAAGAGCACCATACATAGCTACACTGAACTAAAGGGTACCTCGCCGATTGCCCGCTTTGTCAGGTGCAGATGAACTCCTTTCCTTATGCAGCTGCCTCGGATGGAAGCAATGATCTTGTACTTGCGAATGATGAGCTCGGACGACAACTTCCTGT